>OX940804.1:8922808-9672808 GCA_954870605.1 Acer campestre | reverse complement strand
CAATTTTTTCCGATCTAACAAGACAAGAGCAGAATCACGCTCTGTAGGATTTGCATACACCCTCGTACATGTTCCTCGACGCTGAGGGCATCCCCGTTGCTACCGCGGGCTTTACGCAATCGATCGGATCATATAGATATCCCTTCAACACAACATAGGTCGTCGAAAGGATCTCGGAGACCCACCAAAGCACGAAAGCCGGGATCTTTCAGAAAATGGATTCCCATTCGGTTTGGAACCCCCTTCCCTTATAGAGGAGTCTCGCTTATCGTAGTATGCTCGCTCATCCCGAACTTCCGTTTCATTACGTGTAGTCAGGAAGCAAGCAACCTGCAGCTATGCTATTGATAGGGAATCATATGAAGGGGATGCTTTTATTTTATTATATCTAACCAATTCGATTAATTACTACTAAAAGTTCACATCAGAATAGTACTAGTTGATGAGAGTTACTTCGGAAAAAAAGTAAAGTGAAATTTTTTTTGTTATTCCATAAAATGCAACTGGATCTACTATGTATGAGTTGGCGATCAGAATATATATGGATAGAATTTATAGCAGGATCTCGCAAAACAAGTAGTATCGTGAACCTGCTACTCTTCTTTGTTCTCTGGTTTAACCTGTAAGATTCAGGCTGCCGTGGAGGTTTATTCGTTTTTAAATAAGTACGTAACTCACCGAGAAATTTTCTTACCTGTCCGATTTCTAATGAATCAAGATAACCATTCGTTCCAGTATAAATAGTCATTATCTGTTCTTCGACCGTGAGAGGGGCTGATTGGGATTGTTTGAGCAACTCACGTAACCGTTGACCCCTTATCAGATTCCATTGTGGAAGACACAATTTTTTCTGAAGAATTCGCCATGATATATCTGATCCATGCATAATATCATCATCCTGGTCATGGATAGATCACCCAGGTTCGGGTCCATAAGCAGTGACAAGTGCCTAAGTCGGAAAGCAAAATAGAAAAAAAGTATGCGGATAAGTGGAAGGATGGCAGGGGTTTCAAAATACCCCTAACATATATCTAGACGGGATTCACTCACCCTGTGATGCTATAATATTCTGTCTGTGTCTGAATTCGTCTCAAAGAAAAAACGGGTAAATCTCTTTATTCTTTATTATTGGAAATTACTAGGGTTCCGAATAGCTGTCCCGAATTCAAGTTGATTATGTTTCGCCTCTTACTCGGAGAAAGACGATCAAACAATTCCCAACCATGGTCCTTGCGGATCGGATCATCCATATAATATACAAAAGGAAACTCCAGATATTTGATATCTTTCTCTTTGAATGAGATCTCCAGCACAGGGAATGCTGAGTCCTACAGGAAAGAGATTAGCTCCTAGCCAAATGATTGAACAGCCGGGAACAATTTACTTACGATACTTAGTTGCTTTATATTCTCCGCTTACTTATCTTATGCTTAGTATCTAGTTCTAATCGAATTTGATTCGACATAGAGCTAAAGAGAGAGCCAAAAAAGGATCTTTTGATAGTAGGCAATTAAAAGGAGATATTTTCTCAATTTTTGTTATAGCTATTGCAGCCGCTGAAGCAGCTATCGGATCAGCTATTGTTTCGTCAATTCGGCAAAGAAGTATTTGGGGTTTCATCAGCCAAGCGCAAAGAAAGCATCCAAGTGAATCCAAGGGCGCATACCCAGACGGAAACTAAGTTCCCACTCGCGACCCATGTAACAAGCTACACCAAGTAAGAAGTGTGGGGTGATAGTTCTAGTTACAGCAATGTTCATCATTTAGTTAGCGTTAGGGACATTCGCAATTTCATCTCTGATGACACCTTTTTTGTTAGGGATAGTAATAGGGACAGTTATTCCAAGGAAAAGAAAAGCTTATATTTTAGCGAATCGCCCCATCCTACCTCTCCTCTCGGAAGTAGCTTTCTCGATACCAATAGGGGGGCAGGTTTGGAACCCTCTTTATGTGAGCCTCAGGAGATATTTGATACAAATTTATATTTTTTGGGAATTGGGTCCCTAACGCTAACTAAATGATGAACATTGCTGTAACTAGAACTATCACCCCAACCCGTTGTCCAATAAAGACCTAAGATTCCTAATAATAAACCAAAATCCCCTACACGATTAGTTACAAAGGCTTTTTGACAAGCACTTGCCGCACAGAACATGGAGTGTGAATCAAACCCATGTTTGAATTGAAATTGAGATACTGAGGCAAGTTCTTCTCTTCTGAATCAGATAGATTCATATCTGAAAGAGGTGTCTGCTCTTTGAACAATTTGTTCACCATACACTGGTAGGTGGCACCTTCATTTTTGAGTCCGGAAGGTATTACCTTATAGCATTAGAGGCCCTGTTCGGTGATGAAGCTAGTCTTGTCCTGATCAGAGGGGTGCATCATGATTTGATTGTACCCCGAGAAGGCATCCATGAAGCTTAAGAGCTTGTTTCCTACAGTGGAGTCAATGAGCTGGTCTATTTTAGGCAAAGAGAAGCTGTCCTTTGGGCAAGCCCGATTGAGATCGGTGTAATCTACACACATTCGCCATTTCCCGTTAGACTTGGTCACCATGACCATATTGGCTATCCACTTGGGGTACCGGGATTCCCTAATGAAACTGGCTTTTAGGAGCTTGTCAACTTCTTCCTGGACTACAGTGTTCCATTCGGTATTGAAATGTCTTCGTTTTTGTTTTATGGGTTTGAAGGTGGCATCCACTAACAACTTGTGAGAGGTCAAACTAAGGGGGATGCCGGGCATCTCTTCATGGCTCTAAACGAAGATGTCACTGTATTCTCTAAGGAGCTTTATCAGGTCCCTCTTAAACTCGGGGTCTAATCCTCCTCCAATCTTCACCACTTTAGTTGGGTCTTCATTCCTGACAGGTATTTCTTCCAACTGATCTGTGGGAGACCCACTTGCCCAACCTTGTTCTTCCTCTGCTGGTTCTTCCACGATTATATCTGGTATCTCTCCTCCCTCCAAGACATAGTGGTCCTATTCTGGTGTTCCCTGACTTGGCTCACTGGTCACATGTGTACATTGCTTTGCTGATGCGGCGGGGTTGGTAGATACTGCGTAACAATTACGGGCTACCTGCTGATCCTATCTAACTTCTCCTACTCCAGTTCCCACTGGGAATTTCAAAACGTTGTGGTAGATGGACAGTACCCCTCTAATCCATGACAAGAAAGGCCTACCTAGAATTGCATTATAGGCAGACGGGGTATCTACCACGATGAACTCTGTTATCATGTTTTGTTGAAGAGGAGCTCCTCCGACTATCACTGGCAATATCTTTGACCCCATTGGCATTACAGAGTCCTCTGTGAATCCATACAAGAGCGAGGTGCAGCTATTGTAGCAAGAGTTCTTTAAATTAAGTTGTTCATAGGCTCCCTTGAACAAGATGTCTATGCTGCTTCCTGTATCAATCAAGACGTGGTGTACTAGGCAATTGGCTATCTGTACTGTGATTACCATGGGATCATCATATGGTTGAACTGTGTTGTAGACATCTTCCTCCGTGAAAATAATTTTGGTAGAGCGGGATGGGTCTCGGGATCCACTACTGACTTTAAATATCTCATAACCAGCATTGATCTTGGGAATCTTCCTTACGTGGTTCTTTATTGAATTGTTAGAGGTTCTGGCTAGAGTAGGGCCTCCACTAATGGTGTGAATCACCTGGATCTGTTACATCAAATCCTTCTCACCTCTTTCTCTCTGCTACCTCTTACATCCCGCTCTGTACCTGTTTCCCTTCCTTGATGCTGTCCCACACCTGCTGTGAAAATTTAGTTAAAAAGCCTCCCCTTACCAATCCTTCAATCTGGTTACAGAGGCTGTAGCATTAAGAAGTGTTGTGTCGTACGTCCTTGTGGAAATCGCAGTACTTGTATTGATTCCTCTTGTCAGCTGGAACTTTCATAGGACCCGGCTTTTTGAGCAGGCCCTTATCCCGAATGGCGAGGTAGATGGTTTCTCATGAAGCATTGAGATGGGTGTAGTGATTGTATCCATCTTCCTCTCTTGTTACCTTTGCCACCTCCTTCAGTGGGACCACCCTAGGGGGTGACCTCCTAGCCGGATATCTTTCCTGGTATGAAGGAATAGGAGGTGGCCTATAGGTAGACCAGTTTGGAGGTTAATTCTGGAACTTCTTAGCTGGTGTGGGCTTCAGAGCCTCCTTTCTATGACGTGGTGCTAATCAGGCTTCATCGTGTTTGATCTTAATTCGGAGTTGTTCTTCAATATCCATCTGTTCCAGAGCCCGGTTGTAGGCTTCCTGGTACATCTCTGGAGGATGCTTAGCAAACGAACGAAATAGTCTACCAGCCCACAGGTTTCTCCAGAAGTTGGCTAAGGTTTCCTTCTCATCGAATACTCCCATTTGGACGACTTCTTTATGGAATTTCTCCACATAAGATCTCAAAGTTTCACCCCGCTCCTGAACCACATATTGAAGCAAGATAAGGTCCTTAGGATGAGGCTTGATCCCCTGAAACTGCGCACAAAAAGCTATGGTAAGCTTAGAAAAGGAATCAACACTACCTTGTGGTAACTTTCTAAACCACGTCTTAGAGCAGTCGGTCAAGGTTGAAGGAAACATCCTGCACATAGCTAGTCAGGTCGCGGTTTGGACCTCCATCTGGTGGACAAAGCTTTCCAGGTGGCTTACAGGGTCCTCTGTCCTAGAGTACTTTTCAGAAGGCATCCTAAATTTGGGAGGTAACCCCGCCTCCCTAACTCTCTTGGAAAAAGGTGCATTCATCTCACCCAAGGGGTTTTTTTGGATTCCTTGGTGCTTTCCTTTCTTTAATTCCTCCAACTCCTTCGCCATCTTGGCCATCTGATCCACCATGCGTTGAGATTTCTTGGTTCCGGATCGGGCTACTGAGCCTTCTTCGTCCGAAGTTTCTGAATCAATGACCAACTCCTTCCGCTTAGCTCTCTGATGTCTTTCTTTGGAGCTTTTTCGGGATCTGACGCTTCCTTTGAAATTAGGATGTGGATCCTTCTCCTTTGCCCTTGGTTTCGATGGAGATTGGGCTCTCCTAGGGGGAATCTCAATTGTGGACTTCACTAGCCTGGGTCTGAGGTCCACCTGTCGGACTAGGTAAGGTGGCCCTAGCCGGTCAAGCACTGGTACCCGGGTACTTAGGCCAGCGTCTCTTGGGACCCCGGCAGCTTCAAAGGGGATTCCCTGAGCTATCATCCAGAGCAGGATGGCTTCTACGTATGCTGCAGCCTGCTATTCTAGGACATCCGATTGACTTCTTGCCTGGCGAGGTCCTGAGGCAATGGGCCTGCAACTGGTGGAGGCACTGGTGGCGGATTCTCGTTCCTGGTGCCTTTACCCCGCCTCTGGCTCTTTCAGTGGAAGCGAGGGACTGGGGGTCTGACGGATCGGGATGGCCCTGGGAGGATTGAAGTCTCATTCTGAAGATCTCTAAGCAGAACTAGGCCGTCTTAAGAATGGTTGGGATATAGGTTTCCCACAGACGGCACCAAAAGTGTTACCGAAAAATCGTCACTGGGGTGAAGTTCCAAATAACAACTTTAAAGGGACCAAGATCAAAGATTGATCCTAGTCGGAATCACGTGGTTCAATACCGACTATGTCCTCAATAACACACGTACGATTTGGATCAAAATACGGTAAACAAAATAGAATCTTTATAGATCGTCACTTTGCATTACAAGTACATGAGTTGTGTTTTTCTAGGTTAACCGTAAAGTATGGAGATTCAGTGAGTAATGGAGATGGTGGGGGTGAACTCGTATGTGTTGATAAGTAGAACTGAGCGTAGGTTTTCTGAAGATGATTTCCGCCCCCACCCCCCCCCCCCTTTTGGTGAGTATCATATTGTTTATATAGGTCCTGTTACTTGCCATGCACTTCTATAGTTTCGGTCTAGAGTTTGGCCAATGCAAGACCTCCCCCCTCTTAGGAGATAATCTTGGAACTTTTTATTGACAGAATCAAGTCTTTCCTTCGTAGGAGGAGACAATCTCGTGGGAGCTTTCAGAATTAAGTCTTTCCTTCTTAGGAGGATTCTAGCAGAGTTTACTTGTTGAAATAGAACTCTCAGCTAGCAGGAAGGAGTATACTTCTTCTGTTTCGACTGAACGGTGACGTTTCAAGAAGTCCTCATGGAGCTTTGATCCTGGCATAAGATTTTTGCTCTTTGGTAATTTCTTCCTTTGGTACATATCTGTTTTAGCGAGCTGATTCCAGAAGGGGGTATGGGCTTCTAAGTATCCCGCTGCTACTTGAGGATCGAGGTATCAACCGAGACTGTAGCGAGGTATCTTGCTAATGAAGTGGAGTGATATCTGGATGGTACAGTAGCGGGATAATTGGTGGAACTCCATGTCAGGGTACTTGTTGGATTTGTGAATATCCCGGTTTGGGGCAATGCCTTTGAATTGGGAGGCTGCATGCCGTACTATCAATCAGGGTGCTGGGTGCTGACCTGTGCATCGGGATATTGGGTGCAACCTTGCATCGGGATACCGTGGGGTCCACGAAGGGCTCGGGAATGGCTTAGCTCGATCCCGTTGAAGGGGGTATGTACTCGGATCAGTTGGGATCCCTCCCATTCTGGATCAGTCGATGTCCCTCCCTTTCCAGGGTAGCCGGATGATGTTTTCGTTCCCATGTCTTCCTTGTATCGAGGTGGAAAATTCTTCTTTGGTCCTCCACCAATTTTGGTGGTTAACAAGGCTATTTCTTGGTCTTAAAGATATGGCGGGCAACTAAGGCCTCGAATCCGGATCCTTTGTCTAATAAATCAGATCCTTCTTGGAGGGGGGTATACCCCGACTAAGGCAGCAGGAGCGCCATAAGGCTATTTCCTGGTCTTGGGGCAATTCAGTTATGGTGAAAAAATTTGTAGGATAAACACAGGCGAGTCATGTAGGCAAAATAACTGACTTTATTGAATTGTTTAGAAAATACAAAGTAAATTCTGGGTAAGCATGTCACTCGACATAAGCCTTTCAAAAAATTTCTAAGGATAAAACTTTCTGAGGTGATCAACATTCCATGTGTGGTCAATTGGATATCCCTCAATGTCTTCGAGCTTATGGACGCCCCCTGGAGCATTGCTTTAACCAAGTAAGGACCTTCCCAATTTGGTGCTAGTAACCCGTCGGACCTCTTCCGTGTGTTTTGAGTTACTTTTCTGAGAACCAAGTCTCCTTCTTTGAATTTCCGAATCCTCACCTTCTTGTTAAAGTGTCGAGCTATTTTACTTTGGCAAATTGCCACCCTTTCAGCAATTCTGCTTTGCTTTTCCTCTAAAAGATCCAGGTTAGCCCTTAACTTGGTCTCATTATCTTCGGGCTCATAGTGCTTGTTAACCGCAAGAATTGATGGAGGACTAAATAAGAATTTTCCTCCCCGATACAAGGAAAAGATGGGAATCCATATACAATCCGGCTACCCCAAGAATGGAGGGATCCCGATCGATCCGGATACATTCCCCCTCCAAAGGGATCTAGTCCAGCCATTCTCTAGCTTCTCATGAACCCCGCAGTATCCCGGTACGAAGCCCCACCAAGCATCCCGATGCACAGTTCAGCACGCTGCATCCCAACATAAAGTTCCACTCAGTTCCTCGATACAGAGTTTCACCAAGCACCCGCTACTACATCATCCTGATATCTCGCTATTTCATCAGTTGGATATCCCGTTGTAGCCTAAGTTGGTATCCTGACCCTTAGGCGACAGCGGGATACTCAGGAGCTCATAACACCCTCTAGAATCAGCTCGTTAGGCAGTAAGATACTAGATGAAAAAGTTACAAAAGAACAAGACTCCTAAGCCTAGAAGACCAGGATAAAGCTTCATGGAGAAATACTGAAACGCTGCCGTTTAGTCAAAACAGAAGAATTAGACTTCTTCCCGCCAATTGAGAGTTCTATTTTAACGAGGAGTCAACTCTGTTAGAATCCTCCTAGGAAGGAAAGACTTGATTCTGAAAGCTCTTACGAGATTGTTTCCTCCCAGAAAGGAAAGATTTGATTATGACGATAAAAGCTCCTATGAGATTGTCTCCGAACAAGAAGGAAAGTCATGTAATCGCCTAACCCTAGACCGAAATTATAGTAGTGCATGGCAAGCAACGGGACCTATATAAGCAACATGATACACACCAGAATGAGGATCCGAAAATCACCACCTAAAACCTTACGTTCAGCTCTACTTATCGACACGTACGAGTTCGCCACCACCATCTCCATCTCCTACTGAAGCTCCACACTCCACCTTAGCCTAGAAAAACACAACTCTTGTATTCATGATATAAGGCTACAATCAATAATGATCTTATTTATTTACAATATTTTCTACATTCAATCCGCACTTATTATATCAGGAACATTCTTGTTATCAAATTACGTGATACCCCTCCGACTAGGATCGATCCTGATCTTGGTCCATTAAAGTTGTTATTTGAAGATTAACCCCAGTGACGATTTTTCGGTAATACTTTTGGCGCCATCTGTGGGAAGACTTATTTTCCCAACCAATCTCAAAACAGCCTAGTTCTACTCAGAGATCTTCAGTATGAGACTTCGATCCTCCCAAGTCCATCCCGATCCAGTAGGACCACAGTCCTTCGCTTCCACCGAGAGAGCCCAAAGGCGGGGTAAGCCGTCCAGGAATGAGAATCCTGCACCAGTGCCTCCTCCAACTGCTCGCCCTTTGCCTTAAGACCTCGCCAGGCAAGAAGTCAATCGGGATATCCTAGAACAACAAGCCGCAGCATATGTAGAAGCCATCCAGCTCCAGATGATAGCCTAGGGAATCCCCTTTGAAGTAGCTGGGATCTCAGAGGACATTGGCCCAAGTACCCCGGGTACCAGTGTTTGACCGACTAGGGCCACCTCTCCCAGTCCGATAGGTGAATCTCAGACTCAGACTCAGACTAGTGAAGTCCGTAATTGAGATTCCCCTTAGGAGAGCCCAATCTCCACCAAAACTAGGGGCAAAGGAGAGGGATCCGTATCCCGATTCAGAAGGAAGAGTCAGATCCTGAAAGAGCCCCAGAGGAAGACATCAGAGAGCTAAGCAGAAGGAAGTGGTCATTGATTCAGAAACTTCGGACGAAAAAGGCTCAGTAGCCCGATCAGGGAATAAGAAATCCTAACGCCTAGAAGATCAGATGGCCAAGATGGCAAAGGAGCTAGAGGAATTGAATAAGGGAAAGCACCAAGGAATTCGGAAGAACCCCCTGGGTGAGATGAATGCACCTTTCTCCAAGAGAGTCAGGGAGGCGGGGTTACCTCCCAAATTTAGGATGCCCTCTGAGAAGTATTCCGGGGTAAAGGACCCCGTCAACCATTTGGAAAGCTTTGTCCACCAGATGGAGGTCCAAAACGTGACCTGGTCAATCATGTGCAGGATGTTTCCTTTAATCCTAACCGACTGTGCCAAGACGTGGTTCAGAAAGTTACCACCAGGTGCGGGACAGCATCAATGAAGGGAAACAGGTACAAAGTGGGAAGCATGAGGCAGTAGAAAGAATGAGGGATGGAGAAAAGGACTTAATGCAGCAGATCCAGGTGATTCACACCATTAGTGGAGGCCCTACTCTAGTAGGAACCTCCAATAACTCAAGAAAGAACCACGCAAGAAAGATTCCCAGGCTCAATACTGATCATGAGATACTCAAAGTCAGTAGTGGATCCCGAGATCTACCCCGCTCTACCAAAATCATTTTCACGGTGGAAGATGTCTACAATACAGTTCAACCGCATGATGATCCCATGGTAATCTCAGTACAGATCACCAACTACCGGGTACACCACGTCCTGATTGATACGGGAAGCAGTGTTGACATCCTGTTCAAGGAGGCCCATGAACAACTTAATTTGAAAAACTCCTGTTATCTGAAAATCGTTAGAAGGACAATAATCCAAATAACCACTTTAAAAGGGTCAAGATCGATAATGATCCTGGCCGGAGGGGTATCAAGTTGTTCGATACCAACTAGGTCCCTGCCAATGCATGCATAATCAAGAATACGTGAAATCGAATAAGAACTCGTTTTATTGATCACTCTTTTTTAATACATGAATACATCGACCATGAATTTCTTAGATCATCACGTTACATAAGAGTTTTAGTCGGTAATGAGGGTGATGATGGCGGTGGTGAATCTATGCCTGTCGATAAGTAGTGTGTTCGATCTCCTCCTTTTTTTTTTTCTCTCGGCAAAGTAGCTGTTATATATAGAGGTGCTGTTTGCTTGCCATGCACTCCTACAATCTCGGATTAGGGTTTGGCAGCTTGCAGGATCCTCCATTTTTAGGAGATAATCTCGGAGATTTAATGCGCTGAATCCAATCTTTCCTTCCTAGGAGGAGTCAATCACTTACCTTCCTAGTAGGATTCTTACTGTACTGTCCTGCTTAAATTAGGACTATCTGGCGTGAAGGAATATACCTCCTTTGTACGGCGACGTTTTACTGGATCTTTTATGGAGTTTCTAGTGCTTGGTGTTAGGATCCTGCTTCCTGGTGCTCCTCCGTTTTAGCGGGCTGCCTACATCTAGTAAGCATCCTACTGATGGTAATAGGGGAATATCTGCCTAGCTTTGTAGTAAGGTGATCAGCAGAACTCCGTGTCGGGGTGCTGCAAGGTTTGTAAAAAGTTGTATCTGGGTGTTGCGAGGTCCATAGGAAACTCGGTTATAGCCGGGTTTGATCTTGCTGTGAGTTCTAGTGAATATTTTTGGTTTTCGGCCACTTTGTTGAGCTAAGAGGCTTGACGGGGTGGACCCCGCTGAAGGAGGTATGTGTGGGGATCAATCGGGGTCCACTCTGATGCGGTGTCCGGGTTGTGTACTGTTATTCCCTTCTTATGTCGAGGTGGAAAATTCTTCTTTGGTCCTTCGCCAATTTTGGCGGTTAACAACTCCTGTTACAACAGCAGCACCTCGCTTCTGTATGGATTCACAGGGGACTCTATAATACCAATGGGATCCAAAATCCTGCCAGTAATAGTTGGAGAAGCTCCTCTTCAGCAGAACATAATGACAGAGTTCATCGTGGTGGACACCCCATCTGCCTACAATGCAATTCTGGGTAGACCATTCTTGTCAGGGATTATGGGGGTTCTGTCCATCTACCACAACGTCTTGAAATTCCTGGTGGGAACAGGGGTAGGAGAAGTTAGAGGGGATTGGTAAGAAGCCTATCCACCAACTCCGCTGCATTAGCTAAGCAATGCGCACATGTGACCAAAGAACCAAGTCGAGGAACGCCGAATCAGGATCACTATGTCTTGGAAGAAGGAGAGGTACCAGACATAATTATAGAGGAGCCGGAGGAAGAAGAGCAAGGTTAGGGCAATGGACATCCAGTGGATCAATTAGAGGAAATACCTATCAGGGGCGAAGATCCAACTAAGGTGGTGAAAGTCGGAGGAGGACTGGACCCTGAAATCAAGAAGGACTTGGTAAAACTCCTTAGAGAATATAGCAACATCTTCGCTTGGAGCCATGAAGAGATGCCTGGTATCCCCTTAGTTTGGCTACTCATAGGCTAGCAGTAGATGTAACCTTCAAACTAATAAAACAAAAACGAAGACATTTCAATACCGAACAGAATGCCGTAGTCCAGGAGGAAGTAGACAAGCTCCTAATGGCCGGGTTCATCAGGGAATCCCGGTACCCTGGATAGATCGCCAATGTAGTCATGGTAACCAAGTCTAATGGGAAATGACGAATGTGTATGGATTACACCGACTTAAATTGGGGTTGCCCCAAGGATAGTTTCCCTCTGCCTAAGATAGATTAACTCATCGACTCCACTGCAGGAAACAAGCTCATAAGCTTCATGGATGCCTTCTCAGGGAACAATCAGATCATGATGCACCCCTCTGATCAGGACAAGACTAGCTTTATCATCGAACAAGGCCTTTACTACTATAAGGTAATGCCTTTCGGACTTAAAAATGCAGGTGCCACATAAAAGCGTATAATGAATAGATTGTTCAAAGAGCAAATAGGAAGATCCATGAAGGTGTGCATAGATGATGTGATCACAAAATCTCAAGAGGCTGGACAACACACTGGGGACTTACACCAAACTTTTCAGGTGATAAAACAGAACCAGATGAGACTGAACCCCGCCAAGTGTGCCTTCAGGGTAGCAGAAGGAAAATTCTTAGGATTCATGGTACATGAAAGGGGGATCGAGGCTAATCACGAGAAAATCAAAGCTATTCTAGATCTCGAATCCCTTACAACTCTCAAACAGGCACAAGGTTTAACTAGCCGAATAGCAGCATTAAACCGGTTCATATCCCACTCCACCGATAAGTGTCTCCCCTTTTTTAAAATAATCAAACAGGGAAAGAAGATGAAGTGGGACGAGCAAAGCGAACAGGCTTTCTAAGCTTTGAGGGAGTACTTGTCCAGCCCGCCTTTGTTGGTGAAGCCTATCGCAGGGGAAGAACTCTTACTCTATTTGGCAGTTTCAGAAGCTGCTACCAACGGAGCCTTAGTGAAGTAGTGCAGTGACGGGGTACAAAGACCAGTTTACTATGTGAGCCAGGCATTCACTAAGTCTGAGAAAAACTACACCCTCTTGGAGAAGCTCGCTTATACCTTGGTAACTATATCCAGAAAACTCTGGCCTTACTTTAGAGCTCACACCATTGTGGTAGTCACTGACCAGCCCTTGCGACAATTCCTCTAAATGCCGAATGCGTCTGGCAGATTGGTCCTATGGGCCCTAGAGCTTACCCAATTTGACATCAAATACAAGGAAAGAACCACGATCAAAGCTCAAGCCTTAGCCGATTTCATAATGGAATTCAGCACGACCTCATATCCGGATACGACAGCAGACCCGAGTCCAGATCCAACTAATGTAGATTGGCCCGAAGGTAGTAAGACTTGGGTCCTTTACACAGATGGAACCTCAAATTAGTCTGGGTGCAGAGCCGGGATTGTAGTGATTGATCCAGTAGGGGTTGAATGCAGTCACTGTTTCAGGTTGAATTCAGAGCCACTAATAACAAAGTAGAGTATGAAGCCTTGCTAGTAGGAATGGGAGTAGCAGAAGCCTTAAGGGCTGATTTCCTCCTAGTTAATTGTGACTCCCAATTGGTGGTCAACCAGGTATCTGGGTTATACAGGAAAAAGGTGACAACATGGTGGCATATCTGGCTAAATTCTAAGAAGCAATGAAGAGATTTAAATGGGTAAGGATGGAAAGAGTACCTCGAGAGAAGAATCACCGAGCAGACGTCCTGGCTAAGATTGCAGTAGGTGAAGGGCTTGTTTTACCAAAAGGGGTGCCCCTCCAACTGATTCCCCGTTCCAGCATAGCTAAGGCTATAGAAGTCCTCCCAGTTAGTCGACCCCCATATTGGATGGAATAGCGGACTACCTCCAAAATGACACTTTCCCTGTAGATCCAGATCAAGCCCACCAGCTTAAGAGAATTGCTACCCAGTACTGCCTGATAGATGGATACCTCTACCGTAAAGGGAAATCTCTCCCCCTACTTAGATGCTTCACCCAGATGATGCATGCTGGGCACTCAACAAGGTACATTTAAGAGACTGTGGTAACTATGCATCAGGCGAAACACTAGCTTACCAGATACTTAGAATGGATTACTTCTAGCCGACTATACACTAGCATGCAAAGCAGTTTGCACAATCCTGCGAGGCTTGTCAAAAGACAGCAAACTTCCATCATCTCCCTCCAGAAAGACTCTCCTCAATCAATACGCCCTACCCCTTTATAATCTAGGGACTAGACTTAATCGGGCCACTCCCTACTGCACCCGGCCAGGCCAAACATGCAGTGGTGGCAATAGTACTTTACCCGATGGTAGAAGCTAAAGCCCTTACCCAGATAACTGAAGAAAAGACCACCAGCTTTGTCAAGGAGAACACTGTTTGTCGTTTTGGCACCCCGATGGCCATCATAACTGATTTGGGAAAGCAGTTTGATAACACTAACTTCAGGGAATTCTGTGAAGGTCGGAACATTGATCTCCGTTTTGCATCAGTGGCTCATCTTCAAACCTATGGGCTGGTCGAAGCCACCAACAAAACCATCAAGAAGCTCCTAAAGAAAAAACTCCAACAAAAGAAAGGATTATGGGTGGAAGAATTACCCAATGTGCTATGGGCTTACAGGACGACCAGGAGGACTGCAACGGGGGAGACCCCTTATTCATTGGTGTTCGGGACTAAGGTAGTCTTGCCCATCGAGCATAAGCTTATATCTTTCCGAGTCCAAAATTATGAACCGAAAGATAATAAGGCTAAGTTAAGAGCCAATCTAGATCTACTTGAGGAAAAATAGAGCAGAACAATCGAAAAAGTGGCATTGTACCAGAATAAGATAGCCCAACACTTCAATAAGAGGGTAAGGATCTAGAATTTCAAAGAAGGAGACTTGGTTCTCAGAAAAGTAACTCAGAAAACACGAAGGAGGTCCGACGGGGTGCTAGCTTCTAATTGAGAAGGCCCTTACCTGATTAAAGCAATGCTCCGGGGTGGTACCTACAAGTTGGAGGACATGGAGGGATACCTAGTGGATCATACATGGAACGCCGATCATCTCAGGAAGTTCTACCCTTTGAAATTCAACTTATATAGGCTGGTATACATACCCCAAATTTATATTGTACTGCTTGGGAAATTCAATAAAATCAGTTTTCTTTCCTACATGATTCTTCTATGTTCATTCTGCAATGTCTCCTACATGATTCTCCAATATTCGTTCTATAAGTTTTCACTATTACCGAATCACCTCAAGACTAGGAAATAGCCTTATAGCACTCATGCTGCCTTGGTCGGGGTATACCATCCTCCAAGAAGATTCTAGGTTATCAGACTACGGATCTGGACTTGTGGCCTTAGTTGCCTGCCACATCCTCAAGACTAGGAAATAGCCTTATGGCGCTCCTGCTGCCTTGGTTGGGGTATACCCTCCTCCGAGAAGAATCTAATTCACCAGACTAAAGACCTGGACTTATGGCCTTAGTTGCCCACTGTATCCTCAAGACCAGGAAATAGCCTTATGGCACACCTACTGCCTTGGTCGGGGTATACCCTCCACTAGGAAGGTTGGTGCTAAAGTGGCCTAAGTTGCCTACCAAAACAGATTATCAGAAGGATCGAGATACCTTGCCTGGGTACCTGATTCCTTACTTCTCCATTTCTCTAAAAAGGTTGGTGCTAAAATGGCCTAAATTGCCTACTAGGACAGATTATCAGAAGGATCGGGATACCTTGCCCGAGTACCTGATTCCTTACTTCTCCATTTCTCTAAAAAGGCTAGTGCTAAAGTAGCCAAAGTTGCCTACCAGGACAGATTATTAGAAGGATCGGGATACCTTGCCCAGGTACCTGATTCCTTACTTCTCCATTTCTCCATAAAGGCTGGTGCTAAAGTGGCCTAAATTGCCTACCAGGACAGATTATCAGAAGGATCAAGATGCCTCACCAAGGTACCTAACACCTTATTACCCTATTCCTCCAGAATATATGATATCCTAACCCTTCCAGGAGCACTTAAGGTTAAGGTAGCCTTAATTGCTAATCGGAACGTTTAGCTTAAGGACCGGGATACCTTACCAGGACACCCGGAACCTTAAATCATTACATGTTCATGTGGCCCAACTGAAGAAGGAAACGTGATCACTTGATAGACCCTGCTAGTACTTTAGATAACAAGGTACAAGGGTGCTGAGCATTTGGATAATAAGTATCCTAGTTGAAGTTATCAGAAGATAAGTATCCAAGTTTGGTCCAACCATTCATAAGTGTGAAAGCTACAGGATTTACTCTGAAGTAAAAGTTTTTCTCTAGAGATTAAAAGAGCAAGCAAGACACAATAATAGTCAGCAAAATGAATTTTTTTTTTTTTTATTAAATCAAGCGAGGTGCCCAACTCCCAATTCCAGGCTACAAAAAAAAAAAAAAAAAAAGTACAATAAAATGCCAAGTAATGCTTCCTTCTCCCCTCTAGGTGCCCTTCTTGGCTGGCTGCTTCCACCCTTATGACATCAACTGCAATACCAGTATGGGTCCCCTAAATTGTCGGAACCTGAGGTCTAGCCGGATCATCCTCCTCAACAGATGCAGAGTCGTTCTGGGTCCTTTCAACTATTTGGACCCCGGATCTAGCTGGGTCATCTTCCTCTTCCACCAAGACAACCTCTGAAGAAGGCATGGGGTCGTGCACTTGCTTTTCTTGACCAAAAGGAGGGTCTTGGACCATTTTTTTAGTGCCATCAGATAAGACTCCAACAGGAAGATCAACCCTCTGATCCGGATGCGTAGTGTCCTGTGATTCCTGATCCTCACCTGCCAGCTGGGCGGCCTTTGCCATGATTTGATCTCGATCCCAGTTCAAAGCTGCTTGAAGATCGAAGGGAGGAGGTAGGGCCGTGGCCACCTCATAGCAAGCCGTGAAGTAGCCATCCTCAAAAGAAGGACCCTCATAGGCCTCCAGGCTTCTCACGGTATCCCGTAAAAGCTGGTTTTCATCATGTAGCAACTTTTTCTCTCTCTTCAAGCACTCCCTCTCCTCTCAGCAACGTAAAAACTTGATGGTTTTAGTATCCAAGTAGCGCTCACGACCTCTGGCTTGCACCAAGGCTACCTGCCTATCTTTTTTAACTTTTACAGTAGCCTAGACCAAGGGGGCCACACTCTGCTGGGCCTAAACCAGCTCCTGCTGGGTATCTTCCAATTTGGCCTGAAGTCCGATGTAGGCCTCCTTCAGGATAAGCAATTGCTTCTCAATAGCCAAAGAAAATTTAAAACCCTACAAAATAAGAAAGGTCAGTACCTGGAAAAGAGAGAAAGAGGACAGTAAGGGAGGGAATAGAACTCTACCTTAGCTAGGACAGATGCTCCCTTAGTGACCAGGATCTCAGTAGGAAGCTTTACCATGTTCATCAAGCTCCCCTCGGGGCAGGAGGCGACAAACCGGTACCTCATCTTGGGTGGCACCCCCCAACCCCGATCCCGAAGGGATGTCAGCAAAATGGGGCAGGAGTAAGGGCAGCTTCCTTCTTTTTTGAATTTTCAATTCGGTTGTTGAAAGGTGCTACTGGAGGTAGAGAGATAGGAAAAACCTTCACAGAAGGCGGAGTAGCATGCAAATCTTCTTTTGAGTTTGCTTTGAAGAACCCCGAGCCTTGGCTGCTCGAGCCAGCATTGCCTTTATCGATGGACGCGCTGGAGTGACAGCGAGAAGATGTGTGGGAGTCTTGGCAGACAACCCCATTGAAGTAGGAGGGGGTGTAGAAATCTTGGTAGCTGGAGCAAAAGGAAGATTAAGATCATCTTCAGGCTGGGCAGGCCCTAGCATTACCTTGGCAGTTGAAGAAGAAGAGGGGATGGGAGAAGAGGAAGGGAGCATACCCATATTACCCGGCCTGGAAGAAGAGGGAAAATCAGGCTCCATGGGGTAGAGGAAACTGCCAAGAAAGAGAAAATAAAATAAGCAAAAAGGGTAGAAATATGCATATAAGTAAGTATAAGTAAGGTTACATACCCGGAAGGGCGATAGAGATCCTCAGGTACCTCTCTAACTGATCCTATTCGAAAACATCCAGGGTAGGATACTTCATATTGGTGTAGCCTTTCCTCATGATCCTCTTAAGGATATCTCGGGATTCGGAAGAAAGCACCCATTTGGCCCATTTATCCTGCACGGTGAACTGGGTAGGAACTGGATACTCAACATCCCCAATAAAGGCAGTACGCCCCCAGTCTCCCTCTCCCATGATCCATTCTTCCTTCCAGGGCGCGACGTACTTCACATTCACCCCGAGAACCATGAACTTCATCTTGTTGCTTGCCTTCAGTTAGAACTGACCCCAAGGCACCAGATTAGCTTTCTGGAATATGAAGCGAAGCTCGTCAAGCCCTGGCTCCCTTTCCACCTTATCCTGCTCACACTGCTCCTTCTAGAGTACTAAAAACCTGGTTAGGTGCTTTCAAAAACCAGGCGAGATCTGCAATGGGGCTAACTTAAGAGAAACGAGAGCCCGACGGAGAGTAGGATGGAGAGGAAGTCGAACCCCGCATTCGAAAGTGTCCTTGTGAATCAAGAGACGATCCTGAGGTAGAGTGTATACGTCGTAACCTTGATGGGGGAGGGACAAAGTGATGTAGTTGGGGATCTTATAGTCTTCAAGGTAGCTTTAGTGGAGCTCTATCTGGCCTCTAGAGGAATTGTCACAGGGGTTGATTAGTGACAACCGTGATGGTGTGAGCTTGAAAGTAAGGCCGGAGCTTTCTGGATGTAGTTACCAAGGCATAGGCGAGCTTCTCTAAGAGGGTGTAGTTTTTCTTTGACTTAGTGAAAGCCCGGCTCACATAGTAAACTGGTCTTTGCACCCTGTCATTGCATTCTTTCATCAGGGCTCCACTAGTGGCAACTTCTAAAACTGCTAGATAGAGTAGGAGTTCTTTCCCCGGGGTTGGTTTTACCAATAGAGGCGGACTTGACGAGTACTCCCTTAAAGCTTGAAAAGCCTGCTCACTTTGCTCGTCCCATTTCATCTTCTTCCCCTGCTTGATGATCTTGAAGAACGTGAGGCATTTATCTATGGAGTGAGATATGAACCGGTTAAGGGCTACTATCCGGTCGGTTAATCCTTGTGCCTGCTTGAGAGTTGTAAGGGACTCGAGGTCTAGGATAGCTTTGATCTTCTCAGGATTAGCCTCGATTCCCCTTTCATGCACCATGAATCCTAGGAATTTACCTGCTGCTACCCCGAATGCACATTTAGCGGGGTTCAACTCATCTGGTTCTGTCTTATCACATGAAAAGTCTGGCGTAAGTCCTCTATATGCTGTCCAGCTTCCTGAGATTTTGTGATCATATCGTCTATGTACACCTCCATGGATCTTACTATCTGTTCTTTGAACAACCTGTTCACCAAATGCTGGTATGTGGCACCTGAATTTTTGAGTCCGAACGAAATTACCTTCTAGCAGTAGAGGCCATGTCCGGTGATGAAGCTAGTCTTGTCCTGATCAGAAGGATGCATCATGATTTGATTGTACCCCGAGAAAGCATCATGAAGCTTAGGAGCTTTTTTCCTGTAGTGGAATCAATGAGTTGATCTATCTTAGGTAGGGGGAAGCTGTCCTTGGGGCAAGCCCGATTGAGATCGGTGTAATTTACACACATTCGCCACTTCCAGTTAGACTTGGTTACCATGACCACGTTGGCAATCTATTCAGGGTATCGAGATTCCCTGATGAACCGAGCCTTCAGGAGCTTGTCAACGTCTTCCTGGACAGCGACGTTCCGTTCGGCGTTAAAGTCTCTTCTTTTCTGCTTTATTGGTTTGAAGGTTGCATCCATTGCCAACCTATGGGTAGCCAGGCTAAGAGGAATGCCAGGCATCTCCTCATGGCTCCAAGCGAAGATGTCATTGTATTCTCTGAGGAGTTCTACCAAGTCTTTCTTGATTTCGGGGTCCAGACCTCCTCCAACTTTTACTGTCTTTGTCAGATCTTTACCCCTGATCAGGATCTCCTCTAACTGATCTGCGAGGTGCCTACTGGTCCAACCCCGCTCTTCTTCCTCCGGCTCTTCCACGATTATGTCTGGTACCTTTCCTTCTTCCAAGACATAGTGATCCCGCTCTGACGCTCCCTGACTTGGGTCACCGGTCACGTGTGCGCATTGTTTAGCCAATGCTGCGGGGTTGGTAGACACCACATAGAAATTACGGGCTGCCTGTTGATCCCCTCTAACTTCTCCTACTCCTGTTCCCACCGAAAACTTCAACACATTGTGGTAGATGGATAGCACCCCCCTAATCCCTGACAAGAATGGCTTACCCAAAATTGCATTAAAGGCAGACGAGGTATCTACTACAATGAATTCCGTCATTAGAAGATGAGCTTCTCCGACTATCACCGGTAGAATCTTTGTCCCCACTAGCATTACAGAGTCCCTTCTGAAGCCATACAAAAGGGAGGTGCAGTTGTTGTGGCAAGAGTTCTTCAGATTAAGTTGCTCATGAGCCCCCTTGAACAGAATATCAACACTGCTTCCCGTATCAATCAGGACGCGGTGTACCAAGCAGTTAGCGATCTGTACTATGATTACCATGGGATCATCATGTGGCTAAACTGTACTGTAGACATCCTCTTCCGTGAAGATGATTTTGGTGGAGCGGGATAGATCCCGAGATCAGTTACTGACTTTAAGTACCTCGTGATCAGCATTGAGCTTGGGAATCTTCCTTGCGTGGTTCTTTCTTGAATTGTTGGAGGTTCCAGCTAGAGTAGGGCATCCACTGATGGTGTGGATCACCTGGATCTATTATATCAAATCCTTCTCTTCATCTCTCCTTCTTTCTCCTGCTTCCTGCATTCCGCTCTTTACTTGTCTCCCTTCTTTGATGTTGTCGCGTACCTGCTGTAAAAATTCAATTAGAAGACCTCCTTTTACCAATCCTTCAATCTGATTGCTGAGGTTGTAGCACTCAGAGGTGTTGTGCCCTATATCTTCATGGAAATCGTAATATTTGTACTGATTTCTCATGTCAACTGGGACTTTCATAGGACCTGGCTTTCTGAGTAGGCCCTTATCCTGAATGGGGAGATAGATGGTTTCTTGCGAAGCATTGAGAGGGGTGTAGTGATTATATCCCTCTTCCTTTCTTGCTACTCTAGACACTTCCTTTAGGGGAATCAGCCTAGGGGGTGATCTTCTGACTGGATACCTTTCCTGGTATGAAGCAATAGGCGGTGGCCTGTAGGTAGATCGGTTCGGAGGCTGATTCTAGAACTTCCTAGCTGGTGCAGGCTTCGAAGCTTCCTTCTTATGGCGTGGCGCTAATCGGGCTTCATCATGCTCGATTTTAATCCGGAGCTGTTCCTCTATGTCCACCTGTTCTAGAGCCCGATTGTAGGCTTCCTAGTACGTCTCTAGAGGATGCTTGGCAAAAGAACGAAATAGTCTGCCAGCCCACAAGCTTCTTCGAAAGTTGGCTAAGGTCTCTCTCTCATCGAAGACACCCATTTGGACGACTTCTTTATGGAATTTTTCCACATAAGATCTCAAAGTTTCACCCCACTCTTGAACCACGTACTGCAGCAAGATAGGGTCCTTGGAACGAGGCTTGATTCCTTGAAACTATACACAGAAAGCCATAGTGAGCTTAGAAAAGGAATCAACACTACCTGGTGGTAACTTTCTGAACCATGTCTTGGCGCAGTCGGTCAGGGTTGAAGGAAACATTCTGCACATGGCTAGCCTGGTCGCCCTTTGGACTTCCATTTGGTGAACAAAGCTTTCCAGGTGGCTGACGAGATCTTCTGTCCCGGAATACTTCTCAGAAGTCATCCTGAATTTAGGAGGTAACCCCGCCTCCCTGACTCTTTTGGAGAAAGGTGCATTCATCTCGCCCAAGGGGTTCTTCTAGATTCCTAGGTACTTTCCCTTCTTTAACTGCTCCAACTCCTTAGCCATCTTGGTCATTTGATCCTCTAGGCACTGGGATTTCTTGGTTCCGAATCGGGCTACTGAACCCTCTTTGTCCGAAGTTTCTGAATCAATGACCATTTTCTTTTGTTTTGCCCTCTGATGCCTTTCTTTGGAGCTCTTTCGGAATCTGGCGCTTCCTTCTGAATTGGGATGTGGATCTTTCTCCTTTGCCCTTTGTTTTGGTGGAGATTGGACCCTCATAGAGGGAACTTCAATCGCGGACTTTACTAGTCTGGGTTTGAGATCCGCCTGTCGGACTAGGAGAGGTGGACCCAATTGGTCAAACACTGGTACTCGGGTACTTAGGCCAGCGTCTCCTGGGAACCCGGCTGCTTCGAAGGGGATCCCCTGGACTATCATCCAGAGTCGGATGGCTTCTACATATGCTGCGCATGTTGTTCTAAGACATCCCGATTGACTTCCTGCCTAGCGAGGTCTTGAGGCACCG
Source organism: Acer campestre (assembly GCA_954870605.1). Taxonomy (NCBI): domain Eukaryota; kingdom Viridiplantae; phylum Streptophyta; class Magnoliopsida; order Sapindales; family Sapindaceae; genus Acer; species Acer campestre. Next base: position 9,650,866 of record OX940804.1, on the reverse strand, counting down.
TGTCTGCAGCTAGTGGGGGCACTGATGGGGGATTCTCATTCCTGGAACTTTTACCCCGCCTCTGAGCTCTTTCAGTGGAAGCGAGGGACTGGGGTCCTGATGGCTCGGGATGACCTTAGGAGGATTGGAGTCTCATTCTGAAGATCTCTAGGCAGAACTAGGCTATTTTGAATGGTGGTTGGGATAATTCCCATAGATGGTGCCAAAAGTGTTATCGGAAAATCATCACTAGGGGTGAAATTCTAAATAACGACTTTAAGGGGACCAAGATCAACGACGACCCTGGTCAAAGAGGTATCAAGTAGTTCGATACCAACTATATCCCCGATAATGCATAAACAATTAGGAACACCAGTAAATAAACAAGAAAAGCTTTTCATTCGTCACTTTACGCGATACATACATGAACTAAGTTTTTCAGGATTAACAGTGAATTATGGAGACTCGATAAGTAATAGAGATGGTGGTGATGGTGAACTCGTGCATGTCGATAAGTGGAACTGATCTAGGGTTTCTGGAGATGATTTCCTTTTTCTTTTATCTTTCGGTGAGTAATATGTTGTTTATATAGGTCCTGTTGCTTGCCATGCATTCCTATAATTTCGGTCTAGGGTTTGACAATTGCAGGACCTCCTTCTTTTTAGGAGATAATCTCGGAGCTTTTACGTGTAAAATCTGGCCTTTCCTTCCTAGGAAGAATCAATCTAGCATGCAAATCTTTCCTTCCTAGGAGAACTCCGACTGAGTTGACCTCTGGGTATTTTCCTGCTTGGTGGGCTGGCTACACCAGGAGGTGTGAGCTATTAAGCATCTTGCTGCTACTTGGGGGTTGAAAATAGGGCGAGACTGTAGTGGGATACTTGGTGAAACTCCATGTCGGGGTGCTACGGGGTCCATAGGAAGCTAGAGAATGGTTGGTTGGACCCCGCTGGAGGGATTCCGCAAGTAGCCCGGCTCGGGGCAATGCTTGTGAATCAAGGTATTGGCGGGGTCTTCGAGAAGCTGGGAAATGACTAGGCTTGATCCCGTTGGAGGGAGTATATACTCGGATCAATCGAGATCCTTCTTCTTTTGGATCTAGCGGGATCCCGCCCCTTATGGGGTAGTTGGATGCTGTCTGGATCCCTATGTCTTCTTGTATCAAGGTGGAAAATTCTTCTTTGGTCCTTCGCCAATTTTGGTGGTTAACAATATATATATGGCAAAATTTATTGCGGCATGTTCCCCAAGGTAGCTTTACATACAACATCAAAGGTAGTAATTCTCCCTGCTAAACGAAGAAATCAAGCGATATTTTTCATCGGAAATCAGTCGGAGTAGAGCTAAGGGACACCGGTTTCAGATGAATGCAATGGATGGGGATGTAGGCAGCCATGGTTGTCAGCTCGTGAGGAAGGAGAAAAAGGAAGGTTGAAGATGATTGGTGCAATTAGCAGGCAACTGGGGTATGCTTAGCAGCGTTCGTTTATGTCTAATGTGGGATGCATTTAGAATAGGTAATGGTGCATGTAAGCTGGACTGATATGATTTGACAATAAGTGTGGGCTTGTGTTTGGGTCACACAATTGGGCCAAGTTTGGCATGCAGTACTTCATGCTAAACGCACCGTTTAGAGAAGAGTGGGCTTGCGTTTGGTTGGGCTTGATTGGACTCGTTCAGTATCTGACCGGGGCGTGCTTAGAGGCCCGTGATGAGTAGACCAGCCAAAACGCACCGTATTACTTAGGTGACATGGCGCTTGGCTAACTACACAATGCTTCCCTGAGCCCTCATATAATCACAATAACTTCAATCTTCTCCTTATATTTTATGCTTTTGCCCCCAGTTTCTCCAAATTATAACAATGCCCTTCAACTTTTAAATACCTAAAAATATTTAATAAACAACATTAAAACACGAGGAAAATGCCCGAGAATCAAGCATAAAGAGGTGGGAATGAGGGCAAAAATCATACCAATTTTGGTTTGATCAAATACCCCCAAACCTATATTTTGCTAGTCTTCAAGCAAAACAATCATAAATCAACCCCCAAAGACACGTATCAAAACACTTCAAATATGTTCAATAAAGTTCTAACCCACTCTAAGAAGGATCTACTATCCAATGATTAGCATGCGAAACCAAAAATGAAGAGATTAACACACTAATGCATTAGTGAGGACTTAAACATGTAAGATAATGTCAAGTAAAGATTAAAAGCATGCCACTCTAGATATGATTGTACGCAATGTGACCTTACATTCAAAATGCCAAAGCTTCAAAGCAAATGTGCTATTCGGTTTAGAATGTAATTCGCCTCGATCTAATCCTCACTAGATTCTCTCTTTTCTTCTCTTTGATTCCTAGGTTTTGCTCAAAAATTCATATGCAATATGAGTTTATGTCATGGATATCAAATTGATTGCATACGATATTATTTAAAGCACAATTTCTGAAAATGAGTTCTCATGAATGGAAATGCAAATCATGAATTAGAAAGAACATGCGAAAACCAAAATTCACAAGTGGACATCCCTAAAGATCGTGAAGGTCTTTCTTAGGTTGTAATGGGGCTTAGGTGAATGGTGAGTCAATAAAATGGAGCAATAGATAAAAAGGAACCCAATGATTTATACTTAAGGCATACATTCTAATAATGATTCCCAATTGCTTTCACACATTTGTTCATGCCCTTGGCACCCATTGCTTACAATATCATTTCAATTGCATATTCATGTAAGGAAAAAATACGTGCACGCAGCGGAAGCGAGACTAAAAAGAGAGTTTAGTATATTTTAAAAATTTTCCCATATTGAACCTTAACCCTTTAATTAATTAATCATACATACGAAAAGATGAAATACCTTTGTCGCGTGATCCGATTGACTAACGTCGATGGTAATCCGCAAGATCTTTCAATCCGATCACGAACGTGAATCACCTAGGAACGTGGTCTCCCTTCTTTGAATTGTGAACATGAGAATGGACAACAAAAACTTTTCTAATTTCTGTTAGTCACAAAAATTCTAATAGATTGCTAAGAATGTCCCGGTCACTTTTGAATTCACAATCGTTAGATTGAAACTCGCGTGAACCTTATTCGAAATTGTGCACAAGACCTCTTAATGTAAAGATCACTAGTGCACTATCGAAATAAGAACAATTCTTCTCACAATCTCTCTTGGCCAAATTTCACACTAATCTAAGAGTTGGATTTTATTTTTCTCTAGCAAAAGAAAAATCTCTCAATTGCAAAAACTAGGGTTTTTTTTTTTTTAAAAAAAAAAAAAAAAAACTACACAGAATATATATATATATATATATTAGATGCACCGAATTCTCTATACATATATATGTATAAATTCTACATGCCTTTATATATATATATATATTGTGCTCCAACACTACACGCAACTTAAGTATATATATTGTTTAGTTTTAATAACTGCATGCATTATCTCTTATACATATTGCACACGGCCACATATATTTTGCAAAATAATATATATTTTCTTCAACTTAAATTCTGCTTTTATATATATATATATATATATATTATATATCTCGGCAATAAGTTGCCATATATATTGTACATATTTTATGGCAATCTGAATTCAACTTGTCATGTATATAATATTCAAACCCTAATCCAACTCTTTAGTGTGTTTGTGACTATATAAAAGACTTCCTAATTTAAATAAACAAATAAAGTCTTTTATATTTAGTATAATACTAATAGTAGTATACTACTAGGAAACAAATTTTCTAATCAGAAAAAGATTTGATTTTTAATTAAATAATTAATTAATTTCCATTTAATTAAATAAAAAAATAAAACAATATTATGGGCTAAAAATTAGCCATTGCCGCCCATGACTAGAACTTGGGCCTATATATTGTTTTCTTATTTTATTTAATCCATTTGGACTTTAATAAAAAGCCCACATGTGAACTAGATCCATTCTTACTAAAAGAAACAAGCCCACATGCCTTTCATTAATATATTAATATAATTAAACAGCCAATTAAATAAATAATGTGCAAATTATATTCTTAATATATTAAATACAATTCTAAATGGACCCACAAATAGTCCGGTAGAATATATCAAGTGATTCATGCAAGTCCGTGCGGATTGGGGATCTTGGCGGGCTATCTAAATTTAAGCTCCAATAGACATAACCCAATCACCATCAACAAATGATTCACTTAGGTTCAATCTATTAATTTTAGTTCATTCCACTAAAGAACTAAAATTGCACTCTTAAATAAAGATGGAATAAGTTAACGATACTCATTCATACCCTAGATAATCATATGGGAGATAGTGAATCCTCATGAAGAATATCAGTAATCGCCAAGAGCTCATAGACCGCCTATAGCTCTCCAAGTTACCATATTTACTCATATGACCACACTTTGAACTTGGATATATATTATGACTTGTCCAGAAGTCATCTTTCAATAGACACTATTGAAAACTCAACGTTAAGATTTCATATCCAAAACCACAAAGCATCCATATGATGATATTCTACTCACATTTAATAAACGGAGCCACGATGTCCATATCTATAAATGAAGTCCTCTATCGATTAACAAATGAATACCACCAAACTATCGAGGATAGACTATGCTATATAATCGTACTCATTGATAGCTCAAATGATAACACTTGCAACCATAAGTCCATCATTTATCTCAGGATTAAGATAGACTCTCCGAATGTCCTGATAATGAAAAAACTTTTATCTATTGACGGTTTTAGAAAAAATATTTCATTGTGATCCGGTTTAATGCACCCAGTGCACTAGATTCTTTTACTCGAAGATCCTTCGATGATTTTAGACTCATCACAACACATTCAATCCCACTCAAATGCTAGTAAAAGAATTCTACAACTTTAACAAGATAAAGGTGCCCAACCTTTAACTTAAGTTGTGAACGTTATTTAAGACTAACTAAAGAATTGTGTCTACCTCATACATATCCAGATGTACGAACAATTCTTCTTTTCTCATATTCTTTTGACCTTATGATTATTTACTTTGACAATTATAATAATAAATGCTATATAAGATTTTGTTAACTAACAGAAATCACTTTATTAATATGAAAAGATTGTCAAGTACAACATTACACTCTTGCTATTGAGCATAACCCTAACAATCTCCCACTTGTGCTATAGCAAATGTGTCATATCTCTCATTCCCATGTTCTCTAGGTGCCCATCAAAACACTTCTGTGGTAAAGCCTTTGTGAAGGGATCCGCTAGATTTTCTGCTGACGTGATTTTGGTAATCGTCACGTCACCCCTATGAACAATCTCCCTAAGAAGATGATACTTCCTTTCAATGTGTTTTCCTCTCTTATGACTTCTTGGTTCTTTCGAATTAGCCACTGCTCCACTGTTGTCACAGTAAATAGTGATCTGCTTATTCGCACCAGGAACCACTTCTAAGTCAATCAAGAATTGATGGAGCCAAACAACCTCTTTAGCAGCTTCGCATGCAGCAACATACTCAGCTTCCATGGTGTAGTCAGCAATGCATGATTGCTTGATACTCCTCCATATGACTGCTCCTCCTCCCAGAATAAACACAGATCCTGAAGTGGATTTTCTGGAGTCAGAATCCGACTGAAAATCAAAATCTGTATACCCTACGGGAATCAAATCCCCTCCAAAGTATACAAGCATATTGTCTCTCGTTCTCCTGAGATACTTGAAAATATGCTTGACTATCATCCAGTGATTAGGACCAGGTTTCGATTGAAACCTGCTAACTATGCCAACAGCAAAACAAATATCTGGTCTAGTGCAGAGCATTGTACACATGAGACTTCCAACTGCCGAGGCATATGGAACCCTACTCATGAATTGTTCTTCATGCTCATTCTTAGGACCTTGTTCCTTAGAAAGTTTGATTCCATGCCTGAAAGGTAACATACCTTTCTTGGAATCCTGCATGGAAAACCTAGACAAGATTTAATCTATGTATGAAGCTTGGGATAGTGCAATTGTTCTATTCTTTCTATCCCTTATTACTTGGATACCAAGAATATAACTTGCTTCTCCTAAGTCCTTCATATCAAATTGTTTTGCTAACCATTCTTTTACTGATGTCAATACGCCTACATCGTTTCCGATGAGTAGTATATCATCAACATAAAGAATTAGGAAAACCAACTTGTCGCCTTTGATCCTTTTGTATACACAAGGTTCGTCAAGGTTCTGAACAAATCCGAAACATTTCACAGCTTGATCAAACCTTATGTTCCAGGATCTGGATGCTTGCTTTAATCCATATATGGATTTTTGCAACTTGCATACCTTTTCCACTTGACCTTTTTCAATGAATCCTTCTGGTTGCATCATATAAATGCTTTCGTCAAGACTTCCGTTAAGGAAAGCTGTCTTGATGTCCATTTGCCAAATCTCTAAATCTAAAGATGCCGCAATGGATAAGAGTATCCTAATGGATTTAAGCATGGCCACAGGAGAGAAGCTTTCCTCGTAATCGATACCTTCTTTCTGTGTGTAACCTTTAGCTACTAATCTAGCTTTAAAGGTTTCCATCTTTCCATCCATACCTCTATTCCTCTTGTATACCCACTTGCACCCAATGGGTTTTATCCCTTTAGGTAAGTCTACAAGGGACTAGACTTTGTTATTGAACATGGACTCAATCTCAGATTGCATTGCCTTTTGCCAATGGCGACTATCAACATCCTCCATTGCTTCCTTATATGTGTAGGGATCATCGTCGTCTGGGAGATTCTCCATTGATTCTCCCAGACCGATGTATCTCTCGGGTTGTCTTACAACCCTCCCACTACGACGAGGAATGGTAGGTTGTTGATCTTGTGATGGTTCAGAACTTACAATTGGGCTAGGTTGTGAAACCTCTTGTGGAATTGTATCTCCTGACATCTCATTCAGGACAATTCTACTTTTAGGTATAAACTCATTCATATAGTCCTTTTCCATAAATTTAGCATTTGTCGAAACAAATACTTTGAGATTTGAAGGACTATAGAAATAATACCCTTTAGTTCCTTTTGGATACTCTACAAATATGTGTGTTTCTGTATGGGACTCCATCTTTTCTATCTTTCCTTTTAACACATGCACAGGACAACCAAATATCCTTAAGTGTTGTAAACTAGGCTTTCGCCCAGTCCACAACTCATGCGGTGTTTTAGGAAACGACTTCGATGGTACATCGTTTAGAATATGCATTGCAGTTTGTAGAGCATATCCCCAAAAAGAAACAGAGAGTGTTGAATAACTCAACATAGACCTAACCATATTCAAAAGAGTTCTATTTCTTCTTTCTACCACCCCATTCTGTTGAGGTGTACCTGGTGCAGAAAACTGAGAAATGATTCCATTATCAATAAGATATTGCTGAAACTCACCAGATAGATATTCTCAGCCACGATCAGATCTCAAGATTTTTATGTGTTTCTCTAGCTGATTCTCCACTTCAGCTTTGAATGCTTTGAACATGTCAAAAGCATCTGACTTATGTCTCATGGGAAACACATGACCAAATCTTGAATGATCATCTGTGAAAGTGATGAAGTACTCATATCCACCTCTAGCTTGAATGCTCATAGGACCACATACATTAGTATGCATTAATCCTAAATATTCATTGGCTCTTGTGCCTTTGGTCCTGAACGACCTTTTGGTCATTTTACCTTTCAAACAGGATTCACAAGTTGGTAGATCATCGACCTTTAAGTCACTTAAAGGTCCATCACTAACCATTCTTTTAATCCTATTAAGGTTAATATGACCTAGGCACAAATGGCATAGGTAGGTTTCATCTTATGATAATTTTACTCTTTTATGATTAGGTTGCATTAATTCTGTGTCTAACAAGTGAGAGATATTTCTATGTAAATAGAATAGACCATTTTCCAATGTACCTTTGCAAACAAATTTGTCATCCTTACTAATAATAAAATTTTTATTAAAAGTAACTGAATATTCAAATTTATTTAAACAAGAAACTGAAATTAAATTTCTCTTGAATTGAAGTACATAATAAATGTCTATCAAATATAAATGCCTACTAGCATCTAGATTAACGCTAATATCTCCCACTGCACTAGCAGACACCAGCGTTCCGTTGCCTAAATGCAAATTGATTTCATTCTTATTCAACCTTCTCCTTTCTTGAAACCCCTATAAGGAATAACAAACATGATTAGTGGCTCCAGAGTCTACTATTCAAGAATCTGTAGAATCTGCCAGAAAAACATGTTTCAAGATAATTCATATTACCTTGTTCCATCTTATTCTGAGACTTTGGAAAATTACTTTTCCAATGTCTCTTTTCACCACAAAAGAAGCACTTCCTTTTGATCCTGGTTACTTTTTTAGTCTCATTCTTGGCAGGCCCAAGTTGTTTTTTCTTCTGTTATTGCTTGACCTTCTGACAGGTCTTAACAGTAGCAACTTTACCAACCATATTAATCTCTTCTAGGGATATCATCATATCAGCAGCAAACCCCATTCTTTCATGCTGTTGTTGCAACATGTTAGAGATGGTAGCCATAATGTAGCATTTGACCATCTCATCAGAGGTCTTCCACTGCTCATACTCATCTCTTTGCATCACATTAGATTCATTAGTAGAAGCAGGTGGTTTAGGAGTAGTCAGAACAAAATTTATATTTTTTCAGCTTGCAGCAACAACCCAATTTTCTTTTTCCATGTGACATAATTATTACCAGTTAAAGTTTTATCTTTTAGGAAGATCATTAGGGATGAGATCATGATTTCTTAACAAAAATATATATGAGTAAATAATCATTGTTTAGCATTTTTGAAAATTTTATCTTGAATTAAATATATATAATTCAATCGTAAAATTCAACGTTCGATCCAACACCCATAAATGTTACACCTCCTTTGGGAGTTCGCACCATTTACTAGTTGGACTAGGTCCCACCTAATTGTTAACATAATAACCAATGTTTTCAATTTTAGCCTTGTGATTTTATTAACAAGAACTCTTGGGAGGATATCAATAAAACCACATTGAGTGTACTACCAAGATTTCGACCCTCAATATATTCCCCCACGAAAATCCCTCATTGGGGAGTAGATCTCGTTTGAGTCAATTGTCTACATCCTTGTAAGGAAATATCTTGCTAAATTCCATTAATGGACGCCCCTTAGGGGGATTATCACAAATAATATAGTTCAACTAACCTTGGAGGCTATAGGTGTTTGCAATACACCTTCTCCCACTCAATTATTTAAGGCATGTGATTAAATCACATGGAATGATTTACCAAGTTATCTAGATGCCAATTAGATACCTAAATCATTCAATGCATGTTCATACCAAAAGAGATATATGAGTGGCACTCCTATTCTACATGACATGTTATCAAACAATAACAAATATTGTAATATTTACACAAAATAAATAGCCACGATTTTGATCCATCCTAGAAAAGCAAGTAAATTACAATTGTTTGGAATACAAAAAACTCATTTCTTGGCGAACAAATCTTCAAGCGGCCATGGATCACTTGAGCACCCACGGCTGCCCGATTGGCGTGCACACTCCACAACCCTAACAAGGGCTGCCGTGTGCAGCCCATGGACTCCATGGGGCTGCCATGCACAGCCCACAGTCCAACATGCACAGCTACGTGCAATTTTACGCGCGTGCATGTTGCTATGGTGCGCATGGTCCCAAACTCGTTCCGGTTGCTATAATTCTTCAAGTCTTCGATTCTTCGATGCTTGAACATATTACATACATATTTAAACAATAAAATTACTGCAGTTTTTTTTTTTTTTTTTATCATAGCAGTATTTAATAAAAAAATACTGCACTTATTTTTTAATACATAAAAAAAATACTGCAGTTAAATTTAATACATTAAAAAAAACTTAACAACTACCAAGAAGGAAACTGTGACGATAATAGGCCAACCTTCTTGTTACAATTCCGAAACAAAAATACATTGAAATTCCAGGATCAAAATCGAGCAGTAACAATTCACTTTATATCAAAATATAACATATATAAATCCATACATTCCAATGTAATTATATATGAGAATACCTAGAGTGCCATCTCTTTCTAAACATGCATAATCACAATAAAAAGAAATAGATTCACGTATATATACGTTAATTAGTTAAAGGTCACAATCTCTCTTGGCCAAATTTCACACTAGTCTAAGAGTTGGATTTTTTTCTCTAGCAAAAGAAAAATCTCTCAATTGCAAAAACTAGGGTTTTTTTTATAATAAAAAAAAAACTACAAAGAATATATATATATTTATTAGATGCACCGAATTCTCTATACATATATATATATGTATAAATTCTACATGCCTTTTTAAATATATATATATATATATCGTGCTCCAACACTGCACGCAACTTAAGTATATATATTGTTTAGTTTTAATAACTGCATGCATTATCTCTTATACATATTGCACATGGCCACATATATTTTACAAAATAATATATATTTTCTTTGACTTGAATTCTGCTTTTATATATATATATATGTATTATATCTCGGCAATAAGTTGCCATATATATTATATATTTTTTATAGCAATCTGAATTCAACTTGTCATGTATATAATATTCAAACCCTAATCCAACTCTTTAGTGTGTTTGTGACTATATAAAATACATCCTAATTTAAATAAACAAATAAAGTCTTTTATATTTAGTATAATACTAATAGTAGTATACTACTAGGAAACAAATTTCCTAATCAGAAAAAGATTTGATTTTTAATTAAATAATTAATTAATTTCCATTTAATTAAATAATAAAATAAAACAATATTATGGACTAAAAATTAGCCATTGCCGCCCATGACTAAAACTTGGGCCTACATATTGTTTTCTTATTTTATTTAATCCATTTGGACTTTAATAAAAAGCTCATATGTGAACTAGATCCATTCTTACTAAAAGAAACAAGCTCACATGCCTTTCATTAATATATTAATATAATTAAACAGCTCATTAAATAAATAATATGCAAATTATATTCTTAATATATTAAATACAATTCTAAATGGACCCACAAATAGTCCGGTAGAATATATCAAGTGATTCATGCAAGTCCGTGCGGATTGGGGATCTTAGCGGGCCTATCTAAATTTAAGCTCCAATAGACATAACCCAATCACAATCAACAAATGATTCACTTAGGTTCAATCTATTAATTTTAGTTCATTCCATTAAAGAACTAAAATTGCACTCTTAAATAAAGATGGAATAAGTTAACGATACTCATTCATACACTAGACAATCATATGGGAGATAGTGAATCCTCGTGAAGAATATCAGTAATCGCCAAGAGCTCATAGACCGCCTATAGCTCTCCAAGTTACCATATTTACTCATATGACCACACTTTGAACTTGGATATATATTATGACTTGTCCAGAAGTCATCTTTCAATAGACACTATTAAAAACTCAACGTTAAGATTTCATATCCAAAACCATAAAGCATCCATATGATGATATTCTACTCACATTTAATAAATGGAGCCACGATTTCCATATCTATAAATGAAGTCCTCTATCGATTAACAAATGAATACCACCAAACTATTGAGGATAGACTATGCTATATAATCGTACTCATTGATAGCTCAAATGATAACACTTGCAACCATAAGTCCATCATTTATCTCAAGATTAAGATAGACTCTCCGATTGTCCTGATAATGAAAAAACTTTTATCTATTGACGGTTTTAGAAAAAATATTTCATTGTGATCCGGTTTAATGCACCCAGTGCACTAGATTCTTTTACTTGAAGACCCTTCGATGATTTTAGACTCATCACAACACATTCGATCCCACTCAAATGCCAGTAAAAGAATTCTACAACTTTAACAAGATAAAGGTGCCCAACCTTTAACTTAAGTTGTGAACGTTATTCAAGACTAACTAAAGAATTGTGTCTACCTCATACATATCCAGATGTACGAACAATTCTTCTTTTCTCATAGTCTTTTGACCTTATGATTATTTATTTTGACAATTATAATAATAAATGCTATATAAGATTTTGTTAACTAACAGAAATCAATTTATTAATATGAAAAGATTGCAAGTACAACATTACACTCTTGCTATTGAGCATAACCCTAACAATTCACTACTCACTTTTCTTCAGTAGCCTAATTAATTATAAACCCTCTATCTAGGCCACTTATGCCTAATTCATGGTTCTCTTTTTCATTTTGTTTGGCTTTGCCCTTTCTTTTCTTTTCTTTTCTTTTGCATGCATCTTTTATTTCAATCTTTTTCTTTTCTTTTTCTTTGCTTTTCTTTTTCTTTTGCTTTTCTTCTTCTTTTCTTTTTCTTTTTCTTTTTTTTCTTTTTATCCACTCTTGCATTTCAATACTCTTTTACACAACTTTACATGCCTAGGTACATGTATCAACTTTTTCTCTTAAAAGAGCTTACAACCATATCTTAAGCCTTAGCAAAATCATTTGGTTAAGGTAAGTCAATTATATAGGCTATATGGTTCATGTAGATGTGGTTCAAAAATGAAAAGCTTAAGATTTGTTTGGCTTCAAAAGGGGCTTGGGAGCACACTCATTTAAAGGGTATAGAAGTATTTAGGCCAAATTACGGTTTTTCACATGCATTGCCTAAAGTCATTTCTAAAGGTTTGTCCACAAGCAAATTAAACCATCCACAAGCAGTCCATAATATTCTATGACATGCAATATTTAAGTGCAAATGAGACCTATACATGCTTAAAAGAGTGTTTGAGAGTGAGTGTTTAAAGAGTGAATATTTGACAACTCAAAATACGCTTTTTAAGGCCGTGTTTGTGATCCTCAGGGGAATCTCCACTATTAATTCCTAGCCTTTAAGCAAAATTGATAATTCACCCTAACATTATGAGAAAAAGATTAACGCACTTTGTTCAATGACACCCTAAGTGGCATGATGTTAATCTAAAACAAACAATGTCAAAGATGCACAATTCCTCACTACTTCATAAAGAGCACTATCTCAACAAGCAAAGCATGCTTAAATATGGCATTATCGCAAAAATTTGAAAAATTGGGCACAAATTTGAAAAACCAAGCAAAGTGAGTAAAGTGGTATTGCGCAAATGTACACCCAAACCTAAATTGGACATTGTCCTCAATTTTCATGGGAGGCAAAATTTGTCAAAAGGTGCAACCCAACAAATCCAAAGCAAAAGATGCATATATGTCCCCAAATGATCAATGTATTTTCAAAATTTTGGCAAAGTGCCCTCTCATCCTAACATGCACAAAATCATCTAAAAAGATGCTCAATCAAGTATGGCATATTCCTCAATATTCCTATCATTCAAAAATCATCAATTAAGCACATTCATCCTAAATCCACTACCAAAATTCATCTCACACCCTTATTCTAAACAAAAATGAAATAAAGATAAAAGAATTCAAAAATGATAAGACTAATTAAAATTTTTAAACTATGAAAGAAATGTACCTAAGTGGGTTGCCTCCCACCAAGCGCTCTATTTAACGTCTAGGCAAGACGTGGCATGGTGCTCCCGCACTTCGAACTTCCACAATGTTGCTTCCTTAAGATAAGGCCCTCGCCCTTTTTATGAGCACTCTTGGCTTGCTCGTCCCTCCAAGCCTTGCAAGTTGTCTTTGTTTCATCCCAAGAGATAAAGAAACCTTTCTTTATGTACAAACAACAAAAACTTGCTTCCTCAAGAAGCAATAGAAAATCTACACATTCACAACGCACATTAGAAAGTTCCGGCAAATAAAATATACTTAATTCAAGCAATTGCCAACAATATCATGAAACACCGATTATTAAAAAGAAATAAACAAATTAAACAATCAAAACAAAAAAACATAAAAATAAAATGCACTAATATTTTCAACATTGTGCATTTGGGGTGGGATTAGGATTAACTAATGGTGGTTTGACCAAGTTGGGAAATTCACTCTTCTTTACAATCCAAATAAATGTAGATGATTTCCCCATCATTTCCTTTCCCTTCTTTCTCATTTGGTTCATTGATTATTTCCTCACCCAAATATTTCTTATCCTAGGTGGACTCTTCCTAATCCTAGGCTTCTCAACCCATACCTTCCTGTAAGTGCCTCTTTGTTGATTGGCTTATTTCATTGACAAAACCGCAATGGGGTTCAATCTTGTAAGGGTAGCTTAGGATTGAAGATTTTCTTCTCCAATGCTTAAGGACCTCTTTGTGGTTTACTAGAGCTTCATGAAAGGTAATCACTTGATCTTGACTCTTTATGTGAAGAGATTTAGTTGCACACACACACACATTTCATGATCTTATGTTCTATATTGTTTGTTGTGTGATTTGTGTTGTTGCATATTAGTTTTCATGCATGATCACTCTATCATTGTGTATTAATTCTTTGGCATGTTTATTGGCCTTGGAAATTGCTTGAAGGCTTTTATAGAGGTCAATTTTTACCTCAGACCGCTCCCAGAACCGCTGTGATTTTCTTCGCAGCGCTAGGACAGCGGTTCGCGGACAGTGGAGTCCGCTCCCGGGACCGCTCCCGGACCGCTGCCATTTTATAGGCAGCGGTGGCCTTGGCAGCGAAGACCGCTGCCCAACCGCTGCCGCTTTGGCAACGGTAAGGCAGCGGTTCTTCTGCGACGTTTCATTTCTTAATTCAAACGACGCCGTTTTGCTCTGCCTCTTCTATATATATGTCTTGTTTGCCTTGGCTTCGTTTTTTAGAGAGAAAGATTACACTTTTGAGAGCCTTTTGAGTTGCTTCCAAGCTAAGGTATCAAGAACACTTTTTTATCTCTCAAAACATCAAAACCCATCATTCTTACATGATTCATTCATCATCTAGCATGTTCTAGTATGATTCTCTTAGGGTTTTCATCTTTGCTTACATGACTTGTAGTTAGAACATCTTTGCATCACTTCACATGTTCTTTCTCTACAAGATTGCTCTTTTATTACTTGACTAGTTTCAAGATTGCTTCTTTATGACTTGACTTAGTTTCAAGATTGTGTTATTGTGTTTTGTGAGTTGTATTGTGGTAGATATTGCATATAGGACTTTGGTTGTCTATTCTGTTATGTTTTATGCATACCACTTAGTGAGATGATATCTAGGGATGTCTAACATGTTCATCCATGCCTAGATAAGCTAAAATGTCTAACCTTGCATTTTGAGCATCTTGAATATTGCACATATTCACACTAGGTTGTTTTATCTCTTCACTTAGAGTCAAGTCTTGTATTTGCCTTGTTGGTAGTTTGCAAGCATGAACTAGGTTCACTTCTAAAGGCCCGTGGGTAGCAAAGACGGATTAGTAATCTTAGGTGTGATGCGGTCAACCTAGATTGTAATCGTATTTGCAAGTAGTGGATTGAGGTTCTAGTGTGGCGCACTTAATAGCCCGTGGTTTTTCCCCGTGTGGGTTTCCACGTAAAAATCATGTGTTATTTACTTTCCGCATTGTCTTCACATGATTTCATTTGTTAACTAGTTGGGGTATTTTTGTAATCTTGATTAATATCGAAAAATTGGTAAAAGGGATTAAAATCTATTCCCCCCCCCCCCCCCTCTAGATTATATTAGGACTCGTTTATATTCATTTTCAATTGGTATCAGAGCGGGTTCCTTAACATAATTAGGAGATCCTTTGCTCTTGTTTGAGTCCCTTGCATTTGTTTGCATTTGTTTTGCTTGTTTGTGTGCATTCATATCATCCTCACCCAAACACTATGAGTGGAAATGGTATTGGAGGCGAGGGTGCCTCTAGCACAAGACCTCCCTTGCTCACCGGAGTCAATTACGCATCATGGAAGGGCAAAATGGAAGCATATGTGTGCCAAATTCATGATCGGGCATGGATGGCGATTGAAGATGGGTACACGCCACCTATGATGACTCCTACGGGAGGTGGAGAGGAAGTTCCCAAGCCAAAGGCACAATGGACCCCCCAAGAGTTTGAGGCTTCGAAATGGAACAACAAAGCCATGCATGCAATTCTATGTGCCATGGATGACAATCAATACAAACTCATCCAAACTACAAGGATAGCAAAGGAAGCTTGGGATATATTGGAGACGGCTCATGAAGGAACCGAGGTGGTAAAGGACTCCAAGCTTCAAGTCCTCCAAACACAATTTGAGACTATAAGGATGGAGGAGGATGAGTGCTTCAATGACTTCCAAGTGAAGCTTATGGATATAGTGAACCAAAGTCACCAACTTGGTGATCCCTACTCGGATAGAAGAATTAAGCAAAAGATCATGAGGTCGCTTCCCGAGAGGTTTGAATCTAAGGTGACGGCATTGGAAGAGAATAGTGATTACTCAAAGATGAAGCCAAGTGAAGTTATTGGAAGGCTTTTGGCTTATGAATCTAGGAAGGGTCCTACATCTACACCTCAAAAGAAGCAAAAGAGTCTTGCCTTGAAAAGCATCAAGGTAGAAAAGGATGAAGAAGACTCGGATGAAGAAATTGCTTTGATGGCAAAGAAGTTCAAGCAATTTATGAGGTTTGAGAAGAGAGGGTTTGGCTCCAAGGGAAAGTTTGTGAAGAAGAAGGCCCCTTTCAAGAAAATGGAGCAAACTCAAGAGAAGGACCACAAGAAGGGTGTCCAATGCTATGAGTGTAGTGGCTTTGGACACATTGCTCCCGAATGTGCTAACTTGAAAAAGAAGAAAGGAAAAGCCATGGCGGTAACGTGGAGTGATAGTGATGACTTAGAAGAGGAAGATAGGTCTTCGGATGATGATGAAGACCAAGTTGCTAACTTCATTGCTTTCTCATCTTCTCACAATAGCAATGGGGTTGTGAGTGACAAAGAAGAAGAAGAGGACAAGCAAGAAGAGAGTGACTCAAATGGTGAGAGCAACTCTTCTAGCTCTAACTTTGAGTTTGATGAAGAAATGGGCTATGATGACTTCATGAGATTCTTTCATAACTCAAGATCAAAGAAGAAGAAGGAGATACAAAAATTAAAAGAGGAGAAGCTTGAATTGACCTCCAAGGTAACTCATTTGAGCAAGGAAATGAGTAAAGCTAAAGAGATGGAAGAAGGTTTAAAATTGGAGTTAGTCTTGGCTAAGAAGAATGAAGAAAGCTTGAGGAAAGAACTCATGGAAGCAAGAGGATTAGTGGCTAAGATGACTTCCGGAACCGAGAAGCTTGACAAAATGCTCTCTTGTGGGAAAAGTCCGTGTGACAAAAAGGGGCTAGGATATGTGGAAGAAGTGGAAGCCACACCTTTGAAGAAGACAACTTTTGTCAAGAGCAAAGAAGTTGAAAGTGCTCAAACCCCACAACATTCAACTAAGTGGGTTGAAGTTGGTGAATCCTCCAAGCAAGCACAAGCAAGGATTCCAACAAGAGCTCCACCACAAGCTAGAGCTTCTCAAGCTAGACTCCCACAACAAAAACCTCCTCAACCAAGACCTCCACAACAAAGGATCCCACAAGCTCAACATGGGGTCGTTCATGCTCAACCGAGGAGACATGTCAATCTTGCTCAACAACAAAGGAGAGAGTTGCCTCAACACCCAAGAGCAACTCAAAATAGAAGGAGACCACAAATGCGTGCACAAGGCTATGGTATGAATCCTTATTTCTCTCATACTTGCCATTTTTGTGGAATTGAAGGCCACATTAGGCCAAATTGTTTCAAGTATATTAAATTGTGTAGAAGAGAAAGCATGATTGAGAAAAATATGCTTAGAAGAGCCACAATGCATGCTCCTAGGAAATTTAGAGACAATGGACCAATGGCTCCTAGGAATGACTTTGTTTCACCTAGATTGAATAGGAATGATGATTATTATTGCTATGTGGCCCAAGTTGCCTTGAAAGCAAATGCCTCCAACACTTGGTACCTTGATAGTGGGTGTTCTAGGCACATGACCGGAAACAAGAGTTTCTTTAAAACTCTTGTAATGGAGGATGGTGGATTCGTCACCTTTGGTGATGGGTCTAAGAAAAAGGTTATAGGGAAAGGTAACATATCTATTCCCGGATTGCCCTCCTTGCCCAATGCTCTTTATGTAGATGGCTTGCAAGCCAATCTTATTAGCATATCACATTTAAGTGATGAAGGGCTTTCGGTTATGTTTGGCAAAGTTGATTGCTCTATTCTTAAAGAAAATGGGCAAGTTTTGTTAAAAGGCAAGAGATCAAGTGACAATTGTTATTGTCTTGAGTCAAATCTCATCTCTTGTAACTTGTCCACTAGTGAGCAAGTTGAAGTGTGGCACCAAAGACTTGGCCATATGAACTATAGGGACTTGAAAGTCCTTGATAGATTGAATGTTGTTAGAGGCCTTCCCAAGCTTGGGAAAAAGGTTGAGGGTGTTTGTGGACCTTGCCAACAAGGCAAGCAAACCAAGAGTGTCCACAAGAAAGGCAAATACCTTTCTACCAAAGAACCATTGGAGCTTCTCCATATGGACCTTATGGGTCCCATTCAAACCGAAAGCTTAGGTGGTAGAAGGTACATTCTTGTGGTAGTTGATGACTTCTCTAGGTTTACATGGACTTACTTCCTAAGGGAAAAGTCCGAAGCCTTTGAGAAATTTAAAATGCTTTGTATCAAAATTCAAAATGAGAAAACTTCTCACATTAAAAGCATTAAGAAAATTAGAAGTGATCATGGGAAAGAATTTGAAAATGCTAGCTTTGAGAATTTTTGCAATAGCTTAGGCATTTCCCATGAATTTTCGGCCCCTAGGACTCCTCAACAAAATGGAGTTGTTGAGAGGAAAAATAGAGTCCTTCAAGAGATGGCCCGTGTGATGTTGCTTAGCAACAAAGTCCCTAGAAATCTTTGGGCCGAAGCCATTAATACGGCTTGCTACATAGGGAATAGAGTATTCCTTAGGCCCGGGACTAAACAAACTTCCTATGAGTTATGGAAGGGTAGAAAACCCAATGTGAGCTATTTCCACATCTTTGGAAGTAAGTGCTATATACTTAATGACCGTGATCAACTTGGCAAGTTTGATGCTAAGAGTGATGAGGGTATATTTATTGGATATGCACTAAATAGCAAGGCCTATAGAGTTTTTAATCTTAAGACTCGAAGTGTGATGGAATCATCAAATGTGGTCTTTGATGATTGTAGGCCAAAACATGATGACCATGAGGAGGATGTTTTTGAGTTAGATGACCTTCCTTTGAAGGAAAGTGGTGAGACTTCAAGTGGTGTGAAGTCAAACCAAGATGAAGAGGATGATTTACCTCTAAATAGAGTTCCTCCATTGGACTCTAATGAACCCGCTCCTTGGGTTAGAAAACTCCATGATAAGGATGATATCATTGGAGAGGTTAGAGAGGGTGTTAGAACTAGGCGTCAAATAGCTAATCAAATTAGCTATACTTGTTACACCTCTCAAATAGAACCCAAAAAGGTTGATGAGGCCTTAAATGATGAATATTGGGTTCTTGCCATGCAAGAAGAGCTAAACCAATTTGAGAGAAATGAGGTTTGGACTCTTGTTCCTAGACCTAAAAACACCAATGTCATTGGCACTAAATGGGTGTTTAGGAACAAATCCGATGAGGATGGCAACATTGTGCGAAACAAGGCAAGGCTTGTTGCACAAGGGTACTCTCAAATTGAGGGTATTGACTTTGAGGAGACTTTTGCTCCCGTTGCCCGCCTAGAGTCCATTAGGCTTCTCTTGTCCATTTCTTGTGTGTACAAGTTCAAATTACACCAAATGGATGTTAAGAGTGCCTTCCTCAATGGCTTTTTGCATGAGGAAGTGTTTGTTGAGCAACCCAAGGGGTTTGTGGATCCACACCACCCCTCTCATGTCTATCGCCTCAAAAAGGCTTTATATGGGTTGAAACAAGCACCGAGGGCTTGGTATGAGCGCCTCACTCTCTATCTTGTTGACAATGGCTACTCTAGAGGTAGTGTTGACAAGACTTTGTTCATCAAGTGCACTAAAGATGAGCTATTCATAGCTCAAATTTATGTTGATGACATTGTTTTTGGTTCCACCAACAACTTGAAAGTTCAACAATTTGTTGATGTCATGTCTCATGAATTTGAGATGAGCATGGTTGGTGAACTAAATTACTTCCTAGGCTTGCAAATTAAGCAAATGAATGATGGGATCTTCATATCCCAAGCTAAATATGCCAAGAGCCTAGTGAAGAAGTTTGGCCTTGAGAATGCCAAACATTGTGACACACCCATGAGCACCACCTTGAAACTAAGCAAAGATGCTAGCGGAAAGGATGTGGAGCAAAGTCTATATCGTGGCATGATAGGGAGCTTGCTATACTTAACCGCAAGTAGGCCCGATATAGCATTTAGTGTGGGTGTTTGTGCTAGGTACCAAGCTAATCCCAAGGAATCTCACCTTGTTGCGGTAAAGAGGATCATTCGGTTTGTGAATGGTACCTCAAACCATGGGATTTGGTACTCTTATGACACTAATCCAAGTCTTGTTGGATATAGTGATGCCGATTGGGAGGGAAATTGTGATGATAGGAAAAGTACATCGGGCGGTTGCTTTTTCCTTGGAAACAACTTGGTTTCTTGGTTTTGTAAGAAACAAAACTCAATTTCCCTATCCACGGCCGAGGCGGAATACATTGCTGCCGGTAGTGCTTGTACTCAATTGATGTGGATGAAACAAATGCTAGCCGACTATGGCTTGGAGCAAGGTACTCTTACTTTATTTTGTGATAACATGAGTGCCATAAACATTTCTAAGAATCCCGTCCAACATTCTAGGACCAAGCACATTGACATTAGACACCACTTCATAAGAGAGCTAGTTGAGAGTAAAATCATTGCATTGGAACATGTGGGAACTAAAGACCAACTAGTGGATTTGTTTACAAAACCCTTAGACACTCTTAGATTTGGGAACCTTAGCAAGTCTATTGGGATTTGTCACTTGGGTTGACGTGGTTTGTCTTGACCCCTCATGGGGAGCTCAAGCAAAGAGAGCAAAGTTGCATGATCATGCATTGTGCTACATTGAAATATTTTATGCCTCTTCTTTAATTGCTTGAGATGATTGGTTGTACATGCTTATATGTATTTTTCTTAATAAGTGTGACTTATTGTCTTGCTTGCAATCCATGTTATAATTATGCTCAAACATGCATATTTGGAATAGGAAATGTACTTTGGAAGTACTTGATGAATGACCTTTAATTGATTCCTATGACATGATGATTCTTTTTGTTGACATGCTTAAGTGAAAAGTATGATATGCTTAATTGCTTTATCTTGAATGGAAAATATGTGTGCAAAAGCAAACTTTGAGACTTCAATCAATAAGGATTTTTATATCCATAGTCTCTCCCTCTGTATTTGTAGAACAAGACTACTATCATACGGGAATCTCACCCGGAAAAATAAAATAAGGTGCAAAGTCGCCCATGTCTTGTTTTGCTTATAAAGTTGGATTTAGTTGCTTGATAAAATTTGAAATGTTTAAACTCTATTTCTTCATCTTATTCCATGCAATGGATGAAATTGGTTTGAATTCCTTAAGGAAACCTTTGTAGTTTGCTTTGCCAAATACCATTGTTTTTGAGTTTGAATGCAACATGTCTTGCTTGCGAAGCATCCTTGTCACACATGTTTTCTTGCAATAAAACTCCTTGAATCTCTCTTACTTAATTGAGTTGCATAAAATTGCTCATATGATTATGCATATGTTTTTGTGCTACGAGCTCTCATTGCTAAATGCTTCCTATTTGGGGAGACTCCCTTTGCCTATCTCATGACAAAAAGGGGGAGTAAGGTTAGGGAGATTTATTTTGATTTGGCATTGCATTTAGGGGGAGTTAAGAGAGAGAGTAACCCTTATTGGGAGTTGATGCTTTTAGGGGGAGTTGCATTGCATTGTATGATTACATTATTTGATTGTAATTCCTTTTTGATCAAGCACCTCTCACACACTTGTTCTTGTAAGGTATATTTCTTGTTGTTTATGTGTAGGTTGGATTTTTCTACAAGCTTGGAAATGACTTGAAGTTGTTCAAGACTTAGACTAGGACTTATCTTGTAAAGTAGAAAAATTTTTGTTGACCAACCTTTTTTTTGTTTTTGTGAGGTTGCTTGTGAGTGGTGATTTTGTCACGAAATAGCCAAAGGGGGAGATTGTAAGTGCCTCTTTGTTGATTGGCTAATTTCGTTGACAAAACCGCAATGGGGTTCAATCTTGTAAGGGTAGCTTAGGATTGAAGATTTTCTTCTCCAATGCTTAAGGACCTCTTTGTGGTTTACTAGAGCTTCATGAAAGGTAATCACTTGATCTTGACTCTTTATGTGAAGAGATTTAGTTGCACACACACACACATTTCATGATCTTATGTTCTATATTGTTTGTTGTGTGATTTGTGTTGTTGCATATTAGTTTTCATGCATGATCACTCTATCATTGTGTATTAATTCTTTGGCATGTTTATTGGCCTTGGAAATTGCTTGAAGGCTTTTATAGAGGTCAATTTTTACCTCAGACCGCTCCCAGAACCGCTGTGATTTTCTTCGCAGCGCTAGGACAGCGGTTCGCGGACAGTGGAGTCCGCTCCCGGGACCGCTCCCGGACCGCTGCCATTTTATAGGCAGCGGTGGCCTTGGCAGCGAAGACCGCTGCCCAACCGCTACCGCTTTGGCAGCGGTAAGGCAGCGGTTCTTCTGCGACGTTTCGTTTCTTAATTCAAACGACGCCGTTTTGCTCTGCCTCTTCTATATATATGTCTTGTTTGCCTTGGCTTCGTTTTTTAGAGAGAAAGATTACACTTTTGAGAGCCTTTTGAGTTGCTTCCAAGCTAAGGTATCAAGAACACTTTTTTATCTCTCAAAACATCAAAACCCATCATTCTTACATGATTCGTTCATCATCTAGCATGTTCTAGTATGATTCTCTTAGGGTTTTCATCTTTGCTTACATGACTTGTAGTTAGAACATCTTTGCATCACTTCACATGTTCTTTCTCTACAAGATTGCTCTTTTATTACTTGACTAGTTTCAAGATTGCTTCTTTATGACTTGACTTAGTTTCAAGATTGTGTTATTGTGTTTTGTGAGTTGTATTGTGGTAGATATTGCATATAGGACTTTGGTTGTCTATTCTGTTATGTTTTATGCATACCACTTAGTGAGATGATATCTAGGGATGTCTAACATGTTCATCCATGCCTAGATAAGCTAAAATGTCTAACCTTGCATTTTGAGCATCTTGAATATTGCACATATTCACACTAGGTTGTTTTATCTCTTCACTTAGAGTCAAGTCTTGTATTTGCCTTGTTGGTAGTTTGCAAGCATGAACTAGGTTCACTTCTAAAGGCCCGTGGGTAGCAAAGACGGATTAGTAATCTTAGGTGTGATGCGGTCAACCTAGATTGTAATCGTATTTGCAAGTAGTGGATTGAGGTTCTAGTGTGGCGCACTTAATAGCCTGTGGTTTTTCCCCGTGTGGGTTTCCACGTAAAAATCATGTGTTATTTACTTTCCGCATTGTCTTCACATGATTTCATTTGTTAACTAGTTGGGGTATTTTTGTAATCTTGATTAATATCGAAAAATTGGTAAAAGGGATTAAAATCTATTCCCCCCCCCCCCCCCCCCCTCTAGATTATATTAGGACTCGTTTATATTCATTTTCACTTCCTAACATGCATATATGTCTCTCTGTGTCTAAAATTCCCTTGTGTGCCTTGCCTCTCATATTCTTGGTTTAGTGGTCTGATGTGACCAATCCTATGGCAATGGTGGCACATGGTGATAAAGTTAGGAATGATACCTTGTTGGTGGTTCTTTGTTGGAGGTGGAGGTGGAGGTGGAGGGTTCTCATTCCTCCTTTTTGCCTTCCTCCTCTTTGTTTTGCTAGGATTCGGCTCCTTGACCTTGGCACTTAAAGAGGCTTGACTCAAGTCGGACATTTCTTCTTTTTCTTGCTTAGACCTTGCAAGTTTCGCAAGGTGGTCAATTTCCTTCATCTTCATTATATCCAAAGCCTTGTCCCTTGTTTGAATTTTGGCTTGCATTAGCTACATCCTCTTTGGTCTCTTCAAGCTCTTTCAATGTTGTACTCGTTTCGGCTTCAAGTCTCTCAATTTGTTCTTCAAATTCTTTGTTCTTGTCGGAGACTTCACCATGATGCTTCTTGAGAGTACCATTTTTGGCTCTGAGCATCTTTACTTCAAGGATGATTTTCTTGTTCAATTCTTGAAGCATGTTCTCCCTTGTTGTTTCCAAGGCTTCTTTGCCTTCTAACTTCTTCTTCAAGAGTTGTATCTTCCCTTCATAATCCATGGTGATTTCTTCTTATTGTAGGGAAGTTGTCATGATTTTTCCTTGAATTAGAGCATTCTCTTTTTTCAATACATCCATCGCCATCACTAGTTCTTCACTCATGCTCAAAATCTTCTTGTTTATCTGTAGTGTGATCTTGCATAGATCTTCTTCTTTCGATTGATACAAGACTTCTATGTTGTGTTGAGTTGTGGCATTGATGGAATTGTTGAAATTTTCTTCAAATGCGGACTTTATTCCTTGGTCCGGCCAACTAGATAACGTATAGTCATTCCTATCTTCCAATGACATTCTCATTGGCACGTAGCTTGGCCTCGAGTTTTGCATGAGGAAATTCATAGAGTCCTGAAACAAAAATAAACAAAAACTACCAAAGAAGTGAAAAGAAACTAAAAAGACTAAAAACAACTAAGAAAAGCTAATTGATTCAACTATCGCTTTAATTCCCTGGCAGTGGTGCCATTTTGATGACTTGCTTTTTGTGTCGCTACCAAATTGCAAATTATCAAAAGAATGTTTATAAATGAATTCTTATGCAATATATTTTAAGTTTTGAAAACTAGTAAAGAATTTGTTCCACAGGGAATTAGAGTAATATGTTGAATTACTTAGCTAACATATATGCAATAAAATAAATCATGAATGGATGAATGAGTGTATGGTTTGTCAAACCATCAAACATACATACAAAATAAACCTAACTAAAAATATGGTGATATGAAAAATAGAAGACTCACAATCTTGATAAGAAAAATGGATGTAAACAATTAATATAGATGCTAGGGAATGGATTGATTAGCAAGTGGGTATGGGTAGTGCTTTTTAAGCCACTTTAATGGACCAATCTCTGCATGTTAACCAATTTAGGTTTAGATTAGTGTGGTTGATATACCATCCACTAATCTATCCTATTTATTGGGTTCTTAATCACTCAAGGGTGTCAATCCAAGAATGATTGCATAACATGTTATTCTAAACAAGATTGTAATTAACAAGTGGATATACAAGTCAATCACATAATGAATAGAATCTAATGAATTAATAAATAGAACACATATAGAGATTCATTACAAGGCTTAAGCAAATACCCACAACCAAATGTTTATCAAATCAATCCCCTAGATTAGGGGTTTAATTACACATAGTAGCAATAAAATAGAAAACAAGTAAATGATAAGGAAATCACCCTTGGGCCTCCTTCTTTAGTGCTTGATCCTTGTTCTCCTTAGATGCTCCTAGTGCAAAGAATGGAAGAAGAGGATGTGTCTAGATAGGTGGATGGCTAATGGTGAGTGACAAAAGTTTTGTGATGTAGAGAATGGTAAGGGAGGAATGATCTAGGAAGTAATCAAGATTTTGTGTGAGTTTTTGGGTGGAAAAGACTAGTTCAAGTATAGAAATGGAGGAGTTTGAGAGATGATTAATGGTGATCCTAGGATGGAAAAGGAGATAGGTAGGAGAGAATAGGATTGGCTTTCCAATTGAAAATAGGATGAATTTATAGTGTTTTCAAAATAGGTCACAAATGGCTAATTACCAAAAACCCTTAACTTTGCAAATTACCACTTTGACCCCTCAAGGGGTGCATTCCGTAATTTTCCTACCAATTTCCACCAATCAGAGATGAATTAGAGATGGGTCGTGGTTTGCTTCATGGCGACCTCTCGTGGCTACTAAATGGCGACGCAATCAGGTGTGGGATTTCATCCTCTGTCGCCATGGCAACATCAAACGACAAATGGCGACAATTCGATTTCACGGTGAGGTTGCCGTTTGGAAATGGCGACAAAGGGGCGACGGAAACAATAGAGATTTTGGCCGATTGGGGCACCAAGAAGAATGCCAATCATGATAGCATGATTCCAACGATATTTTTCATTGGAAATCAGTCAGAGTAGAGCTAGGGGACGTCGGTTTCAGATGAATGCAACGGATGGGGATGTAGGCAACCATGGCTGTCAGCTCGTAAGGAAGGAGAAAAAGGAAGGTTGAAGATGATGGGTGCAATTAGCAGGCAACTGGGGTATGCTTAACAGCGTTCGTTTATGTCTAATGAGGGGTGCATTTAGAATAGGAAGTGGTGCATACAGGCCGGACTGATATGATTTGGCAATAGGTGTGGGCTTGTGTTTGGGTCACACAATTGGGCCAAGTTTGGCCTGCAGTACTTCATGCTAAACGCACCGTTTAGAGAAGAGTGGGCTTGCATTTGATTGAGCTTGATTGGGCTTGATTGGGGCCGTTCAGTATCTGATCAGACGCATTTAGAGGCCCGTGATGAGCAGACCAACCAAAATGCACCGTATTACTTAGGTAACATGGCGCTTGGCTGGCTGGCTGCTCTGCTTGGCTAATTACACAATGCTCCCTTGAGCCCTCATATAATCACAATAACTTCAATCTTCTCTTTATATTTTACGCTTTTGCTCCCAATTTCTCCAAATTACAACAATGCCCTTCAACTTTTAAATACCTAAAAATACTTAATAAACAACATTAAAACACAGGGAAAATGCCTGAGAATCAAGCATAAAGAGGCGGGAATTGGGGCCAAAATCATATCAATTTTGGTTTGATCAAAAGGCTAAGCTGAATATACCGGATTTTTTTATTGATAATATTGTTTATAACACATATGCATTGGGTATTTCTTCTATCTATAGAGATGGTCAAAAATTTCAGTTGGAGGAGGAGATGGTGGTGGTGCTCCCGTGCATGTCGATAAGTAGAACAGGCTGAAGGGTTCTAGGGTTTTTTCTAAACAATCTCGGATCCCCTTCCTGTTGATTATAATGTCATATATATATATCTCCTATAAGTTCGGTCTAGGGTTTCGACAATTACGGGAGTTTCCTTTGGTGATCAATGAGATTGTCGCGAGATTTGATCCCTAGAATCAAGTGATTATTTCCTAGGAGGATTTTGATCGAGTTGACCCCTTATTTGAATGGAACTCTCAACTGGTGGGAAGAACTCTACCTCTTTGGTTTGACTAAACGATGGCGTTTTCGGTACTCTTCCTTGGAGCTTTAATCTGGCCTTCTGGGTGCATAAGTCCTGCCTTTCTAAATTCTACGTCGGGTATCCTGACTGACTGGAAAGGCCATTCTGGGAGGTGTCTGGGTCTTCGAGTACCCCGCCCACTACTAGTTTTGCAATTTATGCGAGGTCCTTGGTTGTCTGGAATCAAGATGCCAACTTTAAGCAGCAACGGGATACCTAGTAGGTGCAGTAACGAGATACTGGATGGAGTAGTAACTGGATATCTAGATGTTGTAATAGCGGGGTACTATGTGAAGAATCATGCATCGGGAAATGATCAAGCTAAAATTAGTATGATTTTGGCCCTCATTTTTGACTCTTTTTGTTTGATTCTCGGGCATTTCCCTGTGTTTAATGTTGTTAAAATGAGTGTTTCAGGTTTTATCAGGTTTTGAGAGTAATTGGGATGAAGTGGAGGACTTGTGTGGAAAATGGCTCACAAATGGGAAGAAACAGGGCATTTTCACCACTTAGACAAGAGGAGGTCGCTAGACGGGCACCATGGTGACAGAGGAATGTTCAGAGCTTCAGAAGGTCGCCATTTGGGCACCACTTGGTCACTATGGCGACAGAAAGTCTCCAAAAGCATCAGGTGGGTCGCCATGGTGGCGACCTCAATTCTTCAAGGCATGGTCGCCACTTATGGTCGCCAAGGCGACCTCAAGGTGCAAGTGGTGACCTCTACACAAATTGCACTTGGTCGCCACTTGCTAGATGGCGAAAAAGATGGTTCTCATGGCGACTTTAGCATCTAACCGTTTTACGCACCCAAGGTCGCCATAGCGATGAAACTGCGAACTAGGCGCCATATCAGCGAATCAAGCAGTTATCAGTACATGTCCAAGAGTGTGTATAAATAGAACGGCCATTCATCTTCAAAGGGATCCGAATTCTGAGAAAAGAGCACCAAATACCTTCCTTAAGATCTAGCCTTCTTATCCATGGCACACCATTCCTCATCCTCCATTTCTCTCCTTGAACTCATCTAATCCATCCAAACCTCAACACAAAGCCTTGATTCCTTCCCTACATCATTCCTAATCCCACCATTTCTCCACCAAAATCCTTTGTCACTTTCCACCAAAACACCCACATTCCAAGACATATCCTCTACTTCCATTCCTTGCATCTAGGAGCATAGAGGAGAAGAAGGATCAAGCTTAAAGAAGGTGACCCAAGGGTTATTTCATTACTATTTACTTCTTTTCATTTATTGCAAATATGTGTAACTAAACCCCTAATCTAGGGGATAGATTTGAGGATCAATTGGTTATGGGTTTAGCTTAGCTTGTAATGAATCTCTTATGTGTTCTATTCATTCAAATTATTAGATTCCATTCCTTATGTAATTGACTTGTATATCACTTGTTAATTGCAATCTTGAGTAGAGTAATTTGTTATATATTCATATGTGGATTGACACTCCTTGTGTGATTAAGAACCCATTGGATAGGATAGATTAGTGGTGGGTATATCAATGATCGAACCAAAATTGGTATGATTTTGGCCCCTATTTCCTTCCCCTTTTGCTTAATTCTTGGGCATTATTCTGTGGTTTAATGGTGTAAATTAAGTGTTTTCAGGAATTTATAGAATTCAGGGGCATTGGAGTAATTTTGGTGAAATATGGGCAAAAGGGTAATTATTGGATGAAGAATTGAAGTTATCGCAAATATGGAAGAATATAGGGGGGCTGTCCGTAATTTGCCATCAGACCAGGCAAGCAGTGCCACGTGTGACAGCAATCCGGTGCGTTTTGGCTGATGTGGGCTTTGGACGTCTGATTGCACCCCAGCCCAATTATGTGCGAATCCCAAGCAGCCCACTCACTTAAGTGAAACGGTGCGTTTGGAGGCAGGGTTGGCCTCTAAACGCACCCCACTCTCTGTCTGAACACACCCCAAAGGAGTGACACAGGCCCGAGCCACGTAGGATTAGTGAAACGGTGAGTTTCACAGCTCTGTTTGCACCCCACTCTCTGTCTAATTGCACCCCCCTTTAAGCAAGTGAGCAGCAGCCCACTGCACCCCACTCACCTTCTGAATGCACCCCATACCCACTATTCATTTTCTTCCCCAATCAGCTCACGCCATGGCAGCTGCTCCTCCAAACCCTAGCATCACGCCGCCGGCCAGATGAGGCCCTTCCCGGACCTACCGCCGGCCGGAAAGTGACCCAAAATCACGGCCACACGACCGGCAGCCTGGTCGTTCAACTTCCGGGCCTCCAATCGGTCGGAATCCGGCTGTCCCTCTCTTTCCCATTTTGCCCCTTTGTCTTGCCACGTCACCAATTGGGTCGCCATTTGTCATTCGAGGTCGCCATGGCGACAGGAAGTGATTTCCACACCTGATGAGGTCGCCATTTGGTCGCCCTAGAGGTCGCCACTTATGCAAACCGCGAGCTTCACGTTGTTCATTTCTGGTTGGCCAATTTTGGCTGGAAAATTACACAATGACCCCTTCTGTTGGACTAAATGGTAATTTGCCATGGTCAGGGGGTGTTTTGGTAATTTACCACCCGTGACCTAATTTGAAAATCCTATAAATTCATCACATTTTTCCTCTTTTAGACAACTCTTGACCACCAAGAAACCTCCTTTCTCCACCATTCCTTTTCTCTCCATTTTCTCTCCTACCTAAACTTAACATCTAGATTACCTCCCCTAATCATTCCTTTTCTTCCCATCTTCTCCAAAAATCTCCTTAGTCACTTCCCATTAGACTCCACCTATCTAGACACATCCTCATCATCCACTCTTTACACAAGGAGCATCAAAGGCAAGGAAAGGATCAAGCTTACAAAAGGAGACCCATGGGTGATTTCCTAATCTTTTACTTGCCTTCCCTTTGATTGTAATATGTGTAATTAAATCCCCTTTCTAGGGTTTTGATGTGAGAATATTTGGATTGGGATTTGCTTGAGCTTTAATATATTTTAATTTCTATTTGTGTTCTATTCATTTTATAATTAGATTCTTTGCATTATGTAATTGACATGTATACCCACTAGTTGATTATAATCTTGTTTAGGATAATTTGTTATATAATCTTGATTGGATTGACAACCTTGATGGATTGAGAACATAGTGAATAGGATAGATTGTCGGAGGGTATATCAACCACGATAATCTAAGCCGTTAATTGTAACAAACCGATCCCGCCGTGACCCCCTTACCTTAATCGGTTAGGCATTGCGGTGGGAAGTTGTTTAGGGTTCATAATAATGGCCTAAGCACATTTTAGAAATCAATTGGTTAACATTTGTGAGATTTGTTCACTAAAGTAGCTTGATAAGCATTTCCCGTAATTCATTTGTGATCCCATTAATTCCCTAGCTATTCTCTTAATTGTTACTTCCATTTATCTTATCTAGATTTGTTAAGTATTCTTTTATTAGTTTATTAGGTTTATTTTTCATGTATGTTTGATGGCTTGACAACCCATCCAATCATCCATATTTTTATGATTTACTTTACCGTATATAGATTAGTTAATTTATTCAACTAATCACTCTAATTCCCTGTGGAACGAATTCTAAGCTTACCACATTACTCATTTTCAAATCTTAAAACATATTGCGTAAAGATTCATTTTATAACATTCTTTTGGTAATTCGCAATTTGGTAACGACACAAAAAGCGAGTCATCAATCAACCCCACTAATCTAAGCCTTTAGTGGTTAACATAATGAGATTGGTTCATTAATGTTGCTATAAGGCATTACCCACATTCAATTGTTAATCGATCTATTCCCTAGCTATCTTATTAATTGATTTTATCACTATTCTTATCAAGGTGTTGAGTATTCTATTTTTCATAACATTTTTGTGTATTTTCATTTTAGTAGTTAGCATTGGTGGTTTTAGAAACCACACATCTATCAAACACTATGATTTATTTTATTGTTCAAAGATTAGTCAATTTATCTAATTAACACTCCATTCCCTGTGGAACGAACTTGCTCACTATTTTGCTATCAAATTATATTTTAAAAGGATTAAGTGGCTTAAAAGAGTGTTTCAAGAACCAATCAAAAGCTATATTATTCTTTTGTTGAGTACACAAACGACCTCATCAAAAATTGGCGCCGCTGCCGGGGAATGGTAGCATTTATTACATAGATTGACTTTTCTCAGTGTTTAATTAGTATAATTGAGATTGTTAGGTTAGTTTATATTTTTCTTTAGTTGCTCATATTGATAAGTGGTATTAAACTGTAGGTTTCATTGGAATTTCGTTTACGTGGTAGTGTTGTGTTGTGCAAATTTCAGGAAATGGATTCTCTTG
This sequence comes from Acer campestre, assembly GCA_954870605.1. Taxonomy (NCBI): domain Eukaryota; kingdom Viridiplantae; phylum Streptophyta; class Magnoliopsida; order Sapindales; family Sapindaceae; genus Acer; species Acer campestre. The sequence continues at coordinate 9,619,239 of OX940804.1, read as the reverse complement.
CGGAACAAATTGCAAATTTCACTAGAGAAATGACGACATTTGCCACAAGGTCCTCAAGGAGAGTGGAAAGCCAAGTAAGAGTGCCCGAGGAGGTGGAGTTCCATGAAGAAGGTATAGAAGACGAGATGAGAAGAAACCTTCAAGAAACCCAAGCAACCTATGAGAAGCTTTTGAATGGATTTATGGAGGCCAGTCAAAGTCGGTTCTTAAAGCTAGAGGAATCAATCGGTAGACTTGAAGGGCATGTAGGAAGGATTGTGGATAAGGTATTAAGTGGAGAGGTGATAGGCTCAAGCGACTCTCTCAATTTTGGTAGTGCAAGAGCCATTTTGAGAAGCGGTAGAGTAGTGAACAATGGAAGAAATGAGGGAGTCACTATTGACAACAACGACTCTCCTTTGGAAGGTAATTATGAAGAAGAGGTAGTGCCAGCTGGAGAAGCCGTTGGAAGGGAGAAGACTCTAATTCTGGAAGAGGTAGAGCCACCAAAGGGAAATCCTAGTAACAACACACCTCTTAACCACAGTTTCTCTAGAGTACCATACCCGGGAAGGTTGAAGAATGATAAGATGGAACAATCGTTCAAGGATATTTATGATGTGCTTTCTAAAGTAACAATCAATCTACCTCTTCTAGAGGCAATTCAGAAAATGCCGGCATATGGGAAGTATTTCAAGGAGTTGAATAAGGAGAAGTACGGGTTGAGGCCGAAGAATCAAGAGAGACTGGATAAGAATGCAAGTGCGGTCATTCAGAAGAGACTCCCGCCCAAGCTTAAGGATCCAGAAAGTTTCATTATCAATATAACAATTGGTGAAGAGGGTCAAGTGAGGGCTATGCTTGACCTAAGGGCAAGCATCAACTTGATGCCTTTCTTAATTTACAGGAAGTTGGGGTTGAATGAGTTGAGACCAACTAAAATGTCCCTCATTTTGGCAGATCAATCAGCTAGGCAACCTAGAGGAATAGTTGAGGATGTCCTTATCCAGGTTGATAAGCTAATCATCCCTACAGACTTTGTAGTACTAGAAATGGAGACCGATCCGGATGAAAAAGACTCGGTGATTCTTTTGGGACGCCCCTTCATGGCTACAACAAAGGCAGTGATTAATGTGCATGAGGGAAAGTTGACATTGAAAGTTCTTGATGAAGTGGTGGAGTTTAAAGTATTTGAGTCCTTGGCTTGTCCAATTAGGGCACATGATTGCTACAGTGTGGATATCTTGGATGAGATTGAGGAAGAAGCTAACATGAGGGTATGTTATCAAGAGGTAGTGGACGAAGTGATTACTGAGGAAAGTGGAGTAGAAAATGGTTTGGTTGAACAATAGGGGAGCAACAAGGATAAACCCTCCCCAGAGAAACTAGAGTTGAAAGAACTTCCTTCAAACTTGAAGTATGCGTTCTTGGAGGAAAATCAATCTTTTTCAGTTATCATTGCAGCTAACCTAGACTCAAGTGAGGAGCAGAGATTGCTTGTGATCTTGAGGAAATACAGAAAAGCTATAGGATGGACACTAGATGATATCAAAGGAATTAGCCCGACATTGTGCATGCATAAGATCCTTTTGGAAGAAGACACAAAGCGGACTAGGGAAGCGCAACGTAGGTTGAATCCGGTCATGCAAGAAGTCATCAAAAAGGAGGTGTTGAAGCTTTTAGATGTGGGAATCATCTACCCGATTTCGGATAGCAAGTGGGTAAGCCTCATACATGTGGTACCAAAGAAATCCGGAATCACAATTGTGAAGAATGAGCAAAATGAATTAATTCCGCAACGGCTACAGACTGGATGGAGGGTGTGAATAGATTATAGGAAATTGAACACTAGCACTAGAAAAGACCATTTCCCTGTTCCCTTTATTGACCAAATGTTGGAGCGTCTCACAGGTCATAGCCATTACTGTTTCCTAGATGGTTACTCCGGATATAACCAAATAGCCATAGCTCCTGAAGACCAAGAGAAGACTACATTTACATGTTCGTTTGGCACTTATGCGTATAGGAGGATGCCCTTCGGGCTATGCAACGCACTAGCCACCTTCCAAAGGTGCATGACCTCAATCTTCTTGGATATGGTAGAAGACATTATAGAGATCTTTATGGACGATTTTTCAGTGTTTGGGGCTTCATTTGATGAATGTTTGAAGAATCTATCTTTGGTGCTTTAGAGATGTGAGGAGACGAGTCTGGTGCTCAATTGGGAGAAATGCCACTTTATGGTTAAAAGTGGTATTGTTCTAGGCCATGTGATTTCCGAAAAGGGCATTGAGGTCGATAAGGCGAAAATCGAAGTAATGAAGAGTTTGCCTCCTCCTAGATCGGTCAAGGATATTAGGTCATTCTTGGGTCATGCGGGGTTTTATAGGCAGTTCATAAAAGACTTCTCGAAAATTGCAAAACCATTGTGTACCCTACTTCAAAAGGATGTAGAATTCAAGTTTGATGAAGACTGTAGCATTGCCTTTAAGATTTTGAAAGAGGCTCTAACCTCGGCTCCCATCATCATGCCACCACAATGGAATTTTCCCTTTGAACTTATGTGTGATGCCTCCGATTATGCCACAGGGGCAGTTTTGGGACAATGCATAGAGAAGCTTCCTCATGCCATTTATTATGCATAAAGAACTCTCAATGATGCTCAAATGAACTACTCAACTACGAAAAAGGAGTTATTGGCGATAGTATTTGCCTTGGAGAAGTTTAGGCAATACTTGGTGGGTGTTAAAGTCATTGTATACATGGATCATGCCGCTATCCGGTACCTATTGCATAAAAAGGATGCAAAGCCTATGTTGATTAGGTGGATACTTTTATTGCAAGAATTTGACCTTGAAATTAGGGATAAGAAAGGGTGTAAGAATGTGGTGGCGGATCACTTGAGTAGACTAACTCAAGGAACTCTTATGGAGGATGATGTGATACCATTAAGAGAATGTTTCCCCGATGAACAATTATGGGTAATACAGGATAAAAACCCATGGTTTGCGGACATCGTCAATTTTTTAGCATCAAAGGTGATCCCTTCGAAATTGAATCCTCAAGCGAGAAAGAGGCTCATTGCTAGTACTAGATTCTACTTCTGGGATGAGCCATATCTGTTTAAGCGTGGTCCATATCAGGTTATTAGAAGATGTGTTCCGGAAAACGAGAAAGGAGAAATACTAAGATTTTGCCATGAACGTGAATGTGGAGGACATTATAGTGGTAAGAAGACAATGATGAAGATTCTCCAAAGCGGGTTCTATTGGACAACCTTAGCAAAGGATGCTTATGAATTTTGTTTGAAGTGCGATAGATGCCAAAGGTCGGGGAACATTGGGAAGAGAGATGAGATGCCATTGAATAGTGAGCATGTGATCGAGTTGTTTGATGTATTGGGGATAGATTTTATGGGGCCATTTGTTACATCCCATGGGTATAATTTCATCTTGGTGGTGGTAAATTATGTATCTAAGTGGGTGGAAAGCAATCCCCACGAGAACGAGTGATAGCCATGTGGTTGTTGGGTTCATCAAGGAAAATATCTTCGCAAGGTTTGAAATTCCTAGGGCAATAATAAGTGACGATGGGAGTCACTTTTGTAATAGAGTTTTCAAAGCTTTGTTAAAGAAATATGGGGTTAGACATAAGGTGGCAACTCCGTACCATCCTCAAACCTCGGAACAAGTGGAGGTGAGTAACCGGCACATAAAGCAAATCTTGGAGAAAACAGTCAATGGGAGTAGAAAAGATTGGGCATCCAAACTGAGTGATGCAATGTGGGCATACAAGACAGCCTACAAATCCCCGATAGGAATGAGTCCCTTTCGGATAGTCTTTAGAAAAGCTTGCCATTTTCCGGTGGAACTAGAGTACAACGCCTTATGGGCTATTCGAAAGTTAAACCTAGACCTTGACAAAGCTGGAGAGGAAAGGAAGCTACAACTCAGTGAACTTGAGGAGTTCCGGTTAGAGGCATATGAGAGCGCAAGGCTTTACAAGGAGAAGACTAAATTCTACCATGATAAGAAGCTTAGAAGGAAAGATTTCCATCCAGGAATGCTAGTACTCCTATTTGAGTCCCGTTTGAGGTTATTTCCGGGGAAGCTTAAGTCAAGATGGACAGGACCTTACAGAGTTGTGCAAGTGTTTGTGCATGGTGCCATTGAGATTGAAAGTTTGAAGAAAGACGAAAGGTTTAAGGTGAATGGCCATCGGTTGAAGCCATATAGGGGAGGAGACCCAACTTGGGAGCCCATTTCAAACAAGGAATTGACTGATCCGATCGGGTAACAATTGTTCTTCCTTTTTGCTTAGTAGATTTTATTTTCATAAACTTTTAGTTTTTGCATTTCTTTTTATTTTTGCTCTTTATTTTTCGTTATTGCTTTTATTTTGTTTCCGCATAGAATAAGGGTATGGATTGGATTTTGGTAGTGGATTAAGGACATTTGTGCCTTATTGATATATCTTGATTTTTTTGGATTTTGTGAATGGATTGATGTGAGGGTAATATGCCGGATTATTGATATCTTTTGTGATTGCCTTTGCTTGTTGGATTATTGCTTGAAATTTATCGGGTTGCGCTTGTTTTGTTTATTTATACCACCCATGAATATTGAGGACAATGTCCAATTTAGGTTTAGGGGTACATTTGTGCAACACCATTAATTTATGTGCCAAATTTTTCGAAATCTTTGCGATATTGCCATATTTGAGCATGCTTTGCTTGTGGAGATTGTTCTTTACATGATGTAGTGAGGAATTGTGCATCTTTGCTAGTGTTTGGTTTAGATTAACATCATGCCACTTAGGGTGTCATTAAACAAAATGCGTTAATCTTTTTCTCTTAATGTTGAGTGAATTATCAAATTTGCTTGAAGGCTATGAATTAATAGTGGAGATTCTCGTGAGGATCACAAACACTGCCTATAAAAAGCATACGTTGAGTTGTAAAACATTCACTCTTTAAACACTCACTCTCAAACACTCATACAAGCATATATTGGTCTCATTTGCACTAAATGTTGTTTGCCATAGAATATTATGGACTGCTTGTGGATGCCTTATTTTGCTTAGTGGACAAGCCTTTAGAAATGATTTTAGGTGATGCATGTGAAAAACCACTATTGGCCCAAACACTTCCAACCAATGTGAATATGTGTGCTCCCAAGCCCCTTTGAAGTCAAACACATTTTAAGCCTTTCTTTCATGAACCACATCTGCATGAACCTTATAGCCTTATGATAATTGACTTACCTTAACCAAATGATTTACTAAGGCTTAGGAAATCAATGTAAAATGTTGAACTTGAAATGTAAGGTGTGTACCTAGGCATGTAAATGTGTGCAAAGAGTCTTGCAAAGCAAGAACGTTTGAAAAGAAAAATTGAAAGAAAACAAAATCTTGAAAAGAAGTGAGAAAAGAAAAGAAAAATGAAAAGCATGAAAAGAAAAGAATTGGCAAGCAAAGAAAAGCAAAGAAAAAGAGAACCAAGATATTAGGCACAAATGACCTAGAAAAGAAAGAGAAGTAAATGAACTACTCAAGTTGAAAATAAGAGTAGTATACACATGTATGATTGTGAGCCTAGACACCTTGAAGTTTGAACAATATGTGTGAAACTTGTGGAACTAAAAATTAGAATGTATGCCTTAATGTAATCATTAGGTTCCTTGATATCCATTTTTTCCCATTCTTTGTTTCACCATGACCTTAGGCCCCATTACAACCAAAGAAAAGACCTTCAAGATCTTTAGGATTGTCTATTTTGTACAATTTGGTTGATGCATGTTCTTTCTAATTCATGGCTTGCAATTCCATTCATGAGACCACTTTTCAGAAAATTGCGTTTTAATGATTATCATGTGCAATCAATTAGATGCCATAACATAAATTCATATTGCACATGCATGATGTTGAGTGAAACTTAGGAGTATTAGAGAAAAGAAGAGAGAATCCGGTGAGGTTTAGTATCAAAGCGAATTACATTCTAACTTGAATAGCACCTTTGCTTTGAAGCTCTGGCATTTCGAATGTAAGATCGCATTGCGTACAATCATATCTAAGAGTGGCATGTTTTTAATCTTTACTTGACATACTCTTACATGTTGAAGTCCTCACTATGGCATAACCGTTTTAATCTCTTCATTTTGGCTTCGCACATTGATCATAAGAAAGTAATAACCTTTGAAATATCTCAATACATGTCTTTGGGGGGTTGCGTGTGATTGTTTTGCTCGAGGACTACCAAAAGATTGGTTTGGGGGTATTTGATCAAGCCAAAATTTGTACGATTTTGGCCCTCATTTCCGACTCTTTTAGCTTGATTCTCGGGCATTTCCCATGTGTTTAATGTTGTTAAAATGAGTGTTTCAGGTTTTATCAGGTTTCGAGAGCAATTGGGATGAAGTGGAGGACTTGTGTGGAAAATGGCTCACAAATGGGAAGAAACAAGGCATTTTAGGTCACTAAATGGGCGCCATGGTGACAGAGGAATGTTCAGAGCTTCAGAAGGTCGCCATTTGGGCGCCACTTGGTCGCCATGGCGACAGAAAGTCTCCAAAAGCATCAGGTGGGTCGCCATGGCGACCTACCCTTGCAAGTGGCGACCTCAATTCTTCAAGGCATGGTCGCCACTTAGGGTCGCCATAGCGACCTTGATGTGCAAGTGGCGACCCCTTCACACTTTGCAGGGTCGCCACTTATGGTCGCCATGGCGACCTCGAGGTGCAAGTGGTGACCTCTACACAAATTGCACTTGATCGCCACTTGCTAGATGGCGAAAAAGATGGTTCTCATGGCGACTTTAGCATCTAACCATTTTACACACCCAGGGTCGCCATAGCGACAAAACTGCGAACTAGGCGCCACATCAGCGAATCAAGCAGTTATCAGTACATGTCCAAGAGTGTGTATAAATAGAACGGCCATTCATCTTCAAAGGGATCCAAATTCTGAGAAAAGAGCACCAAATACCTTCCTTGAGATCTAGCTTTCTCATCCATGGCACACCATTCCTCATCCTCCATTTCTCTCCTTGAACTCATCTAATCCATCCAAACCTCAACACAAAGCCTTGATTCCTTCCCTACATCATTCCTAATCCCACCATTTCTCCACCAAAATCCTTTGTCACTTTCCACCAAAACATCCACATTCCAAGACATATCCTTTGCTTCCATTCCTTACATCTAGGAGCATAGAGGAGAAGAATGATCAAGCTTAAAGAAGGTGACCCAAGGGTTATTTTCTTACTATTTATTTCTTTTCATTTAATGCAAATATGTGTAACTAAACCCCTAATCTAGGGGATAGATTTGATGATCAATTAGTTGTGGGTTTAGCTTAGCTTGTAATGAATCTCTTATGTGTTCTATTCATTCAAATTATTAGATTCCATTCATTATGTAATTGACTTGTATATCACTTGTTAATTGCAATCTTGAGTAGAGTAATTTGTTATATATTCATATGTGGATTGACATTCCTTGTGTGATTAAGAACCCATTGGATAGGATAGATTAGTGGTGGGTATATCAACCTCACTAATCTAATCCTTTAGTGGATAACATAATGAGATTGGTGAATTAATGTTGCTATAAGGCATTACCCACATTCAATTGTTAATCGATCTATTCCCTAGCTATCTTATTAATTGATTTTATCACTATTCTTATCAAGGTGTTGAGTATTCTATTTTTCATAACATTTTTGTGTATTTTCATTTTAGTAGTTAGCATTGGTGGTTTTAGAAACCACACATCTATCAAACACTATGATTTATTTTATTGTTCAAAGATTAGTCAATTTATCTAATTAACACTCCATTCCTTGTGGAACGAACTTGCTCACTATTTTGCTATCAAATCATATGTTAAAAGGATTAAGTGGCTTAAAAGAGTTTTTCAAGAATCAACCAAAAACTATATTATTATTTTTTTGAGTAAACAAACAACCTCATCAGGATACTCGGTGGAGCTCTGTGTCGGGGTACTGTCAAGTATTTGTGAAGTTTAGAAACTGCTAGTCTTGGTTCTTCTAGAGGAGGTGTGTATCTGATCGAACAAAAATTGGTATGATTTTGGCCCTCACTTCCTTCTCTTTTTGCTTGATTCTTGGGTAGTATCTCATGATTTAATGGTGTGAATTAAGTGTTTTCTAGTATTTATAAAGTTCAGAGGCATTTGAGTAATATTGGTCGCAAAAGGGGCTTAAATTGTAAAAATGTGTGCAGATCATTCATCTTCAAAGAGTCATATCTCTCTCCTCAGATCGAAACACATTTCAGATTATATATATTCGGAAAGCCCCAGAAGTCTAATTTCTAGAGGTTTTTACGGATTGCGATTCCAAGTCTTCTACAGAAAGTTATACCCATTTTAGTAATTAATGCGCATTCCCTATTGCCACGGTGACCCTAGGGTGACGCTAGGGCGAACTCCACTTTCTAGAAGTAGCAAAATGGACGTTTTTCAAGCCATTTTTTATGGGTATTCTTGTCCTTTTGTGCCCATTTCATACCCTAGCTTATCTATCATATAAATACACCATTTTATGCTAAGAATTAAAAAACTATTGACAACTCTTGTTCATCAAGAAACTTCCTTTCTCCACCATTCCTAATCCCACCATTTCTCCTCTCCAATAAACACCTAGATTACTCCATCTAAATCATTCCTCTCTTTCCATCTTCTCCACCCATTTCCTTTGTCACTTTCCATTTGACTCCACCTATCTAGACACCTCCTCAACACCCAATCTTTGCACAAGACTCAAGCAAGGAAGCTCAAGGAAGGATCAAGCTTACAAGAGAGACCCAAGGGTGATTTTACTTCCTTTTTTTGTTTGTGATTATGTGTAATTAAACCCCCTTTCTAGGGGGATGATTTGATACACTTTTGGATAGTGAGTATTTATTAAGGCTTTCAATATTATGTTTGCATAATTAGAGTTTTATTTACTTTTTAATTAGATCTTGCACTTATGTGATTAAATGAGTATTGACACAGTTATTGATTACGATATTTTTTAGGATAATTTGTGATAAAATTGGTTGAGTTATTGATAAACTTGATTGATTGTAGCACATAGTGAATAGGATAGGCTTTTGGAGGGTAGGCCTACCACGATTACCTAGGCCACTCGATCGTCACTAACCGATCCCACCGTGACCCCCTCACCTTAATCGGTTAGGCATTGCGGTGGGAAGTTGTTTAGGGTTTGTAGTGACGGTCTAAACAACACTTTTGAATGAGATCGGTCCTTGATTGTGTGAATATTACATTAAAGAAGCCATTGATGAATTGCTCAAAGTCCATTAGCTACTCTATTATTTCCATAGACTCCCAATTAATTGTTTAATCCATTTTCTTATCTAGGTTGTTGTTATTGGATTCCTATCTATTCATATTGTCTTTACATTTTATTGCTTTTATTTTCCATGTATGTTTGATGGTTTCTTAAACCATACACCATTCAAACTACCATGATTTACTTTATTTTGCATTTTAAAAATTGTTAATTAATTCAACTAATTACTCTAATTCTTTGTGGAACGAATCCTACTTACCACTTTCCTAATTTTCTATCTAAGTGGATTTTTAAGTAGTGAAATTGGTTTTCAAAACGATCATATTTAAAACATTATTTTGTTGAGTACACAACGACGGCTCATCAGTATCCAGTCTGATCATGATCTCTCTCTTGAAGCAGCCGGATGGTACCTTAAGAAATTATTTCTTCCTGGCACCCGGGTGGAAAATTCTTCTTTGGTCCTTCGCCAATTTTAACGGTTAACAACATTGTTGCTGCAAAATTCTTCAAAACAAATAGTGTTGGAAAGTATTTCAAAAATAAACCTTGTTGTTGGAAGTTATTTTAAAAACAATTTTGCTGCTAGAAAATATTTCAAACAGTACACAATATGATTAGAATAGAAAAACCTGGAAAGTGGCTAAGTTGCGAACAATGTCGCCAACAATGTCGCTCTCTTTAAGACGTTTCGCGGCTCTGCCCTGATTGTGCAAGCAGTTCCAAAGTTGCCACGTCGATCCCAGGATAAAACAACCCAGAATCACCTCTGTCTCGGAACTTCTTTGCACAAAGAAGAACCGGGATGCTTAAACTCTTTCAAAGATTGCTTAGAATACTAACAAGGAACACTCAAGAATTTCTTTTAAAAATTATAACTGAGAGCTTTTGTTGTTTCAAAAAATGTTGTGTTTTTTGAATGAGGCAAAAGCCTCTATTTATAGGATTAGAAAATCATAACTGAAAAGACAAATTTAAACCAACCATTAAAATGAAATAAAAACTGATGCAATAACCACAATTTAAATAAAAACGTTTTATACATTTAAACAAAATAAAGTTGTTATCAGTTACAACATTCAAACAAAATTTTTTTATTTTTATAGTAATTACATTCAAAAATTTATTTTATAACAGTAGAACAAAAACATAACTGTTATGCAATTTTTGAATTCAAACTTTTTAAATACACTTTTAACAATCCCCCACTTGTATTTAAAAATAATAAGTTCATCAAGCAATCTTTTATATGATTATGCATAAATAAAGGTGTGGTGTGACTTGAACCTTTACATAGTGATGATGCTTTTGTATATACTAGAGTAACTCGTAGTTTTGAACTCTATCACGGACAACACCCCACACACAACCATACTAGAGTTACGTTCTAAAGCCAGCACTTTACGGCCATGTGCTTATATCCCAGTATAGTGAATGCTCTAGAAATTTTGCCCAGAATTTTATAGAAAGTGACCTCTCTTCGACATTCACATAGGTGAGCCTATCACAGATACTCCTGTAGCTAAGTACCCAACTCCACATAGAGTATAGAGCTCATTAAGAGTTATATCTAACTCAACCTTAAATCGCTTCAGGATGTCATGCTCCATAGGGATGGTTTTGGTGTGTTAACCATATATCACAATAGCATGATTCCACAAATCACTTCATGACTTGTTATTACCCTTTGAACCTACGTCTTGGGATCTCCAGTCTGTAGGTTGGGTTACCATTACAAGTGACTCAACTATCAATGGGCTTTAGTCCCATCCCTTTCGAGGTTTTCCAAACCTTTTCTCGAGCTAATCCTTTCGTCAAAAGATCAGCCAAGTTCTCCTCAGACCATACATGATCCACTCTTACAGCCCCGGTTGAGAGAAAATCTCTAACTATACTGTGCTTGCGACATATTTGTCGCCTTTTACCATTATAATAACGGTTCTAGACTTTTGCAATAGCCGCGGTACTATCACAGTGAATAAGGACGGCTGGTACCAGTTTCTCCCATAAAGGGGTATCTGATAACAAACTTCTCAACCAATCTGCTTCCTCACTAGCAGTAGCTAGTTCTATCATTTCTGACTCCATTGTGGGTTAAGCAAAAATAGTCTGTTTCTTAGACTTCCATGATATTGCACCTCCAGCGATACTAAAAATGTATCCACTAGTGGCCTTGGAATCATCAGAAAGAGTATTCCAATCAGCATCGCTGTAACCTTCAAGTACAGCGGGAAACTTTCCATAATGTAATCCGAGGTTCATTGTTCTCTTGAGATAATGCATTACTCTCTCAAGAGCACGCCAATGCTCATTACCAGGTCTACTAGTAAACCTACATAGTACTCCCACATCATAAGCTATATCAGGCCTAGTGCAATCAGTAGCATAACGAAGGCTACCAATGATGCTCGCATACTCATTTTGTCTAACACTGTTACTAGTGTTCTTGAACAACTTTTCACTAGGATCATATGGAGTACATGCAGGTTTATAGTCAAAGTAATTATATTTCTTTAGAATTTTCTCAATATAATGAGATTGATCCAAAGAAATTTCCTTTTTTGACCTAGTTATTTTTATACCCAAGATTACACTAGCTTCACCTAAATCTTTCATTGCAAAGCATGAATATTTGAGCCAAAAATAAACAAGTCATCCACATATAAACAAATAACAGTGCAAACATCATTCACAAATTTATAATAAATGCACTTGTCAGTTTCATTAGATCTAGGTTCACTATTAAATGCCAACCCCCCACTAGACTCCCCCACTATTTCTTAATTTAAAGGGAAATTTATCTGAGCCATATTCCATCCATCTATCACTATGAAATCTTTTAACTTTTCGGTTAAAATGATTTTCTATTCCACTTAAAAATATTTTGAACATGTCGATGGCTCCACTTTTGTTCTTCAAAAGATAAGACATAGAAAAAATTAGAACAATCATCTATAAAGTAAATTTTTCCATTTCTAGTCAAAATTCCTTCAAATTCACAAATATCATAGTGAATTAGGTCAGGAGGTTCAGAAACCCTAATTACATATTTATGAGGGGTTTTTGTGATTTTAGTTGACTATAGTATTCACATTTTTCAAAATCTTTTAGAGGTAGTTTTGGAATTAATCCTAGGCTACTCATATTTTTTACTAGTCTTTTGTTGATGTGACAAAGTCTATAATGCCAAATATTAAAAGAACAAATCATGTAAGCAGAAATATTAACTTTATTAACATCAACATTAAGTTTGAGCATACCTTCAGTCGTGATCTCATGGGCAATCTTCTGCAACTCATGTGACTGAGCTTCTACAGATTTGTCATTTGTCATTTGATACTTTAAGTTGCGGCTGATAGCAAATTTTTTAGCTCTAGCCTCTTCAATATCATATTTTTTTTGAAGTGCCTCCCACACATCTTTTGCGGTATTAAAAGTAGTGTAACAATCATATAAATTATCAGACAAACCATTAAGAATATAATTTTTGCAAATAAAATCAGCTACAGTCCATTTCTCTAGAGCTGCAGTTTGTTCAGTGGTTGGATTTTCAGGAAGAACCAATTTTTCAGTGTTAACAATAGTGGCTATTTTTTGGTGGTCAAATAACAAAGCATTTTTTATTTCCAGTGTTTAAATTGAACACCCTCAAAGCGGAAGAGTCGGTTTAGGTCGGATAACTTAGAATCCATTAAAAAAATCTTTGGAAAAAAAGACTAAGAAACGTCTTAAAATTGTTGCTGCAAAATTCTTCAAAACAAATAGTGCTGAAAAGTATTTCAAAAATAAACTTTGTTGTTGGAAGTTATTTTAAAAAATAATTTTGCTGCTGGAAAATATTTCAAACAGTACACAATATAACTAGAATAGAAAAACCCGGAAAGTGGCTAAGTCGCGGACAATGTCGCTCTCTTTAAGACGTTTTGCGACTCCGCCCTGATTGTGTAAGCAGTTCCAAAGTTGCCACGTCGTCCCCAGGATAAAACAGCCTAGAATCACCTCTGTCTCGGAACTTCTTTGCACAAAGAAGAACTGGAATGCTCAAACACTTTCAAAGATTGCTTGGAATACTAACAAGGAACACTCAAGAATTTCTTTTAAAAATTATAACTGAGAGCTTTTGTTGTTTCAAAAAATGTTGTGTTTTTTGAATGAGGCAAAAACCTCTATTTATAGGATTAGAAAATCATAACTGAAAAGACAAATTTAAACCAGCCATTAAAATGAGATAAAAACTGATGCAATAACCACAATTTAAATAAAAATGTTTTATACATTTAAACAAAATAAAGTTTTTATCAGTTACAACATTCAAACAAAACGTTTTTATTTTTATAGTAATTACATTCAAAAATTTATTTTATAACAGTAGAACAAAAACATAACTGTTATGCAATTTTTGAATTCAAACTTTTTAAATACACTTTTAACAATTATTGATGAATTATCGCAGTTGCCACATGTCATGCAAAACTAATTAACTAATTAACACAACAATGGTTGCCACATCCAACAAAAAGGTCATATTTTCTTTTCGACTATTAATTGATTTTTTTTTTTGTGGAAAAGATCTCCTTTATATTGAGAAGTAACCATACAAAGACGTGATTGGAGTGTTTTATTTTGACGATTCTCACAAAATATCTATCCAAACTCCTTAAATGAGTGATTTTTTTTTTTTTTTTTAACTTGCAGTATAATGAGCGCCCTTTACCACCGAATCATATTGGATGGTGATAATAGAGTGAAATTTAATGGACAATAGTTACCCTCTAATAATTCTAAACAAAGTCACAAAAGGGGAGTATTATTATTATCAAAAAATTATTAGAATATAAATTTTGGCGTTCCATTCCTCAATTTTAGTGTCATTTTGCGTGATAAAAAAAATTACAAAAGTCATTCAACTAGTAAGAGACTAGTGTAGTCGATGACAATATCTTGGTAGCAACCACACCTTTCAACAATGTTGGAGGTCTTATGTTCAAATCTTCCTCCCCAGGTAACAAAAAAAAAAATAGTAAGAGGTGGTCTTGTAATTATATAAATGATAAAAGTTAGATATGCATTTATGTGATGCAAGTTCAATTTCTATAGATAATAAAATAAGTAGGAACTAGTACTTCATGTCTTAAAATATACACAATTCAGTGCTTCGCAGTGTTAGGAGTTCCCCTGAAGCCTTGTTCTTAGCTATCTAATCTTGCACTGCAATTACAATTGCAAACCGGTGTTTTGCTTCAATGCTTCCCTCTTTTCAATGCTTCCCTCTATATTTATTAAACTTAGACCGGAGCTTTTCCTTGCAACTACGGTCGACAAATTCAATTTCGCAAATGGGTGAAGCCCTTGGAAAGTTTATAATTCTATTTTGTATCTCTTGCCCATCCTTGCATGAACTGATATGTACTGAAAACCTCTCTAGGACTTTACTATTTTCCAACAACCACTTGATCTCATCTTCCAGATTACTCTCCACCGAAAAGAGATAAATCTCCTTAAGATGTAACAACATACAAGACGGACCATACCCTGATTCAAACCGAACGTTATACCTACCCTCATCTACATCTTCATGGACAAGAACTTCTAGATTAGGCGAATTATTGAAGAACTCAACCAGCAGTGCAAAGCCAATGCGAATATCAATGACCAAATCCAGATAAGTCAAATTAGGAAAGAACGGCAAATTACCATCAAGAAGAGGGAATAGTTCCTTGTACTTTATAACCAATGTTAAAAACCTTGTGCTGCTGATTGCTCTAAAAAATTCTATTGTGAGCATAGTAGCTTCATCTTTTGGGGATTCAGTTAACAACCTTACAATAACATTATCACCCAATATTACTTTATTAAGGAAGGGAGTCTCACCCACTACAAAAAATGATAAAAAATCATCACAGAGATCGAGGTATTCAAGATTACTAGCTCTAACCACAAATCTATGCTCCAAGATATCAGCATAGACATAGTCAATCACCAAATGAATTTTTAGCTTCTTAAGAGTTGGCACGTTAATATCAATAGTCAACACATTATCATCAATAAATCCTTTAATTTTCAATTCTTCTAGTATAGGGCAGCTATGAAACAACTTCTGCAGTGAGTTGCAATTTGGACGGTGAATATAAATAGAAAGGAATTTCGAACACGGGAAACAAACCGTGCAATCCGGTATATCCAAGACAAAATCCTTAAAACCTAGGCTTAACTTCACCAAGCTTTTGCATGTTAATATGCTTTGAGGTAAATTGATCGCATAAGGGAATTTGAGCATGAGACTACAAACATTGTGATCAACTGTCCAACATATCAATTCTATGAGACGGGCTACATCACTTTCTTGAAAACCACGATAACGTGTCTTGAAATGAAATTTTTGAATACTTTTGGATCGAGAACGTTGGAGCACAAGCTCCACAAAATTGACAAACAATGTTTGAAGATGTCCTTCATCGCCATCTAGACACATAACTTGCCCAAAACGACGTCGGTCCTCTTCTTGCCGAGTCTTCTCCTTCGTCTTCTCCTTCATCTCTGTTCTTGCCGCCGTCAAGTCACCGTCGCCTTCTTCTCGCCGACTTCACTTCTTCTTGTTCTCCAATCAGCTAGTTCTTTTTAAATTAGATTTTTCTGATAAAAGTTAGATATATTTATTATAAATTTAAAACATAATAGGCCTCATTTGGTGCGCCATTCTTGACATTACTAGCCCACCATACGGTACTAATTTAGTACTGTATAGCGTTTGGTAATATTTGTAGTCGTACTCAGTTGTATGACGTACTCATTTTATACGGTCTGAACCGTTATACAGTGGGGAGGGGTGGTTCTCAATTGGATTAGATTTTTTTAAAAAAAAAAATCAAATATATATACAATTTTTCTCTTCACATGACTGAACTGAACTTTTAAGATTATGACTAAACTCGTGAATCATTGATTAAGTTTAAGAAAACTTTAACTAAGCTAAAGTATGTGAATCTAATGGTTGATAGTTATGAAACTGATATAAATAAAATCAATTCGTCTCAAGGAGAGAAAGAATATATATATATATATATAATTGAAAATTACATGAGGGCAAACAACCTCTATCATGGAGGCTGCTTGGCCTCATTTTCAAGGAGGCCACCATTCTCTGTTGATGGAGGAAACCAGTCGACGATCTTGTTGTTGAGGTCGCCACTCAATCTCCTCCATGAACGGAGGCCGGCGACCTCCCAAAGAGGCCGCGGTCTCCATCATGATGAAGATCGCACCGTTTGGATCTTCATCTCTCATGATGGAGATCCAATGGCTAGATCTCCAGGTGGCAGCGAGGGACAAGCCTCCCTTGTCACGAGATCTCACTGGTGAAACAGAGGAAGACGCGAAGAGAGAGACTATGGACGTGAGGAAACTTGCCGCCTCGGCAAAGCGAAGTTTCCTTGCTTTTGCAACGTTAGCCTGGCAAGTGCCACCCACATCAGCTCATCCTCCATAGTCTCTGCACTCGACGGCTACACAAATGACTCCCTCCATGCTTTGATCTCGAACTCGAAGTACTCACTTGAGCCCACCGCCATTGTAGCCTCTCTCTCTCTCTCTCTCTCTCTCTCTTGCACGATGGAGATCCTATGGCCGAAGAGGCTTGTCCCTTGCCGTTGCCTGGAGATCCAATGGGTGTTGTCCCATTTTTTTTTTTTAATATGTTTTTTTTAATCAAATCTCCACCATCCATCTCACTGAGATCAACAGTGGAGATGCAATTTTTAAAAAACTGAATTTTTTATTTGTTAATATTTTTATTTTTAATATTTAAATATATCTATAAATGTCAATTTAAATAAAAAATAAAAAATAATATTAGCCAACCAAGTAATACTATACAATACCAAACAATGTTGAGTATTAAATTTAATCTAATGCAGTTCAATACTATCAATTACAATTCTATACAATACAGTCTAGTCCAATATTGTATAGTGTACCAAACATGCCCTTATGTGGTGTTTGGTTGGTGGAATCAAGCATAGAATATTAAAAAGAATCTCCATTCTCTATTTGTTTGCACAAATTGTCATTGAATGAGGATTCCACCAAAATGGTGGATTATGATTCCTACCTCTTGAGGTCGGAATCCATATTCCACCCTTCACTCAAATGTTTAATTTACCATTTTATCCTCTAGATTAAAAAATAATCAAAAAACAAAAAACAAAAAACAGAGGAGGCTATCGTCGGTGTCCTCCTTAGTAACCGAAGACAGTGAGACCACCGGTGGAGCCTTGTCCCCGACATCTTAGGCCACCAGAGGTGGCTTCATTGCCGTCAGAGGGCATCACCTCCATCACTGGCGGAGTCGAGGGCCTTCTCTACTTTCAAATAGAGAAACATAGGAGGCGTGATTTTTTTTTTTTTTTTTTTTTTTAATTATCCCCTTCAAATAGAGAAACAGAGAAACCTTATAATGTATTCCTTATTGAAACCAAAGAAAGGAATCCATATCCTAACTAGATTCCTTACCTATAATGATTTTATTCCTACACATATTCCTTTCCTATTCCACTAACTTTATGTTTGGCTGGCAGAATAGGAAAGGAATCCATGTAAGCTTATGTTTGATTCGCAAAAAGGAAACAACATGGGAAATGAATCATGTAATAATGGAATCCTTTTAGGAATGAAATCATGAAAGGAATCCAATTCCTAAATGGATTTCTTTGTTTGGTTGTCATTTGGAATTCGTCAAGGAATCTTTACTATTTTAACCAAAATGCTCATTATATTTTTGATATATTAAAAATATTTTTTAAATAAAATATTTTTTTTTTCGAAAATACTCAAAAATTATTTGAAAAATATTTTTATATTTTAATTATTTATTATTTGAATAGAATAATATTTATTAAAAAAATAAGGAAAATATTAAAAGAAAAAGAAGAAGAGAAAAAGCACAGGTGTTGCCGGCAAGAAACACAAGTCCACAACCTCCTCATCTGCAGATCTAAACAAATAGCATCCAACAGAGAGACCCAAAACGATGGCCAAGAACACACCCCGAGTTCACTCCTAACAACACGGCCGTTGCGAATCTAGCTGAGATGACAAGGCTCGGTTTCACCAGGAGAGGAGTCACCACCATCGCCGTCGGAGTGGTATTGGCAGAGGAGAGGGACTTTAATTTGTGGCGTTGATCTTCCATGTATTGGTACTTGGTAGACGTGTAGATAAGGAAGAGAGCTTCCAGTCGATCTTCCATATATTGATCTTCGTTTGTTTTCTATTTTTTTTTATTTGGAGGATAAATAGGTAAATTGAACATTTTAGTGTGGGTGGAGTCTGGATTCCTACTTCTGACCTCAAGAGGTAGGAATCCTAATCCACCATGAGGGTAAATAGATAAATTGGACATTTGAGTGAGGGTGGAATCCGAAGTCCTACTTTTGACCTCAAAAGGTAGGAATCCTAATCTACCATTTTGGTGGAATCCTCCATAGAATGGAATCCCTATTCTATGACATTTTGTACAAAACAAACAATGAAATGAGGATTCCCTTTCCTATTCCATTGTTGATTCCACAAACTAAACACCACCTAGTGGATAACTTAATTTTCAAAAGTTTGAAAAACACAATAATCACAGGTCAAGAATTAAACTTGTATGGTAATGGGAATTTAAGTCATAGAAGATTTATTGTAAAATAATAATATTATCCTTCTCAAGTTATATTTTAATTTATATATATATATATATTTACGATATCTATCTATTCTCCTATCTAGATAGATTTAAAGTTTTTGTCACTGATAGGATTCAAGTCGTTTATTTGAGAGTCATTTCCTTAAACCCCAAACTTATCCATTTACTAACTGAACTACCCAACTAAAGACTATTTTAATTTAGATTTCACTACGTAGTTATTTGACAACTCATATATCATATATTATTATATAGGGAAATTATTATTCTCCCCCCTCTAGTTTCAAAATTCTCTAATTTTTTATCTCCCATGCATAAATACAACTAATCTTACCATATAAAAATAGGTAAGGGATGAGAGAAATTGGAGAATTTTGAAACTAGAGAGTGGAGACTGGAGAATACGGTAAACTATAGGGGAAGAATAATAATTTCCTTATTATATAAATGGGTAATGAACTTATGATATCAAAAAAATAATAATAATAATAATAATAATGAAGATCAAGGCTCGAGAAAGCACTGCTGTCACGATTCACAATAGAGAACAGTAAGAGACAGAATGTCTGAGGAAAAGTCAGAAATCAGAGAAAAATAGATAAAGAAATAAATAAAAGAGAGAGGGCTATGGTATAAACCTCTTTTGTGTGTTGTACTATACAAATCAACAAAAAGGTGTAAATAAAAAATAAAAAATAAAATGAAAACAGCTGCCACCCACTAAAAAGCAACCGGTTTCAACCGGTTATTGCAATATATATATATATATATAATATAATTATTGTTATAAATATTATTCAATTATATATTAATGAATATCCATCAATCCATGGAAAAAACTTCCATCTTTTTGTATTCCCACTAGCTCTAACATAATGATCAATTTTATTATTCATTATAATGTAATTTATGTATACTTAATGCAATGTGGAATTGTGAGGATAAATGATCTTTCACCATTGTATTTGATACACTTTTGATGAGAACAATTGAGGAATAAAAGACTTCTCTTTTTGATTTATTCTTTTCTTATATTTTAAGTTTATGTTTTATATTATTGTTTATTCTTATTCATTTTATAACACGTTATCAGCACGACTCTCTAACCATGTTTTTTTGATTTCTAGATTTGAAAGCTTTCTACCCAAAGATAAAAATCATCTAATCCAAGTTTGATACGTGATTACAGACAGAACATTCTTGTTGGGATCGAGCCCTCGAACGAACAGTAAAGTACTATTTTTGTTCTAAATAGTGATTTTTATTCTTCTCCCATTTTATTTTTGTCTACAAGATTATTTAGGCTGCCAAGAAATAAAATTAATAATTAATTAAATGTATTGCAACCTGAAAATTGCAATAATAAAGTGAATGAATTGCAACCAAAGATCATTGCCAAATCAAAGAGCCTGAAGCTCGATTTGATATTTGAAAATTGTGAAATCAAAGAGCTTGAAGCTTGATCTGATGTCTGAAGATTGCAAAATCAAAAAGTATGAAATTCAATTTAGTGCAATTTAG
Source organism: Acer campestre (assembly GCA_954870605.1). Taxonomy (NCBI): domain Eukaryota; kingdom Viridiplantae; phylum Streptophyta; class Magnoliopsida; order Sapindales; family Sapindaceae; genus Acer; species Acer campestre. Next base: position 9,598,739 of record OX940804.1, on the reverse strand, counting down.
TATTTTGAGATTGCAAAATCAAAAAGCCTGAAACTTAACATAATCTTATTGGAAATTATAAATTGCAATAAAATCAAAATATAAAATAATGAATTTCCATCAAATCCGAACTTGAAGTTCTAAATTCCAATTGGAGTGATTTTTGGAATCTGAAGTTCTAAAATTCATTATTCTCAATTATAAACTTGAAGTTTATATATGCACGTGAAGTTATATTGAAGCTTTAAACTTCTATCAAAATGAATTTTATTATAAACATAAAGTTCTCAAAATGGTCAATTATGAACTTAGTGTTATGATATAATCATAACTAAATATCCAATCGATAATGGATATTGTGCAATCATTTTTGTGATTTATTTAGGAGGACATGGACTTAAAATAAAGTCCAAAAATTGCAAAAGGATAAATATATTTTTATCTAATTTTGAAGGGTAAATATATATTATCTCATTTTGATCACAATCTAAGTATTTCAATATGGCTAAATGTGTTGTTATTTTGACTTAATTTATTTATACAACTACTTTTATGAGTATGTGGTTGCCATATGTTGGATCTTCCGTATCAAAAAGTAAATTTAGTTTTTATATTTAGTGGTTCTTATTTCAATTATGTGATTGGATTTGATCAATAAACATAGATTGGATTTGATCAATAAACATAGAACCAGAAGTTCTAAATTTGAATCCAATTGAGAACTTGAAGTTTTTAATTTTAAAATGTCGAATTAAACCTGAGGTTCCATACTTTTGAACATGGAGTGTTGAATCAAAAGGTAATTCAATTTTCCATTGTTAAATGGATATCAGTATATTGAAAAAAGAAATACAAAAGCCTAAAACTCTAAATATTAATACAAATTCAAAACCTGAAGTTTTGTCTATCGATCTTTTTAGAACCTAATGTTCTCAATTCTAAGTTAATCAGACTTAAAGGTATGATGATATCAAATTTAATTAGATTTGAAAAGTCTGAAATTGTTCTAATTGTGGTCCTTATCATTTGTAAAAATTAAATTGTAATTTTTATTCAAAACTTGAAGTTTTGAATTTTTCTAAATTTTAGTTATGAACCTGTAGTTTATTAACAAATCATAAGTTTCAAGAGTTGGTATGAGTTTATTAAAAAGCTGACGTCTTTAATTAAGACACTTCAAAATGTGAATGAAATATTTATTATTTTCGCTTCTTCCCCTCCTGACAAAGGTACGCAGATGTGAAATTTTATATTTTCATATACTAGAATTTTCATATTTCGCACATCTATTAATCACAAATCGCTTATGTTATTTATTCACTGACATTTGAATTTATTCGTTTTGAGATATATAGTTTTATGGTTGATTGAATTTTGTGATTTTTAAAATTGGTGGTTTTATTATATAGTGGATTTGTATATACATGGTCTTGTTAATATAATATTATATTTTTGGTGCTTACGTTGTCTAAAATTAAGTTTTTGTATTGTTTTGGATTATATTAAAATATTGCATTAAACTTGTAATTGCAACATTCATGAAAACAATATCATGTTTTGTTAATTCATAAGCTTTGTTGTAGTATCTAATAATTGATATGATTTATCTGTGAATTGTATTCGACTTTAATTGCTTGTTTTTTTAAAATTGAAATATCTTATAATAAAATGAGTATTATTCATTTATAATTCGTTCACTTAGTAAGGTATGAAAGGTAGAAAATAATCAAATACGATCTTTTAAAATACCTATTATCGTATGTATATTTTAATTATGCATATGAGTAATATTATTTATTTGATTTATTTGTTGAATAAAATATTACTTGTTCATTACTGTTATGACATATATCCAACATTTTTATTAAGATTAAATATATTTTTTTGTTTTGATTTTTATTGTTTAAATGGTTATGTCAAATTATATTAAGTTGTTATTTAATAATCATTCTTTTTAATGATGAATTGAAATATAAATATTTCATGGTAAAGATTTAATAGTCCTTTTGATTCGATAAAAGAAATGATTTGACTAACAATTGAAAAGACATGATTAAAACATTTTACACTTCGTGATTCTAATATTTGTTCTTATAGTAATAATATATATCATAATAATTACATACCTCTAATTTGCTCTTGAAGGAGTAATATTGAGATTATAAATTTGAGAATATTTGAATTGATATCATGTCTTATTTCAAACATAAAACATCACCCAATTGGATTAATATCATTCCCCGAAGTGAATGATGTTCCTTTTAAAATATCATGGTTGTGATGTGAATGTAGATAGTTGAAATAATTATTGAAGCTAAGGTGATCACTACAGGAAATTTAATTCAATTCACCAGAAGTGGAATAACACCAAAACAAAGAAAGAAAATTTGAAAGGATTTTGAATACACCTTTCAAGAATTATAAAAACGTTTTGCTTGCTATAGGTGTTAAATATAAGGATAAAGATTATGTACATATGGTACATCTTAATATTTTGTTAATCTTTACCAAGTATAATGGACACTCTTGAAGAGCTAATAAATTTAGATGAAAACAAAATTTTGTATTTGTTAGATCCAGTAGATCTATAACAAAAGAAATTATTTTAAGTCCATTAAAATTATTTTATTATTTTTGTCTCAAGCCAAAAGCATGTGTTCTTTTATCGTTTATTCTGTCATATGATCATATGCTTAATATGAGAAATGTTATGAACTAGAAGTTCAAATTAAAAAAAAAAAAAAAAAACGATGAATCATGATATTGAATTTTTTTATATGGATATCTATTTCATAAATAAAAATTATTTTTGGTACTAAATGTTCCTAAAGAACATAAGATGATATAAGTAAGTATTTAAAGGTCAATATGATAGAATAAATGAGGTCATGTAGAAAATTACAATGATGCAAAAGATTTTCTCGAAGAATAAAAATTTAATTTTCTCGTCGTTAGGGGGAGAATTATCATAAATTGATAAACGACGTGAAATTACATGACTTACATAATCTTGTGATTTACATAGTATGCAAATAATTTTTCAAATGATTTGAAGAAAATAATAAAATTACATTTTGCCAAAATACAAACCCGGATGATTGTTCTTGTAGAACAATTTATGAAATGGCTGCAAAAATCATCTGTTAATGAAAGACAATTTAGTTCAAATGATAAGGTTCCCTAGAAGTGGAATTTGAAATATCATAATAATACTCGAGTGAAAAATAAATCATCATCATTAAAAACTCCCGAAGAGTTAGTCTCACAAATGAAAAACAAAATCCTGAAGATACAAATGAAAATGTTAATCCCTTCTATAAGACTACTGAAATAGAAAATAGAAAGATCTCAATTGTCCATGTAGAGACACATGTACCAGAAATAAAGAGATTATATTTCTCCGAAATGAATATTTGTATAAAGAGGCATGTGTACTGAACATTAAAGAGATTTCAATAACCCCTAAAGAGGCACATAGATTATGAAATGTAAATCAATTATATTGATAATATAGAAATTGAGATCATATATTACTCTGTATATTATGAAAAATATATGATGATCTTAAACTATAAATTGTATATATGTCGACATAGTGGTGAAAAATAAAATGCAGAGTTATAATTTTGAAATTTTTTTGGACTTGTAGTTCAAATGTTTGATGACATCAAACTTATTGAATATAATTATTTTTTCGTACGAATTAAGATAAAGGTTTACTGCAGAAACCTAGGTTGACAATGAATAAAACTCCTAGAGGGATTTAAATGCCTGAAGCAAGTAATTCGATGCTACATTTTGTATATATTGAATTTAATAAAACAAAATGCATGTAGTGTATATGCCTTTATGAATATTGTGTTGAAAGAATCAACAAATTTGATTCCAAATAAGTATATGTTGATCTTTTGAGACTTATTAATACTCCTGATGAGCTTAAAAATTATATTTTTATAAGGAATAATTTATAAGTTGAAAAATCTTGGAAAATAATATTTAGTCTCGGTTAATGGCCGTGTTGAGTGTTTTTCATTTAGCATAATAATACATGAATCAACATATATAAGAAAAGGTCCTAAAATATTTTTTCCATGGATAAAACACATTGAATGGGTTACTCGATGTTTATGCCATAACTTAAAACAGTGTATGATTTCCTCTTGTTTTTGAAGAACTTTAGGTCCTGAAGTACCAAATATAAGTTCAATTTGTGTTTTTATAATAAAACAACATGCATGATGTCGTATATAACAAGTTGGACCAATTCAAAATGTGATTTTATTAAAGTTCTTTACATATGATCTCCAAAAAGGTGGTGATAAAAAATACGCTCAAGTTTCAATCCTGCAGATTTATTTATAAATACACTACCAATTTCAACAAACAAAATCTTGCTACATGATATTGGGATGCAATATCTTTGCAAAATATTGAAGCATCCATGTCAGAAAGAGGGAAGCGTATTTATCACTTTATCAAAGGGAGTTACTGATAATATTACATACTGTACTCTTTTTCCTTCACTAGGTTTTTATCCCATAGGGTTTTCTTAGTAAGGTTTTAATAAGGCAGTTTTGCACCCTCATTACCATTAAAAGTTAATTTGAGATGTAGATGAATAATGCACTCTTTTTCCTCTGCTAGTTTTTTTCCCACTGAGTTTTTACTAGCAAAGGTTTTAACGAGGCATATTCAATGTATGATTGATGAACATTAATTCAAGGGGGAGTGTTATAAATATTATTCAATTATATAAGAATGAATATCCATCAATCCATGGAAGAAACTTCCATCTTTTTGTATTCCCACTAGCTCTACCATAATGATCAATTTTATTATTCATTATAATGTAATTTATATATACTTAATGTAATGTGGAATTGTGAGGCTATATAAAGGGTCTCTCACCATTGTATTTGATACACTTTTGATGAGAACAATTAAGGAATAAAAGACTTCTCTTTTTGATTTATTCTTTTCTTATATTTTAAGTTTATGTTTTATATTATTGTTTATTCTTATTTATTTTATAACAATTATATTATAATATATATTATAATATATATTATTTAATAAAAAAAATTATTTTTTACAAAAAAATTAATGAAAAAATTCATTTAAAATACTTGGAAATCATAATTTTTTTATATGAAATAAATAAATAAATAATTTAAAATTTGAATTTCAAGAACAAGTTCAACGTAGATTGAATGAGTTAAAAATTCTTCTTAACGTTAAACTTGTTCAGTGAACAAGTTAACGAAATCTTCATTAAAATTATTTTTTTTTAAAAAAAAATTAATAAAATTTACGAAAATTCTTCATGAACAAGTTAAACGTAGGTTAAACGAGTTTAACGTCATTCTAACGTTAAATTTATTCGGTGAACAAGTCATCGTAAACCTCCTTCATGAATAAGTTAAACGTAGGTTGAACGAGTTTAACATTCCTCCTAACGTTAAACTTGTTCGGTGAACAAGTCAACGTAAATCTTCATAAAAATTGTTATTTATAAAAAAAATTAAAGAAATTTATGAAAATTGTTTATGAACAAGTTCAATGTAGGTTGAACGAGTTTAACGTTAAACTTGTTCGGTGAACGAGTCATCGTAAACTTCCTTCATGAACAAGTTCAATTTATGTTAAATGAGTTAAACATTCATCCTAACGTTAAACTTGTTTGGTGAACAAGTCATCATAAAGCTTCATAAAAATTAATTTTTATAAAAAAAAAATTATTGAAATTTATAAAAATTCTTCATGAACAAGTTCAACTTAGATTGAACAAGTTTAATGTTCGTCCTAACGTTAAACTTATTCGGTGAACAAGTTGTCGTAAACCTCTTTCATGAATAAGTTCAACGTAAGTTGAACGAGTTAATCGTTCATCCTAACGTTAAACTTGTTCGGTGAACAAGTCATCGTAAAGCTTCATAAAAATTAATTTTTATTATAAAATTTATTGAAATTTATGAAAATTCTTCACGAACAAGTTCAACGTAGGTTGAACGAGTTTAATGTTCATCCTAACGTAGAACTTGGTCGGTGAACAAGTCATCATAAACCTTCTTCATGAACAAGTTCAACGTAGGTTGAATGAGTTATGAGTTGAACGTTCATCCTAACGTTAAACTTGTTTGGTGAACAAATCAATGTAAAGCTTCATAAAAATTAATTTTTATAAAAAAAATTAGTGAAATTTATGAAAATTGTTCATGAACAAGTTCAACGTAGGTTGAATGAGTTTAAGGTTCATCCTAATGTTAAACTTGTTCGGTGAACAAGTCATCGTAAACCTCCTTCATGAACAAGTTCAACGTAGTTTGAACGAGTTTAACGTTCATCCTAACATTGAACATGTTCAGTGAACAAGTCAAAGTAAATCTTCATAAAAATTATTTTTTATAAAAAAATTGATGAAATTGATGAAAATTCTAAATTGTTTAATATAAAATAAAATAAAATAAAATAAATTTCAAATTTTGAATTTGAAGAATGAGTCGAAGGTAAAGTTTAACGTTCCTCTCAACGTTAAACTTGTTCGGACGAAACATTGTCCCTAATGTTTGCACAAAATCGGATTGTATATAATTTAGCTTAGAAGCGGGAGGGAGACCAAATGCACAACCAAAAACACTAAAACTATGCACAAAGATCATTGACACTCTTAAACTATACAGAAATGAAAGAAAGAGAAAAATATAAAGAAATAAAACTTATATCAAAATAGTCAATCCTAGATAGATAAATATGTCCATAAAGCAATAAAATGGAACAAATGTAGCAACATTAATAAAAACAAAGGCAATTGAAAGATAAAAGCTAAACAAAAGCAAATAAATGAAAATAAAACTGATGCGGGTGACACGATAACTACGGGCTCTGATATGGCAAATTGTGTTTTGCTTGATCTTCCACAACCTAGCCCTTTTAGCCACAAATCACGTCGAGGCGACCTTGGGGGCAACCTCCTAAGGTCGGCTTTTCATAAACGACACCATTCTACTTGGATAGATGGTTTGATTTTTGAGTGATAAGGGCGACCTTAAGGAGAGCTAAGTGAGCTCGCCTTGGGGTCACTAACCTCTTGGTTTGAGGATGGATTTTTGCCTGATAAAGGCAACCTTGGGGAGAGTTGAGTGACCTCGCCCTGGGGTCGCTAACCTCTCGGTTTCTTGGATGGTTTTTTGAGTGATAAGGGCAACCTTGGGGAGAGTTGAGTGAGCACGCCTTGGGGTCGCTAACCTCTTAGTTTGAGGATGGATTTTTGAATATTATTATTCATTTATTTCGATTTAAAATAAATTAACTAACAATAATATTTCAATGTAAATTTTAGGTGAATTTAAAGATCCAGTCATAGCAGCAACGAAGGGGTCGATGAGGCAAAACTAAAAATCTAGTGGAAAAACACGTAAATGTGGAAAGTGTGGACAACTTGGGCACACATCAAAGACATGTTGTGCCCGTGTTCAAAATAATGAACATTTGCTTTTCAAAATAATGAAGTTTCAATGGCACAGTTTACCGATCAGTTGAATAACGATGCATTTTCCATGACCAACTCAACACCTGCTATGTACATGAAACATAACCAATGGTGGAGGCCGCATAACTTCATGTGATAGATTCGTGTGACAATTTGACTTTTGTTATCAAAGATACATGAGCTACGTTGTGTGACAAGTGTGAATTAAATATTTTGTGCTTCCATAAGATATGCCATTTTTGCAATAAGGTGGGAGGCACGAAATTTATTTTTAGAGGCTATACTGCCACTTGATTTTTTTGGCTTGAAAATGGAAAATTGTAATGACTTGTAGAATTTGGAATATGTAAAAGAGACTTCTATTGCTTGCATTTGATTAGTTTCGATGCGTAAGCTGCAAAAAAACTACATTCAGATGATAATGAAAGGCGATTTGGAAATTCTACATTGAGCACACACAACAAACCAGTTTCACACCTGGTACCGCTGTAAGATTTTTATAAAATTGTGAGCAACATATGACGTTATATTTTGAGTTTATGAAAACCGAATTGATTGGAATGTTTAAGTAAGAGAGAGTTGACCGGATAAAGCCCATTTAGTTGTGATCAATATTTGTTGGGCTTGGTGCACCTTAACTACATTATATGTAGGATATGGTATGGGCTATTGTATATGTGTGGGCCTAGTATTCCTTTTGGGATTAGCTATCCTATTATGATTGAGAATCCTCTATGGGTTAGGATTCTAGTAAGTTATACTATTTATAGGGGGTCCCTACTCTCGCTCACGCGTGTTACAGAACTGTCTCCCCATTAGGTAATCTGAGTAAGGTGAGAAGAGAGTAGAAGACTTCCTATTAACTTTCATTGTTTTTCTTGTGTTCTCTTTACAGGTGATTGTTTTCGTGCTATCATGGATTCAGGAAATTCGGGTACGCTTTCATGCTTATGTATTTAATACGAGTTGCACATATATTTATTTGCATTATGCTTACAGTGGTATCAGAGCCTACACGTATTTTTACATAGGCTGAAATTAAATTCTTAATTGTTCATCTACTGTTCTTGGAACATGAATATCGTTCGTCTATTGGTTTTGGTTCATAGGCATTAGAGACTTAATTTTTTTTTATGATTGGTTTCTATATAAGATATATATTGATAGCCTAATGGATACGATCAGTAGTTGAATTTAAGTTTTTTTTTGGGTCGCGTTTGTGCGACATCTGTGTTCATCAGCATGTCTAGATTCAGACCCATATGTGGGTCGCGTGGGTCGATGGGTTTCTCAACCCAGATCAGAGCAGCTGTGCAGATTGCACAAGTTTTGGGTCACACCCAGATCGCGAGCTGCGTGGAAGGGGTTTCTTGCAAGACCCCGTGCTGTTCACGGCTTGGATCGGACCGACGGCGCACACCCAGGCGTCCCTGCTCCGATCGAGCGAACCACGTCCAGACGCCGTTTTCTTCTCGGTTGGTTTGGATCGACGGCGGCCAAGTTCTGGGGTCCACGCACGTGGATCGAACGGTTACGTCGCCGTCCGTCACTTTTCCGGTGATGGTCTGTGGTAGAGGCGGCGGCGCATGGAAGCTAGGGTTTCAAACCATGATTTTTTGCTTTGGGCCAACTTTTGAAAATTTGATATTTTATAAGGGTATGTTTTGTAATTATTCTGGGCCAGTTCGTAATTTTGACAAAATTATGGGGTCAATTTATAAATACTGAAACTTCATGGGCTGATTTATAATTTAACAAAAATTTTGGGGTCAATTTATAATTATTAAAACTTACTGGGCCAATTTGTAATTTTGATAAAATTTTGGGGTCGTTTTGTGATTACCGAAACTTCGGGGGCCAATTTGTAATTTAGCAAAATCATGGGGCAGTTTTGGAAATAATTGCAGTTCATAATTTTTTTTTTTTTTTTTTGTGATTTCGAATGATTATTTTTCTACGTAGTAGACTAGTCATTAAGTTTATCATAATGATTATTTTGTTTGAAATTAATAAACTGTTTATATACTCTCGTGAGTTGAATGATTATGCTTTCACGTAGTGACTAATCATTTCAATTTTGAGAATTTAGTTGGCTGACGATTATTAATTTTGATAGTGTTAATAATTGATAGAATATTCTCGTGAATTAGATGATTATGTTTTCACGTAGTGACTGATCATTAGGATTTTGAGATATTCGTTGGTTATCAATTATTAAATTTGAACTGCAAAGATGGGAATGCATGTGTTAATCATCTCCGTAGGAGGGTTATCATGTGTGATAGGTGATGTTCTTCTCCGTAGGAGGTTCATTATCTTGAGGATTGCATTTATAGATTGTTGTGAGTATTTGCCCAATCACATGTTGAATTATGTTTCTATAAATGTTTTGACTGTTATCTTATGAGCATGAAATCTTTGTTTTGAAATTCAGTTTTCAATGTCAACAATTTTGCTTCTCAATTGACTGCTATCAAACCTTTGGATGGGACTAATTTTGAGGAGTGGAAAGAGACACTCACTGCTATTCTAGCTCTTTGGGGAATAGACCTTTCATTACGTGAGAAGAAGCCTTCCAAACTCACTGATGAGAGTACTGCTGAAGAGAGGACTCATCGAATGAAATGGAAAGAGTCCAATCGGAAATGTTTGATGATCATGCGTTTGTCCATTGCCAAAACTATTAAGAAGAGTATTCCACAATGCAAGGAAGCAAAGGCTTTTCTTAAAGCTGTGAGTGGCAAGTTTAAGAAGCAGAGCAAGGCTGAGAGGGGAAAATATCTGAGCCAACTGGCGACTGCGGTTTATGATGGTACTGGTGATGTTCGTGAGCATATTATGAAGATGACTAATATGGCCATGAAATTGAGGGATCTGGATACAGAGATCTCTGACTCTCACCTTGTGTGGCAAGTTCTTGAGTCTCTTCCGAGTGAGTTTGATGTTTTGAAAACCTCTTATAATGCTCAAGAAGCTGAATGGACTTTGGATCAAATGACTGCTATTGTGGTCCAGGAGGAAGAGACTATTCGCAAGAGTAAGAAACAGAGTGCTCATCTGGTCACCCACAGTTACAAGGGTAAGAAGAAGTTCAGTGGGGTTAAGAAGCCTAAATTTGTACATCATGGAAAGAAAGTTGGCAAGCCTGCTGTTTTCAATAAGGCTAAGGTTGAAGACATGAAAGGCAAATGTTTTTGGTGTAGCAAGAAGGGTCATATGAAGAAGGATTACTTCAAGTTTAAGAATCACATAGAAGGTACCCCTTTAGCTCTCGTATGTTTTGAATCTAATTTGGTTGATGTCCCTCTGAATTCTTGGTGGATTGATTCTGGAGCTACCATTCACGTTTCGAATTCCTTATAGGGCTTCAGAAGCAAAAGGAAACCAAGGGATAAGGAAGCTGTCGTTTTCATGGGAAATGGAGAGAAGGCTTTAGTTGAGTTTATAGGAGTTGTTAGATTACCTTTATCTTCTGGAAAGTTTTTAGATTTAGTTGATGTTGCTTTTGTTCCTTCTCTCAGACGTAATTTGATTTCCATTTCTAGATTGGATATAAGTGGTTATCGTTTTGAATTCATTAATAAAGGATTTGCTCTTTATCATGGTTCTTTTCTCATTGGTTCTGGTAGTTTGTGTGATGGTTTATATAAATTGAATTTACACTCTGATTTTGCTGGTGAAAATTCTCGTTCCGCTGCTGTGGTAAATTCTACCATTGGATCTAAACGCCAGAGGGAAGATTGCTCGTTCATGCTATGGCATAGACGTTTAGGCCACATATCCAAAGAACGGATTGAAAGATTAATCAGAAATGGTATTCTTGATTCACTTGACTTTTCAGATTCTGAGTCTTGTGTTAATTGTTTGAAGGGTAAAATGACAAGAGCTAAAAAGAAAGGGGCTACCAGAAGTCAGAATCTTTTGGAAATTATTCATACCGATATATGTGGACCATTTTCACCCGCTACACTTGGTGGATATAAATATTTTATTTCTTTCATTGATGATTTCTCGCGTTATGGTTATATCTATCTTATTCACGAGAAATCTGAAGCCTTAGATATTTTCAAAATATATAAGGCTGAGGTTGAACTAAAATTAGAAAGAAAGATCAAGTGTGTTAGATCTGACCATGGGGGTGAATATTATGGTAGGTATGGTGAAGCTGGTCAGATTCCGGGTCCGTTTGCGAGGTTTTTACAAGAATGCGGGATTGGTGCTTAATACACTATGCCTGGTGAACCTGAACAAAATGGAGTTGCTGAGAGGCGGAATCGTACATTAATGAACATGGTAAGAAGTATGATCAGTACAAGTTCTTTGCCTAAACTTTTATGGGGTGATGCATTAAAGACGACAGCTTATATTCTTAATAGAGTTCCCAGTAAATCAGTGCCTAAAACTCCATTTGAGATGTGGTTTGGTTCGAAGCCAAAATTGAATCACATGAGAGTATGGGGATGTCCTGCAGAAGTGAGGCCTTATGATCCTAATTTGAAAAAGCTGGATTTTAAGACCGTTAGTGCTTTCTTTGTGGGATATGCAGATAAATCAAAAGGATATAGATTTTATTGTCCTACATACTCTATGAGGATCGTTGAATCTAAGCGTGTTGTATTCTTGGAGGAAAGTACTGACATTGGAAAGAATATGCAAACTGAAGAGTTTGCGTTTGAGGAAGAGAGACCGGGTAATCCGACATCTTCTACTTCATTGGATATTGTCATACCATCTCTCTATGAGCATCATGATGAGCCAGTTATTGATGAACCTCCACCGGTTATCTTTGAGCCCGAGCCAGTTATTGATGAACCTCAACTAGTTGTTGATGAGCCACAACCGATTGTTCATGTTCCTTTAAGGAGATCTCAGAGGGTTCGAAGATCTGCCATTCCTGATGATTATGTTGTTTATCTACAGGAACATGATTTTGACTTAGGAGAGGATGACGATCCTTGGACTTATGATCAAGTTGTTCAGAGCTCTCAGTCGTCAAAATGGATGGATGCTATGATCGATGAACTGAGATCCATGGATAAAATCGTGTTTGGGATTTGGTTGAATTGCCTGATGGTTGCAAGCCTATTGGCTGCAAATGGGTTTTTAAGACTAAATGAGACTCTAAAGGCAATGTTGAGAGACATAAAGCTAGACTTGTAGCGAAAGGGTTCAGCCAAAAGGAAGGTATTGATTATACCGAGACTTTTTCGCCTGTCTCTTCGAAAGATGCCTTTAGGATTATTATGTCCCTAGTAGCTCATTTTGATTTAGAGTTGCATCAAATGGACGTGAAGACTGCTTTCCTAAATGGAGATCTTGCAGAGGATGTATACATGGTGCAACCTGAAGGTTTTCAGGCAATTGGAAAGGAGCATATGGTTTGTAAGCTCAGGAAATCCATTTATGGTCTGAAACAAGCTTCAAGGCAATGGTATTTGAAATTTGATGATGTCGTTGCATCATATGGTTTTGTTGAAAATTCGATGGATCATTGCATATACCTCAAGGTCAGTGGGAGCAATTTTATTTTTCTTATACTTTATGTTGATGATATTTTGCTCGCTGGCAATAATTTAGGGTTGTTGCATGATACCAAGAATTTTCTATCACGTAGCTTTGAAATGAAGGATCTTGGGGAAGCCTCTTTTGTCCTTGGGATTGAGATACATCGTGATAGGTCACATGGTTTGCTTGGATTATCTCAGAAGGCTTACATCAATAGAGTACTAGAGAGATTTAACATGAGTACTTGTTCCCCAGGTGAGGTACCTATCGTGAAAGGAGATAAACTTACAAAGCTACAATGTCCTAAAAATGAGCTAGAACGTTCTCAAATGAAGGATGTCCCATATGCATCTGCAGTTGGTAGCTTGATGTATGCACAAGTGTGTACGCGTCCTAATCTTGCTTTTGCAATTAGCGTACTTGGTAGATTTCTAAGTAACCCTGGCATGCATCATTGGACAGCAGCAAAGAAGGTTATGCGTTATTTGCACCGAACAAAGGATTTCATGCTCACTTATAGGCGTTCAGACCTATTGGAAGTTGTTGGCTATGCAGATGCGGATTTTGCTGGTTGTTCAGATGATCTAAAATCCACTTTAGGTTTTGTGTTTATGTTGGCTGGTGGAGCCATATCGTGGAAGAGTGTCAAGCAGACACTTACAGCTTCATCTACTATGCAAGCTGAGTTTGTGGCATGCTATGAGGCAACAATTCAAGCTGTTTGGTTACGGAATTTCATTTCAGGGTTACAGATTGTGGATTCCATTTCTAAGCCATTGACAATCTATTGTGACAATTCCGCAGCAGTTTCTTTCTCTAAGAACAATAAAAGATCTTCAGGATCTAAACATATGGAGATCAAGTATCTTGTGGTTAGAGAGAAAGTTCAAGAGTTGCAAACTTCTATAGTCCACATTCCAACAGAAGAGATGATAGCAGATCCCCTAACCAAAGGACTATCTCCGAAAGTTTTTAAAGGGCATGTTACCCACATGGGGTTGGTAGATAGTCATGATATGCTTGGTTAGTGGGAGTTATCTTTTGTTTTTGTTTTTTTATTAACTGCAGTATTTTGTTTAATAAAATTTTGTTTATTTATTCTCGAGAATATATTTGTACATTGTATATGTATGTTTTTTGCCATATTTGTTATTGTGTGCACACGGATGTTTGATTATGGCAGGAAATCTTAAAGCTTTTAGCTTTAAGTGGGCAGTTCACTTATAAGGTATAAAGTTTCCACCGATGAGTGAACATTACTTAAGACAGAAAGATTTGCCCGTCTTAAGGAGGTATCTCAAAGCTTTTGGCTTTGAGTGGGCAGTTTACTCATAAGGTATAAAGTTTTCACCGATGAGTAAACATTACTTAAGACAGAAAGATTTGCCCGTCTTAAGGGAGGATTAACTCATGGTCTTTTGGCCAGAGAGTGTAAGATGCTTAAGACATTAAGTTTGCTCGTCTTAAAATCCTTTGCATAATGCGAAGGTGGACCTATATGGAAATAGACATGATGATCACATTTGCATGTAATTTCCATACCACACATACATACCATTTTACCCGGGTAGGTAGAACTGATGATATTTTGATTGCATATGGTCTTATGTTGATTAAAGATGTAATGATCTATGTAGTTGGATATTTGAGGTTCTATTGGACTAAGGGGAAGGAAGGTGTTACTCTCTTAAATATTCTTGTGGCCACGTATAATTGTTTATCAATTCGGAGCGTCGTTTTCTAAAATGAATTTGTAAATATAAAATGATAATGTCTATGTAGCTCAAGTGGGAGAATGTAAGATTTTTATAAAATTGTGAGCAACATATGACGTTATATTTTGAGTTTATGAAAACCGAATTGATTGGAATGTTTAAGTAAGAGAGAGTTGACCGGATAAAGCCCATTTAGTTGTGATCAATATTTGTTGGGCTTGGTGCACCTTAACTACATTATATGTAGGATATGGTATAGGCTATTGTATATGTGTGGGCCTAGTATTCCTTTTGGGATTAGCCATCCTATTAGGATTGAGAATCCTCTATGGGTTAGGATTCTAGTAAGTTATACTATTTATAGGGGGTCCCTACTCTCGCTCATGCGTGTTACAGAACTGTCTCCCCATTAGGCAATCTGAGTAAGGTGAGAAGAGAGTAGAAGACTTCCTATTAACTTTCATTGTTTTTCTTGTGTTCTCTTTACAGGTGATTGTTTTCGTGCTATCATGGATTCAGGAAATTCGGGTACGCTTTCATGCTTATGTATTTAATACGAGTTGCACATATATTTATTTGCATTATGCTTACAACCGCATCCTGGATTCAATCTAATATAGAAATGTGGTCAACTTATTATCATTGAATTTTATTGATGACACAAAGTGGGTTTTTCTTGCTTTGAATCATCCGGTTAAAAAAATAATCCACATAGAAACTTCATTTTGACTTGGTATTTGGGTTTCTTGACAACTATGGAGCAATTCACCAATCTAATATAGATATGGTAATTGCCCATAATTCAATTGTGTTCTAATTCAATTATCTAAGGGGTGACTTCTGTTTGAACTTTGAAACACAGTGATAGAACATCACTTGATTATCAAAAGACTAATGAGCATAACTTACACAAGCAATACACATAATATATAGATAATGAATAAAATCATAGTAATAATTAGATAATGAAATATTTTGACAATTTGGGAGAAACATTAATCTATGATTCTGTAAAATCAGATCACCTCATACGTGCAACAACAGAAGCAATTGAAGCATGCAAACAAACTATGTAAATATCTACGATATCCAATAATGAATGCATGAATCAAAATAAAAAATATATATATATATAAATATAAAAAGGAAAATTATTGGACCGTAGAAAATGTAGATAGAGTTAAAGCTTCAAGCACAATCAAGTTATATTTGAGCATTGAAGATCTTTAAAATACAAAAGTTTAACACCAGAAAAAATTCCGAGACCACTGAGTATATATGTGTCTCCTTATTTCCATAGTTCCATCCATCTAGAAAGACAGAACCTGCTTTTGGGGAAGTTATGACGATCCAGTCAAACGCAGTATCTGCTGCCATCACAAAAATGCAATGGAAAAAGAAAAAGAAAAATAGAACAGAACTCATGTGCTTGTTGTTTTAAACAATGATACCAAATATATACATGACATGAGAACTCCCACCATTTAGACAGAAAGATTAATTCTACCATGCATAAAATTCACCTAAGTATCACTAACAAGTGAGGAGCATATGGCACAAAATAGCCTATTATTTTCAGTTGTAGACAACTATGAAAATACAAACACCGAAAACAAGGCCTCGTAATACACATGATTGGTTACAAACTCTATGGACCTTGGCCTCTAGATCTATTCAAGGCTTCAAGCATAACTAAAGAGAAAAAAAAAATGGATGCAAAGTCAGGCTCAACTATCAATTATTGATAATGAAACAATCTTGGCAAGTGGAGAAGCTTCTTATCGTAGCATTAGGTGATAATTTGATTACATCCCTCACTAGATTATTGCTTTTAGCCCAAACAACGCAATTCTTACACTTTGTCCTTTCAACCTGCAAATGTTTATACTTAATTATTGCTTGTGCGATATACTTCTAGGTACTTTAATTTAAGCGAGCAAATTAATGCTTTAGTCAAATACTAGTAAGCTATATAATCAAAGTATCATATATTTGATGGAAATTGTCATTTTCTTTGCTTGATCCGGAAAAGAAATTGACTAAGCTACTAATCAGAACTCAGAAGATTCTATGTTCTAAAGATGCCAGTAAAACAAAATAAAGTTAAAGCTCTTAATAAGGAGTGTGTTCTGATGGTTAGATAGCTGGATGAAACCATTGCTAGGACATCACCAACTCGCCTAGGCACGTATTAATTAATCACATCCCACAAAAACAATTTTGCCTACACAACTTTGACATCAATGAAAAATGCCAAAGTTTGCCGAGATACACCTCGATTTAAGAGATAATCAATGAGTGCCTCTACAAGCTCTAAACTATCCCTCTGTTTATCATTCATGATGTCTCAAAGGCAAACACGAATTTTAGAATATAATAAATTATTAAATAAACAATTGGTAGTAAGTTCTCTATGAAAACAACCGTGAATGAAAAAAGAAAGAAATCACTCACTAGGCGTACATTTTTAGACCACAAGTTTAAGATGATAAAACAATGAAGAATAAGGGGAACAAAAAGAACACTCACAACAAAAAGGATATCCTGTGCAAGCCCCTTTTCATATGACGGTGGGCCAACCTTCACATCCATTATTACCTACCATACTGAGTTTGATACCAACTGAAAACAGTAAACCCAAATTATTGTCACAAACTCATCGCCAAGCTTCAAAAGAATATTCAACAATTAGAAGAATAAAAGTGTGTTATTATGAGCAGTTGAGCACCACAATAGGAAAGGAGACATTGTAGGGAGAAAGAAAAAGAGCAACAAAGAGAATCCAGAATATAACGTCAAAGCATCTTCAATAGTAGAAATTACTTGATCATGAGACTTCTGAACAGACTGATGTATGGCATCCAGTTCTTTTATCTACAACCACAAACTACCATATGAATTCAATCAACACACTAATAAATATCTTATAGCAGGAATCAGAATTCTCCATTAATTTATTTAGTTATTTGATACAATATTAACAACATATATGCAGAGTTTGTGAGAATGAAACAAAATAACAATAGCTACAACTTTTCCCACATAAAGAAAAACCTTAAAAACACAAAATTAACATGATATATAGTTATATGATTCATAGGCAAATCTCAAAAATTAGTTTACGTAACTAGCATATGACAGAGAAGAAGATAATCTGGAGACAATTAATACAAAGATCTCTTCAAGTTTTGCAATATTTATACTTATTAATCGTATTTAGTAGGTAAAGAGACATCAACTTACATTTAGAACACCAACTTTAGAATCCTAAAAGTATTTCAAACCACAAAACACAATGAACAAGAGAGCCATATGTGAACAATTCTAACCTCTTTCATGCTCAAGTGCCAAACTTTAGAAGTGCTGTCTCTAGTCATCCGCTGCAAATCCCTGCCTGTGTCATGTGAAGATCAAAACTCGAAACCACTTCATACGTAACTTTAAGGTTATAACACTAAACCTTTGGTGTTTGGAAGCAAAACACATTCATTTCATAATAGATAATAAATCAGCATCCAAGTAAAAGGTTCATTTATTATAACATAAGGAAAATACTTTATACAGCAAAAGTGCCAAACCTTCTTGAATAGAAGCAAATAGACATTGTTTAAACATTATAGTGAAGACACCCCAGCCCCCATATGTACCTATCATGGAGAGCAAGCAATACTCCATCTAAAGAGCAAGAAACATCAATCTCAACACAGTCTACTTGAGCACAAGGAGCAAACCGGTATGCAGCCATCTATGAAGGGGGAAAAAAGAAAAAAATCATTATCAAATTTACATGTCTATTGAGAAATGAGCTTCATATATTCTCCGTTTTCAATCAATTTACCACGGAGGCACAGAATAAAAGGTTTTCACTGTCTACCCCGATCGGAGGCAGGGCCTCATTTACTTTGTATGATTCTAAACTCAAATTGTGCTTAAATTTAAAACCCTAAACATCCTAATGAAATAATTTCTCAATGCAATCTACTTGAGCATGAAGAGCAAACCAATATGTAGCCATTAATGCTAGTGAATAACAATAGAAAAAAAAATTCATAATACAAAAGACAAAAGAATAAAGGAAACTTGGAAGAATATTTAAATGTCCAACCCTATATCCTCCATTCATTTTACGCAGGAGAAATAAACATTTCACTATCCTCCCAATCACGGTCCTTGTTTAAACTATTTCAAAATCAAATTTTACTTCAATTGAGATACTAAAACAATTAAACATCCAAATTAAAGAACAACCTAGAAGTAAAAAATGAAAATTGAAGATGGAAATCTTACTGTGTTAGGTAATGCATTAGTGGAGTCACCTCCATGAGCAAACACAAGAGGAGATTCTTTCAACCAACCACACTTCTTCAATTGTATCTGCACCAAATACCAAATATTATAACCACATTGACTAGAACTAGTGGACTAAATCGTAAACTAGAATTCACTTTAGATCACAACATTAAAGAATCAGATCTAGAGAGAGAGGTGGGTTTCGTTTGATTTACTTGGTGGAAGCGACGGAGTCTAAAGTGGAAGAAAACGGGTGGCAAGAAGGCGATGAAAGCAAGTGTAGTGAGAATCAAATGAAATTATTTTTTAGAAGAAGAAGGTGGAAACAGTCTTGAAAATGCCTATAATTTTACCATTATATGCGTGCATGTCTTTTAAATTCGACATAGAGGGTGTGTGAAAGGGTTGTTAATCCGTTATTACCAAATTTTTGGATTAGTCAATATTAGAAATATAACCCCAATTCATAAAACAATAATCAAGTGTAATATGGTGCGGAAATATAAACGACACTTGATTTTTACGTGGAAACCATCAACAAGGAAAAACCACGGGCTGGTAAGTGTGCCACACTTAAATCTCGAATCCACTAATTGTGATAGCGTATACAACCTAATCCCAGTTTGGTGGCCTAATCCCGGCCAATATCCCGCTACCACTACCCGCAGGCCTGTAAAAATGGATCTAGTCCAATTTGCTTATGTGACCACCTAATCCTGGTGTACAACCTAATCCCGGTCTATCACACAAGACTTACTTCTCCGAAGAGATCAAACCCTAAGTGAATATGCAATGATATCCAAATATGCAAGATAGAGCTAGGGTACTCTAGATGCTTACCTAGGATTATATGATGATAATAAAATCAATCCTATATATGAAAATAGCTATATGATATGACATACAACTTTAGCTAAGTAAAGGATAACCAATCCTAGATACAAAGCTAACACAAATAATCTCAATCATGTTAATGAGATCAATTAGCTAGATGTTAGAAAAACATGAAAAATCCTAGCTATCACAAAATAACCCAATCAACACATAATCTCGATCGTGTATGTAGAAATTCATCTAAACACATACATGTAAATAAGAGATAAAATTGATAAGTAAAACACTAAAATTAGATGAGATTAGTGTTAAAAAAATCATACCATGTGTGTTGAAGAAGACCCATGCTCAAATGATGTTGAATGATGCAAGATGGAGATGGGTTTTGGGTTTTAAAGTAGCAATCTTGGTGCTTTCTCTCTCAAGAATATGGAGCCTCTCTCTTTAGGGTTTAATTTTGTGGCTCTACCCTCAAAATGATGAGAAAGATATGTATTTATAGTTCCCAAGCGAAACTATGTTGTTTTGAAAGAAATAGAAAAACTATGGGCATTTTTGCGATACACGCGACAGTGCAGTAGCTCAAGATTCGAGCGCTCCGAAACATGACCAAATGACATTGAAACCTTTTGTATAATATATCCTTGGAAAGGTATGGATGTATAATTTTTATCATTTTTACAAAATGACATTTTGATTTCTATAGAAAATGTTATGGTCATTTGAGTTACCTAAGGTCAGAAACGGAAAACAGCTGTGAGGCCCTGTTTTAGTGGTCACTTTGGAGATTTCAAAACCAATCCAAACGGTCATGAAATATTATGAATAATATACCGTTGGAAAGGTATGGGTGTCTAGTTTGTTCAGAATTTTACAAAACCCAATTTGAAACTTTGTGTAAAAAGTTATGGTCACAAGACCATACAAAGGTCAGTTTTGAAAAACATTTAAATCATTGAAATCCAATATTTTGAACCTAGACACTTCAATAACAAAACCGAATCTACCACTTATCCAAGAGAAGAATGAGATCTTCTCAAGTGGTCAACCATCGTGCTAAGACATGCACACTATCGTGCAAGCACGGACGTTTCCGATCACTCAAACGGAAACGAATTACACCACACTTAAAACTACCATACATGAAGTGCATGTGTGGGTAGCGAATGCATCCTAATGCCTAACATGTCATGGCATTGCATAGAACAAGATGCACTCAATTCAAATATGCATGAATAGAATTCATGGCTTTGCATCCTAATGCCTAAACATGTTATGGCATTTCAATAAACTAGATGCAATCAAATAAACATGCATGAAGGGACATTCAACAATTATGAATGCACACATATAAAACACACAACATACAAGAATAAGAGATATGCATGAGTTGTGTGTGTGTGCAACTAGATCTCTTCAAAGCAAGTAAGCAATAGAATATACCTTTTGTGCTTCTTCTCTTGAGGTCTTGAGAGGGCCATTGAATGATCACCAATTCCTAAGCTACCCTTACATCAACCCTAACATGTGGTTTGTCCACGAAACAAGCCAATCAATAAATGAGAATCCTTACAATTTCCCAATTTGGCTATTTCGTGACAAAACCACCACTCACATTAATCCTCAAAATAAAATAGAAACTAAAGGGATTTTCTACATTACAAAGAGATGATTAAAAGTTATATCTTCAAGTCTTCAATCTCTTGTAGAACAATCAATCCTTCACCAACAAAGTTTCTATACTTTCAATACAAGTATGTGTGAGATTAATCATGTGAGATAAAACAAGCATTTGCAATTAAGAATTTAAACACAACATCATGCAATATGTGTGTAATGCAAATGCTCTCCCTCAAAGGGTTACTCTCCTATCAAAAGTAAACTCCCTAATCATGCAAATGCTACAACAATTTAGCAATTAGCATTCTCCCCCTAACTACATACTACTCCCCCTTTTTGTCATGAGATGAGCAAAAGATTAGTCTCCAACTGGGTCACTTGTAGCAAAGAGAGATAGTAGCATACAAGCTATTTGCATAATCATAAAATGCACTTTATGCAACCCGATTAATTGGAGAGAACAAGGAGATTTATTTTCATAAAAAATGTGTGATTAATATGCTTTGCATGCAAGACATGTTACATTCAAATCCAAAAGCAATGGTGTTTGGCAAAGCAAATGACAAAGGTTTTCTTAAAGAATTCAAACCAATTTCACCATTTGTCATGAATAAAAGCAATGATATAGAATTTTCAATGAATTAAATTTAATGAGCAACTATATCCAACCTTACAAGCAAAACATGGCATGAGTGACTTCTTGCACTCTATTTGATTTTTCCGGGTAAGATACCCGTATGATAGTAGCCATGTTTCACAAGTAAAGAAAGAGAGACATATTGATTTTCATTTGAGTCTCATTTGCTTTTCACACATTATTTTTGCATTTAAGAATATGCAATTAACAATCATGCTTTTCATTTTTAGCATGTCAAAAACATTTTCATGCTTTATCATTTTTTTAAGCATGTCAATTAGCAATCATCATGTCATGGAGATCATTATAGGTCACTCAAAGTACTTCCTATAAATATCTCATAGTCTAAAAATGCATGTTTGAACATAAATATGACATGGATTGCAATACAAGCATTGGTTCACACTTATTGAAGTAAAAACATGTAAGCACATGCCTAACCAAGCTACTCAAGCAATCAACAAAGAAGCATAAAAATTTTCAATTTTTTTGCATGCAACAAGTATGCAATATCTCTCTTTGCTTGAGTTACCCATATGGGGTCAAAAACGTACCGTATCAAGGGAAGGGACAAAGACCTATAAACATACCAAGATGGTTAGACCTAGTAACATTTACGGGTGACATATTAAGCACACATGCAATCGGGTTTTAAAATTTCTAACCCACCTAGTTTCCACCTTTTCATTTTAGTGGTCATGGACATATTTCTAGGTTCATGCAAGCTAGCCCTATGGTTAATTCTCATTTCTATCATGCTCTTAATTCTACATAACTTGATGTAGTTAAACAATTTGGTCAAATGACCAATCATACCACAAAAAAGACAAGAAGGTATAAAGAGAGAATTTATACCATCGTATTTGGATCTCATAGAGGCCTTGCCATGTTGATAAGGTTGTCTTTGACGATGCACCAATTGGCTTTTCCTTTGAGAATTCGCTGAATGTTGATGCCTTTGTGGTTGAGCATGAAGAACCTTTTTCCAAGGTTGAGTCATATGATGATCTCCTCATCGGAGTCAAATTCTTTCCTCTCCACCTTGGAGGTCAAATTTTCCTCTAATCTCTCAAATCCACAAATAGTGTTTGAGTGAAATGAATGCATATGTATGTATCAATCAAAATACACAAAATGCAAGACACACAAATATGGCAAGGTTCACCTAAGTATGTCTAGGTACCTGCTCTGATACTAATTGAAAAAATATAAACGAGTCCTAATATAATCTTGGGGGGGGGGGGGGGGGGGGGGGTGAATAGATTTTAATCCCTTTTTACCAATTTTCGAGATTAATCAAGGTTACAAAATCAACCCCAACTAGTCAACAACTAAAATCAAGTGTAAAGAATGCGGAAAGTAAATGACACAAGATTTGTACGTGGAAACCCACATGGGGAAAAACCATGGGTTGTTTTGTGTGTCACACTAGAACCTCAATCCACTAATTGCAAATACGATTACAATCTAGGTTGACTGCATCACACCAACGATTACTAATCCGTTTTTGCTACCCGCAGGCCTTCAAAAGTGAATCTAGTCCATTGCTTGCAAACTACCAAAGGCCACAAGACTTGACTCTAAATGAAGAGACAAAAAAACCTAGGGTGAATATGTGCAATATTCAAGATGCTAAAATTCAAGGTTAGACATTTAAGCTTATCTAGGCATGGATGAACATGTTAGAAACATTCCTAGATATCATGTGGCTATATGGCATTCATACAACCTAGCTATATGAGCAAAACAAACCCTATAGGCAATAGCTATCATAAACAACTCACAAAACATAATAACACAATCTTGAAACTAAGTCAAGTCATAAAGAAGCAATCTTGAACATAGTCAAGTAATAAATGAGCTATCTTGTAGAGAAAGAATATGTGAAGAGATGAAAGTGATGTTCTAACTACAAGTCATGTGAGCAAATATGAAAACCTTATGAGAATCAAACTAGAACATGCTAGATGATGAATGAAACATACAAGTATGATGGGTTTTTGTGTTTTGAGTAATAAAAATGTAATCTTGATACCTTAACTTTGAAGACACTTAATAGCTCTCAAAAAGGTGTAATTTTTGCTCTCTAAATGAGCCAAGGCAAACAAGACATATATATATGAGATCCAAGTAAAATGAGGTCATTTTGGGAAAAAAACGATTCAGCTTCCCGTCAGGTGCGCTGGTGGTGCGCTGGTGGTGCGCTGGTCGACCAACGCACAACCTTTAAGCGCACCTTACGCTAGATAAGCGGTGAAATTAAGGGGTGCAAGACCAGTGGCACATCTCTAGGAAATTTATGCTGATGAGGCTATGCCTAATGACTAGCGCAGCACCAGCGACACACCTCTGCCAAGGTTACGCTTGTGGATCGGCGCAAAGCGTGGGTTAGTGTGGGTTAGGGCACCATCGCTTACCACCTAAAGCTAGCAACACACAAGAAAATGTGCAAGTGTGATTGGTGTGAAATAAAAACATACAAGAAGCAAATGTCACACATTCAAGCTAGAGAGTGTGTGTGTGTGTGCATCTAAATCTCTTCAAATGAGAGTCAAGATCAAATAGCTACCTTCTATGAAGCTCCTGAAATCCACAATGAGGTCCTTAAGTATTTGAGAAGAGAATCTTGAATCCTAAGCTACCCTTACAAGATTGAACCCCATTGTGATTTTATCGACGAAATAAGCCAATCAAAAAGTGAGGCACTTACAAGTCTTCTAATGTTGAATTTGTTGTTGTGTCTCTGAAACAAGTGTTGTTGTCTTCTTCCCAATCTTGCCATTTTTTTTTTATTTTTTTTTTTGCTTTAACAAATCCACCACCTTACCAATTTTAACCAAGAAAAAAAAAATTCCAATTTCCAATAGAGAATTAATTAGCAATTTAGATATGAATCGAAATTTAGGAAAACAAATGTAAATGATTTGCAGTAATATTATACATAAAAATCTAAAACCAACCCACATACAGAGTTTCAAAATAGGCGCATTCATAAAATCACATCAAAAACTCAGAAAAAGAGACATTTTTTTCGGATTCAATGCAACTAAAAAATTATTTCTAATTAAAAAAATAAAAATAAAAATAAACCTTGGCATAGTAATCTTTCCAAACTCTTCTAGCAATTTGATAACCTCCCAAATCAAACGCTTTGAACTTGATTTTTCCAATGCTTAACTCTTTGATGTTAGGTACTGTGTTGGCTGGTGTTGCCGACTGGTGTTAAACTAATCTCTGATTCATAAAAACAAAACCCCCAAAAAAATCGTCAAAAAAACATTTAATCAAAGAACAAAACAAGCCCAAAAATGAAACAAACAATAATAAAATAAAATACCTCATCCTTCAACATGCGAATCAGAGTTGTTTTGTTGGTGTTGTCGAGGCCCAGAAACAAGATCTTGGCCTCTTTTTGCCACAATCCAAGAAAGAAAAAAATTATAGGAAACCCTAATCTTCAAACTGATCAACAACATATTACCTTCTAGTTTTGGAATTCGATGATTGAGTTGCACCTCATGTCTAGGAACCAAGATACAACGTTCAGGCCTAGAAATCGAACACCATAAACCAAAGCGAGATTGAGAGACGATTTGCTAAGAGAAAGAATCAGGAGAGAATCGTAGACGGAGAATGAGAGGAGAGAGACAGAGGTTTGTTTTGTTTGAGTAAGAAACCGGCGTAACCGGTTGCTGGTGGCCTATCTAATCTGATTTTCTCTTTTAACTGATTAATATATTTTCAAAAGTGTTGTTGTACGGTACAACACCACTATCTTATTCGTACCGTAGCATGACCCATAAATGAGTTAGGGATTTTTTTTTTCTTTTTAAATTTCAAGGAAAATAAAAACTAAATAAACAAATTAAGAACCTGTATGTACCTGAATGAATAGTGAAGAAGTTAAAAGAGGAATACTTTTTTCTTATAATTCGTAATTAGCAAAATAGCCTACATATATACAAGAATTACTAGCATAGTTGACCAGATCATAATCCCTATAAACTAGGAATAATTAAGGGTAATGATCCTCTACCTAATATAGAGAATCATAATCCCTATAAACTAGGAATAACAATAAAACAGATGGGATCTGGTACAGTTGACCAGATCTCCTTATTTAGGAATCAAAGCTATAAACCTAGGCTATATTTATGGACATAATCAATTAAATAATTGCAGCATATCTTAACACATTCAATACCCCCCCTTCAAGCTGGGCAGTAGATGTTGATCAAGCCCAGCTTGGAACACAATACTTCAAAAGATGCTCTAGGTAGAGCTTTGGTCAAAATGTCTGCTGTTTGTGAACCCGTAGGTATGTAAATCAGCTTTACAGTTCCTGCCTCAATCTTCTCCTTGATGAAATGTCGGTCTATCTCCACATGCTTCGTTCTGTCATGATGGACCGGATTCTTTGCTATGCTAATAGCTGCCTGATTATCACACATCAGTTCCATAGGTGTAGTCATAGGAACTTTAAGTTCATTCAGCAGCCTTTGTAACCAAATCCCTTCGCAGATTCCATGGGCCATTGCTCGGAATTCTGCTTCAGCACTGCTACGAGAGACAAAGGCCTGTTTTTGCTATGCCAAGTCACCAAATTTCCCCAAACATAGGAACAATATCCTGAGGTGGATCTCCTATCCATAACTAACCCTGCCCAGTCAGCATTAGAGAAGATCTTGACTTCTCTATTTTCATTCTTCTTGAAACAAATACCTTGTCCTGGAGTCATTTTTAGATACCTGAGGATTTTGTGAACAGCCCCCATATGTTCTTCATTTGGGTTGTTCATGAATTGGCTAATAGAAGTAACCGAAAAACCAATATCAGGTCTGGTGTGGGATAGGTAAATTAGTTTCCCAACCAGCAGCTGATATCTACCTTTGTCCACAGGTGGGCTTCCTTCAATTGAGCCCAATTTGGAGGTAGAGTCCATAGGAGTGTCGGTTGGCTTGCAATCAATCGTCCTAGTTTCTTTAAGCAGATCCAAGACATACTTTCTCTGGTTGATGTAGATTCCCGTTTTTGATCTAGCAACTTCTATCCCCAAGAAATACTTTACGCTCCCTAGGTCCTTGATTTCGAATTCCTTGGCTAGAAAAGATTTCAACCTTTGAATTTCCTCCTCACTATTTCCGGTTAAGATTATGTCATCCACGTACACAATGAGCATATTAACCTTGTCACCTGTAGAGTGCTTAACAAATAAGGTATGGTCAGTTTGACATTGAGAGTAACCATACCTTTTTATAGCCTTTGTGAATCTCTCGAACCAGGCTCTAGGGGACTGTTTTAGTCCATATAGAGATTTTCGTAATTTACAGACTTTGCCTTCTAACTCAGCTTCCAAACCTGAAGGTCCCTCCATGTACACTTCCTCAATTAATTCCCCATTTAGGAAAGCGCTCTTCACATCCATTTGGTGAAGCTTCCAGTCTAGATTCACTGCTATAGATAAAAGAACATGAATGGTATTTAGCTTAGCAACAGGGGCGAAGGTTTCTTCATAGTCAATTCCATAGGATTGGGTGAACCCCTTTGCCACTAGCCTAGCCTTGAAGCGTTCAACACTGCCATCTGCCCGGTGTTTCACTGTAAACACCCATTTGCACCCTACAACCCTTTTTCCTTTAGGTAACTCAATAACCTCCCAAGTTCCATTCTTTTGAAGTGCCCCTAATTGCCTTCTTTCCATTCCGGCACTGACATAGCTTCTTGGATGTTTGCTGGAATATGGATGTTAGAGATATTTAGAGCAAAGGTTTTGTAGTTTGGTGATAGGCCCTCATAGGAGACATACTTACTCAATAGATAGAGTGGTCGCTCTCTACACTTCCTCACTGGTTTTCTCAGCGCAATAGGCCTTTCAATATCAGATGGAATGTTCTCATTGTCACTACTGGATTCCGAGTCACTCTGATTTGTGATGAATTCACTCAGGGGTTCAATGTTTGAGTCAAGATCACGGACTGATGACCCCGGTTGAGATTCATGGCCTTGTTGAGATGAAATTTGGTCCAATGCAGTCTGCTTGGTTTTTTGGCCTTCTAGAGTACACAATAGATTCTGACGGATCTTGAGACTTAGACTTAGGTGACTCATTAGTATTAGGAGTTTCAATATTCCTAGGTGACTCTTGTGACTGAGACTCAAGAACAGGATTAAGAGTTTCACTAGGAAAACTGTGAGGTTCACCAATATCAAAAAACTGAAATTCATCCAACTCACTCCCCCCTTGAATTTTAGTTTTGGGAAAAAAAAATTGATTTTCTACAAACGTAACATTCATAGACACATACACCTTCCTAGTCACTGGACTATAACACTTGTAGCCTTTTTGGGTAGGAGAGTAACCTAGAAACAGACATCTAATGGCTTTAGGATCCAGTTTGCTTAGGTTATGAGGTTGAATATGAACAAACACTGTGCAGCCAAATATACGGGCAGGTATTTGGGAAAGTAGTTTGGTATGAGGATAAGTCTCAAGCAGAGTTTGACAGGGTGTCTTAAACTGTAGCACATGAGATGGCTGTCTATTAATTAGATAGGCTGCTGTAAGAACAGCTTCTCCCCAAAAATGTTTTGGAACATTCATACAAAACAGCAATGACCTAGCCACTTCTAATAAGTGCCCATTTTTCCTCTCAGACACCCCATTCTGTTGAGGGTTGTCTACACAAGAGGTTTGGTGCACAATACCCTCTGCTAACAGATATTCACTTAACACTCGATTAAGAAACTCCTTTCCATTGTCTGTTCTTAAAACCTGAATTTTTGTTTGAAATTGGTTTTGAATCATTGAATTAAAGTTTTTGAAAATATTGGTAACCTCATATTTTTCTTTCATTAGGAAAATCCATGTTATCCTGGTATGGTCATCTATAAATGAGACAAACCACCTAGCTTTAGTGATGTTGGGAACCCTGGAGGGGCCCCAAACATCACTGTGAATTAATGAGAAGGGTTTAGAGACCTTGTAACTACTAGGAGGAAAAACAGTACGAGTATGTTTAGATAACTCACAAAATTCACAATGAAAATCTCTAGGATTTTTATTGATAAACAAATCAGGAAATAATTTCCCTAAGTACATGAAATTAGGGTGTCCTAACCTATAGTGCCACAACATGATTGCACTATCTTTATTTGACCTAATCCAAGACTCACCGAAAGACAACATAGAATTTGCAGAGTGACATTGTGTACTCATAAAGGCTTCGACCTTAAGAAGATATAGACCAGATTGCATCTCAGCAGTTCCAATCGTCCTCCCCGAGATCAAGTCCTGGAAAACACAATAAGTAGGGTAGAATTTAGTCACACAATTCTGGTCATAGGTAAGTTTTGAGATAGACAGTAAATTGCAGTCCAAATTTGGAATAAATAGAACAGAGTGTAAGGTGAGGGTTTTTGAAATAACAACTGAGCCCCACCCTGTAACCTTTGATAATGAACCATCTGCTACTTTTACACTGTAGTTACCTTTACATGGCTCAAAGGTGTTGAATACCCTAGCATCTCCAGTCATGTGGTCAGTTGCACCTGAGTCCACAATCCAGGACCCCGGGGCCTTGTGTCTCACATTCAAAGCATTAGAATAGGTACCTTTTTGAGTCACAGATCCAGTTCCTACAACTGATGCACTAGGGCTGAAACCAGATTGTCTAAACATCCTCTGTAATTGGTCTAGTTGTTCTCTACTGAATAGGTTAGCCTCTGCCCCCATAGTCTCATTCCCACTAGTCATGTACCCCTTTGGATCCCTATCACTGTTGCTGTGTGGTTTCCAGTCCGGTGGCTTCCCATGCAACCTCCAACATGTATCCTTGATGTGGCCTGGTCTCTTGCAATGATCACACCAAGGTCTACCTTTCCTTGACCTGTTGTCATAGGCTTGATTAGAATTTCCTCTAGCGGCAAGAGCTGAGGCTTCTCCACTGGCAGGGATAGTGTCAGGTTTAGATAGCATGACTTTCTTCCTGCTTTCTTCTTGATGTACCTCTGACACTACTTCCCGGATTTTAGGAAGAGGCTTAGTCCCAAGGATTCTCCCACGAACTTCATCCAGATTATCATTCAAACCAAGTAGGAACTTAAATATCCTTCTCTGCTCAATAAAATTTTTAAAATTCACCTCATCCTCAGGGCACTTCCATCCAGGTTTATGAAAAACATCCAATTGTTGCTAGTGGCGGGAGAGTCTGTTGAAGTACTCCGTGACAGAAGAATCTCCCTGTCGCAGGTCATGCAAGACCCCTTCCATGCCAAACAACTCAGAAACGTTGTCATTATTTGAGTAGGTCTCCTTGGCTGCTTCCCACATCTCTGTTGCTGTTTCATACAGCAAGAAATTTTCTTCAACTTCTGTGGTCATGGAGTTGATCAGCCAGGACATGACCTTGCTATTTTCAGTTTCCCAGGTCTTGTAGGCTTTGTCCTTCTTGTCAGGAGTCTCAACATCTCCTGTGATGAATTCTGCTTTCCCTTTTCCTCTGATAAATAGCATAACCGATTGGGACCATGGCAGATAATTATGCCCATTCAACTTGTGACTCGTTATGGGCATATGAGAATTGGAGGGTGTGTCATTGAGGCCTCCATTACTGAAGGTGGAGGCAGAAACCTCAATGTTTGATGCCACTCCGGATTTAGACATATGGAGTAATCAGAGATTGCTCTGATACCATGAAGAAGAAAAGAGGAATACTTTTTTCTTATAATTCGTAATTAGCAAAATAGCCTACATATATACAAGAATTACTAGCATAGTTGACCAGATCATAATCCCTATAAACTAGTAATAATTAAGGGTAATGATCCTCTACCTAATATAGAGAATCATAATCCCTATAAACTAGGAATAACAATAAAACAGATGGGATTTGGTACAGTTGACCAGATCTCCTTATTTAGGAATCAAAGCTGTAAACCTAGGCTATATCTACAGACAAAATCAATTAAATAATTGCAGCATATCTTAACACATTCAATAAATAGAAAGTAGGTCAGCTCTTAAACCAAGACAATAGATGAATCGATCTCTAATTTGATCAAACCATCTTGATTAAAAGTTAAAACTCGCCCTCATTAATCAAGAATCATCATCCCTAGAAAAACAAAAACAATCACACCACCATTTCTGGTGCATAAAACCCACAACATATATCTGAAAAAAGAAAATGCTTTTGAAGTAATTAAATTATAAAAGAAATTTTTGTTAATTAAAGAATTCCTATATTTGGATATCAATCGTTTTCGAGCCAGATCTTCAAATATTATATATGATTCTGCTTAGGGTTGCACATTTTCGACCAGATCCCCATTTCCCCGCGTTCCCATCCCCATTTGGGGAATTTTTTGGGGAAAATGGAGAAATGGGTGGGGATGGGGATGATTTTCATCCCCAAATTGAAATGACGATGGGGATGGTGAGACCCTCCCCCATCCTCATTTCCCCATTTTCCCCAATAATATATTGAAATGGGGATTGGGATGGGGGGACCCCCCATCCCCATTTCTCCATTTTCCCCAAAATATTATAAATATAATTATTTATATTTTAATTTTTTTTATTATTTGAAAACCTAACTATATATACCTTATTTACAATAATGGATTATTGAAATACTTTATTTTGTAATAAATTTTCTTTTTATATATTTCTTTTATATTTGTAATGCATTTTATTTTGTAATTGTAATGGATTTTTTTTTTTTTTTTTTAATTTGTAATTTTTAGTTAAACGGGGAAAATGGGGAATTGGAGTTAGGGATGCAGGTACGTGTTGAACTGTCGATTTTGTCCGATGTTTAACTGGAACCGTACGGCCCAAACCGTAACCTAAATCACCAGTTTGAAAACCGATTTTAAATTGGTTTACACGGTTTGGGTTTGGGTTTGGGTTTGGCCTTCCTAAAAACCAACCAAAATCGTCGGTTTAACCGTCGGTTTTTTCTACAATTAAACCGTCGGTTTTTCAAAAAAAAAAAAAAATCGACGAATCAGACGTTGCCACATGGTAGAAAATTTGAAAAAAAAAAAAAAAACTGAAATCGAAACTGCCCAAAATCGAAACCAAAACCGAAACCGTAAAACCGCCGGTTTTAAACCGTATACCAAATCGAATTTCCGATTTCGGTTTCAGTTTTGGGTGGCCACCAAACCGAAACCGTCGGTTTCGGTCCGAAACCAAACCGTGGCTACCACTACCTATATCCATCCCCATTTCCCCAATGTGCAACCCTAATTTTGCTTTTGTGGACATGAACTGAAACTTTACAGATATATACATATTTAATGTAACAACACACTTGAATTATTATCATCAACAAGCTACCTATATACACGTAGCTTTCCTTCTTTCAAGTGATATCAAAAGCAGAAAATTAATTCACAACTTTGCCACAATATTCGTACCTTACAGTTTCCAGGGAAAATTTGAACTTTCCAGGAAAAAAAAAAAAAAAAAAAAGTATGAAGATTTTGTTTCCAATTCCCACTATTGTCTACTGTAATGTTGCAGGTTGATCAGAATTCAGAAGATGGAAAGAGAAAGAGAGAAAAAAGAGAATTTTTAGGGCTACATTTTCTGATACACGTCAATGACTTAATTTGTAAAAAGTACAAAAAAAATTAAAGAGAGGTTGAAAATTAGTAGAATAATTAATTAAAATTTTAATAATGGAATAGATATATTTTTTTTTTAAATAAAAAAAGTAAAAGGGTTTCCCTTTTATCATAAACAGACACTATCTGATTCCTGAAAACTTCATCTAGAGCTTTTTTTGGGTTCTCTCACTTTCGCTCTGCAGAGAAAAATTTAAAGAGAAAGAGGTTTATAGGCTTTTAATGGTGGTAGATGTGGCACTGTCACACTTTATATACATATCAACCCAGGCCAATATTTATGATACAAAGTTGATCCTTGATTGAATACAAACTCATTGCCTCTCTACTTTGATTAAAATTACCAATAATGCCACTATCACTTGCCCCACCCCTCCACAACGTAATTAAAGGTGGTGGTTCTAATCCTGATTCTAATTATGGTTTGTTTGGTTTCTGTTGAAAAAAGAGATTGTTAAATTTTTGATTTTATTTTAGGGTTAATATTATAAACCTTCCCTCACCTTTGAACTATTATTAGATGTATAGTGACAAATATTTTTATTTTAGAAACCTCCCCTATGAACTAACACCGTTAGCATTCCGTTTGTGTTGACTGAGTTTGACTATCAAAAAGTCTAAAATGTCACTATTTAAACTTTAATTGTATGAATTGACTATTATGCCCTTATACTTTTACCAAATAAATTAATAAAATGATACAAAAAGTGGGAATGTTAACTTGCAAAGGAGAAATTATTTTGTGGACAATTTTATCCCTAAAAATAACATAATTACAAATGAACCAAAATCATTGAAAATGAGTATTTGCTTGGATTTATATATATAAAAAAGACAAATAAATACATAATATAAATACATATTCTGGTTTATTTTAATGTTTTTGGTTCATTTGTAATTTTGTTATTTTTAGGGATAAAATTGTTCACAAAATAACTTCTCATTGCAAGTTAACATTCTCATCTTTTGTATCATTTTATTAATTCTTATTTGGTAAACGTATGAGTGTATAATGGTCAATTCATACAATTGAAACTTAAATATAGATATTTTATACTTTTTAACAGTCAAACTCAGTCAACATAAACAGAATGCTAACGATGTTAGTATATAAGAGAGGTTTCTAAAATAAAAGCATTTGTAACTATTCATCTAATAATAGTTTAAAGGTGAGGGAAGATTTTTAATAGTAATCCTTTATTTTAAGTTTAATATATATATATTTGGTCCTGTTTTGGTCAGTGCGCACTGATGTAACTACATCAATACTAATGCATGTGGACCACTGATTATGGAGAAGTTTTGATAAGTATATACACTTTGAGTCAAAAGTATTTAAATCTAATGGTCCATATCCAACACATTGATGAAGTTATATCAGTGCGCACTGACTTGAACATTTATAAATAGCTTCAACTTTCAAGTTAGTGCGCACTGATATAATTTCATCAGTGCATTGGATGTTGACCATTAGATTTACATACGTTGACTCAAAGTGTATACACTTGTCAAAGCTTCTCTATAATCAGTGGTCCACATGCATTGGTACTAATGTAGTTACATCAGTGCGGACTAACCAGTACAGGACCATATATATATAGATGAGTGAGTCTTTTATAAAGGATCATTTATTTTAATTTCGGTAAGGATCGCCATGAAATCTCCTTGAATGGAATGAATTTTGATTTGAATTATTTTTTGGATGATAAGTTCAACCAAATCTACCTATGAATAAAATTTGAAAATTTTTCAAGTACTAGAATCATTTATCCCAATTATTTTAAATATGAAGGCATCGGAAAAATGAGCGAAATATAGAAAATTCAAGAAAAATAGTTTTAGTATTTAAAAAATTCTCAAATTTTATTTATAGGTAGATTTCAAAAAACTTATCATCCACAAAAAAAATTCAAATCAAAATTCATTCAAATCGATATGGAACAAGTAGAAATGCAAAAAGAGCATATAGAAATGCTTAATTTAGAAATAGATTCTCATAAAAATAAAGTTCAAGAATTATCAAAGAAGCTAAAATTGTATCAACAAAAATCTAAAAACCTTGTAGTAGAGGAAAAGAATGCTTTAGACCCTACTACTACTAACATTACTTTTATGCGGGAGCAAGCTAGAATTTTGAACAAAGCAATAGAAAAATGTCCTTATGATATTCAACAAACCATTCTTGGTCTAGTAGAAGCTCAATCTATAAAGCGTTTCCTAAAAATCTAGAAATTCCTTTCAACAACAACAGAATTACCATCCGGTATGACTGCTATAACCCAAACTCACAAAAAAAAAATATATATATATATATGAGAGTGCCTAGTACAAATTCACCATTGTACAAATTAATCTTGATAGTTTTTCAATGGCTATCGACATCCCAGATATAGTTGGAATAGTCCGTATTGAAGAATTATTTGATTATGGCATTATTGATAGCTTACATGCTAGCAATTATTTGAAGATCTATTTCCTCCCAGATAAATCACAAAAATCATTCCGCATATATGAAGGAAAATAATAGAACCCACATTTTTCGCCATACAGGCGGATTCTCCCCAACTATGTGGTGTAAAGGATTGACCTTTCGAATTTGTAAAGATTTTGAGAGTTCAGAACTGATTTTCAAAGATTCTTATAGTCCATGAACGCCTTGTGTATACTACTAAATAGGACACCGAAGAATCTTTAACAAAATATGAAAATCTTGACTCAAAAAAATCAGAATTATACTATAGATAAAGTATTTTGTACTAATAAGAGTAGTGTTTGTTCATAAATAGTCAGTGAGAAAAAAAGCAGAGAGAGCAAAAAAACAAAAAAAACCTACCTTCTTGAAGTTGTAATCTTCCATTTATAATCAAAGCATCATTAATAAAAAGCAGTGAATTTTGCAAGTAAGTTTTCCATTTATTGTATTTAGTTTTTATTTTTATAGTTGGGAACAAAGAAGTCTCGCTTAGTTAACAAAAGTATAGATACTAAAGCACACTTATTTTTATATGATGGTAGATTTAAAGACCATGAGCAAGCACATATAGCTAGTGCAGAGGTAGACTTAAGAAATAAAATAGCAGTAGTAGGATGCTTACCTAATATAGATATAGATATAGAAGAATTTTGTGAAAAAATAAAACTTAGTATTCAAACAAAAGGCTTTAGAACGAATGCTGAATACAAAAATCTTAGACTAAATTTGTTTGTTTTAAGAGGATGTTATAATAAATATCATAAGAAAGTTAGATTTAAAAATAAAAGTATAGTTGAATATTTTTCAAGTAGATATTATTAGGAATGAAGGTCAAGAAGATTCTCCCATAGATAATCAAGCTTAATTTATGTAATTGGTGATTCTCAATCTCACACTAATTTGTAAGAGATTGTCTATATAAATTTGATTGCACAATATCTTGTAATTGTCGGGATTCACTCCCTAGAATTAGGATGACTTTTATGTCTTCCATATATGAATTGGAGAGCTTGCCGAAATGCCCTGCCCTCATTGCAGAACCTGCTCAAAAGAAATGTGGTTGATAGTGATTTTTGCAGGCTTTGTAACAGCAATGTGGAATCTATTCACCATGCTCTCCTCTGGTGCAAAGAGGTTCGCAAAATCTGGGGGTGTTCGAATTTTTGTTCTGTTTTAAAAAACTCCAAAGAGCTTCCTTTAATTGATGTATTGGCAGGTTTGTTTGCAAGATTGGATAAAAATGAGATGGCTTCTTTTTGTGTTATTCTTTGGAGCATTTGGGAAAATAGGAATGCTTTGGGCAACAATGGTATTTTCAGGAAACCCTCTGAGCTGGTGGTTTGGGCTGGGGATTACCTTGCTGAATTTCAACATTCTTCTTTGGCTTTATCCCCTCATGCCTCTAAGCGCACTCCTGCTTCTGCTGGGAATTAGATCCCCCCCCCCCCCCCCCCCCCTCAGGTTCGTTAAAGCTGAACACTGATGCTTCTGTTCATCCGGCGGTTTCTGTTATTGGTCTAGGAGCTGTGATTAGGGATCATTGTGGTAAAATTATTGCTGCTGTTTCTAAGCCCCTTATGGGTTGTTACTCGGCTGAAGTGGGGGAATTTTTGGCCCTCCATGAAGGTTTGCTCCTGGCCAAACAACACAAGCTTTCTGTCCATCTTGCGGAAGTGGACGCTTCTAATGTGGCATCTGCGCTGATTTCTTCTGTGGTTTCTTTTGGTGATGCTTGTAATGTTATCTTTGATATTAAAGCCTTGTTCCAGGAGGTAGGTATGCTCTCATGCCTTGCTATTCCCCATAGTGGCAATAGTATGGCTCACAACCTGGCCTCTTTGGCTTTCTCCTCTAAGAAGGAGTCCTGTTGGCTGAATATCAGCCCTCCTGTGTCTTTCCCTTTCGGTGTTTGATGCTCGTTTGTATTCAAAAAAATAAAAATAAATAAATAAATATATATATAGGCTGCCCTTCGGTGCAACATGACAGCATACAATTTTTAAAAAAATTCCATGGCACATGCTTGGCACATTGATCGAATCAAAATTGGTATGATTTTGGCCCTCATTTCCTTCTCCTTTTGCTTGATTCTTGGGCATTATCCAGTTATTTAATGGTGTAAATTAAGTGTTTTCAGGAATTTATAGAGTTCAGGGGCATTGGAGTAATTTTGGTAAACCAGGGGTAAAAGTGTAAATTTTGAAGGAAAGAATGACGTTTTCGTAATTACAGAGGAGTTCAGGGGTCTGTCCGTAATTTGCCAAGAGAACCAGCCAAGCAGCGCCACGTGGCAAAGAAGAATCAAGCTTGGGCCTCTGATTGCACCCCAGCCCATTTCTTTATTCACCCCAAGAAGCTGCAGCAATGCCACGTCATTTAATGAAACGGTGCGTTTCATGCTCCTAAACGCACCCCAGCTGATTTCTAAGTGCACCCCTAAAGAGAGACGCAGCCCATGCCACGTCATTTAATGAAACGGTGCGTTTCATGCACCTAAATGCACCCCAGCTGCTTACTAAGCGCACCCCTATTAAGACAAAAGAAGAGACAGCTGTACACACCCCACCTTACTGCTAAATGCACCCCCCTTTAGACAAAAAGGCTGCAGCCCTTTACACCCCACACGCCTGCTAAATGCACCCCATTCCTATTCATCTTCTTCTTCCCCTGCACACAAACAGCCATGGCATTTTTTCTCCAAACCCTAGCTTGGCCGACGACCACCTTCCCGGACCTACCGTCGGTTGGAAACCGACCCAAAATCACGGCCAACCGACCGGCTCTCCGGTCGTTCAACTCACGGCACCCCAAATGGCCGGAATCCGGCAGCCCCTCTCACACCCAATTTTCCCTTTGTCGCCCCCAAGCCCAAATCGCGACGAAACCGCGTAAATCGAGGTCGCAGTTTGCATACCAAGGTCGCCATGGCGACAGGGAGTTGTTTTGGCTCCAGAAACGTCGCCATTTAGGGTCGCCCCTTGGTCGCCATTTACACAAACAGCGACCACTTCTCTGCTCATTTCTGATTGGGTGGCAAAATTACAAGATGCACCCCTCTGTTGGACTAAATGGTAATTTGCCATGGTCAGGGGGTGTTTTGGTAATTTGCCACCCGAGACCTAATTTGAAAATCCTATAAATTCATCACATTTTTCCTCTTTTAAACAACTCTTGACCACCAAGAAACCTCCTTTTCTCCATTCCTAATCTCTCCATTTCTCTTCTACCTAAGCTTAAACATCTAGATTACTTCACCTAAATCATTCCTCTCCTTCCATTTTCTCCACCCCTTTCCTTTGTCACTTTCCATATGACTCCACCTATCTAGACATATCCTCAACACCCACTCTTTGCACAAGATTCAAGCAAGGAAGCATCAAGGAAGGATCAAGCTTACAAGAGAGACCCAAGGGTGATTTCTCTCCATTTTACTTCCTTTTCTTGTTTGTAATTATGTGTAATTAAAACCCCCATTTTAGGGGATGATTTGAGAGACTTTTTGGACATGAGTATTTATTAAAGCTTTGAATATTATGTTTGCATGATTTAAGTTTTATTTACTTTTTAATTAGATCTTGCACTTATGTGATTAAATGAGTATTGACACACTTGTTGATTACAATATGTTGTAGGATTTATTTGTGATAAAATTGGTTGAGTTATTGACACACTTAATCGATTAGAGCACATAGTGAATAGGATAGGCTTTTGGAGGGGTGATCAACCTCGATTGCCTAGACCATTTGATCGTCACTAACCGATCCCGCCGTGACCCCCTTTCCTTAATCCGTTAGGCATTGCGGTGGGAAGTTGTTTAGGGTTCGTAGTGACGGTCTAAACAACACATTCGAATGAGATCGGTCCTAGATTGTGTAGATTGTGCATTAAAGAAGCCATGTATGAATTGCTCATTGTCCATTAGCTACTCTATCATTTCCCTAGAATTCCTATTAATTGTTTATTCCATATTTCTTATCTAGATTTGTTGAGCATTCCATTTTATTAGTTTTATTAGTTTTATTAGGTTTATTTTACATGTATGTTTGATGGCTTGACAACCCATTCACTCATCCATTTATCTATGATTTATGTTATTGTTTATAGATTAGCTAATTAATTCAACTAATTACTCTAATTCCCTGTGGAACGAACTCTAAGCTTACCACAATACTCATTTTCAAATCTTAAAATATATTGCGTAAAGATTCATTTTATAACATTCTTTTGGTAATTCGCAATTTGGTAACGACACAAAAAGCGAGTCATCACACATGACAATTTGACTTGCTGTCCACCTTTAAACCCATGCAGCCAGTCACAATTTGATCTCTCCAATTCAAATTAATGATAACCTTTCTATTTCCCAAGGCAATAAATCCCTTCTTTTTAAATTTGAAACGCATTGATTAGATTTCAAATTTAAAAAGCAATGAATGATGTTTTGAATATCAAAATTAAAACGCATCCTTATTGACCAAACTAATGGAGATCACCACAAACCTCTCATGCATGAATTATGAATTTATTAAGGACCTCGCATGCATGCCTAATATATTTATGAATCTTGTGTTTATTCTATCAAACCTGTAAATAATATTTGGATTGGCTAATAAACTTTAATACGCTTAATGAATAGAGTGATCACATCATCTTATTATTTTCATATGTACACACCCTTTACTGTTTACAATTCAAAAGTTGTGTTATAATTTGGTTTGTGTAAAATAAACAATAAGGTTACAAATCCAAGTGAACACAATTATTTATAATCAATCACTATTATTTATATGCGATCATATTACGGTTACAAATCAAAGTGATAACAATACTATATATGCGATCAAACATACATCAGTTTCATTTTATGTTTGAAATTTTGACGTAGCTGATATAACCATAGAGTGATCACGTTATGGTTATAGTAATCACATATATATTTACGGTCATACGTACACACCACGGTCGTCTTTATGATACATAAATACTATCAAAATTCACAATTTTCAATAATATTCGAAGTTAGAAGTCAGATCACCACTAAATATTCTTCATTATATCTTATATTTGTCTACAAATTTTGCATAGAGTAACGTGTATGTTATGATTAATAGCCTCCAAGGAATGCATGGAATAAGGTAAGAGATATCAGTAGGTTTCTCACCCAATTGACTAATCTTAATAAAATAAACAGCCGCCCACCTATGCATGACTACTAATTAATGACATACTTTTTGTCTTCATCTCTTCATTTGTTCATATCTTCATCTCTTCATATGTTCATTTACTCATTTGTTCAACTGTTCATTTATTCATCTGTTCATCTCTTCACCCTCACTCTCAAAACCGAAAAAGCTTCATTTGTTTATTTACTGATTTGTTTGTATCTTTTTCTCTTCATATGTTTATTTACTCATTTGTTCAACTGTTCATCTCTTCATCTGTTCATCTTTTCACCCCCACTCTCAAAACCGAAAAAGCTTCACACTTTTGAACCCTTATAAAGATGTCCTCCATTGTAGTAACCGAAACTGAATTGAATACTATGTGCAGCCCGAAAACTTTCACCGAAATTGTAAAAGGCTTGACTACAAAACAATGAGAATGCATTGAAGATATGGGATTTGGGGTGCTGTTGAATATTAACTGCCTTATATTCTACCTCCCTTTATGCGAGATGTTGCTAAAATCCATTGTACCGGAGACAAAGGAAATTGTGCTACATGGAAAGTCGATTCCAATGAGGGAGTCCGACTTTGTAAAAGTGATGGGGTTGCCTAACGGCAGTCAGGATGTTGAGTGTGACATGGGTGAGTTTGACGAAACATGCATTAGGGTGAAGAACCTTCTGATTAAAAGAAGTAAGAACGTGATTACTTTGTCAAGCTTGATAAAGAAACTAAAGACTATGAAAGATGCGGATGATGTTTTCAGGATTTCCTTCATTTTGTTTATGATCTCCACCTTGTTATGCTCTCCAGAATCATCAAAAATCAACGAAGCATTGCTCACACAATGACAAAGTGTTTTTGTGTGTCGTTTAAATTCACTTGTCAAACTAAATTTGTAAACCTAGCAATGCTTATAATGGTGTTGAAAACACGTGTATAGTGGTAAGCAAGGGCCATCCACAGAGATCAGAATTAAGCTAAGACTAATTTGTTATTTAAGTTATATTGATGCAAATAAGATAAGTGGTTGATAATGTTGAAGTGTGAAATATCATGTACTAAATAGTAAACTAGAAATGAAACTAAGAAATAGAATATAATGTAATGAAAGATGGATATATGGCAACTAGGGAGTTAATAGATTAGTAAGCAAACAATCGAGCTAATTGTAATAAACTTCGTAAATAAGCGTAACTCTAACAATTGTAGCCAACCTAGGGCGTATAGGTTAGATATTTATCCATAGCAAGAGACATCCTAGCAAGAGACCCACCTAGGATGTATAAGAGGTCTCCTATTAGAGATTGGTCCCTCCTAGACAATCGACCTAGGGTGTATAGCGTCGGTTGCTTGTTAGGACCCTATCAATGAAGCATATATATCTATCTCGGGCTCAACCGACTATGGTAGCCACCTAGGGTGTATAGAATGGCTTCTAGCCTCTCACGAGAGCTGTTTTAGGATGTATAGAAACGGTCACCCATTCGAAGCTAGATTAAGAACTTGGTTATTGAGCCGAGATTATGAGAATCTCATCTATTCATGTGAGTAATAAACAACTACATAAAGTGTATATTTAGTTGTCTAAAAAGATAGAATCCAAGGAAGGCTTGTAAAGAGGATGTATCTAATACAAGGAACTCCAATGAAATTCATTCATACTTTAGAATAAATCAAAAGAAGAGAGACATATAAGAGAAATAAAGCTTATATACTAGAAACCCAATCATTTGGAACTAATCCATAAACCCCCTTAGTGGGATTTAGCTACTCATTTACAATAAAAGAAATAAGAGAAAAGATAAGAAATAACCCTTGAAGATAATATCCACCTTGATAATCCCTTAGATGTTGAGTAGAGAATGTATGAAACCAAGAAGAAACGAAATCCTAGATCTAGTTACAATTTCAGAGTTTCTAAGTGTTAAAAAGATATCTAAAAATGTAATACACATTTTCTATTCATAGTCCCCCAAAATAGGTTACAAATCAGCCTTTAAATGATGTTTGGCGAGAGGGAGTGCGGGTGGAGTACGGGTCAGTGACCCGCACTCACCCGCACTTTATCAACTTCTGTAATCAAGTCCTCTCTGGTTTGGGAAGAGTGTGGTTCAATGACCCGCACTATATTAGTCTTCAGTAATCAGGGCCTCTGGTCTAGGCAAGAGTGCAGGTGGAGTGCGGTTGTGACCCACACTCACCCGCACTGTTGTATCCACTGATGCCTTTCTTTTTCTTTTTGTAACTCTCGGTCCTCTTTTCGCCCAAAAGCCCTGCAATATGCTTTAATCGCCCAAAATGGGAAAATACCTGAAAATATGAACATAGAGCCTATAAGTGATGATAAAAATGCACGAAAGCAATACAAAGGCTACGGGTTTGAGGGTCGAAATATACAACATATTTGGCACGATCACACAACTAAAGGATCCTAGACTAATAAGGCATAAGAAGTGGGCAACATATTGTTTTTTGTATCTAATGGATGGTGTTAGAAAGTTCAGGGATAAAGTTTCAAGAAATTTTCAAAGTTGCATTCCGTTTCTTCAGATCTTCTATTGGGGATGTATTACACAGGAAGAAGTGTATGTAAATAGGGTCTAAGTACCTTTGGTTGCTTGGAGCGAAAACAAGGCTACAACACTTCATAAGTTGGTGGCGAAAGATAACTTTTTTTTATAGCTCCACAGTAGAGGTAGGTGAGCCATACTGGGCTATAAAGCACCTTGGTGTTGAACACGAAGTTGAAAATCTGAAAGTAAAAGTTGCTTCTATTGAATAGTCATTTGAACATCTTTCATCCATGTAAAAACTTGTCGAAATACCATATTTGGTAGAAAAAGCATTCACACCCATGTTCGAGAGGTTTAAGGTTGACATGTTGAGATTGATTACAAAACAATGCAATCAAGCTGACCACGTCGTTTCCCATGAGAGAGTATGGTTTGTCATTTTCAATTTAATTCTCCATGTTTTTTATTTCACCAACACCACCCCTTCCTCCCCCCCTTCCCTCCGCACACACACACACACACACACACACACACACACACACACATATCTATAGTGTACTGTTTTGATTTGGGAACATCCTTTTGGAATATATCAATGATGAAATCTTTGATTCTTTGTATACCCCTTTAGGAGACAGTTGTTGTCTGCTCGAGTACAGAGTCTTTTTCACGTAGCCCGTACTTAACTAGACAAAAGACATGGCTGCAATGCACTGCTAAAAAGAAAAAAGTTCCAACCGGTAAATCTAAGGTTAAAATCCATTTGAAACCAGGTTCTAGAAGGACGAGGAGACGATTATTATTTTCTTCAAACAGCCCTCTCTCATCATTTTCAAATGATGACATTCATTTGTTGAACGTTTTGTTCGATCATCTAACAAAAGAGAATGAAAGGTAAAACCAATTTCACTTCACTGTTTTTGAATGTTCATCACGTTTCTCTTTAATAAATTACTGTGGTTAATGTTTAATAGTAGTTCCCTTTTTAGTAATGTGTAGTCATCATATATTGTCAACAATCGCATACATTATTGTCTGATTTCAATTAACTGTATTCATTCAATGAACCGGTCATTGAGAATGAGTATTTTTGCCTATGTCGGAAAGATGTTCTGGAGAATCTTTTGCTCGGAAAGTGGTTTAATGATACAGTGAGTCACACTCCATTAATTTTTTCTTATATAATAAATCTAATGTAATCAACTGCTGATAATTTATCAATTGTGCAGCTCATTAACATGGCCATGTACAATATATTCTGTGATTCCTCAAAACAAGTGGGGTATCTGTCGACAAACTTCTCAGTTAGCCCGTTACACCTTACTTCACTTTTAAATATTTTTTTTGAACAGATATATGGACTTTATTGCCGCATTGAATTGCATTGCAACATATATATGTTAGGGTTCTTACAGCCCATTCATGAGCATGTTTATGCAATGGCAGACGACACTACTTGGTTGAAAGAATTGATGGCGGTGGAACGTGTCAACAATCTAAAATTTTACTTGGGATATGAACAGCTTTGTGACAAGATTTTTATTCCCATGAACGACAACAATTTGCACTGGTTCTTATTGGTGATAAATGTATCAGGCAAAAAAGCTGAAGTATGGGATAACTTACCCATGGATAAGGAAAACATACAAAGACTAGAG
Organism: Acer campestre; assembly: GCA_954870605.1. Lineage (NCBI taxonomy): Eukaryota > Viridiplantae > Streptophyta > Magnoliopsida > Sapindales > Sapindaceae > Acer > Acer campestre. The sequence goes on along the minus strand of OX940804.1, from coordinate 9,554,226 downwards.
TCGGCAAAAAAAGTTGTTAGTATCTTTAAATACCTATTCATTTACGCAATTTTTTTTAATGTAAAAATGATGTGATATGCAGCTTATGTTTCTGGACCAGTACTTTTCGGAATGTCTTAAGTTAAAGATGAACTTCAAATCCTTTACAGTAATGCCTTAACCTAATGTCCTATACAGCCTAATGATTTTGATTGTAGTCTATTTTTGATAACCAATTGTATGTAGGGTTCAAAGAGCTGGTTCAATGAGACTAATGTATGTGAATTGTGTAACTTTTTTTTTTTTTTTTTTCTGGTTAAGTCCTCTAAATGTTCAATTGTAACTCTTTCAATTATAATGTCAAATATAATACAGTACAACTTTAAGTATCATAGGTTGAAGCTTGCTTCGGATCTTGCAAAGTATCATACAAACCGATTGCTTGAAAATCTGAAAGCAACTTCATTACCGGAAAAAAGGAAACTGCTTTGCAGTCCCACCAAAAACCCCAGCTTTTCCTGTGGGCAAGCCAAAAGACTCGAGGCGTGATCATAAGAGAAAGGGGATAATAGAAAATATGGCTGTAAATTATACAAAAGGTTTTCAATGTGGTTGGACATCTCGATGTCGCAGCGGATGATCGCAGTTGTGCATTGTGATTGTGATCGTGTATGTATGGTTGTGCATTGTGATTGTTCAATCAAAGGGTGTGTCTCTCACATAACTTACCTTGGACATTGTAAGCAAGATGACAATGCATTATGCCTTAACATTTTATTTTTTTAGATAATATGGAGTTTGGACAGAAAATGAATACAAATTTGACTTTAAATAGCTGTAGTGGAGATGTGCATATATGCATTTCTCATTTTTTATATTTTTGCCAAATTGAACAATGAAATTTAAAGTAAAAAGGACACCCAAGAAAATGGAAAATATAGATCAACATCACTAATAAACAGTACAGTTGTGAACAAGTGAATTTAAACTTAAACTTAAATATGTTATCACACCATTAAAGAACTTACTACACAAAAGCAGGTACATAAAATGGTGGTTAAAGCATGTAATAACAAACAAAGGAAAAGAGGAAATATTGCAACAACGTGAACAGTCAGTCCAGTGCAGCTCTGGCTTTAATGGGATCAAAGCAATGTGAACAGTCAGTCCAATAGAGTTGTTTGTTGTTTGTTTTGAACTGCAAATTTACTTCAAGAGACAAAATAGAGCCTAGCAAAACAAATAATACAGAGGCACATCCCACGCAAGAGACCAAAACAAACAAAAAAACTACAAGACCATCAACTACCAAGAACCAAAGCAACCACAACAAAAACAACATTATTTTCAACTCAATTGTATTTCAGTTTGCATTCATCTAACCAGAGGTCACCACAAGTCTAAAGCATTGATGCAAAGGAAGAAAAAAAATTCAAAGTGAAATAACGAATTATTTTATACTAAGTTTACACTAAGTAAGACTTTTAGGAAAATGTAGCAGCAAATTCCAACTTCCATTATTATTCCCTATTACAAATATTTATGGACATGCTGTCAAGAGTACAAAATTGGACAAAAAAAAGTACTTTATTTTGATAAAAAATCATAGGATGTCTCATAACTTTGCCTACTAAAAACGTATTGTTACTAAAAATCATAGGTGTTTGTTAACCGAAAATTGTCACTGGGGTGAATTTCCAATTAACAATTCAAGTGACTGAAATCATGGTAGATCTCAGTTGGAGAGGTATCAGGTAGTTCGACATCTTTAGGATCTTAGTAAAAGATGTCAGATATCATAATGAACGTGAATGAAAACAACTTATCAAATAGGGTAGTATTTCGTGCTTTTTTATTGATTGTAAACAAATACAGAAATACAATGGGATCAATGTAAAGCTATGGAGATGAAAATATAACTTAGATGGCGATGCTGGTGGCGCTCTCATGCATGTTGATAAGTAGAAAATACATAGTAGGGTTTTGCATTATAAGTTGCAATCCTTTTTCTATATGGTAGCATGGTAAGTAATTTCATCTGCCTTTCATGTTTTCATGTGTACATATGCTTTCCTTCTTCTTCTACTCATTGATCCTTCTTTTCCTTTGTAGTATCTGCAGCCCCGATGGCGGTGGGGTCTCCATCCTCCTCTGGAATAGGGGATCTAATCTTGCTGGCTTCGACTTCTCCTATTCCCTCTTCTTCTACTAATGTCAGAATCGTGCGGGGGTCCACACAAGCTGGAAATGATCCTCCCCATGCTCCAGTAAAGTCATCTACTGGTATTGCCACACCCCCTCTTACTCTAACGGGGTCATCTGCCAAGACATCCGCTCTTCTTCCTACTTCTCCTCCATCACGCTCGAAGATCAAGGCAATGTTGGCTCGGGCAACTAAGGCTCTGGCTTCTGGAAAGCAAGCATAGAAGATGGGGTATAATGCTGCTCCTCCTGCTATAAAGATTTCTCTTACTTCTCCTTCTCCCGTAGTGGTCTCCAAAGATCATGTCGAGCATACAGAGAAGGAGGGTGTTGTGCCTATTTTTGCCTTTCCCGCTGATGTCCCATTTGGATTGGGGTCAGGGGGTGCCACCTCTGATGAGGTAGTATCTCGATTCGTGGCCTCCTGTCCTGGGGGAAGCTTGATGAATATGGCAAAGCTTCCCACTAAAATTCTGGTTGCCAAGGGAGCATCTGTCTTGGCTGAGGTAAACTTCTACCCTTTCTCTTATCATCCTTTTTCTTTCTCCTGGTAGGCATTGACTCTCCCTTCTTTTTGTAAGGTTTCAAGTTCGCTCTGGCCATGGAGAAGCAATTGTTAACCCTGAAGGAAACTTACATCGGGCTCCAGGCCAAGTTGGAGGACACCCAGCAATAACTGGTTCAAGCCCAGCAGAGTGTGGCTCCTCTGCTTCAAACGGCCAAAGAATCTGAAGAGGGCAAGCAGACGGCCTTGGTGGATATGAGACGCTATGAGCGCTGCCTGGATACCGACACCGTTAGGTCTTTACTCTACCAAGAAGAGAGGGAGCGCTTGAAGGTAGAGAAGAGGTTGCTGCTGGATGACAACCAACTCTTGCGGGATACCATAGCAAGCCTAGAGGCTTAAGAGGGCCCTACCTTTGAATATGGTTACTTTTCTGCTTGCTACAAGGTGGCCACAGCTTTGCCTCCTCCCTTTGACCTCTAGGCAACCTTGAACTGTAATCGAGATCAGATAATGGCGAAGGCTGCCCAGCTAGCAGATGGAGACCAAGAAGCAGAGGTTCCTCTATAGGATGTTACTCATCCGGGTCAAGGGGCTGGTATAGCTGTGGGGGTTTAGCTTGATGGCATTGAGGGAGTAGTCTAAAATCCTCCTGTCTAAGAAGAATGAATAGTGGACCCCGTGCTTACCTCAGAAGTGATCCTGGTGGTAGAGGAGGAGGAGGAAGAGGAGGAGGATCCGGCTAGATACGGGATCCCAATGGTAGGAAGGGCCCAGAATGAGTCTGCTGCTGTGCAGGAGGATGCTGCTACCCAGGAAAATGATCCAGATAGACCTCAGGTTCTAGCGATTGAGGGGGCACAGACTAACGTCAAAGTTGATGCCACAGGGGTAGAAGCAACCAACCAAGGAGAGCACCTAGAAGAGGAGAAAGAAGACTGATTTGGCTCTCCCTTTTTTTTTTATACATTTCTTTTGTAGCCCAAAAATGGGAGCTGGGCACCCCATTCTATTAATAAAACAGTTTCATTTTTCTAATTCATACTGTGTTTTGCTTACTCTTCTCACTTAGGAAGAATTTCAAAGCATATAAACTTGTGAGTAGTTGGACCCCGAATGAATGACTGTGCCATGACAAAATAAAACATAGGATGCTTGACTGCCAGACGATGAATACCCTTGCATCTCGTTGTCGTCAAAACTGGTGGGATCTGTAATCATATCTCTCTAATCGAGCTCCTATGAACCTGTAGCAATCTAAGATTCCGAGTATTCTATCAAGGCATCCTGATCCTTATGATGATTTTTACTTGACAAACGATCCAGGCCCCTTTAGTCGTCAATTTTTAGGAGAAGAGAAAAAGTAAGGAATCAGGTACCCTAATGAGGTATCTCGATCCTATTGCAAGTCTGTCTTGGTAGGCAACTTAAGCCACTTAGCACAAGCTTCTTGGAGGAGGGTATTCCCCAACCAAGGCAGCAGGAGTGGCATAAGGCTATTTCCTGGTCTTGAAATGGTGAAGTAAGGAATCAGGTACCTTGATAAGGTATCCCGATCCTACTGTAAGTCTGTCCTGATAGGCAACTTAGGCCACTTTAGCACCAGGCTTCTTGGAGGAGGGTATTCCACGACCAAGGCAGCAGGAGCACCATAAGGCTATTTCCTGGTCTTAAAATGGCAAAGTAAGGAATCAGGTACCCTGATGAGGTATCCCAATCCTACTGTAAGTCTATCCTGGTAGGCAACTTAGGTCACTTTAGCACCAGGCTTCTTGGAGGAGGGTATTCCCCGACCAAGGCAGCAGAAACGCCATAAGACTATTTTTTGGTCTTGAAATGGAGAAGTAAGGAATCAGGTACCCTGATGAGGTATCCCGATCCTACTATAAGTCTGTTCTGGTAGGCAACTTAGGCCACTTTAGCACCAGGCTTCTTAGAGAAGGGTATTCCCCGACCTAGGCAGTAGGAGCGCCATAAGGCTATTTCCTAGTCTTGAGGTGATTCAGTAATGGCGGAGTTCTTGTAGAACGAGCATCAAGTCAGAGACATTGGAGAATCAAGTAAGAGACATTGAAAAATGGACACAAGAGAGTCATATAGAAGAAGAAACTGATTTTATTGACTTTCCCAAGCAGTACAATATGAAATCGGGGTGTGTTTACCAGCCGATGAAAATTAAATTTATAAGGGTAGAATTTCCTAAGGTGATCGGCCTTCCATGTATGATCCACTGGGTACCCCCTCCATGTCTTCTAGTTTGTAAGCGCCACCCTGTAGTAGTGCTTTAATCAGGTAAGGGCCTTCCTAGTTAGGAGCTAACACCCCATCAAACCTCCTCCGTGTGTTATGGGTTACTTTCCTGAGAACCAAGTCTCCTTCTTTAAAACTCCAGATCCTCACCCTTTTATTAAAATGCCGGGCTATCTTACTCTGATACACTACCACCTTTTTAGCGACTCTACTTTGCTTTTCCTTAAGTAGATCCAGACTGGCTCTTAACTTAGCCTCATTATCTTCCGGTTCATAATTCTGGACCCGGAAAGATATGAGTTTATGCTCAATGGGCAAGACCGCTTCAGTCTCGAATACTAGTGAGTAGGGGGTCTCTCCCGTTACAGTCCGTCTGGTTGTTCTGTAAGCCCACAGTACATTGGGTAATTCTGCAACCAATAGGCCTTTCTTTTGTTGGAGTTTTTTCTTCAGGAACTTCTTAATGGTCTTGTTGGTAGCTTCAACCAACCTATTGGTCTGAGGATGAGCCATCGATGCAAAATGGAGATCGATGTTCCGGCCTTCACAGAACTCCCTGAAGTTAGCATTGTCAAATTGCTTTCCTAGATCAGTTATGATGGTTATCGGGGTACCAAAACGGCAGACAATGTTCTTTTTGACAAAGTGGGTGGTTTTCTCTTCAGTTATCTGGGTGAGGGCCTTAGCTTCTACCCATCGGGTAAAGTAATCTATTGCCACCACTACATGTTTGGACTGGCCGAGTGCAGTAGGGAGTGGCTCGACTAGGTCTAGTCCCCAGATTGCAAAGATGTAGGGTGTACTGATTGAGGAGAGTCTTTCTGGTGGGAGATGGTGAAAGTTTGCTGTTTTCTGACAAGCCTCGCAGGATCAGGCAAACTGTTTTGCATCATGGTGTACAGTTGGCCAGTAGTAGCCTATTCTAATTATCTGGTAAGCCAAAGTTTCGCCCGATACATGGTTTCCACAGTCCCCTGAGTGTACCTCGTTGAGCACCCAGCGCGCATAGTCAGGATGGAGACATTTGAGTAGAGGGAGAGATTTCCCCTTACGGTAGAGGTATCCATCGACTAGGCAGTACCGAGTAGCTATCCTCTTAAGCCGGCAGGCTTGATCCAGATCTATAGGGAGAGTGTCACTTTGGAGATAGTCTGTTATTGGATCCATCCAACATGGAAGGCGGCTGACTGGGAGGACCTCTACATCCTTAGCTATGCTGGAATGGGGAATCAATTGGAGGGGTACTGCTCTTGGTGAAACATGTCCTTCTCTTATGGCAATTTTGGCCAGCACATCTGCGCGATGGTTCTTCTCTTTGGGAACTTGTTCCATCCTTACACCTTTGAATTTCTTCATTGCTTCATGAACTTTAGCCAGATATGCCACCATGTTGTCACCTTTTGCTTGGTACAACCCCGATACCAGATTGCCTATTAATTGGGAGTCACTCTTGATCAAAAGGTAATCAGCCACCAAAGCCCCTGCTACTCTCATTCCTGCTAGTAGAGCTTCGTATTTTGCTTCGTTGTTAGTGGCTTTGAATTCAAACCTGAAACAATGACTACATTTTGCCCCTTCGGGGTTAATCACAACAATCACAGCTCTACATCCCGATTGGTTTGAGGCTCCATCCATGTAAATGACCCAAATCTTGCTGTCTTCGGGCCAATCCAAATCAATCCAGATTGGTCTGATCTGGATATAGGTCTGCTGACTTATCCAGACTAGGAATTGTGCTGAATTCCATTATGAAATCAGCTAGGGCTTGGGCTTTGACCGTGGTTCTCGCCTTGTAATTAATGTCAAACTGGGTGAGCCCTAGGGCCCACAGAACCAACCTGCCTGACACATCCGACCTTTGGAGGAATTGTTGTAGAGGTTTGGTCTGTGACAACCATAACGGTGTGAACCTGAAAGTAAGGTCGGAGCTTTTTGGATGTAGTCACCAAGGCATAGGCGAGCTTCTCTTAGAGAGTGTAGTTTTTCTCGAATTTAGTGAAAGCCCGGCTCACATAATAGACTGGTCTTTGTACCCCATCACTGCATTCCTTTACTAGGGCTCCACTGGTAGCAACCTCTGAAACTGCCAAATAGAGTAGGAGCTCTTCCCCCGGGGTAGGCTTCACCAATAAAGGCAGACTTGACAAGTACTCCCTTAAAGCTTGGAAAGCCTGCTCATTTTGCTCATCCCACTTCATCTTCTTTCCCTGCCTGATTACTTTGAAAAAGGAGAGGCACTTATCTATGGAGCGAGATATGAACCGGTTTAGGGCTGCTATCTGGCCGGTTAATCTTTGTGCCTGCTTGAGAGTTGTAGGGGATTCAAGATCGAGGATGGTTTTGATCTTCTTGGGATTAGCTTCGATCCCTCTTTCATGTACCATAAATCCCAAGAATTTTCCCGTTGCTACCCTGAAGGCACATTTAGCGGGGTTCAGCCTCATCTGGTTCTATCTTATCACCTGAAAAGTTTGGCGTAAGTCCCTAGTGTGTTGTCCAGCTTCTTGAGATTTTGTGATTATATCGTCTATGTATACCTCCATAGATCTTCCTATCTGCTCTTTGAACAATTTGTTCACCATACGCTGGTACGTGGCACCTACATTTTTGAGTCCGAAAGGCATTACCTTATAGCAGTAGAGGCCTTGCCCGGTGATGAAGCTAGTCTTGTCCTGATCAGAGAGGTGCATCATGATTTGATTGTACCCCAAAAAGGCATCCATGAAGCTTAGGAGCTTGTTTCCTACAGTGTAGTCAATGAACTGATCTATCTTAGGTAGGGGGAAGCTGTCCTTAGGGCAAGCCCGATTAAGATCGGTGTAATCCATGCACATTCATTACTTCCCATTAGATTTGGTTACCATGACCACGTTGGTGATCCATTCGAGGCACCGAGACTCCCTGATGAACCTGGCCTTCAGGAGCTTGTCAACTTCTTCCTGGACTGCTGTGTTTCGCTCAGCATTGAAATGCCTTCTTTTCTGTTTTACTAGTTTGAAGGTTGCATCTATTGCCAACCTATGAGTAACCAGGCTAAGAGGAATGTCAGGCATCTCTTCATAGCTCCAAGCAAAGATGTCGTTGTATTCTCTAAAGAGCTCTACCAAGTCTTTCTTGATTAAGGGGTCTAAACCTCCTTCAACTTTTACTGTCTTAGTTGGATCTTCTCCCTTGATAAGTATTTCCTCTAACTAATCTGCGGGATGCCCACTAGTCCAACCCCGCTTTTCTTCCTCCAGCTCTTCCACGATTATATTTGGTACTTCTCCTTCTTCCAAGACATAGTGATCCTGCTCTGACGCTCCCTGACTTGGGTCACTGGTCACATGTGCGCATTGCTTAGCTAATGCAGCTGGGTTGTTGGATATTGCGTAACAATTGCAGGCCATCTGCTGATCCCCTCTAACTTCTCCTACTCCTATTCCTGTTCCCACCCGGAATTTCAAAACATTGTGGTAGATAGATAGTACCCCTTTAATCCTTGACAAGAAAGGTCTACCCAAAATTGCATTATAGGCAGACGGGGTATCTACCACGATGAACTCTGTCATTATGTTCTGTGGAAGAGGAGCTTCTCCGACTATCACTGGCAAAATCTTTGTCCCCATTGGCATTACAGAGTCCCCTGTGAACCCATACAAAAGGGAGGTGTAGCTGAAAATCTTTGTCTTCCTCTCTTGCTACTCTAAACACTTCCTTCAGAGGGATCTCCATGATGAGCGACCTCCTGGTCGAATATTTATCATGGTACAAAGGAATAGGAGGTGGCCGATAGGTTGACCGGTTTAGAGGTTGATTCTGGAATTTCTTAGCTGGTGCGGGCTTCGGAGCCTCCTTCTTATGGCGTGGTGCTAACCGAGCTTCATCGTGTTCAATCTTGATCCAAAGCTGTTCTTCTATATCCAACTGTTCCAGAGCTCGGTTTTAGGCTTCTTGGTATGTCTCTAGAGGGTGCTTTGCAAAAGAGCGAAATAGTCTGCCAGCCCACAGGTTTCTCTGAAAGTTGGCTAAGGTTTCCTTCTCGTTGAATACACCCATTTGGACGACTTCTTTATGGAATTTTTCCACATAAGATCTCAAAGTGTCACCCCATTCCTGAACCACGTATTGAAGCAAGATAGAGTCCTTGGGACAAGGTTTGACTCCCTGAAATTGTGCATAAAAAGCTGTGGTGAGCTTAGAAAAGGAATCAACACTACCTAGTGGTAACTTTCTGAACCACGTCTTGGTGCAGTCGGTCAAGGTTGAAGGGAACGTTCTGCATATGGCTAGCAGGGTCGTGCTTTGAACTTCCATCTGGTGGACAAAACTTTCCAGGTGGCTGACGGGGTCCTTTGTCCCGAAGTATTTTTCAGAGGGCATCATGAATTTGGAAGGTAACCCCCGCTTCTCTTACTCTTTTGGAGAAAGGTGCATTCATCTCACCCAAGGGATTTTTTTTTTTTTTGATTCCTTGGTGCTTCCCCTTCTTCAATTCCTCCAACTCCTTTGCCATCTTGGCCATCTGGTCCTCCAAGCGTTGGGATTTCTTGGTTCCGGACTGGGCTACTGAGCCTTCTTCGTCCGAAGTTTCTGAATCAATGACCACCTCCTTCCGCTTAGCTCTTTGATGTCTCTCTCTGGACCTCTTTCGAGGTCTGGCGCTTCCTTCGGAATCAAGATGTGGATCCTTCTTCTTTGCCCTCAGTTTTGGTGGAGACTGGGCTCTTCTAGGGGGAACCTCAATTGCGGACATCACTTGTCTAGGTCTGAGATCTGTCTGTCGGACTGGAAGAGATGGACCCAGTCGGTTAAACACTGTTACCCGGGTACTTAGGCCAATGTCTCCTAGAATCCCGGGGGCTTTAAAAGGGATTCCCTAAGCTATCATCCGGAGCCTGATGGCTTCTACATATGCTGCAGTGTGCTGTTATAGGACATCCCGATTGACTTCTTGCTTGGCGGGGTCTTAAGGCAAAGGGCCTGCAGCTGGTGGAGGCACTGGTGGCGGATTCTCGTTTGTGGTTCCTTTACCCCGTCTCTGAGCTCTTTCAGTGGAAGCTAGGGACTAGGGTCCGGATGGATCGGGATGACCCTAGGAGGATCGGAGTCTCATTCTGAAGATCCCTGGATAGAACTAAGTTGTTTTGACGTTGGTTGGGATGTAAGTTCCCACAGATGGCGCTAAAATGTTACCGAAAAATCATCACTGGGGTGAAATTTCAAATAACGACTTTAAGGGGACCAAGATCAAGGTTGATCCCGTTCGGAGGGGTATCATGTAGTTTGATACCGATTGTGTCCTCTTATGATAAATGTACGATTTGGATCACAATAAAACAAACTAAAAAGGCTCTTTATTGATCATCACTTTTCATTACAATTACATGAGTTATGTTTTTCTAGGCTAATCGTAAAGTTTGGAGATTTAGTGAGTAATGGAGATGGTGGTGGCGAATTCGTACCAGTCGATAAGTAGAACTCAACGTAGGGTTTTTAGTCGATGAATTTCCCCCTTTTTCTGGTGTATAACCTGTTGTTTATATAGGTCCCGTTACTTGCCATGCACTCCTATAATTTTGGTATAGGGTTTGGCGATTACAGGACCTCCTTCCTTTTAGGAGATAATCTCGGAGCTGTTGCGTGTGAGATTCAGTCTTTCCTTCCTAGGAGGAATCAATCTCGGAAGCAAATCTTTCCTTCCTATGAGGATTCTAACGGAGTTGACTTGTTTAAAATAGAACTATCAGTTGGTGGGAAGGAGTACACCTCTTCTGTTTTGACTGAACGATGGCGTTTCAATAAGTCTTTATGGAGCTTTTAATCTTGGCATGAGAGTCCTGCTATTTGGTATTTTCTTGCTTGGTGGGTTGATTATACCAGGAGGTGTGGACAACTAAGTATCCTGCTACTACTTGAGGATCGAGATACCAACCGAGTCAGTAGCGGGGTTTCCCGCTGATGAAGTAGAGGGATGCCTAGATGGTATAGTAGTGGGATGCTTGGTGAAACTCCATGTCGAGGTGCTGCAGGGTCCATAAGAAGCCAGGGAATGGCTAGTTAGACCCCGTTGGAGGGTTTTTACGAATAGCCCGGCTTGGGGCAATACTTGTGAATCGAGATACTGTGGGGTCCATGAGAAGCTAGGGAATGGCTGGGCTTGATTTCATTGAAGGAGGTATGTACTCGGATTAGTCGGGATCTCTCCCTTTCCGGATCAGTCGGGATCCCTCTCTTTCCGGGGTAGTCGGGATCCCTCCCTTTCTGGTGTAGCTGGATGATGTTAGGATTCTCAGGTCTTCCTTGTATCAAGGTGGAAAATTCTTCTTTGGTCCTCCGCCAATTTTGGTGGCTAACAAAAGTTATTGTTTTTATTCTATTTTGTGACATGTGTTGATTGGGATTTGTTTGATGATTAGGTTTTAGATTTACATATCTTTATCTAGTTAGTTCTTTATAAACATTCATATATGCATATTGATATCTAGGATTGTTTGATTGTCATCATAAATCTCTAGATAGGCATTAAGTATAACCTAACATTATTTGCATATTAGAATATTGTTATATATTCACTTAGGTTGTTTATCTCTTCATTGAGTGTCAAGACTTATGAGTACGGGAGTGTAGTGCACAAGCATGGTCTAGAATTACTATAAAAGGCCTACGGGAGTAGTGTTGTGTTATATTCTGAGAATGGTGTGACTAGAGGTCAACCTAGGTAATGAGCAGTGTTAGGACTTTGAGTTGTAATAGCACTATTCTATATCAAAATGACATTTCCTTTATATTGATTAGTTATCTAGGATTCACGATTTAACAAGCTTTAAGGAAATTGGGCAACATCTCAAGTAAAGTGAAGCCTTCAAGAGGAGAAAGCATCAAAGGTGTACTTAGACCTCTATCTTCTTGCAAGGCCTTTAGGCACACACACACACACATGACATTCATTTGTGTCCTTGCATGGTTGTACACCATTAGTATAACACATTCACACACTTGACAAAGTATGCACATGCATTAGTTTCAAATTGACAAACATTGTGAAATTTGCATGTTCTAGGACTATCTCTAGGAAATGGCATACTTGTGTGACTTTGTATTTATTTGTTTTTGTTTTATTGTCTTTGGACTTGAACATGATCTCATATGATTCCTTATTGAGTCCCGATCATTTCGGTTACTCATTCATTAGGTTTCGAGTCCAAACTAGGAAGCTACGCTATTTTACGTTCTCATTCTTTGAGTTGTCTTCATCGTCATATACTGAGTTGAATTCTCAACCTTTTGTCAAAGTTTCATAGTCGTCCTTGTGCGTAAGGGAGTCATGGTTCATAATCTGAAGACAAATTTGAATTCGGAGTTTGGAGGCCCGAATACGATTAAAGAATGCGAGAGGAGCACAAGAAAGGCGAGCAATGGCCAAAGGCCATTTGAGGGGAGCCCTATGAGGGGCGCATAAGGTTCACGGGCCAAACACCCCTCTACCCTGTGAGGTTCATGTACCTCTCACGGGCTAGGTGATGTGGTCACTTTTGATTGCTCCTGGAATCTCTCTCTCTCTCTCTCTCTCTCTCTCTCTCTCTCTCTCTCTCTCTCTCTCTCTCTCTCTTTAATTTAAATTCTCTCATTTCCCTCCCATTTCATTTGTAGAAGAAAATTTGAAATAGAGAAGTGCAGAATTTTCTCTCCAACTTTCCTAACTTCCAAACACTATAACTTTCTCACTCGGACTCCAAATTAAGTGATTCAAATGGGAGAATCATTGTAATCAAGTCCCCTACCTTCTCCAAGTGAGTTTGCAGCCATTTGATCGAGTTTTGTGGTGGTTCTACACTCAAAACCGAAACTGCCCGGGATTCCTAGGTATTGAACTAAACTTTGTGTTTTCATCTTTTTAAACCTTAAATTACCTTGGGTTTTCTTTTTCTATATATATGTGTATGTATGATGAATGCTATTGAGAAGGATAGCTTCAAATCAAATCTAATATAGTCTATTTAGAGACAAATGTGAACTGGTTTTCTAGGAATCTAGTTTTTCACATGTCTGAGTGTTGTATTATAATTAGTTTGATATCTAGGGTTATTTGTGATTTGATTGACTCATTTTATGATTAATAACCTTAGCTTGTGCTTGGATCCTTTATTTGAACAAATCTAGGATTAACACATTTGATTTTGTGTTTAGAGCTAACTATGATTTAATTGATTATTCATTATATCCTTGCTCTAAATACTTGCTAGAATATTCATTGATCATATTTTGTGATTCTAGCACTTTTATGTATGTTTCTAATATCTTGAATATGTGCTTCATGTATATGATCAATTCAAGTGTTAGTTTTGTGAATGAAACTAGGAATCACATGTGTTAGGTGTTTCACATGCTCTAGGTTTCAAGCCATGTTTTGTAACTAGACAATTTTTGACTTGTGTGCTCACATGACTAAGTCTAGTTTCCATGGGATGTATTGATCATATATTCTATGTTGCATGTGTTTGCATCTTTTGCATCACTTAGATCATTTGCCTTGCAAAAGGTGGAAGTCTCATATTGAAGTGAGTGAAGCTTCAACTTGAGCATTAAGTCTTGGCTAGGAGTGTGAGGCTCTAGATAGTCAAGCTAGGAAGTCTTGGTTAGGACAAGTGGTCCGGATAACCAAGTAAGAAGTCTTAGCTATAAGTGTGTTGCTCTAGATGGTTGAGCTAGGGAAGCTTGGAAGCTTAACTAGGATCTTTGTGATCCGGATAGCTAAGCACGAAATCTTCCCAGAGACGTGAGCATCTTGGATAGGAAGTTGCTTTCTAGAGACATGAGTGAAATGTCTCTATCTCTATAGCTCTATATTTGTATGTATGATCAAAATATCTTATTTAAGATCTTTATTTCCTCACATCCTGGTAAACAAGATTGTTGTAGAGAAAGAGATGCACACATTATCTATTGAATCAACATTTGTTTCTTATATCTTGTAAGTGTTTGAACATTGTATCTTGTAATATTCTATATCAAGTTGTAAAGTTTTACTTAGTAAACTTGCATTGTAATATTCAAAGTACAACTTGCGGAATTTGCTCTTTATTGAATATGCTTGTATATAAGATACATTGTTTCTTGGTATTTGTTTTGTAGACTAAGGGTGGTGAATTGAGCATACTTGTATTAATTGTTTTCTCATAACAATCATATTAAAGGTTAATTTGTATGCTCACAAGGTTTTGATAAAAGTCACGAAAGAGTTTTAAAATTAGAGTGTCAACCTATTTACCCTCCCCCCACCCTCTAAGTTGTTTAGTATAACCTTGTAGGTATTTTTAAGCAACATTATATATAGTGGATTTGTGGATCAGTGTGGCTAGATGGCTAGTCCATGAGTTTTTACCCTGTTAGGGTTTTCTCACGTAAAACAAATCTTTGTGTCGATCTTATTGTTCCGCACTTTATTGATTGATTAATTTGTTTAACCTGCTTGGGTGATTTGTGACTAATATTGACTAATAAAAAAGAAAGTAATTAATTGGATTAAAACCCATTACCTTACCCCACCCCCCCAGATTAGTTTAGAGCACTTTTATATTTTCAAATTAATTACGATATAAATTGAGAAGTGAAAAAGAATATAAACGAGTCCTAATATAATCTAGAGGGGGGGGGGGGGGGGGGGGGAATAGATTTTAATCCCTTTTACCAATTTTTCGATATTAATCAAGATTACAAAAATACCCCAACTAGTTAACAAATGAAATCATGTGAAGACAATGCGGAAAGTAAATAACACATGATTTTTACGTGGAAACCCACACGGGGAAAAACCACGGGCTATTAAGTGCGCCACACTAGAACCTCAATCCACTACTTGCAAATACGATTACAATCTAGGTTGACCGCATCACACCTAAGATTACTAATCCGTCTTTGCTACCCACGGGCCTTTAGAAGTGAACCTAGTTCATGCTTGCAAACTACCAACAAGGCAAATACAAGACTTGACTCTAAGTGAAGAGATAAAACAACCTAGTGTGAATATGTGCAATATTCAAGATGCTCAAAATGCAAGGTTAGACATTTTAGCTTATCTAGGCATGGATGAACATGTTAGACATCCCTAGATATCATCTCACTAAGTGGTATGCATAAAACATAACAAAATAGACAACCAAAGTCCTATATGCAATATCTACCACAATACAACTCACAAAACACAATAACACAATCTTGAAACTAAGTCAAGTCATAAAGAAGCAATCTTGAAACTAGTCAAGTAATAAAAGAGCAATCTTGTAGAGAAAGAACATGTGAAGTGATGCAAATATGTTCTAACTACAAGTCATGTAAGCAAAGATGAAAACCCTAAGAGAATCATACTAGAACATGCTAGATGATGAATGAATCATGTAAGAATGATGGGTTTTGATGTTTTGAGAGATAAAAAAGTGTTCTTGATACCTTAGCTTGGAAGCAACTCAACAGGCTCTCAAAAGTGTAATCTTTCTCTCTAAAAAACGAAGCCAAGGCAAACAAGACATATATATAGAAGAGGCAGAGCAAAACGGCGTCGTTTGAATTAAGAAACGAAACGTCGCAGAAGAACCGCTGCCTTACCGCTGCCAAAGCGGCAGCGGTTGGGCAGCGGTCTTCGCTGCCAAGGCCACCGCTGCCTATAAAATGGCAGCGGTCCGGGAACGATCCCGGGAGCGGACTCCACTGTCCGCGAACCGCTGTCCTAGCGCTGCGAAGAAAATCACAGCGGTTCTGGGAGCGGTCTGAGGTAAAAATTGACCTCTATAAAAGCCTTCAAGCAATTTCCAAGGCCAATAAACATGCCAAAGAATTAATACACAATGATAGAGTGATCATGCATGAAAACTAATATGCAACAACACAAATCACACAACAAACAATATAGAACATAAGATCATGAAATGTGTGTGTGTGTGCAACTAAATCTCTTCACATAAAGAGTCAAGATCAAATGATTACCTTTCATGAAGCTCTAGTAAACCACAAAGAGGTCCTTAAGCATTGGAGAAGAAAATCTTCAATCCTAAGCTACCCTTACAAGATTGAACCCCATTGCGGTTTTGTCAACGAAATAAGCCAATCAACAAAGAGGCACTTACAAGAAGCAAAGCATCAAGTGGAAGCACTAGTATTCCAATATCACACAATTAAACAAAGTAAGGGTTACTTGTATTAACATACCTTGAATCTAGCAAAATGCAAATAACTGTATAAAACTAACACAAACATTCTTTAATGTTAGTTAACACCGTTAGAGTTAACCATTGACTTTTAAAAAGACAAAATTGGCCTTACAGTTGAAAGTCAAAATTAACCGTACTTATAAGAGATTAATTGAAAATTTTAAATAAAAATATATAGAAACTCCACCGGTGGTAGGGGTATCGTTGGTAGAGATCAGATCTCCTCTACGACAAAAAGAGATCACGATCTCCTCTTGTGGTAGAGAATGACGATCTCTTTTTCAAAGAAGATCGTCCTCCTAGAGATCATCTTCCTTCGTGAGGAGATGTGGACCCCCTCGCAAAAGAGATCGATCTCCTCCATATCGATCTAGATACCCTTGTAGAGATAAATCTCCTCCATCGAAGAGATCCAGATTCCTTTATGGAGGAGATCAATCTCCTCCATAGAGGTGATCTTGGACCTTTTATTTAGAGGAGATCTGAAAATATATATTAATGAGTCCTAATATAATCTAGAGAGGGGGGAGGGGGGAGGGGGGATGGGGGAATAGATTTTAATCCCTTTTTACCAATTTTCGAGATTAATCAAGATAACAAAGCCAACCCCAACTAGTTAACAACTAAAATCAAGTGTAGAGAATGCGGAAAGTAAATGACAGGAGATTTTTACATGGGCTGTTTTGTGCGCCATACTAGAACCTCAATCCACTAATTGCAAATACGATTACAATCTTGGTTGACCGCATCACACCTACGATTACTAATCCGTCTTTACTATCCGCAAACCTTCAAAAGTGAATCTAGTCCATTGCTTGCTAACTACCAAAAGGCAATGACAAGACTTAACTCTAAATGAAGAGATAAAACAACATAGTGTGAATATTAGCAATATTCAAGGTGCTCAAAATGCAAGGTTAGACATTTAAGCATATCTAGGCATGGATGAACATGTTAGACATTCCTAGATAACATTTTGCTAAATGACATGCATATGACATAGCTAAATAGACAAACAAAGTCCTATATGCAATATCTACCACAATACAACTCACAAAACACAATAAACACAATCTTGAAACTAAGTCAAGTCATAAAGAAGCAATCTTGAAACTAGTTAAGTAATAAAAAAGCTATCTTGTAGAGAAAGAACATGTGAAGTGATGCAAAGATGTTTTAACTACAAGTCATGTGAACAAATATGAAAACCATATAATAATCAAACTAGATGATGAATGAAGCATACAAGTATGATGGGTTTTTGTGTTTAGAGTAATAAAGATGAAGTCTTGATACTTTAGCTTGGAAGAAACTCAAAAGCTTTTTCAAAAGATGTGTTTTTGCTCTCTTGGTCATCTAAAGACTATCAAGACAATTATATATGAGATGCAACCCAAAATGACGTCGTTTTGATTCAAGGAAACGAAACACCGCAGACGACCGCTGCATGTACCGCTGCGAAAGCCGCAACTGTAACGGCAGCGATTCGCTATGTTAAGGCCACCGATGCTGAGAAAATGACAGTGGTCCATGAGCGGTTCAGGGAGCGGTTTGCTCTATCCACGAACTGTTATCCTAGTGCTATGAAGAAAATTACATCGGACCTGGGAGCGGTCAAAGGTAAAAAATAACCTTTAGAAAAGACTTCATGCAAATTTCAAGGCCAAAGATCATGGCAAAGAACAAATACAAAAAGATAGATTGATCATGCATGAAAAAGAATATGCAACAACACTAATCACACCACATGGTATATAGAACATGTAAGATCATGAAATGTGTGCGTGTGCAACTAAATCTCTTCACATTTAAAGTCAAGATCAAGTAGCTACGTACCTTCCATGAAACTCTTAAAATCCACAATTAGGTCCTTAAGCAATTGAGAAGAAAATCTTGAATCCTAAGCTACCCTTATAAGATTGAACCCCATTGTGATTTTGTCGATGAAATAAGCCAATCAAAAAGTGATGCACTTACAAGATCTCAGATCTCTTTTCTACAGAGGAAATCTTGGATGATCTACTTTGCAACGGGAGGATATCAATCTCTTGTTGTCGTGTTATAGATCCTATCTCTACTAACGGTGGTGTAATTTTTTTTTTCAAAGATTTTCAGTTGGGATAAATTTATAACTAAAGAAAATATGTGAGGTTAGTTCAAAATTTTTCTTTAGATATATTTGTAATTGTAATAATATTTAGGGTAACTGTATAATTAATATTTTGATTAGTAGAAGGACCAAAATGTCATCTTCATTTTAAGAGTTAACATACTCACTTTAATAGCAGGGAGTGATTTTGTTAAGCAATTAACTCACAAAGTTATATAAAGGGGGTGTATTGGTTCAAGATTTTATTAGACAATTTGAGGAAGTAAAAGTCTGATGGTATTGGATTGAGACTTTTTAACAAGTTAGATAAGTCTGGTGGTATTCGATCAAAACTTTTAAGATTTTTTTAAGAAGTCCATATTGTCTTGTGGTATTGGATTTAGACTTTTAAGATTTTTTTAAAAAGTCCATATTGTCATGTGGTATTGGATCTAGACTTTCAAGAGGCAACAAATTGTCTACTGGTATTGGATTGAGATCAAGATTTTTAGGATTTCATGACAAAATGGATTTTCTAGACTTTTTAGTGATATGTATAAATAGCTTAAACCCAAAATTGTCTTGCCTTCTCCCTCAATACTTTTCTGACTTTTTATTTGAGCTCAAATATTTGGTGGGTGTACTGGAATACTTTCGGTGGTTGCTTTTGCTATCTGCTGTTTCCTTTATTTTGTCTTGTTATGGTCTTTGTTTTGTTGTCCTCCTGTTGTGGGTTTATTTTTTTCTTGGTTTTCGCTATTTGCCTTGTTGTTGTGTTTTTTGGTTTTTGCTTTTCTTTTAGGTTTGGGACTGTGCGATTGTAGTCGCTTTTGTTGGTTGTTGGCTCTAGCTTTTACCTTGATTATTATTGAATATACTTTGACTTTCAAAAAAAAAAAAAAAATGTGGCGGCCAAACATGTAAAAGACGGGATAGAACTACACTTGAAAGTCGAGTACCAAATGACTGATAAAATGCCTCTATGAGTTAAAAATAGTTTTATGTTAGATTTCCATGATCTCACCACCACCACCACCACTAGATTTCCACAAAGAGGAAGTTGATTATATATATATACACCTCATAAAAAGAGCTGGTCCATTACTAATAATATCGCTCTTTGTATAGATTGAGTTCAAAGACAAAAGAAGATGGTCATCATTTCTATTGATTTATTGTCTGAGCGAGTTAAAAAGATATAGACCTCGCATAAAACCATGCTTCTATAAAATTTAGATGCATGTTTTTTTTTTTTTTTTTTTTTTTTTTTTTTTTTTTTTTTTAAATCCGATAACAGAAGGGTATGCCGAAACCTGTCGAGAGCAATCACTAGTTATTTTCTTATATATATCTTTTCTTTTTTTTTGTTATTTACATTTATATTTAAAAAAAAAAATCTTGTCATGCCCCGACTCTCCAAATTTAACCAATGTATTCATAGTCTATATATCAACTCATCTCACCAAACTTGAATCATCTATCACTAACATGAAAGGGGGACATACACTGTACACACCACTAGATAAAAATAATAATATTAAAGAGCAGTGGATATTGAAATTTGATAACATATGAATTAATGAAGTCCAACAAGCCAAACGTAAACACTTCAATGTTCAAGTTATTTTTTTCCTTGTTTCATGTCATTTCTAGTGAGGTAGTGGGGGATGGGCTGTTGGTTATTATATTTATTTCATATGGTGATATTTTCTGCACTATATGAACTAGCCGAAGGTTATGTATTGGTTGGTGGCATTTTAAAATTTTATTACTTCTCTTCATAGCTTATACATGTTTCTCATTTAATTTTTATTGTTCAATGACTGCCCTCAACAAAACTATAGAGCACTGGAACTTGGAGATTGTTGACGATGATTTTTGGATTGACTCGGTCAACAATAATATCATAATCAATTATAAACAAATAAAGAAAATCAATCAATGCATGCACGACAGATTTTACGTGGAAAACCCTTGAATGGGAAAAAACCACGGTGCCCCCTGAGGGCGAAAGAAATCACTATGAATCGCTTATGTTTTACACACTCAGATCTCTCATACAATTGCTTGATTACTCTCTCTCTAATCTCAAACCCCCTTTCATGTGTTTTAGGGTTCTATTTATATTAGTTTTTCTAGGGTTTCCCGTGTCTACGCCGTGTTGATAGGGGAGTTCCTATTTTGCGTTGCGTAAGGAGTCTAGGGTTTGTAAACAACTTTTAGGGTTTGTTTCCTGTTTGGACTCTTCTTTGTTTGAAGGAGATTGTATCTTATTCGGAATAGGATTTGATCTTTGAGCTTTGTATTCAATTGAATCCTCGCTTGACGTGGAAAATATACTTGGAATTGGATTACTCTTCTGGCTGTACGTTCTTTGGCGAACGCCTTGGATCGGCGAGCGCATTTTGCCTTTCTACTGGTCAACCAGTTGTGGCGAGCACACTTCTTCTTTGAATTGGAGAGCGTGCCAGGTGGTTCATCTCTGACTGATCTCTTCTCGTTGTCAAGTCAATGGGTGACGTGTTTATTTACTTATCGCGTCTTTATTGTCTCTTTTGCTGACGTGTCCTATTGCCAAATTTAAACACTTCGAGTTGATCCAATGCTGGCTAGTTTCTTTGGTTCTGCGAGCAGTGTTTATATAATTTACTTATGTTTTTCTGACTTTCCTCTTTTTCTGAAATTTTTGTAGATGTTTTTCCCTCTCTTTTTTCGTTTTTGCCACGTGCCACTTTTGTTATTAAGTCTTCCGCAGCAAGCTTTCATTTTCAGCTGCAGAATTTCAAACGATGGGTGTTGACGTGACGCGCTGCAACTGATGTCACTCCTGCAATGATTTCGCGTCTATTGTGAACTCCTATGATGCCACGTGTCCTTCATTTGATGAACACTTTCCATCACTGCCTTTACTCACAGGCGGCGGTACTTTATCATGGCCGTTTTTAATTATTGTTTTTTCTTGAATTTCGAATTTCCCCCTTTTAAAAGACGAGACTGTTCCACTTCGTTTCATTTCTTCCGATCTTGTTTTTCTGCAAAGAGTATCCTCTGAAAACACAAATCTTCCAAGCTTCTGCAACTAAGTGTGGGATTTCCGGCGGTTTTCTTGAAGTGCGATTCTGCTTCATATTCTCTTTCCTTCCTTTTTCAAGAACATTTCTGGTGAGTTTCATGGATCCTTCTCAACGCGCTTTTTTATTTAATCAAATGATGCAAGCTCTTGAGCTTGGCAATAAGGAGGTTGCAGACAAGATTGAATTATATTTGTGAAATTTTGACCCAACTCTTCCTGTGCCAATTTCCCTTTTCATCCCTTCTGATTCTGGCACCAATACTTCTGATTTCACGTTTCCTTCAACTGTTGATAATGAATTTCCAGATATGGCTAAGACTTCAAGGGCTGCTGGTAGTGGTCGATGAGGGCCTAAAACCCCTAGGGATTCTCTCATTGGTGCTCAAACAGTGGTTGACTCAGACGTTGAGGATCATCGGCGAGATGCCCTGTGCTTTGCTGCCGATCGCCCAAGCTCTTTTGATACTGAAGTAAACGTGGTCGGCGAGCAGGAAATTAGCAAATATAAGAGGAGATATGCCATTCCAGATACGGTCATCCTTATTCCTTCAGGCGAGCGGGCTGCATGGAACCCGCCGAGCGACACCGTTGCTATATATGGGTCGATGTTCGGTTGTGGGGTGACTCTCCCACTTCAACCATTTAAAGCCAGATTCCTGGCTGAAGCCAAGCTTGCTCCTGCCCAGCTTTCGCCAAACAGCTACAGGATTTTGATGGCCCTGTGCGTGATGTGGAAATCAATGGGTCGACGGTCGCCAACTCCTCGTGAAATTCATCACTTTTATGTTCTGCGATAGTCCAGCCATGGCAGAACTTACTATCTTCAGTCAATCGCTGTGGAAAATTGGATACCTGAAGGTGTATCCAATCCTGGGCAGGTGGAGATCTCCAGTGATGAAAAGAAGAAAGGCTTTATCTGGGGTTTCCCCACTTCAAACAAAAGATGGAAGAACAGTTGGTTCTTTGTTGGTGGCGAGTGGGGAAGAAACAATCCTGCCGACCCTCGCCGAAACCTTCGAGCGAGCAAAGTTCCGAGACACTTTACGTCTCCTGAAGCCTGGTCGAAGCTCTTCCCGCCTTGACCCCGCACGAGGTGAAGAATGTGACAGAAGCAGCGGTACTTAGTCTGGCCAAGAGAGGTCAAGAGTACCTTCTTGATGAAGCCAGAATGGTCACCTGTGGCGTTTTCCCTCGCCTGTCTGCTAGGCGACGCCGCTGTAAGTTCTTTTAAACTTTAGAGCTTGTCTTTATTGATTTTGTTTTAAGTGACTTTCTTTTTTTTAGTGAGCGAGTTCGACGTCGTCTGCGACGAACAAGCTCGAGCGGTAAAGAACTCTGAAGCAACCAGCCAAAGGCATGCCGAGGGCTTGCCTAAAGAAGGAGTTGCGCCACCCGAGGGCGATGACTCCCACGATGAAGGCGGAGCAGGAGTTCCTGCTGTTACGAAGGTAGTCGCCCAGTCCCGTGGGGGTGGAGTTGGTACATGTATAGCACTTCCCCTGTGATAGGTTTTGATAGTAATGGTGCTCGACCTAGGTATTCTTTGAGGGCGAGAAAAGCCTGTTCGCAGTTGTTGACGGTGATTTTTGGTAGTCACCGAGTCAATGATTTGCTAATGAATTGCTATGATTTATGAACTAGGATGATTAAAACCAAAAGAAAAATAACTAGAGATAACAACCAATTACGTGGTAAAACTCCAAGGATTGGAGAAACATCCACGGTTTGTTGCCTAGGCAACGGAGCCAAATCCACTATGAAGAACAATTACAAGAATGCTGCACTACAATCTCTCTCAAGCCATCTCTCTCTCTTTTTGTGTGAAGAAGGGGTATTTATACATGTTTAATTAGGGTTTTGGTATGTGGTGCCCTAATTGTGTGTTGTAATCCTTAACAGATTCGGACTCTCCTTCTTTTGTATATTTCCTGATTTGGTTGAATCCAAGTCTGATTCTGATTCTTCCTCCTTTATTTATGAAAATCTATTTGCTTCCTTATTTGAACTCTGCTGCCACTGTTGCTTATCATGGAGTTGCTTGTTGCTAATTGCACCCAGAGTTTGGAATATAGGCGCTGGTGACTATCTGTTTTTCATTGATTCCCGACTACACCGAGTTCTTGCCCGAGTAAGATTTATTGCCTGAGCAGCTCGTCTTTGCTGGTGGTCGGGAAGCTTCCTCTTTTCCCGAGCAGGTTCTCATGGGGGGAATTCTTGCTCCATTAGTTGACTTTCTTTTGATCTTGCTTACGTGGCTTTATATAGCGATGACGTGTCTACCACGACTATTTTTGCCTATAACAATACCCCCTTAAATATTTGTGCCGATCATGCTGAGTCAGTTCCACTCGGGTCAGATATTTAACTTCATGCTCATTTGCGACTAGTCTTCGTTTGTCTTTTTCCGCATTAATGTATCCTCGTTTGCTTCAAGGCTCTTAAATGACGTGTTTTAATTACGACCGCACGCATTCGATTTATCAATCATTTCAGAAATCTTTTGATGGTGACGTTTCTGCTCACTGGCGGCTCAAGGTGTTCTTCGGTCGCCACTTGTCCCTTCTTGTTTGGCTGGGGTACAGCGGTGGTGCGATGCATTTATGGGACATGACCTTTCTGTTCGCTCGCGTGTGGATTACGTCATCACCCACGCCCCTCTGTTTTCCCGCTTCTTTGTGTTTCTCCTAGGGTTTCGTGTTTTTTGAAATTAATGCGCTGCCTATAAAAACTGGCAGTGGTGGTGCTTCTCCTTTTTACTTTATTTTCCGCAATTTTTTGTGCATTATTCTCTGAAGAATTTGCTCGCATCCCCTGTTTATTGGGTTCTTCTGCTGCAACCATCTCTTCGTCTGCTTCAACTGCATCTCCAGCTTTTTCTGGGTTCTGCTTCACACACATCAAGGTTAGTTCTCATGGATTCTGCAACTAGGTATCGTCTTTACACTGTTGGCATGATTGCTATTGAGCAACATGATGCACACACTGCATCTATAGTCCACAATTTATTGAAACCACCTCTCTTTGATCAACCGCATTTCATTGATGCTGACGTTTCTGCAATTTCCCGTGAAAATTTTGCTCCTTCAGAGGCTCCATTTCCTCCTGAAGTTCATTCAGTTTCCTCGGATTCGTCGCCTCCCGACTATCAGCCTGCAGATTGGTCGGATTCTTCTTCTTCTACAGCTGACATTCGGCCTTGGAAACGATCGAGAAAAAAAATGAGCACTCGCAAGGTTTACAAAGACTCCCACTCGTTGGAGAGCCGAGTCGGGACCCAGAGGGTTGTCGAGAATGACGACGAGGAAGAGCATAGGGCTGCTCGCATTCCCTTCTCTCCCGAGCGCATATGCGCTTATGATGTAGAGCCGAATGTGGTCGGCCCTGAGGAGGTAGGCAAGTATATGCGGCGGTTCGATCTGGATGGCGACGTGATTTCGCTAATCCCCGCTGAAGGTCGGGCTGCCTGGAACCCCCCACCTGGTCATATGGCGATTTATGGATCGATGCTTGCCTGCGGCGTCACTCTTCCTCTCCAGCCGTTCATCACTTGGTTTTTGGCTGAGGCCCGAATTGCCCCAGCTCAGCTGACTCCAAACAGCTATCGGATTTTGATGTGCATGTGGCACATGTGGCACAGGATGAAGCGGCCACCTCCTACTCCTCGCGAAATCCGACACTTCTACTCCCTGAGGCCCGTGGGGAAGTCCGGGGTCTTTTTTCTTCAATCGACTCAGCTCGAGTTCTGGATCCCTAAAGATGTTGTGGTGAAGGGCGAGATCGAGCCGACCACCGATGAGAAAATGAAGGGATTTGTTTGGGGCTTCCCTACCTCAAACAAATTCTGGAAGAACAGCTGGTTCTTCGTGGGTGGACGTTGGGGCCAGTCAATCAGTTTTGATCTGGGTGGCTCCAAGATGACTTGCAGGGTTCCTCGGTATTTTTGTTTGCCCCAATGGAACCATGTAACTTCCTCCTTTACCAACGAAGAGCTGAAGACCTTGGCTCGGGCTGCCGTCCGCCCCTTGGATAAAAGGGGTAAACCCTACCTGTATAATGAGGGAAAGATGATTACAGCTCGCCTCTTCCCTCAGATTTCTGCCCGCCGCAGACGCCGTAAGTTATGTTGTAGTTTTTATCGTCTTTTATCTTTCATTTGTCTTGGTATTTGTCTGCTGACTCGGGCTCTCTTTTTTTTTTTTTTTTTTTTTTTTTTTGCAGTATATGACGTAGACGTGGTCTGCAATGCTCTGGCACGCCGGATGAAAGGGATCGTGGAAGCCAGCAGGAAAGAAGCTCTCCGCCAGCGAGATGCAGGGGTAGCTCCTCACGATGATAAGTCTGAGGAGAGCGTTCCCGAGGACCTTCCCGAGGATAATGATGAAGAGGGGGTGCCCGAGTATGTGCCTGAAGAGATCCATGGTCAAGAAACAGCTGCATGTTCAAAAGAGACCACGGCTGATCCGGAAGGCTTTGGAGTAAGTAGGACCGGAGCTGATCTAGACAGCCGAAAGGGTCCTTCAAAAGGCAAGGAGAAAGTGGGGCACCCTTCTGATTCTGATCAAGCAACTCTTGCTGGCGGAATCAACTCTCCCATTTCTGCCGCTGTAGATGCATCTCATGTTACTCCTCGAGATGCTGAAACGGCAGAGCACCACTCGGGCATGGTAACTCAGGGGACTCCGGCTTCTGCCGTTCCTTCTGCTCCTTAGTGCAGCAACGTTGAGGCGAGGCAGCTCGGGAAGAGAAAAGCCTCGTTTTCTTCTGGCCGAGCTACCCACAAGGTTCCCAGGGTGGTTGCCTATGTTGATTCGTCTTCGGGCGACGAGGGAGAGGGTAACGCTGAGGAGAACGTGGGCGCCTCTTCTCCAATGGTCCCGACAAAGGATGATATGGGGGGTTCAACTGCTATTCCTCGAGCTGTCTCGTCCGCCGAGCTTCCGAAAACCGATGCTGGCGGCTCGGGTTCCTCGCCCCATACCGATGATCCTGCCCCCGAATCCATGTTGAGGGCCATGGCTACTAGTCGAGCCTACATTGGGGAGGATCATTGGAGCCACCTAAGAACCGGGAGCGTGTCTGACCGACTCTGCAGATTTTTTAACAGTGCCTCTTACGTAAGTAGTGCTTTAGTTACATGCGGTATTTAGTATTCCTTTCTCGCTTTTCGCTATTATTTTTTATTTACTGTTGATTTGCTGCAGATGGTGGCCGAGATGTCTGGGGCTTGTCAAGCCGGTGAAGCCCAGGCAGAAAGAATAAAACGGCTAGAAGCCCAGTTAAAGGAGAGTGAGGACCGCTGCTCTCGGGCTGAGTTAGCTTGCCGAGAGGGGGCTAAGTCGAGCCAGGTGCTTTTAGACCAATGTCTGGCTCGGCAATTGGAGGCTGATCAGCGAGCATCTTCCGCCGCCGAGGAGGTCCAAATTTTGAAAGATCAGCTATCATCCACTCAGGGTGCTTTGCTCCAGGCTGAGTAGGCTGCTGAAGACGCCAAGTCCGCTTACGAACGCCGAATTGAAGACTTGGAGCGTCAGGCCCTGACAATCAGGTCCCTATCGAAGGAAGCTAGGTTGGAACTGGAACTACAGAGCGTTGATCGCTTCAAGAGGTCTCCAGCCTATGATGCTTTGCTTCTGCGCGAGTTCCAGCGGGGAATGGTCTCGGCTGGGGAGTTCTTCAAGCAGAAGAATAGGGCGACTGATCGGGCCCGGGCCAATTGGAGCCTTTCAATCAGAAAGCATGTGGATACCTCTCTGGAGTCTCTTCGGGTCCAGATGAGGGAGTGGCGGGCGTATTGTAGAAGTAAGGGTAAAGCGCCACATCCCATGCACCTTGAGGCTCCTTCTGCTGACTCCTTCTCCACTTTTTATGCCTGCGAGAAGGCGGGGATTGACAATGAGACACCTGACTTGGGACCCGTCCCCGGGATCGATTATACCGACTGGATGGTCGATGAGGAGGAGGATGTCATTGTTTGGCCCTCGGATGATAGCCTGTTAAGTGAGTATGTGATGGAGCCTGACCCGGATATTGGCGGAAGTAGCTCCCGACCCCCAGCGCCTCCCTCTTAAATATTTAATCTCCATATCTGCTTGTAACTATACTCAGATTTGTAACTACTTACATTTGTAATTATATAACTGTATTCTTTCTTTTTATATATATACACGGATTCTTTCTCAATAGAGTTGTCTATGAATGCGTGAACGAGATTATCTAAATCCTCTTTTTACCTCGGCCGAGTGCTTCGTTTAATCAGTAACTAATTCTAGCCGAGTGTCTTATACAACTGGCTTTTCAATGATTTTAGACTGTGCATCTCTTTTAACCGGTGACTAGTTTATGCCAAGTGTCTCATCTAACTGGCCTTTAAACAGTTTTAACCGCGTATCTTATTTAACTGGTAACTAGTTTTGGCCGAGTATCTTATGTAACTGGCCTTTATTGTTGATTTTGCTTTGCCTCAACGTTACGCCGAGGCTCGCCACGACCATACGTCACGGACGTCTCCTGGTTTTATCTGTGCAAGGTTTTGCCGAATCGTTGTGGCACATCGCGCCAGCCAACACGGCTGCGCATCTCACTAGCCTTTCTAGCGGCGCTCCGAGCAGTTTTCCAGTTAATTCTGGTGCCTCGGTTTTGCCTTTTGCTAAGGGATACATTCTTATCATTTTAGCTAGGCGGGCAT
This sequence comes from Acer campestre, assembly GCA_954870605.1. Classification (NCBI taxonomy): domain Eukaryota; kingdom Viridiplantae; phylum Streptophyta; class Magnoliopsida; order Sapindales; family Sapindaceae; genus Acer; species Acer campestre. The sequence continues at coordinate 9,526,257 of OX940804.1, read as the reverse complement.
GCTACTACAGCTTTTCCGCCCTTCGGGCACTACTCGTCCGCTCTTTCGCGGGTTTATGGCGCCCGAATTTTCTGGTGTTAGGTCTATGCCGAGTATCTCATGTAACTGGCCTTTAGACAGTTTGATCCGCGTATCTTATTTAACTGGTAATTAGCTTTGACCGAGTATCTCATGCAACTGGACTTTATTGAACACGAATTTCATTAGATAAGACATGATTATGAAACCAAAAACTAATACTTGAAATAAATAAAGGTAGAAATTGAAAACTGAGCTAAAGCAGAATTATAAAAATACGGTCGGATCGCTCAAGGATAGAAGATCTTTAAATATTGTGCGTTGCATGGTCGGGGCACTAAACTACCCTCTGGTCGGGCTATCATGTATGCCCCGTGTCCTACAGCTCCTTTGATGATGTACGGCCCTTCCCATTTGTCGGCAAGAGATCCTGAAGATTTATCTTTGGTGTTTGGGGATACTCTTCTTAGCACTAAGTCTCCGAGTTGGAATCTTCGTTCCCGAACATGGGAATTGTAGTACCTCGCAGTCCTTTGCTGGTACGCGGAATTTCTGACCTGTGCTGTATCTCTAGTTTCCTCAAGCTCGTCTAAGTTCTGCTGCAACATATTCATATTGTGTTCGGGACTGTATAACTGTACCCTGGGGGATGTAAAAGTTGTCTCTACTGGGATGACAGCTTCTGTTCCAAATGCCAGCGCAAAAGGGGTCTCCCCAGTGGACGACCTCATCGTTGTTCGGTACGCCCACAACACCTCGGGCAGCTTGTCCGCCCAACCACCTTTTTTTGCCTCTAGCTTTGCTTTCAGTGTATGCTTGATCACTTTATTCACAGCCTCTGTCTGGCCATTGGTTTGAGGGTGAGCCGGTGATGCATAGTAGTTCGCGATCTTGAATTCTTCACACATTTCTCTGAACTTTTTGTTGTCGAACTGGGTTCCATTGTCAGTTATGATGATGCTCGGGACCCCAAACCTATATATGATGTTTTTCTTGACAAAGCTGGTGGTGTTTGCTTCCGTTATGTGTACTAGTGCCTCCGCTTCTGCCCATTTGGTGAAGTAGTCCACTACCACAATAGCATGCTTTGCCCCTCCCTTTGATCCTGTGGGCATTGGTCCTATCAGGTCGAGTCCCCACATGGCGAAGGGCCACAGTGAGGTTAGACTTCTGAGTAACTCAGGGGGTTGCCGAATATCGTTTGCTATTCTTTGGCATGTCTCACAGCTCTCGGCGAATCGCTGCGCTTCTGCGAACAGGGTCGGCCAGTAGAAGCCTTGCCTAAGTACCTTGTGTGCTAGGCTTTTACCCCCAGTATGGTTTCCACATACTCCACTGTGGACACTTTCTAGGATTTTTTTGGTTTCTTCGCCGGTCACACATCTTTGCAATACTTTTGAGAATCCTCTCCTGTATAATTCTCCCCTTAAAATTGTATACCGGGTTGACCTGTATCTGATGCGTTTTGCTTCTACTGCATCCTCTGGTAGTATGCTTTCCTCCAAGTACTTCCTGAGTTTGTATGTCCAGTCGCTTGGGCTTGGCCGGATCTCAGCTACCATGATTTCCTCCGATTCTGCTGTACTGGGCTTAGTCAAATGTGCCACTGGTATTGCTTTGGATCTGACACTCGTGGTGGCTGAGGCTAACTTGGACAAAGCATCTGCTTTCTCGTTTTCTTCCCGAGGGATCTGAGAGATTTTGTATACCTTGAACTTTCTAAGTAGCCTTTTTGCAATGTCCAAATAGACTATCATGTGCTCTTCCCTTGCTTGGTATTCGTCCAGCACTTGATTAACCACGACTTGTGAATCGCTGTAAATTTCCAGCTCATTTGCCCCTAATGCTATGCAAACCCTTAGGCCGGCCAACAAGGCTTCATATTCTGCTTGATTGTTGGTTGCTTTGAAATCGAACCTCATGGCACACTCCACGGTATCCCCCTCGGGGGTTGTTATGACTATTCCTGCCCCGCTGCCGTGTGTGTTCGATGATCCGTCTACATGCAATTTCCATTGAAGTTTTTCAATCCGTTCACCCTCCATTGTTCTCCTTACCTCGGCATCGGGCTCGGTGAATTCTGCTATAAAGTCCGATACTGCCTGCCCTTTAACTGCTGCTTTAGGTGTGTATTTGATGTCGTATTCGCTCAGCTCCACGGCCCATTTGGTCAATCTTCCCGACACCTCCGGCTTTTGAAGGATTAGTTTTAACGGACAGTCTGTGTATACTTCTATTGTATGCGCTTGGAAGTATGGCCTCAGTTTCCTGGCTGATGTGATCAGTGCTAGAGCTATTTTTTCTGCTGGAGAATACCTGGTTTCTGCTGGTAAAAATGCCTTGCTTGTGTAGTACACTGGCTTTTGTATCCCTTCTTCTAATCGTATTAACACCGAACTTGTCGCCACCTCCGTGACCGACAAATACAAGTATAATGTTTCTCCTACCACCGGTTTTGAGAGGATTGGTGCTCGTCCCAAATACTCCTTCAACCTCTGAAAAGCTTCTTCACATTCTGCACTCCATTCGAGCCCTTTTCCCTTTTTTATTGCTTTGAAGAATGGGGCACACTTGTCTGTTGACTTGGCAATGAACCGATTGAGCGATGCGAGACATCCTGTCAGCCTTTGTACATCTTTCAACGTCTTTGGTGAAGCCATTCCTTCTAGTGCTCTGATCTTCTCGGGATTCACCTCAATTCCTCTTTGGTGAACCTGAAAGCCTAGAAACCTCCCTGAGGGTACTCCGAATACGCATTTACTGGGATTGAGCTTCATCTTATACTTCCTCAGAACATCGAAGGTTTCTTTCAAGTCCTCCGAGTGTCTTTCTGCCGTAGTGCTCTTTGTCAGCATATCATCCACATAGACTTCCATGTTTCTCCCAATCTGCCGAGCAAACATCCGGTTCACCAATCTTTGGTATGTTGCTCCAGCATTTTTTAATCCAAAAGGCATCACCCTGTAGCAATACAGTCCTTGATCCGTGGTGAAAGACGTTTTTTCTTCGTCTGCTTTATTCATCCGAATCTGATTGTATCCCGAGTAAGCATCCATGAAGCTTAACAGTTCGTATCCCACCGTTGCATCTACCAACTGGTCAATTCTTGGTAATGGAAAACTGTCTTTCGGGCAGGCCTTGTTCAAGTCAGTGAAATCTACACACATCCTCCATTGGTTGTTCTTTTTCTTGACCAATACTACGTTGGCTACCCACTCCGGGTACTTGACCTCCCTTATTGATCCTGCGGAAAGTAACTTCTCTACTTCTTTCTTGATTGCGACGCTTCTCTCCGGATTGAACAATCTTCTCTTTTGTATCACTGGTCGGGATTCCGGGTTGATCGATAGGCTATGTGATATTACCTTCGGGTCTACCCCTAGCATATCCTCGTGACCCCAAGCAAAAACATCCTCATATCTTCTTAGCAATGTGACAAGTTGGGTTTTGACGTGCATGCTTAAACTTGCCCCCACCTTCACTGTCTTACTCGGGTCCACTGGGTTCAGCGTTACCTCTTCGGTCGGCTCATCCTTTCTGACTTCAGGTTCTTCTCTAGGGTCCAATTCAAACTCTTTAGGCACTTTTGCCTGCTCTTCCGGTTCTTCCACCTTTTGCCGGGTCGCTACTGTGTACACTTGGTGTACTTCCCTATCTTTGTACACTGATAAGTTTGCTCTTCGGGCCATCTCTTGTGACCCCTTAACCACTCCTACTCCGTATTCCGTCGGGAACTTCATCATGAGGGCGTATGTTGCCGTTACTGCTTTGGTTTTATTCAGGAATGGTCGTCCCAGTAGAGCGTTGTACGGCCAGTTCTCTGTATCTACTACCACGAAGTCGAGTAGCACAGTTTTTTGGCAAGGTGTCATCCCAATCTTCACGGGTAGTTTCACTGTTCCTAGCGAGCTTACTTCGACTCCCCCAAACCCTCTAAGGGGCGTGGGAAAAGGCTGTAGGTCTTTTCTGTCCAGCCTCAGCTGGTCATATACTTCTGCACTTAGAATATCTGCTGAACTTCCATTGTCAATCAGAATTCGATGTACCTCTCTATGGCCGATCCGTGCGCCAATTACTAGCGCGTCATTTGGCTTAACATCCACTCCATGTGAGTCGGCTTCTGTGAATACGATCGGGTCCCATCCCTCTTTGATTCTTTTCGGGTCGGGTTCAATAGAATTCACATCCAGGTCTCTCCGTGCCTCCATGGCTTCTCGGATTTCTTGTGTCCTTTCCCTGTTACTCTTGCCGGTCGCCGGTCCTCCAAAGATGGTGTTTATTGCTCCCTGGTCCTCGGCTCCCTTCGGACTGAACTTTCTTGCTCGTTCGTCCTGCCGGCTACTCTTCTGTCCATCTGTCCTGTCCACTTTCTTGAGGACAATGTCTTTCAGATGTCCTTCCCTGATGAGAGTTTCAATGTGGTCCATTAACTGGAAACACTTGGATGTCTCGTGCCCGTTCTCCTTATGGAAACGACAATATTTGGTGGTGTCCCTCCGAGCATATGTCGACTGCCTAGGTGGTTCTTTTGACATGTTCTTCTCTTCTAAGATGGCCAAGATTTCACCTTGATCTTTCTTGAGTGGGGTGTAATTTGTATATCTACCTTGGAACTTCTGCCGTGGTTGATCGGTTTTTGGGTCGTATGCTCGCCGTCCATCCCGACCATCCCGTGCTCTGTTCTTCTGTTTGTTTCCTTTGGCGTCGGGCGCCTTTGTTTGTTCTTTGATCTTGGACCCTTCTGGGCGACCGCCATGCACGAAGTAACCTCCTGTGGCAATTTCTTCCTCTTCAGCCAGGGCGTATCCCCCTGCCATGTCCATCATATCAGCGTAGCTGGTTAGTCGGGTTCTTCTGAGGTCAAATGACAATTGTCCATTCTGTAGGTTGTTGATGAACGCAGCAATTATTGCTTCGTCATTCGCGCTTCCAATCTCGGATACTTCCTGACCAAATCTCCCCAGATACTTCTTTAGCGACTCATCCTTTCCCTGTCTGAGTTGAGATAAGTGAGCCACCGATTTTTTTCTATGCACATTCCCGAGGAACTGCCTTGAGAAAGCTTTGCTCAGTTCGCCAAAACTGCTTATGCTTGCTGCTGGTAATCTACCAAACCACCGGGAACCTAGATCCCCAAGAGTCTGAGGGAAATTCAAACATAGCAGTGCGTCATTATGGATGTATTGTGCCATAGCGCTCCTATATCTCCTGACATGTTCTTTTGGATCGGTATCTTTCTTGAACAGCTCCACGTGTGGCATCCTGAATCTCTCCGGGAAAGGCGTTCTCAGGACCCCACTAGTGAAAGGGCTCCCGGATTCGTCATCCGACAGTTCGTTACGCCCGTATCGCCTGACTAAAGCATCCATTTGTCGACGATTGTTCTGAACCTCCCGGGTTAGACTCTGTATGAGTATATCTCTGTCTCCTTCTGGTTCCTCTATCGCATTGAAATTTTGACTTATGGTCAATTTTTGACCCCTTTCCTCCGGATTCAACTCTCTGCGATCCCGGTTTAGGCCATGCAGCCGTACTGTGCCCCTTTTGCGCTTGCGATAACGATTCTGCTCACTCCCTTCCGAGGATGAAGATCGGTTTCTCCGGTGGCTGTGCTTCCTGGGGTGATCCCGATTTACAACTATTCGATCTTGATCGTAACCCTTGTCAGAATCATTCCCCTCTCTACGCTCCCTACTCCTCCTATCCACCCTTTCGGATAGTATTTCTGGCCTGCCTATAGGATCTCGTCTCGCTTTTAGGGGTGCATCAGGCATTGGTATCACTACTGCAGAACGCAGTCTCGCAGCCTGCTGGTTTGGAATGGACAAGCTGTGAGGCGAAGTCAAACCTCCCGTGGCGGAAAGGTCAATTCCTTGTTTTGCTGCGTCTGATATAAGTTGTTGCAGAGAAGCATGAAATCGCTGCGTGATTTCTTCATTAGTTGTGGGGAAACGTTGAATACCTGCCTGGGCAGCTGACTGGTCCGCCGTCATTAGGGTGGCATCCGCTGTATTGAGCGTGGTGTCATCCTCCAGCTCATTACTTGGCACGCCTTGACTGTACCTGGAATCGCTACCATCTCCTTCGCCAGCCATTGTTATCACCAATTTCTGGTCGCCCCTCCTTCTAGTGCCAATTGTTGACGGTGATTTTTGGTAGTCACCGAGTCAATGATTTGCTAATGAATTGCTATGATTTATGAACTAGGATGATTAAAACCAAAAGAAAAATAACTAGAGATAACAACCAATTACGTGGTAAAACTCCAAGGATTGGAGAAACATCCACGGTTTGTTGCCTAGGCAACGGAGCCAAATCCACTATGAAGAACAATTACAAGAATGCTGCACTACAATCTCTCTCAAGCCATCTCTCTCTCTTTTTGTGTGAAGAAGGGGTATTTATACATGTTTAATTAGGGTTTTGGTATGTGGTGCCCTAATTGTGTGTTGTAATCCTTAACGGATTCGGACTCTCCTTCTTTTGTATATTTCCTGATTTGGTTGAATCCAAGTCTGATTCTGATTCTGATTCTTCCTCCTTTATTTATGAAAATCTATTTGCTTCCTTATTTGAACTCTGCTGCCACTGTTGCTTATCATGGAGTTGCTTGTTGCTAATTGCACCCAGAGTTTGGAATATAGGCGCTGGTGACTATCTGTTTTTCATTGATTCCCGACTACACCGAGTTCTTGCCCGAGTAAGATTTATTGCCTGAGCAGCTCGTCTTTGCTGGTGGTCGGGAAGCTTCCTCTTTTCCCGAGCAGGTTCTCATGGGGGGAATTCTTGCTCCGTTAGTTGACTTTCTTTTGATCTTGCTTACGTGGCTTTATATAGCGATGACGTGTCTACCACGACTATTTTTGCCTATAACAGCAGTCTTTATTCCATTATATCCCTTTCCCTTTCTTAAGCGCTTTGAAGAACGGTAAGCATCGGTCTGTCGATTTTGTGATAAATCTGTTCAGCGACGCCAAGCATCCTGTAAGTTTCTGGACATCCTTCAGGTTTTTTGGGGAAACCATGTCAGCTAGCGCTTTGATCTTGTCAGGGTTCACTTCTATCCCTCTTTGATGTACCTGGTACCCGATAAACTTGCCAGATGGCACGCCGAACACACATTTTGAAGGGTTTAGCTTCATCCCAAATTTGGTTAGCACATCAAAGGTTTCCCGTAGGTCGTCTACATGTCCGTCGGCTTTGACGCTCTTGGTTAGTATGTCGTCGACGTACACTTCCATATTCCTGCCTATTTGGCTGGCGAACATCTTGTTGACTAACCGTTGGTATGTTGCCCCAGCATTCTTCAGGTCGAATGGCATGACAGTATAATAGCATAACCCTTGGTCCATGGTGAATGCTGTCTTATCCTCATCTGGTTTGTGCATCTTGATTTGGTTATAGCCTGAGTATGCGTCCATGAAGCTTAATAGCTCGTGTCTGGCTGTTGCGTCGACCAGCTGGTCGATTCTTGGCAATGGGAAACTGTCTTTTGGGCAGGCTTTGTTCAGATCAGTGAAGTCTACGCACATCCTCCACTGATTGTTCTTCTTCTTTACGAGCACAACGTCCGCTACCCATTCAGGATATTTGACTTCTCTGATCGATCCTGCTGCGAGCAGCTTGGATATTTCTTCCCTTATTGCTGCACTTCTCTCAGGGTTGAAGCTTCTCCTTTTCTATATTACCGGCTTGCAATATTTGCTTACTACTAGATGGTGTGTGGTTACACTTGCATTGATTCCTGGCATATCTTCGTGGCTCCAAGCAAAGATCTCCTTGTACTCCCTCAACAGATTCACCACACATGTTTTAACCTGCTTCGTCAAGCTCGCTCCAACCTTGACTGTTTTATTAGGCTCTTCTTCATCCAAGATGACAGTTTCGGTTGGTTCTTCTTTTTCTCTGTTGGTCTCATCTCTCGGGTCCAGCTCAAATGTTTCGGGGTTTTCCTCCCTCGTCTCTTGGTCGAGTTGATATATGCTTAAGGTTTCCGCTCCAGTCTTGTCTTTAAAGATTGACAGGTTAGCCCGGCGAGCCATTTCCTGCGACCCTTTAAGCTCTCCAATTCCAAATTCTGTCGGGAATTTGACCTTTAGTGCATGGGTGGATGTGACTGCTCGTGCCTTGTTCAAAAATGGTCAGCCGAGTAAAGCATTGTATGGCCAGTTATAAATATCAACCACCACGAAATCCAGGAGGATAGTCCGTCGACAAGGTGCTGTCCCAAATCTCACAGGCAGTTTCACCGTCCCCAAGGATCTTACTTTTGCGCCTCCGAACCCTTTTAGAGGCACATGGAACGGTTCCAAGTCTTTCCTGTCTAGCCGAAGTTCGTCATACACTCTGGCGCTCAAAATGTCAGCGGAGCTTCCGTTGTCTATCATCACTCGGAGGACATTCCTGTATGCTATTTGTACTCCCACAACTATTGCATCGTTGGGTTTGGCATCAATTCCTTCTGAATCTTCGGCTGTGAAGGTTATCGGATCATGGCCTTCTCTTGGTTTTTTGTGGTTTCTCTGCACAGAGTTTACTTCAAAGTCCCTGTTTTCATACATTACTTCCCTGACTTCCGACATCATTTCTCTGTTGCTTCTACCAGTGTGAGGTCTTCCAAAGATTGTATTTATAGCTACGCTAGGGCTGCCTTTCCTCGGGCTTTTTCTTTCTTGCCCACCTTCTCGATGGCTACCTTGGCGACCTGTGTTTTGGTCTCCCTTTAGTGTGAAATCTTTAAGGTGCCCTTCTCTGATCAGACTCTCGATATGATCCCACAGTTGAAAGCATTTAGAGGTATCGTGCCTGTGGTCTTTGTGGAATCGACAGTATTTCGTTGTATCTCTCCGGGCATTAGCTGACTGTTGTCGGGGGTACTTGGTGAGCCCTTTGTCTTCCACTACAGACAGTATGTCCTCCTGTTCGCCATTTAGGGGAGTGTAATTGCTATACTTGCCTCGGAACCTACTGGTTCTATTACTACCCCGGCTCTCTTGGGGTTTGCTCCTCCGGCTCTTCTCTTCTTTTTGGCGATCGCGAGATTGACCCTTTGTCCTCTCATCTTTGGACTCGGACTTTGTGTCTGGTTTATGACCATGGACATAACTACCCCCTTGGGCTACTTCTTCTTCCTCTGCTAGCGCATAGTCTCCAGCTATATCCATCATCTCTTCATATGTCTTCGGACGATCCCTCCGTAGGTCAAAAGACAGACGTCCGCTTTGCAGCCCATTGGTGAAGGCTGCTATGACGGCTACATCGCTTGCATCTTCTATTTGGGCGACCTCCTTCCCAAACCTGGCTAAATACTTTTTGAGTGACTCGTTGCTTTCTTGTTTCAAGTTCGATAGATGTGCCAGTGACTTTCTCCTTTGTACACTTCCCATGAATTGCCTTATGAACGCCTTGCTGAAACTAGAGAAGTTGCTAATACTTATGGCTGGTAGGCGCCCAAACCATCTAGAAGCGAGGTCGCCGAAGGTTTGTGGGAATGTTAAGCATAAGAGGCCGTCATTGGATGCGTACTGAGCCATGACATTGCGAAATCTGCAGACATGCTCCTTTGGATCCTTATTTTCCTTGTATTGTTCGATAGTTGGCATTCTGAATCTTTCAGGAAACCGGGTGTGAGCGATATGGTCGATGAACGGATTGTCTGACTCATCATCTGAAGACACATTGTGTCTGTATCGCTTAGCCATTGCTGAGACCTTCATTGAGAGCTGTTGGAGGGTAACGCTTCGATGACCAGTTGGTTCCCCCTCTTGGTTGAGCCTGCTTTTGACTGTCATCCTCCGATAATCATCTTCCTTGCTATCAGTACTTCTGTTACCCTCTAAATCATCTGTACTTTCGGATCTCTGTTGCCGCGCCCTTTTTGATCGCAACCCCCTTCTCAGTTGGGGACTCCTGTCTTCCGACGAGATCGATCGCCGCCTCCTACGGGCTTTGTTAGTCCTGTCATTGGCTGGTTCCCTATACGATCGCCCATGATACCGTTTTTCTGGGAAATCCTCGTCCAGCAAACTTTTTCCCTTTTTTTGCCCTCTTTCTTCCAGGGCCCCTAGCGAATCCTGGGGGGCTTCTCCCATAATTGGTTTTGCCTGAGTACTGGGAGTCGCAACATGGACTTCTGATCGCAGCCTTCCTGTGGGATGATTTCCGGGCGTGCTGGTCGTCAGCTCATAAGAAGACGAGGCTCCCAACCCTATAGGGAGCGTGAGTCCAATCTTGTTGGCCTCATTGACCAGATTCACCAATGCGGTATGAAAGTGCTGCAGAGTCTCGTTGGCTGCTCTAGTCCCTGGAGTTGCTGTTGACTGTTCCCCTGTTGCCAACGTTTCCTCTTCTAGTATCGCCGCTGCTTGAAGGATCTGATCATTATTGGGAATTTCATCTCTATCGCTACCATTGCTCATGCTGTGCCTGTTTTGTGTTTTGTAAGGATTCTTGGAAGCTTTTTATTCAGTAACCCTTTCCTTCTAGCGCCAATTGTTGACGGTGATTTTTGGATTGACTCGGTCAACAATAATATCGTAATCAATTATAAACAAATAAAGAAAATCAATCAATGCATGCACGACAGATTTTACGTGGAAAACCCTTGAATGGGAAAAAACCACGGTGCCCCCTGAGGACGAAAGAAATCACTATGAATCGCTTATGTTTTACACACTCAGATCTCTCATACAATTGCCCGATTACTCTCTCTCTAATCTCGAACCCCTTTTCATGTGTTTTAGGGTTCTATTTATATTAGTTTTTCTAGGGTTTCCTGTGTCTACGCCGTGTTGATAGGGGAGTTCCTATTTTGCGTTGCGTAAGGAGTCTAGGGCTTGTAAACAACTTTTAGGGTTTGTTTCCTGTTTGGACTCTTCTTTGTTTGAAGGAGATTGTATCTTATTCGGAATATGATTTGATCTTTGAGCTTTGTATTCAATTGAATCCTCGCTTGATGTGGAAAATATACTTGGAATTGGATTACTCTTCTGGCTGTATGTTCTTTGGCGAACGCCTTGGATCGGCGAGCGCATTTTGCCTTTCTACTGGTCAACCAGTTGTGGCGATCACACTTCTTCTTTGAATTGGCGAGCATGCCAGCTGGTTCATCTCTGACTGATCTCTTCTCGTTGTCAGGTCAACGGGTGACGTGTTTATTTACTTGTCCCGTCTTTATTGCCTCTTTTGCTGACGTGTCCTATTGCCAAATTTACACATACAACAGGGAGAAAATTGAATACTACAATCGACTCTTGAAAGTCTATATTTTTAAAAGTCCATAAAGTCTTAAAATAAAGTCTAGATAATCTTAATAGCCTATAAATAAAGTCAAAGACTCTTTCATAATCCTAAAAGTCTAGTCCATGTAATCCTAATAGTCTTGCAAATCCATAAAATCCTTACACCTCAAAATTGTCTATTAAAATCTCAATCCAATACACCCCCCTTAATATCCGATAATTTTCGTCCCAAACAAATCCAACCCTTAACAAAAAAGAGTGCATAATCAATCGGACAGGCCAAAAACCGAGTTCCCGAGGGTACAATAGAGTACACTACACACTACAGTGTACACTCGGTCAGTCACTGACTGACGGACACCTCCCTCCCATCGTTTTACCTTTTCGATCTTTTTGCATTGTCTTTGTTTTCAGACTTCATCGGTCAAAAAAGGGCCCATTTTCATAAGTATCCACTCAAATTCCTCCACGTGCACAGCAAAATCCCGCTCCCCCTTTTCACCTCCGTACCCTACACGATCGAAGGTCACTATCGTAATTTCACAACCTGTCTCTGCGAACTACAAATTTTATTCTCTCCCGCCCAAATTTCCCTCTCTCTTTCTCTGCCTACGAACAAAAAATAAAAAATAAAAATAAATAAATAATAATGTAGGGCTTTATTGATTTTATTTGTTTAGATTTTAATTACGCAGAAATATGCCAGACCTCGCCAATCTCGATATCTCTCCGTTACCGGCTCTGACTCGGTGTCCGACAACACTGAAGCCAATCTCTCCCAAGTCTTCTCGTGCCGACGAATTGGCCGTCCAGACCCTAGCGTTGACCGACGGAGACTGCTGCTGCGAAGGAGGAGGAGGAGAGGAGGAGGTCGGCATTAACGGAAATAGTGAAGCAGTTAGGGTTTCGAGGCGGAGTTGCACTACAGCTGTCCGAGCCAAGAAGGTGGCCTGTTCGGAGGAAGACGCGACGGATCTGGCTCGGAAGAAGATTGAATTGAGGATTCCACAATCAAATTGCTTTCTTCCGTTTCTCGTCGGCGCCAAAAAAATGGTTCCTATTTTTTATTTTTTATTTTTTATTTTTTTTCTTGTTTTTGTTTCTTGAATTTGATTAGCTGAAAGAGTTAAATATGTTGAAGTTTTGGTATGTTTAGTTTTAGTTAATTGGGAATTGTTCTGTATTTGGACTAGTTTGGGAATTTATGGTTGTTATTAATTTAATAGAAGATTCAAGCATGGTAGTCTACTTTGTAATCTTGTAAATGTTTTGGATGAAATTACCATGATTTCTAGCGTATTTTCGCTTTCTGTTTCAATCTTCTTGGGGAACATTTAATTTGCTTAGAAGTTAGGACAAAGATGGAAAATTTTATTGATATTCTTTGTACCCAAAGATTGATCTAATGAGCATTGAATATTCTTAGATTTTTATTTTTCATTTTTGTTGTTGTGCAAGAGTTAATTGTCACTTTCTTTTTCAGAAAGGTTATATCGGAAGGTTTTTTTTAATTTTTTTAATTTTATTTAATTTTTTTATTTCTTTTATTTTTTATTTTTATTTTTTTAATTTTAAACTATTGCAAATTTGGGGTTGGGGGAAGAGGACATGACACAAACCCACAATCACATTGATATGAGATGTGAGGAGCTTACTATATCGGAAGTTATCATGCCTATTATTGTTTAATTGGTTGTAATAGTTCTGGAAGAGTGATTATATAGCAGGTTTTGGTTAGGGTTAGAATTTGTAGAATTGTCTATCCTTAAGATTTATTAAATTATCAAATACAGAAAAAATAGTAAGGTAGAAGTTCTTTTGTATGTCTAAGAGCCAGAACAGATAGGCTGCAAACAAATTCTCAAAATATGTAAGTGAACTTTGGAGTGACAATAGATGTCCTTGTTATGAAACTTGTATTGTTTAAATTCTTGAGGTTTGGTATATGGTATAATTATGCACTGTTGTGTTGAGCTTTTTTCTACAACTTTATTTTCAGGTTGAATGTCTTCTTTGCCATAAGTGTATCTTCCCTGGGGAAGAAGTGATATGTTCCGTACGTGGTTGCCAAGGAGTCTATCACTTACTATGTGTGAAGGAAAGGCTTAGGTTCTCTAATCCGGCGAAATTCAAGTGCCCACAGCATGTAAGTTATTATGAGTTATGGTATTCTTTTTTGTCTTAAAGTTTCCTAACCTTTCTATAAACGTGCTTCTATGGAGAAATCATGCAATCATTTAAGAATTGGGAGGGTACGAGAAAAAAGAATATGCATTTACTTTGTCCCATGATGATTCTAGTTGGCACTATTCTGCTGTACTTTGAATCAGCGATTCTACTACTGTGGTTTCCGAAAATTATTGAAAATTTGATTGGTCAGTTTATGCGGTGTTTAAAAAGGTGATTTGAGGCGGCTGCCTCGTGGCGAGGCAGCCTTGAGGGGCTGCCTCAGCCTTCAAATGAAGCATGGCTGCCTCAAGCTGCCTTAAGGCGAGGCGCGGCCTGAGGCGATTTGTGATTTTTACAATAAATAATTAAAAAATATATATAAAAACGCAGAAAGTAGGCACTTCGTCCAAAAAGAAAGTGCCGACTTTCAACCTTTAGTTCTCTAAATCCTAAAATAGACACGAATGATAGCCTATTCGATATATAGTATTTACCATTAGGATGAGGTGTTTTGTTTGTTTGTTATGTTTCATTTATTTGGGATATTTATATTAGTAATGTTGATTATGACTCCTTTATTAAATGTTATGAATTGTTTTCTATTTAGTATATATTTTTTAATTCTATTTCATTTTTTATCATTTTCGAGTTAAGTCTGCTGCCTCGACCGCCTCAAGTTGGCCGCCTTGCCTCACCTCGCCTTTCGCCTTTTTAAACCTTGCTTTTATGTTAATTTCTTCTTTGTTTGTACAGAGATGGTTTTTACTGAAATTATATCAAGTTTATCGAGTTGCAATACTTATTACTCTTGAGATGTGTAGTTTCTCATCTCAGCACCGAGACTTCAATATAAAGTATGTAAATTTAATTTTTGGGTTGAGCTGCTAAATATAAAATTACCATAGCTAGTTAGTGATGTCCAAATCCTTGAGAATGGTCCAATTTGATCTCTACTTTGCTCACTAGTTCTAATTAAGTCTTTTGCTGTTTGTCTGTTCAATGATTCTGTTTCTGTAGTTTCTTTTCTAGCTTTCTGTTTTCTAGAAGTTCGTATTATGTTTATGGGTTACAATCATGACATTTTCCCAATTGATTGTGATGTAACGTCTCTATGATGTAACCTCTATCTAATTTCTTTCTAATTACTGTTTTCACTGTTGATCATACACTTGACATCTTCTCGTGAACAGGCATGCTTCATTTGCCGACAGAAGTTACAGTGGCGATGTGTGCGATGCCCAATGGCATCACATGATAAGTGTGCTCCATGGCCAGAAAAAGTGATTCGTTTCAAAGACCAACCAGGACGAGCGGTTTGTTGGAGGCATCCAGCTGATTGGCGCCTAGATAAACAGGTCAATTTCTTCTTTCCTGCATCAGCAATAGCCCCTTTTTACATTGCTCACATTTTGTCTTATGTTTTAGTCATTACCTTTTTCAATCAGAATCATTTTACTTTCTGACTCTCTTTTACTGTAGGATTGAGCAAGAATTTGTTTAAAATCTCTTTTTCATGTGGACTTGGGATCTAACATGTTAGAACTTAGGAACTTCATATTTTGAATTCATATACCATGTGCAATTAGATTTCTAGTGCCTGAATTTGAGCTGATTTGGCTACATTTGTCAATACTCCACAACCCTCTTAAATATTTATTGATTGTGGTAAACTGGATTAGAAAAACTCAGAGTGATTAGTCTCCAACCTATTATGGTGTCAAAATTTGAAGGACTTTTTTTTTTTTTTTTTGTTGAAAAAAACTTAAGAAACCTGGACTCTGGAAGGGGACTTAATTATTTGAAAATTGTTATGTTACTCTTTAATGTGTTTGATTTCTTCTAAAAGAAATTCTGCTGGCATGTCGATTCAGGTTTAAATTGGTTGCATACTAGCAATAATTACTATTTTTGGAGTTAGTTATCATCATTTATTCTATAAAACTGATTGCCCATTTCAGATTCACTTTTGCTTCTGGGCAGAATTTATTCTACTTCTTTGAGATTGTTTCTTTTCGGCAAGTTATCTTCAAATTGGAAAGATTTGTAATCTTTTATGCCTTTGCTATTGAAGTATTGAACATAGAAACATGTATTTATGATATCTGTGAAAGTTTATTCTTTATTCACTTAACTTAATAATCTGTACAAAACAGCCCTATATATATACACACTAGGCAGTAACAAACTGTTTAATCTAAGGAATTTGTTTCCTCTTTAAAGAAGGAAACTAATACTAAATCATCTAATAATAGGAAACCTAATATACATCATAATTAAATATCTAAATCCCTAGAAAACAGTAACAATATCTCCAACACTCCCCCTCAAGTTGGGTTGTATATGTTTAACATACCTAGCTTGCTACATAGATCTTCAAAGCCAGTCCTCGGAAGTGCTTTTGTAAGTATATATGCATTTTGTAATGATGGAGTGTATATAGGTTCAATGACTCCCCTTTCTATATTCTCTTTGATAAAATGTTTATCAATCTCAATATGCTTAGTCCTGTCATGTTGAACGGGATTTTTAGCAATACTGATAGCTGCTTGACTGTCACTCAACAACTTTATAGATCCATCAATAGGAACCTTCAAATCAGCTAACAAGCGTTTCAGCCAAATTCTTTCACAAATCCCTTGAGCCATGGCTCTAAATTCAGCTTCAGCACTGCTTCTTGCCACAACAGATTGCTTTTTACTCCTCCAGGTTGTCAAATTTCCCCAAACATAAGTACAAAGACCTGAAGTTGATCTCCTGTCGGTGACAGACCCAGCCCAGTCTGCATCTGAATACACCTTTACATCTCTTCCTGTATTCTTTTTAAAAAACAGTCCTTTTCCTGGAGTCATTTTTAGATATCTCAGAATCCTTTGTACTGTTGTCATGTGTTCTTTAGTGGGATTGTTCATATACTGACTAACAACACTTACAGGAAAGGCAATGTCAGGTCTTGTATGAGAAAGATAGATTAATTTCCCTACAAGTCTCTGGTACCTCCCCTTTTCAACAGGAGCACTATCCTGAATTGACCCTAGTTTGGTGGTAGAGTCCATTGGTGTATCAGCTGGTTTACAATCGAGCATAGCAGTGTCTTTAAGCAAATCTAACACATACTTCCTCTGTGAGACAGCAATACCTTTCTTCGATCTAGCAATCTCCATCCCTAGGAAGTACTTGAGGTCCCCTAGATCCTTGATTTCAAATTCTTTTGCAAGAACTCCTTTAATTCTAGGTATTTCCTCCTCAAAGTCTCCTGTAAGCACAATATCATCTACATAGACAATCAAAACAGCCAATTTACCACTAGGAGAATGCTTTGTGAACATTGTATGATCGGCTTGCCCTTGGATGTATCCTTGCTCTTTCAACATCTTGGAGAATCTCTCAAACCATGCTTGGGGAGACTGCTTAAGACCATATAAGGACTTCATTAGCCTACATACCTTGCTACCATTGGTTGCATTTTTATTCCCAGGAGGAATTTCCATGTATACTTCCTCATCTAAGTCTCCATTCAAGAAAACATTCTTGACATCTAACTGATAGAGAGGCCAGTCAAGATTAGCAGCAAGAGATAATAGAACTCGGATGGAGTTTAACTTAGCCATGGGTGCAAAAGTCTCCTGGTAGTCAATGCCATATGATTGGGTGAAGCCCTTGGCTACCAGTCTTGCTTTAAACCGTTCTATACTGCCATCAGCTTTAGTCTTCACAGTGAAGACCCATTTGCAACCCATTGGTTTCTTCCCCCTAGGTAAGTCACAGATTTCCCATGTACTGTTCTTTTCTAGAGCCCTAAGCTCCTCTTCCACAACACTCTTCTACTCGGTTATAGACAAAGCTTCCTCCACACTGTTAGGAATTTGCACTTCTGAAATTTTTGCAATAAACCCTCTGTAACTTTGAGACAGCCCTTCATAACTAACATATTTGCCTATAAGGTACAATGGTCTACTTCTGCATTCTCTCACCCCTTTCCGGACTACTATTGGCAAATCACCATCAATTTGTTCACTATCAAGGTCTGAACTGTTAGGGGAATTATTGTCTTCAACCTGTGCATTAATTTCTTGAATTTGAGGTTCAGGCTCAGATGATTGAACTGGCTGAGTGTGTGTTGGAACCACTACTTCTTTCTGTTTTTCCCGTCTCCTTGTGTAAACAATATTCTTTTGATCAACAGCAGCTGGGACATGACACTTAGATGGTTCTCTAGGAGTTTCACTCAAAGACTGACTGCTAAGAGGTTCATTAGAGTTCGGTTTAAGAATATGAGGACTAACTGAAGGAATTTCAACCGAGCTAGTCGTCCAAAACACATCTAAATTCTCAAGACTTTGTGGTGACAGACTAGGTTTCTCAGATTTCCAAAACTGATATTCACTAGAATTCTCCCCCTGAATAATAGTTTTGGTAAAAAATGGTTTTGTTTCAAAAAAGGTAACATCCATACTGTAATAAAATTTATAATTAAGAGGATAAAAACACTTATAACCCTTATGAATGGAAAAATAGCCAAGAAAAATCCCCTTGACAGATCGCTTATCCAACTTACCCCGTGAGTGTTTGTGAAGATGAATAAAAACAGTACACCCAAATATTTTTGGTGGTAAATTAGATATTAGGCGACATTCGGGATAGAAGTGAAGAAGGGTTTTACTAGGAGTTGAAAACTGTAAAGTCTTTGAGGGAAGCCTATTGATCAAGTATGCTGCTGTAAGAACAGCATCTCCCCAAAACTTTTTAGGCATATTTGTGGAAAACAACAAGGATCGGGCAACTTTAAGGATGTGTCTATTCTTCCTCTCGGCAATACCATTTTGTTGTGGGTTATCAACACAAGAACTCTGGTGAATGATACCCTCACACAATAGGTAATTGCCAAGCTGAGAATAAAAAAATTCTCTACCGTTGTCAGTCCTGAAAATTTGAATTTTAGTATTGAATTGGTTTTTAATCATGGTATTGAATGTTTTGAAAATTTGAGAGACCTCGGATTTGTGTTTCATGAGAAAAATCCAAGTAAGTCTTGTGTGATCATCAATAAACGAAACAAACCATCTAGCACCAGTGACATTTGGGGTTTGTGATGGTCCTCAAACGTCACTATGTATCATAGAAAAAGGTTTAGTTGATTTGTAAGTTTGACTTGGAAAACTTGCGCGAGAGTGTTTAGAGAATTGACATATTTCACATTGGAAAGACATAAGGTTTTTATTATTGAACATTGAAGGAAATAGTTTAGCAAGATACATAAAACTTGGGTGTCCTAAACGGTAATGCCATAACATCACATCACTATCTAGACTAGACTCCCTAACAAGGTCATGTTTGCTAATATTGTTAACATAAGGCCTACTCACTGCTATTGATGCTTGTAGTTTAGGAGTGGGTTGAACTTCTAGAAGATAGAGTCCTTCACTGCCTCTAGCACTGCCAATCATCCTCCCCGTAGTCAAATCCTGAAAAACACAAGTATTTGAACGAAATTCAGCCACGCAGTTCATATCTTTAATAAGTTTACTCACTGATAATAAGTTGCAATTTAGTTTAGGCACATATAAAACAGAATGCAAAATCAGGTTCTTAGAAGCAATCACTGTGCCAATGCCCATCACTTTAGATAGAGTTCCATCAGCAATTCGTACATGAGGGCTGTTACCACAAGCTGAGAATTGATGAAAAATGCTTTTATCTCTAGTCATTGGTTTGAAGCTCTAGAATCAACTATCTATGACTGAGATTTGTCTAAGTTAGCAGCTAAAACATCAAGAAAATTACCTTTTTGTGCAATAGAACCCGTACCAATTACAACTGGACTAGTAGACATCTGTGTCTGGCTAATGATCTTATGCAATACATCCAATTGGTCTTTGCTGAAAGGTTCAATTCCTGTGGTGAAAGACAGGTTCGCTCGACCCTCACGGTCCTTAGTTGGTTTCCAATCAGTTGGTTTCCAATCAGCTGGTTTCCCATAAATCTTCCAACACTTCTCCTTTAGATGCCCAGGTTTTCTACAGTGATCGCACCAAGGTCTACCTCCCCTACGTGGTTCCTGATGATTGCGGGCAGCCAAAGCAGAAGCTTCACCCCCTGTTTCTGTTCCAAGCATCAGAGTTCTGCGACTTTCCTCTCGTCTGACCTCGGAGAAAGCCTCACGAAGACTTGGCAGTGGCTTGGAACTGAAGATCCTTCCTCGCACAGCATCGAGATTGGAAGTTAAACACAAGCAGAATTTGTAAACTCTTTTAGTCTCGATAATCTTCTTGTACTGTTGAGAGTCTTCGGGTGAACTCCACTTATATTTTTCAAATGCATCAAGCTGCTGCCAATAAGTCTGAAGTTTGTTGTAGTACTCGGTCACTGAGAGATCCCCTTGCCTTAGGTTATGAAGTGCTCCTTCAATTGTCACTAATTCGGGAGTGTTGTCCTTGTGAGAGTATGCCTCCTTCACTGCTTCCCAAACCTCGGCAGCTGTCTCATAAAGGAGGAAATTCTCACCGATATTAGGCATCATCGAATTTATCAACTAAGACATGACTTGGCTGTTCTCTCTCTTCCAGGTTCTATATCTAGCATCCTTCTCTTCGGGCTTGACGACGTTTTCTGTAAGATAGTCTTCTTTCTCTTTGCTGCATAGATAAAATAGGACGGATTGAGACCACTGGAGGTAATTTCGACCGGTAAGTTTGTAGGAAGTAATTGACACGTGAGGGAAATTTTGAGGTTCTCCACCATTGCCGCCAAGAATGGTGGTTTCAGAATTGCTGGATTAAATTTCTTTGGACATGATGAATGATGAGGATTATTGCTGGAAAGAGCAACAAGAAGATCGGAGTTAATGCTGGAAAAAAAAGAAAAAAAAAAAGCAGTAAGGAATTCGAGATTGAGATCACTGCCGGAAAGAGCAGTAAGAGAAAAAAAAAAATTAGGGTTTCAGAGGAGGCTCTGATACCATGTGAAAGTTTATTCTTTATTCACTTAACTTAATAATCTATACAAAACAGCCCTATATATATACACACTAGGCAGTAACAAACTGCTTAATCTAAGGAATTTGTTTCCTCTTTAAAGAAGGAAACTAATACTAAATCATCTAATAGTAGGAAACCTAATATGCATCATAATTAAATATCTAAATCTGGTGTAGCGGAAGCTCTACGAGAAAAACCTGCAAGAAACAATTAGTTCAATTTACTAATATTCTGTTGATCCGCGCACGGATGTCAGAATATCAGGCTTCAATACGACAATCCTCGCGCACGAAGGATGTGTAATTGGATAGTTGGAGAATGAATTCTCTGAAATTTTATTGAATCAAAAACTGAAAAATAATGACGGCATACAGGTCTATTTAAAGAAACCAAACCCTAACCCTAATCCGAATCCTTGATGAGCAAGGAACGGCCTAAAAAACCCTAAATAACGAAAATTGCCAAAAATGGCAAATTTGAGTTAAATGCAAAAACGAATAAAGCTAACAATCCTAAGAAAGCCGGAATTGACGGAAGTCGATTCGGACTTGGAAAACAAAAGTTATTGCAAAAACGAAACTTTCCTAAAACGGCAAAAACGGCCTTTTCGGGGCCTAAACGATGGAATTCGGCTAAAATTGGGCATGCCACACAAGCAAAGCTTGTGAATTTGAAAGCTCTCGCCGATTCGCTTGAACAGTAAAAGTTTCAAATCAATCCGACTCCGTCGCCCGGACTAGTAGGATTGAAATGGCCTTTTTCCTTGGTCTTTTTCATATCCAACCCCTCCATGTAGTCCAATGCCATGGCTGCTGCATCAGTCCATCCAGGGTAGAAAAACGTCGACCTCGACGTGGTATCCTCCTCCGCAGAATCCTCAAAATAGGGCACCAAATGCTTCACGTTAAACACATCAGCTGTACGAATGTGGCTAGGAAGTTTCAACCGGTAGGCATTCGAATTTATCTTCTCGATCACTTCAAGTGGGCCAATTTTTTTCGCTGCAAGTTTGTTGTACTCCCCAACTGAAAAACGGTCTTTAGTCAAGACAGCCCACACAAAATCCCCTACTTCGAACTCCACCAGACAGCGTTTCTTGTCCGCTGCCGCTTTATACTTGGCTGTCGACTTCAATAAATTCTCATGGACCTGCTTATGTGTCTCCTGTAAATGGTGAACAAAATCTGCTGCTTTACCTTGAATTCGAGTCTTGTTTGGAAGGGGAATTAAATCGAGCGGACGGCGAGGGACCCCTGAATAAACCACTTGAAAAGGACTGAAACCTGTGCTCCGGTTGATTGCATGATTGTGGGCGAACTCTGCCTGGCTGAGCTTTTGATCCCAAGCTCGAGTATTCTCTCCCAGTAGACAGCGCAACAAGTTTCCCAGTGACCGGTTGACGACTTCAGTTTGCCCGTCTGTCTGCGGGTGATAGGCACTGTTGAAATCCAGGCGACTGTTCACCAGTTTCCACAAACTTCTCCAAAAATGGCTAAGAAAGCGTGTATCTCTGTCGGACACAATTGAATTCGGCAGCCCATGCAGGCGGTATATTTCTCTGAAAAAAAGTTGAGCAACACTAACCGCGTCCGTGGTTTTCTTGCACGGAATGAAGTGGACCATCTTCGAAAACCTGTCAACGACCACATATATTGAATCAAATCCACGTTGAGTCCTTGGTAATCCGACGACAAAGTCCATGCTTATTTCCGCCCATGGTTCAACTGGGACTGGCAGCGGCAAGTACAACCCCGCATTAGTTGCTTTTCCTTTCGAAACTTGACAAATTCGACAACGCTCTACATATCGCTCCACCTCTTTTCGAATTTTCGGCCAAAAATAGCTCGCCTTGATCAATTGTAGGGTGCGATCCCTGCCCACATGTCCTTCTCCATGAAGTTCTTGGAGGATTTGCAACCGTAAGCTACAGTCTGGAATGCACAACTGATTCCCTCGGAATAGGAACCCATCTACCAGTAGAAAATCCGATTTTTCCCCAGTTTGCAAGGCTGTCATGATGTTTGAGAAGTAAGGATCTGTTGCTAGTAAATCATGAAATAATTCGAAACCTGGTATTGTGAGACTCATGGTGGACAGCAAATTACTTCGTCGACTTAACGCATCCGCAACTCTATTAGAGGTGCCTGCTTTATGTTTCAGGACGAACGTAAACTGCTGAAGGTAAGCTGACCAAGAGGCGTGTCTAGCTGAAATTTTGTCCTGGCTGTAAAGGTGCTTCAATGCCTCGTGATCCGTATAGAGGACAAATTCCCGATGGAAGAGATAGTGTCTCCAATGTTTTACGGCTTGGACCACTGCATAGAACTCAACGTCGTAGGTGCTATATCGCGACCTCGCTCCGGACAGCTTCTCACTAAAAAACGCCACTGGTTTGCTAGCTTGGCTCAACACTGCTCCGATGCCCAGCTTAGATGCATCACTGTGAAGCTCGAAAGGCTGCGAAAAATCTAGAAGAATTAAGATGGGGGCTGTTGTCAACCGCAATTTGATGAGCTTGAATGCTTCTTCAGCTTCCGGAGTCCATATAAATTTGTCTTTCTTTATGCAGTCCGTAATGGGTGCCATGATGCTACTGAAATGGGAGATGAAGCGTCTATAGAAGGCTGCCAAACCATGAAAACTCTTGACATCCGTGACAGTCTTTGGCTGTGGCCACTGTTTGACGGCTTCGATTTTCGACTCATCCACTTGCAACCCTTCTCCCGAAATAACATACCCTAAAAATAACACCTTGGCAGTCATGAAAACGCACTTACTTGTGGCTGCAACTAATTTCTGAGCGCGTAGGACTGTTAACACCTCACGAATGTGTTGCTTGTGTTGCTCCCGGTGTGCACTGTAGATCAGGATATCGTCAAAGTATACGACCACGAATTTTCCGATGAAGGGCCGTAAAGCTTGGTTCATCACTCTCATAAACGTACTCGGTGCATTAGACAGGCCGAAGGGCATGACTATCCATTCATACAGACCCTCACGCGTCTTAAACGCGGTTTTCCACTTGTCTCCAGGTCGAATTCGGATCTGATGATATCCGCTCTTTAGATCCAATTTAGTGAACACAGTTGCTCCACTAATTTGATCAAGTAAGTCATCTAGACGAGGAATAGGGAACCTATACCTCACCGTGATTTTGTTGATCGCACGGCTGTCCACACACATCCTCCAGGACCCATCTTTTTTTGGAATTAGAAGGGCCGGTACCGCACACGGACTAAGACTCACGAATGTGACCCTTAGCCAACAAGTCTTCCACCTGTCTCCGTAACTCCTCATGCTCTACGGGACTCATCCTGTAATGTGGGCGGTTTGGTAGGACTGCTCCCGGTTCTAAGTCGATTTGGTGTTGAATGTCCCTTAAGGGTGGCAGCCCTTCAGGTAGCTCTTCGGGAAACACCTCTGGAAATTCTGATAACAGTGGAACGGCGTCTTGTGGAAGCTCAACCTTGGCTGTCTTTTCTTTGTTTAGCAACACAAAGATTGTCTCTGCCTCCTCCATTTCCGATTCAAATCTAGCAAAAGAAAGAAGATTTGTGCTATCGGGTGATTTAGGTTTTTCCGAATTCTTATCAGGTAATAGCACTATATTGGTGTTGTTGAATCGCAAGGTGTATGTGTTCAGAAACCCATCATGCTTCACTTTTCGGTCATATTGCCATGGTCTTCCGAGCAATAGGTGGCAGACGTCCATATGAACCACATCGCACCACACTTGGTCCTTATAGTTCGTTCCCATCGAAAACGGCACAAGAACTCTTTGTGACACCATTATCTCCCCTCCCTTTTGCAACCATACCAGCTTGTACGGTCTTGGGTGCTTTTCTGTTTTCATTCCCAATTTTCGAACAGCTTCGACTGCTATAATATTCTCACAACTTCCCCCGTCGATCACATATCGACAAACTTTGCCTAAAATAGTACACGTTGATTAAAACACATTATTTCGAAGCCAGTCGCTCTCCTGAGCTCGTGGTGTCAAGAAAGCACGTCTTACCACTAATAGCGGGCTAGAATCGCCATCTACATGGTCTTCTTCGACGACGACTTCGTCATCAAACTCTGCCTCTTCTCCAACCTCTGCATCTCCTTCGCCACTGTCATCCGTTTCATTAAACAAGGCTGACCTCTTTCCTAATTTTCGGCACTCCGATTGGCGGTGTCCAACTTCTCCACAGCTGAAACATATCACACCCCCTGTCACTGTGCGCGGCTGCTGGACTTGATTGGTAATGGGCTGTTGGGTCTGATTGGTGGGTAAGCGCGGACCACTTCCACTGCTGCTACTGGCCGCGGTTCGCTGCTGCCATCCCGGGTTACTACTGCTGGCTCTTGTCCTTCCTATTGAACCCGTATTGTTCCCTGTTATTGGTCCACCTCCCGTTCTTCGAACCAAGTTTTTTTCTATCTGCAAAGCTCGTTGGTGTGCCTCTGAAACCGTAACCGGGTCAAAAAGGTTCACCACGTCTAGAATTTGGGATCGTAATCCTCCACAATACCTGGATACTAACTGATCTGGGGTTTCTTGAATATCGTTGCGCACCAGCAACTGATAGAATTCTGTTGTATAGTCATCGACTGAGCGTAATCCCTGTCTCAAATTCTGCAATTTCTGGTATAATAATGATGGGGAAGTGGTTAGAGATTTGAGAACTTACGTTAGGCATAAGTTTAGGAAAGATAATTAGGGTTTTGGGGATATTTTATTATTTTATTTTTGAGATATTATCTCCTTTAGAGATAATTGATTCAGGTTATTATCTTTTAGTATTTGTTTTCTATTTAAACTCTTTGTATTTATCTTTTGTTTCTGATTATTATAAAAGGCCCCTTTAGAGCCTTTTGTAGGGTTAGACTTGATGAATTGAATAAAGAATTGAATTGCTGTGTTTTCTAAATCCCTTTTCTAGTTCTAATTTGTACTGGTTCTACATCAATTGGTATCAGAGCTAATATTTTGTTCCAATTCGCTTCCATATATTCCTTTTTCTTTTTCTTTTTCTTTTTCCCACACACATCTGCACCACCCAAGCCTCACACCCGTAAACACACATCAGTAACAGAAACCTTCCCTGCTAGCCGTACACGCGCCCACGAGCCACCACCCACGCGCCGCCGCAGCCGCCGGTGTGTGGTCGTCACCGCCGGCACCAACAGATTCAGACGAGGCCGGCTGTGACTTTTCCCTTCATCGCCGACGTCCAGTTCTGCCTCGATCAAAGTAGATTTGCGTTCAAAGTTGCTGCTCGCCGCCGTTCACCTTCGCCGCAGATCGCCGGCGCGTGGACCCTCACCGCCGGCCCCAAACGATTCGCCGGCGTCCGCTTCTTCTAGTCGTGGATCCCGTTTCCGGTCGCCAGGTGTCTACGTGCTTGTTTTTTGATTAGGGACGTCGTGGCAATTTCTGTGAGTTGGAGGACCTGGTGGATATTTTTCTAGGCTGTTTTGTGGTTTCTGTATTCTGCTGGTCTTTTCGCTAATTCACCATAATTCAGGGGTGTTTTCGTAATTGTGCAATCTATAGGGACTTTTCAGCAATTTTTCCGCCACAACAAATTTCAGTTCATCAACGGTTAGCTTACTTCGGAGGAGAGGTTGGTTAGTCTGATATCGAATTTCATTGGTTTTTTGTTACATTTGCAGGCTTTTCTTATTTATTTGCATCAGATCCAGTCTTTTTATTTTTCATTGGAATTGACGGAAGTCGATTCGGACTTGGAAAACAAAAGTTATTGCAAAAACGAAACTTTCCTAAAATGGCAAAAATGGCCTTTTCGGGGCCTAAACGATGGAATTCGGCTAAAATTGGGCATGCCTCACAAGCGAAGCTTGTGACTTTGAAAGCTCTCGCCGATTCGCTTGAACAGTAAAAGTTTCAAATCGATCCGACTCCGTCGCCCGGACTAGTAGGATTGAAATGGCCTTTTTCCTTGGTCTTTTTCATATCCAACCCCTCCATGTAGTCCATGTAGTCCAATGCCATGGCTGCTGCATCAAAATCCCTAGAAAACAGTAACAATATCTAGGGATAGGCTAAACATAATAAAATAAGAATGGAAGCAATTAGATTCGTTACCCGTTTAACATGCTGAAATAAAATGATTTTTTTTGTTGGTCTATTTTCAGTCCATTCAGACAATCAGACTTGTCCAAGTGTATACAAGTTCTTCAGTGTGTCTGCTAGCAGTGTACATGCTTTCAAGTTCTTGTCCAATTCGTAATTTCTCATGAGAATGTTATTCTCATGAGAAAGTTACCTGAGTTTCTTTTCAGTCATGTTACTGATCTTGCAATGGTACATCAACCATTTGATCAAACATTCCTGATATTTAGGATTAGTTAATTGTCTCTGTTCAAGCTAAAAGAATCAAATGCTTTTGAACAGGCTACCTTGTAAATGTATTTCAATCTTTCCAATACTTTTTTTTTGTTGAGGTTTTATTTCTCCATTTTTATTTTTTATTGATTAGGCTGGCTGACAGGACTGATATCTTTGTTGAATGAGCAGCATGCAGTGGCAACGTGTGACATAGAGGTCAGATATTTTCCACACTTTATGTAAGGATGGTTATTGAACTTCATATATTTATATAAACCTATCCATCAAAATTGTTTTCCTTATGGATGTCTTCTTGATTGCTAAAGTTTCTATGATATTAATTACAAATTAAAACATTGTAAATTTAAATTGCAATCTTGTGTAATGCCAATTCATCCTGTTCTTTCTCGAACAAACTTCAAATTTGTCCAATAATTAAGAAATTCACTGGAAATTCAAGTCAAATGTAAGAGAATAAAAGCTGCAAAGTGTGTGCCTGCTTGTAGCATGTAGCATGTAATTGATGTGTTGTCTCAATAAATCATATAGATATTAAATTCGAGTAATTACAACTCATAATTTCTATATTCCACAGGCTAACTTTTTCCCCTACCTCATATTATGGTGTAATTGATGTGTTTTCTCTCAAGAAATCATACAGATATTAAATTTAAGTAATTAACCCATAATTTCTATATTCCACAGGCTAAATTTTTCCCCAATCTCATATTGTAGGAAGTTTTTTGTCGCTTGCCTCTACCTTATGATGAAGAGGAGTTCAAGATTGACTTAAGGTGGAAAAATCTGGAGAAAAAAGTGGAGCCACCTCCTTATGTGAACATAAGGCGCAGTATCCTATAAATTATTTGCTATGGGGAATCAATTTATTATGGTCAGTAGTCAATTTCCTATAAATTTTTGCATTCTAATGACCCGTTGACATGGTGAGATGAAGAACTCTTTACTTTTTGGCAGATATTAGTTGTTAATGACCTTTTCCATATATATATTTTAGCACTACACATGCCTTAATTAAAATTAGATATTTACCTTGTCAAGAAGAAGCGTGATGGCTCGGATGATGATATTGGATGCACAACTTGTACTTCTGATTGCTGTGAGAATTGCGTGTGCAGGTATTTTTTACATAAATATCCTAGTTATAAATTAAGGAACAGTTTTTTCTTATTTTCTGGTAAAGTTGACACTTTCAGTTACCAAAGAATTAAGTTGATTTAGTTTTATCAGTTTGGTCTGCCATGTATCATATTAATACATAAGCATACATACCTTGTTATAGGGTTCAATGTGTTAGCTGTTCAAAGGCTTGCCGTTGCTCAGAGACTTGCAACAACAGGCCTTTTCGCAAGGAGAAGAAGATCAAACTTGTCAAGGTGAGAAGTATTAACTTGAGTAGTAAATCAATAGCCTTATCCTCAAGTCTGACCACGAGCAGAAAATAGTTTTGTACTAGTTTGTGACATTAAACATTTAACCCTTTTTTCTTAATATATATATATATATTTCCTGTATTTTATGCTGCAGACTGAATTCTGTGGTTGGGGAGTGGAGGCCGCTGAACCCATCAGTAAAGGAGAATTTATAATTGAGTATATAGGGGAAGGTAGTTTCATAGCTTTGATTATTATACATATTGAATCCCTTCTTTTCAATGTTCATTTTATAACAGTTTACTGATGCTTGTTTAGTTTTCAAATTTTGAGTTATTATATTGAAGCTCTTCTTATGGTGTGACTTTTACTTGCTTTGTGGATCTGTTTCAGTTATTGATGATGCTACGTGTGAACAAAGGCTTTGGGATATGAAATACCAAGGCACACAGAACTTTTACATGTGTGAAATTCGAAAAGACTTCACAATTGATGCAACTTTCAAGGGGAATTTATCCCGATTTCTAAATCACAGCTGTGATCCCAACTGTATGTTGGAGAAGTGGTTAGTATAATTAATATTGCTGCTTTTGCTTTCTATGCTGCTAAGGGATAGCAGAAACTTGTTACAAGTGAACTGAGTGAGAATATGATGGGTCAGTTGATAGAATAGGGGGATACAGCAATGAGAATAACATCATTGCTGTAAGATTTAAAGAATTAATGGCAATTACTGATCTTTGAACTTGTTTGATATTTTTGAAGGCAAGTTGAAGGGGAAACACGTGTAGGCGTGTTTGCTGCTCACTCAATTAAAGTTGGAGTACCATTGACATATGACTACAGGTATACATACATCTTTGTTATAAGTTATATGGATTGTAATTTTAAGTACAGAGGTTGAATTCCATTTGCTTCTCTGTTTGCAGATTTGTGCAATTTGGACCTGAGGTTAAGTGCTATTGTGGCGCTTCAAATTGTCAAGGGTTCCTCGGAACGAAAAGAAAGATGTGTAAAGTAGACATTTGCTGGGGTTCTAAACGCCGGAGAACTTCTACTGCTTGCCTATCTGTCATAACTGTTTGATTTGTTTGAACATTTATCTTACCTTGTAATATGGAAAAATGTAAGAAGCCGCAACATGGAAAAGGAAGAAATTGGTCCTGCATACATTGATAATAAAATTCTTGCTTTCTTCTGCTAACTAGTTGCTAGTATTCCTCAATAGATCACCTTGTAAAATGTGTAATAATTAGGCATGCCTTCTTGTATATTTCTGTTCGAAATGGTGTGAAGATGTTAATAAAGGTAATGGTTTGAAGTTATGGAGCATGAGTGTGTTGCCATAAACTTATTTTATCTTGCAACAGTAATCTTTTCATATCTACAACTAGTGGGGGTGGTCATCATGTTGTTAAATAAAGTGAGAATGAATCTAGATTGAATGTTAATGTTAGTTCATTCATTCCAAAGTTCATTTTTGTATTCATTTAAAAATCTCAGTTATTTCTACTTTTCTTTATGTCAATTTCATCTGATTTATTATTTTTGTTTTCTTCTCTTTATTTTTAATTACAGTGTATCATGTTTAAACTGTATGAGCTGAGAATATGAATCCCAGCCACATGCTCCTAAAATTCGAAGCTTCCTCTTTTATAGTATATCTTTGAGAATTGGGTTCCATTCTACTCATTGCAATATGCATTGATACCCACACCAAACACACATTAAATTGATTTAGGCTGAGAAGAAATGTAGGCAGAATCGAAGAGATTCGTATCCTTCCTTTTTATTTTAGATAGATTCTTCATTAATTTCAGCTTTTTTATTTGAGCAAATATTAAGTAGAAGGAAAAAAAAAGGGGGAATTGTAAATAACCCTTCACGTTTGATCAAACCCTCAAGTATGAAACTCTATTATTACCACAAAACCAATGGAATTTAGTGTTATTTCCCTCTATTTCCTCATTATTAGATGACTTTATTTAAATCAAATATGATAATTTTAATTCTTTATTATAAATTAAATAAATAAACGAAAATATAATTAAAAAATATACCGATAATAATAAAATCAATTTCTTACAACTATAATTTTAACATCATAAATAAAAAAATTAAAAATTAAAACTATAAATAGATAAATAAAAAACAAATAATATTTGATATAAGAAACAAAAACTGTGTAGAAGATATGCTCATTACCAATATGGCAATATGGATATGTATCTTTGAGCATCTCTTCCTATACATATATATATATATATATATATTTATTTATTTAATTTTTTTTAATGATTTTATTGCTTTGTTATAGTATATTTTTAAATATTTAATATTTCATTTTATAACATGTTTTTAATATATATATATTTTCATTATTGTTTTATTTAATTATAGAAAAAATCACTTAAATAATAATATTTCATTATATTGAAATAAAGTCGATTAACAATCAACTAATAATCAGCCAATGCTAGAAGGTTTTTCAAAAAAAAAAAAAAAAAAAAAAAAAAAAAAAAAAAACACTAATACTAGGGAGTTTTTTTTTTTTTTTGTTTCCTGATTGTTCAAATTAGAGGGTTTGATTTGACATTTGATCAAAAGTCAGAGGTTATTTATAATTTAAAAAAAAAAAAAATTCTTCATCATTCATTAATGATAGGTCACACGTACATGTGAAGCTATGTGGAGATTCAGGCTGACTAGGGATGGCAATGAGGCGGGTCAAGGCCGCCCCAAACCTGAAACCCGATTTTCAACGGTTGCCCCAAACCCGGCCCGTGACCTGAATGAGTTTTCAATATCCGCCCCAAACTCGATCCGTTTGGGTTAAGGGTGCCTCAAACCTGACCCGAATAACCCGATTCATTTACGTAAATTTAAATTTAATATAACATGATAACTAAGTTTAATAAACATTAAATTCATTCGTAAATTACAAAATACAAATCCCAAAATAACTAGAACAAAAAATCAAAAAAAAAAAAAAAATACAACATTTTCGGTATCAATAAAATCCATTCAACATCTTCACCAAAATAGTTTAAACATAAAAAATTCAAATTGTTTTCTTTTCAACCAACATAGGGTTTCTTTCTTTATTTTCCTTCTATATTTAAATATATATATATATATATATATATTCCGGGTCAAAAGGGGCGGGTCAGGTTAAAAGGGACCGCCCTATTCCCGACCCGGTAACCTGGCCGGGTCAAGAAATGTGCCCAAAACCCACCCCGTTACACATTTTTACTACCCTAAACCTGCCCCAAACAGACCGGGCCCCACGGGTTTGGGGCGGGTTGGAGATTTTTGCCGTCCCTAGGGCTGACCATGGTTCAACAACAAATTTTTTATTTTTTTTTAATATATTTTTTAAAAAATATAGTGAAATGTCTTATATTCATAGTTAATGTGAAAATGTGATCCAAGTTAGAATATGAATTTGAGTCAGACTGAAATTGAGTCATTACTAGGGACGGCAATGGGTCGGGTTCGGGTCGGGTCCTACTGGACCCAGACCCGGACCCGACAAAAAAAATTGGACCCAGACCCATGAAAAAATTCGGGTTTGGGTTCGGGTCTGGACCCACGGGTCTTAGGAAGACCCAGACCCGACCGAGGACCCATGAAAATTCACGGGTCTGGGTCTGGACCCGCGGACCCGTGGACCCATGAACCAAAAAAAAAAATAATAATACTAAAAATATATATATACACTTAAATATATAAATAACTAAATAGAAAAATTAATAAACATAGGACATAAAAGGGAAATATTATTATTTGTATTCAATTTCAATTTTAAATTCTTCAAAAAAAAAAATTTATTTTAAAAAAAACTCACTATTCGGGTCTACGGGTCCGGGTACGGGTCTATAGACCCAGACCCGGAGACCCAGACCCGGACCCGAATCGGGTCTAATATTTTGGACCCAGACCCGACCCGTGATCCGAATGTAAGGACCCATACCCGACCCACACGGGTCGGGTCTCGCGGGTCTGGGTCTAATTGCCATCCCTAGTCATTACACTTAAAATATAAGAATCACGTATGTAATAGATTCTTTTGGTCCAACTTTTTTTAAAAAATAAAAGAATTAAAATACCGGTATTAATTTTGAACGAAAGACCGTTAAGTATGTAACCCAATTTCAGTAGCCAGGAGGCCCAGAACACCAATTTATACCTTTAAGGCTTTAATATCGTTGAAATTGCACTGGCATTACTAAATAATATATTTGACGACTTCATTATATATTAAGAAAATTGAGATTTACAACATGCCAACCATGGTCGGTTAGTAACAAAGACGCTTGAAATAAACTCATAAAAAAAGATATAAGACTTGAAAAGAAAATCCATTATAATTTATTCACATCATATTCTTCCTTTGAGAAAATTCCTGCAAATCCTTTCCCAGCACTTTCTATCAGGTTCAGCTATCTCCAATCCAAACTTGGCAGTTTCAGCAAATTCACTCTGTAAATCATCCATCAATAAACAAAATATATAAATAAGATGTATTTTCCAAAAAAAAAAAAAAAACAAACAAACAAACACAAAAACAAAAACTGTTCGGTTTTCGGACAGAAAAACAATTACCTGTATGGAATTAGTATTGAGAAGGCGTTCAATGAGATTATAGAGAATGTCTTTGGTGTACTCAGGATGGCCTTGGATGCCAAGAATGTGATCACCAATGATGAACATCTCCACCCCAGTTTTATCGGAGAAAGCAATCACTTCAGCACCCAAAGGCACCTCCCAAACCTCATCTTGATGACATTCAATTATGGAAAGAGATGGTGGGATTTCACCCAACTCTTCCAATAAGCTGCATGCTCTCAAATCCTTCACCATCCTCACTCTCCTTATTCCAATATCCCACCCTGTATATGCCTTCCCTACTTTTCCACCCAATGCTCTGCACAATACCTGTAAGCAACACACAATCAACATATATATATATATATTTACGAAAACCCTGTGGGTACTTACTTATATGGCCAAAGACCATAGTTTCCTGTTTCAAACTTAGGTTCGATAAGAGGCGATTTATGTAAACCAGAAGAATTTTAAGAGATGGGAGATTTTTGTACCTGGTGACCAAAGCAAATTCCAAGGACCTTTTTGTCCATGGCATCCAAAGTCTGCAACAAAAAGCAAAGCTTGAGAATCCAGTAGTCATTTCCATAGGCATCAGAAGGGCTACCACTCACTACAAATCCGTCATACTTGTGAAGCTCATTTATGTCAGGAAACTCTCCCTCAACAACCCTAAACAAATCCCATCTCTCTCCTTCTTCACCAAAAGCTGACACAAAAACATTCAAGTACCCTCCATACACTTTCTTCACATAATCGGAGTCTCCCACTGCTTGCAAAAGAGCATATCTTTTCTCTTCCACAATACCATTCATTTTCTCTTCTAAAAAACAGTATTTGTTTTCTTCAAAAAATGAGACAAGTTCAAAGAAACTTATAGAATAAAAAACAATTGGTGGAGATGAAGAAGATTAATGGCCTTTATATAGAGAAGAAACCCACTTGGGTTCTCACCTTGAGAAAACGAATAAAGGCAATTTACTTGTGGGGTAGTTTTTGGGATTAAATAAATGTATGCCAATTGTGAAAATTTTGGAAACATCTTTTGAGTGCTTGGAAAGTGAAAGAGAGAAAATATGAAGGAAAATCTTCTGCTTGAACTTTGAACATTTAGAACAAATTCAAGTCTCTTTCGTGAGAAAATCTTAAATGTACCCGGTGCAATGCACCCTAATCAATGGGTGTATGCCATGTGGCATGGAGAACCAATCAAATGAGTTCTCCATATCACATTGTATGCACCCATTAGACCCGGTACATGTAAGATTTTCTCCTCTTTCATTGTTAATAAATTTATTATTCATAAACTTTTTCCACGTTTAAATTTGAGTGAAGCTTGCAGTAGCTAGATGACAAAAGCTTGAGGTGGATTAATTGGTAAGTGTGTAGGATACAATAATACAATATTCATGTTAGCGATTTCTAAATTTGATGTGTCGGTTTCATATTCATGTATGAGTTACAACAATTTAAATCAGAATCCTTACCATTATTCTTATAGAATATAGTGCATGTTTTCTGATTCCAGAAGCTGTATATGTAATATAAATTCTTTTATTATTGGAGTCAAATATTTCTCTATAATCTCTCTGTGAGTGTCTTCTTTAAAATTCGTTGAGGGAGAAATTGGTTGCGATATAGTAAGTGTTTTAACTAGCTGGTCTAACTGGATCGTAAAGTCTTCTGATTATTATTATCAACGTTATGGCTTCATGCTTGTTGCATAATCACGATTTCGTCTTAATTTGACTAAAGATTTTTCCTATAAATTTTCGTATCATTTATGAAAATGCTAAGTGTAGATGGTCGATCTACAATTGATGTGGATCTGGTCGGGTTACGTTAGGCCCAAAACAACTTGGTTGAACCTGTCAATTGAGGGTTGTCGTTTCCTCGATAAACCTGCATATAAGGTTGGTCGGTTGACCTTGTGTGGCTATCTTCTTCATTGAACCCGTAAAAAGAACAAGAACAGAAATATAGATAAAAATGAAACAATGAAAGTGGGATTAGATTCTTAGCCTTAGGTATGCTTGGACTGAGCAATTGTTTGTGGTAGTTGTGAATCAAGTTGAATTCCGGTGGCCGAGATAAGCATGAACATAATTTCGAGATGCTAATTAGCTTTTAGTTCAGAATTTTTCAGGGGCTTTCTTATAGGAGGTGCTTTGCTTTATCGTTATTCCAATCATGGCTTGATTGTGGGTGAGATTTTCAGGAGAAAATCCCTCCCACGATCATCCATTTGACTTAATTGACAATTGACTTGGTCCCCCCAAGATCAAGTTCTGCAACTGATGTTTATATTGGATCACTTTACTATAATGGGCCTAAGTAGTCTATAAAAAAGGCATGGGCTTTTTACCTTTGGGCCTCTTGACCATTTTTGGCTACCACAGTTTGTCTCTCACTCTCTAAAGAGTTTATAACGAAGTAGAGAGTGATTTTCATTGAGTCGACCATTGACTTTGTTGAGCGTACCAACTTGAGTCGTTTTGATTCAATAATTCGTCGAGTCAATTACATCAGGTACCAAAGGTCGCCCTACAGACGCTTTGAGTAATGTTAAGAAGCTGGATTGATCAAAAGTCAAATCGAAGGGACGTCTTTCGTTTCAGTACCCAAGGATGACGTTAGACGCATTTAATTTAGGCACGCTCACTTTGTTCGAGATAAAATGTTTTCAAATTTCAAACCTTAAACCACCATCACAGACGATTATCTGGGTTACCTTGGTTAACTGGTAACCGAAGGGGCACTGACACGTGGCAAGTGAGGTCAAGAGTTGGTTTATAAGTAAACTGTTCCACTTCTTGAAGTCACTTTTACAGCGACCCTTCAAAATGCTTGCTTTTGTCTTTCTTTTTTTCACATCATCTCTTTCAGTGTTTTAGCAGGTATTGCCATTTCTTTGTGGATTTCTGAAGCTTTTTCCTCAAAAACTCTTCTTCAAGGTTAGTAAAGACATCATTTTTCTTTTTGAAACAAATTACAGTGTGTTCAATATTAATCTGGGGGGGGGGGGGGGGGGGGGGGGGGGGAGGGGGGGTGAATAGATTTTAACAAGTTTTACCCAATTTTCGTGTAAGGACAAGATTACGAAAATACCCATAATAGACACTACAAATATAAATAGTGTAATATGGTACGGAAATTAAATAACATTTGATATTTACGTGGAAACCCTCATGGGAAAAACCACGGGCTACTAAGTGAGCCACTCTCGAACCTCGAATCCACTAAATGTGAGAAAGATTACAACCTAATCCCGGAAGTAATCACACACCTACCTAATCCTGGTATGAGTGAACCTAGTCCTATTGCTTGTGATTTAAGCACCCTAATCCCGGAAGCAACAAAAGACTTAGTTCTTAATGAAGAGAATGCAACCTATGTGAATATGTGAAATACTCAAATGTAACAAGAGCTAGGTAACCCTATATGCTTATCTAGGATGATGATATATCAAATAAAACAATCCTAGATATCAAAAGCTAAATGGCATATCATAAAGCTTAGCTAATCAAGATTAAGCAAAACTTAGATAGCTATCACACTACAACACTCAATCATGTCATCACAAATAATCTCTATCTTGTATCTAACATATGATCAAAAAATATACAAGTGAATAAAGAGATGACTTGATATGAAGAACACTAAAATTAGATGAGATTAGTGAAGAACATACCAAAAACGATGTGATGATGCAAAACCATGCATGGATGAATCCTAAACGGTCATGGATGATCATAGATGAACTTTGATGAACAAAGGAAATGCTTTGAGTGTTTAAAGGTGAGTTCTTGGGAATTTTTCTCTTGAAAAATATTCTAAGTGAAAAATATGATATTTGGAACTCTTAGAAACAACCTAAAATCATAGTCCTATATTTAGGGGTCATAAGTGAAGTGAGGTCGCTTTGAAAAAACGCATCAGGTATTGCCTTGTGCGTTGGTGACCTGCACTGGTCGACCAGCGCAAGACACAAAAACATGCACAAGCGCTAAGGAAGGGCGCCACACCAGCAACACTTCACTGGACGAGTTGCGCTGGACGTCCAGCGCATGACCAGCGGCAGACCACTGGGCGATCTGCACTGGTGAGCTGCGCTGGTCTTGCATGTGACAACTAGCGCACAGCTCACTTCCTTCAAACTCACAAGCAAATGCAAGTGAAGAAGGGTGAGGAAAATGCATCCTAAGTCTAACATGATGTATCATTAAAAACACAAGATGCAATCAATTTACACATGCAAGAAGAAAGATTAAATAAACACTAATGCACACACATAATAAAGACACAACACATTCAAGAATAAGAATTATGCAAGTGTTGTGTGTGTGTGCAACTACTTATCTTCATTGCAAGAAACACTAAGAAATATACCTTTGGAGTTCTTCTCCTCTTGAGGTCTTGAGGGCCTAATATACCTTTACATCAAAAACCCTAAATGTTGTTTATCTACGAAATTAGCCAATCAATAAATTAAGACTTTACAATCTCCTCCTTTGGCTATTTCGTGATAAAAACCACCACTCACATAATCCTCACAACATAATTCAAGCTACGGGAAAACAATTACATTCTACATTGCAAAGAGATACTAAAAAATAAAATCTTCAAGTCTTCGATCTCTTGTAGAATCGTCAACGCTTCAAAACAAAAAAAATTACACTTTCCAAGACAAGTGCATGTGAGAGGATCAAGTGAAAAATAAAACAAGCATTTGCATTTATGAATTTAAGTACAACATCATGCAATGAATGTTAATGCAATGCTCCCCCTCATTGGGTTACTCCCCCTCAATACATAAACTCCCAAATATGCACAATTGACACTACAATTAGCAACTCCCCTTACCACATCCTACTCCCCCTTTTTGTCATGATATAGGCAAAAGAGTAGTCCCTAACCGGGTCACTTTAGCAAAGAGAGATATAAGCATACTAGACATTTGCATAATCATATAAGCCACTTTATGCACTCAATTAATTGGAGAGAAACAAGGAGATTTATTTTATTGAAACTGTGTGAATTAAAAATGCTTTGCATACAAGACATGTAGCATTCAAGTCCAAAATACAATGGTATTCGGCAAAGCAAATGACAAAGGTTTCCAATAGAATTCAAACCAATTTACCATTTGTCATGAGAGAAGCAAGGATATAGATGTAGGAAAAAATACGTGCACGCAGCGGAAGCGAGACTAAAAAGAGTTTAGTATATTTTAAAAAATTTTACATATTGTAAAAAAAATTCCATATTGAACCTTAACCCTTTAATTAATTAAACATATATACGAAAAGATGAAAAACCTTTGTCGCGTGATCCGATTGACTAACGTCGATGGTAATCCACAAGATCTTCCAAAACCGATCACGAACGTGAATCACCTAGGAGTGTGGTCTCCCTTCTTTGAATTGTAAACCTGAGAATGGACAACAAACACTTTTCTGATCTGTTAGTCACTATAATCTCCAAAAGGTTGCTAAGAATGTTCCGGTCACTTTTGAATTCACAATCGTAAGGTTAAAATTCACGTGAACCAAATTCGAAAGTGTGTACAAGATCTCTTGATGTTAAGATCACTAGTACACTATCGAAGCAAGGAAAATTCTTTTCTCACAAAACCCTCTTGGCCGAATTCTCACTAGTATTAGAGTAGGATTTTTTATTTTTTCTCTTTAGCAAAAGAAAATAAATTCTTCGAAGGAAAAAAATCTAGGGTTGGCCGAAAATTCTCACTATATATTTATAGTGACCGAATTTTCTGCCCTAGATGATTTAGGGTGGCCGAAATCCTACCCTAGTTAATTTAGGGTCTCCGAATTCTTACCTTATCCAACAAGGTGATCACCAAAGTCCTTTTCCAAATAGGATACAAAGACTTCTTTAGAATTCAAACCCTAATCCAACTCTTTAGTGTATTTGTGACTATATAAAAGACTTCCTCATTTGACTAAATAAATAAAGTCTTTTATATTTAGTATAATACTAATAGTAGTATACAACTAGGAAACATATTTTCTAATCAGAAAAAGATTTGATTTTTAATTAAATAATTAATTAACATATTAATTAATTTCCATTTAACTAAATAATAAAATAAAACAATATTATGGACTAATTATTACCCATTGCCGCCCATGACAAGAGACTTGGGCCTTCATATTATTTTCTTATTTTATTTAATCCATTTGGACTTTAATAAAAAGCCCACATGTGAACTAGACCCATTCTTACTAAAAGAAACAAGCCCACATGCCTTTCATTAGTATACTAATATAATTAAACAGCCCATTAAATAATGTGCAAATTATATTCTTAATATATTAAATACAATTCTAAATGGACCCACAAATAGTCCGGTAGAATATATCAAGTGATTCATGCAAGTCCGTGTGGATTGGGGATCTTGGCGGGCCTATCTAAATTTAAGCTTCAATAGACATAACTCAATCACAATCAACAAATGATTCACTTAGGTTCAATCTATTAAATTTAGTTCATTCCACTAAAGAACTAAAATTGCACTCTTAAATAAAGATGGAATAAGTTAACGATACTCATTCATACCCTAGACAATCATATGGGAGATAGTGAATCCTCGTGAAGAATATCAGTAATCGCCAAGAGCTCATAGACCACCTATACCTCTCCAAGTTACCATATTTACTCATATGACCACACTTTGAACTTGGATATATATTATGACTTGTCCAGAAGTCATCTTTCAATAGACACTATTGAAAACTCAACGTTAAGATTTCATATCCAAAACCACAAAGCATCTATATGATGATATTCTACTCTAATAAATGGAGCCACGATGTCCATATCTATAAATGAAGTCCTCTATCGATTAACAAATGAATACCACCAAACTATCGAGGATAGACTATGCTATATAATCGTACTCATTGATAGCTCAAATGATAACACTTGCAACCATAAGTCCATCATTTATCTCAGGATTAAGATAGGCTCTCCGATTGTCCTGATAATGAAAAGACTTTTATCTATTGACAGTTCTAGAAAAAGTATTTCATTGTGATCCGGTTCAATGCACCCAGTGCACTAGATTCTTTTACTCGAAGACCCATTGATGATTTTAGACTCATCACAACACATTTGATCCCACTCAAATGCTAGTAAAAGAATTCTACAACTTTAACAAGATAAAGGGTGCCCAACCTTTAACTTAAGTTGTGAACGTTATTCAAGAGAAACTAAAGAATTGTGTCTACCTCATACATATCCAGATGTACGAACAATTCTTCTTTTCTCATAGTCTTTTGACCTTATGATTATTTACTTTGACAATTATAATAATAAATGATATATAAGATTTCGTTAACAAACAGAAATCACTTTATTAATATGAAAAGATTGTCAAGTACAACATTACACTCTTGCTATTGAGCATAATCCTAACAGGAGTATCAAGCAATCATGTATTGCTGACTCCACCATGGAAGCTGAGTATGTTGCCGCATGCGAAGCTGCCAAAGAGGCTGTTTGGCTCCGTCAATTCTTGATTGACTTAGAAGTGGTTCCTAATGCAAATAAGCAGATCACTATCTACTGTGACAACAGTGGAGCAGTGGCTAATTCGAAAGAACCAAGAAGTCATAAAAGAGGGAAATAGATTGAAAGGAAGTATCATCATTTTAGGGAGATTGTGCATAGGGGTGACGTGACGATTACCAAAATCGCGTCAGCAAAAAATCTAGCGAATCCCTTCACAAATGCTTTACCACAAAAGAGTTTTGATGGACACCTAGAGAACATGGGAATGAGAGATATGACACATTTGCTATAGCGCAAGTGGGAGATTGTTAGAATTATGATCAATAGCAAAAGTGTAATGTTGTACTTGACAATCTTTTCAAATTAATAAAGTGATTTCTGTTTGTTAACAAAATCTTATATAACATTTATTATTATAATTGTCAAAGTAAATAATCATAAGGTCAAAAGATTATGAGAAAAGAAGAATTGTTCGTACATCTGGATATGTATGAGGTAGACACAATTCTTTAGTTAGTCTTGAATAACGTTCACAACTTAAGTTAAAGGTTGGGCACCTTTATCTTGTTAAAGTTGTAGAATTCTTTTGCTAGCATTTGAGTGGAATCAAATGTGTTATGATGAGTCTAAAATCATCGAAAGGTCTTCAAGTAAAAGAATCTAGTGCACTGGGTGCATTATTGAACAGGATCACAATGAAATACTTTTTTCTAGAACCGTCAATAGATAAAAGTCTTTTC
Source organism: Acer campestre (assembly GCA_954870605.1). NCBI lineage: Eukaryota > Viridiplantae > Streptophyta > Magnoliopsida > Sapindales > Sapindaceae > Acer > Acer campestre. The sequence goes on along the minus strand of OX940804.1, from coordinate 9,485,244 downwards.
ATTATCAGGACAATTGAAGAGTCTATATTAATCCTGCGATAAATGATGGACTTATGGTTGCAAGTGTTATCATTTGAGCTATCAATGAGTATGATTATATAGCATAGTCTATCCTCAATAGTTTGGTGGTATTCATTTGTTAATCGATAGAGGACTTCATTTATAGATATGGCTATCGTGGCTCCATTTATTAAATGTGAGTAGAATATCATCATATGGATGCTTTGTGGTTTTGGATATGAAATCTTAACGTTGAGTTTTCAATAGTGTTTATTGAAAGATGACTTCTGGACAAGTCATAATATATATCCAAGTTCAAAGTGTGATCATATGAGTAAATATGGTAACTTGGAGAGGTATAGGCGGTCTATGAGCTTTTGACGATTACTGATATTCTTCACGAGGATTCACTATCTCCCATATGATTGTCTAGGGTATGAATGGGTACCGTTAACTTATTCCATCTTTGTTTAAGAGTGCAATTTTAGTTTTTTAGTGGAATGAACTAAAATTAATAGATTTAACCTAAGTGAATCATTTGTTGATTGTGATTGAGTTATGTCTATTGGAGCTTAAATTTAGATAGGCTCGCCAAGATCTCCATTCCACACGGATTTGCATGAATAACTTGATATATTCTACCGGCCTATTTGTGGGTCCATTTAGAATTGTATTTAATATATTAACAATATAATTTGCACATTATTTATTTAATGGGTTGTTTAATTATATTAATATATTAATGAAAGGCATGTGTGCTTGTTTCTTTTAGTAAGAATGGGTCTGGTTCACATGTGGGCTTTTTATTAAAGTCTAAATGGATTAATTAAAATAAGAAAACAATATGTAGGCCCAAGTTCTAGTCATGGGCGGCAATGGCTAATTTTAGCCCATGTTTAATTAAATGAAAATTAATTAATATGTTAATTAATTATTTAATTAAAAATCAAATCTTTTTATGATTAGGAAATATGTTTCCTAGTAGTATACTACTATTAGTATTGTACTAAATATACAAGACTTTATTTGTTTAGTCAAATTAGGAAGTCTTTTATATAGTCACAAATACACTAAAGAGTTGGATTAGGGTTTTAATTCTAAAAAGTCTTTGTGTCCTATTTGGAAAAGGACTTTGGTGATCACCTTGTTAGACAAGGTAATGATTCGGCCACCCTAAATTAACTAGGGCAAGAATTCGGCCACCCTAAATTATCTAGGGCAAAAAATTCGGTCACTATATATGTATAGTGAGAATTTTTGGCCAACCCTAGTTGTTTTCCTAGAAGAATTTATTTTATTTTGCAAAAGAGAAAAAATAAAAATTCTACTCTAATACTAGTGAGAATTCAGCCAAGAGGGTTTGTGAGAGAAGAATTGTTCCTGCTTCGATTGTGTACTTGTGATCTTAACATCAAGAGATCATGTACACACTTTCGAATTAGGTTCACGCAAAATTCAATCTTACGATTGTGAATTCAAAAGTGACTGGAATATTCTTAGCAACTTTTTGGAGATTATAGTGACAAACAAAATCAGAAAAGTGTTTGTTTGTCCATTCTCAGGTTCACAATTCAAAGAAGGGAGACCATGCTCCTAGGTGATTCACGTTTGTGATCGGTTTTGGAAGATCTTGCGGATTACCTTCGACGTTAATCAATTGGATCACGTGACAAAGGTATTTCATCTTTTCGTATGTATGATTAATTAATTAAAGGGTTAAGGTTCAATATGGAAAAAATTTTAAAATATACTAAACTCTCTTTTAGTCTCGCTTTCGCTGCGTGCACTTATTTTTCCCTACACATGAATGATCCTAGATGAACTTTGATGAACAAAGGAAATGGTTTGAGTGTTTAAAGGTGAGTTCTTGATGAATTTTCTCTTGAAAAATATTCTAAGTGAAAAAAAAGATATTTGGAACTCTTGGGGCTGACCTAAAATCATAGACTTGTATATATAGAGGTCATAAGTGAAATGAGGTCATTTTGAAAAAAAAAAATGCATCAGGTTTGGCCTTGTGCGCTGGTGACCTGCGCTGGTTGACTAGTGCACCACCAATGCAAAACACAAAAATATGCATAGGCGTTGGTGGACCAACGCTGATGATAGGTGCAACACCATCGACACATCTCTAGATGAGTTGTGCTGGTGAGGGCTGCGCTGGACTTCCAGCGCACCACCAGCGACATACCACTGGGTGATCTGCGCTGGTGAGCTGCTTTGGTCTTGCGCGTGATGACCAGCGCACATCACAATCCCTTTCATCCTCAAGCAAATGCAAGAGAGAGGAAAGGTGAGGACAATGCAACCTATTTCTAACATGATGAACATTTAGAAACATAAGATGCAATCAATATACACATGCAAGAAGAGAGATTAAATAATCAATAATGCAAACACAAAATAAAGACACAACAAATTTAAGAATAAGAACTATGCAAGTGTTGTGTGTGTGTGAAACTACTTCTCTTCATTTCAAGAAACACAAGAAATATACCTTTGGAGTGCTTCTTCTCTTGAGTTCTTGATGACCTAATCTACCCTTACAACAAAACCACAAAATGTGGTTTGTCTACGAAATAAGCTAATCAATAATTAGAGATCTTACAACCTCCCCCTTTGGCTATTTCGTGACAAAACCACCACTCAAAAAATCCTCAGAACAAAATTGAAGCTACCGGATAACAAATACATTCTACATTACAAAGAGATACTAAAAAGTAAAATCTTCAAATCTTCGATCTCTTGTAGAACCGTCAATGCTTCAAAACAAACAAATTACACTTTCTAAGACAAGTGCATGTGAGAGGATCAAGTGAAAAATAAACCAAGCATTTGCATTTATGAATTTAAGTACAACATCATGCAATGAATGCAATGCTCCCCTTATTGGATTACTCCCCCTCAATATATAAACTCCTCAATATGCACAATTGCTACTACACTAAGCAACTCCTCTTACCACATCCTACACTCCCTTTTTGTCATGATATAGGCAAAGGAGTAGTCCCCAACTGGGTCACTTTAGCAAAGAGAGATATAAGCATACAAGATATTTTCATAATCAAATAAGCCACTTTATGCACTCAATTAATTAGAGAGAAACAAGGAGATTTCGTTTATTGAAAATGTGTGAATTAAAAATGCTTTGTGAACAAGACATGTTGCATTCAAGTCCAAAATACAATGGTATTTGGCAAAACAAATGACAAAGGTTTCCAAAAGAATTCAAACCAATTTTACCATTTGTCATGAGAGAAGCAATGATATAGAGATTTTATTGATTTCAATTTTAATAGCAACTATATCCAACTTTATAATCGAAACATGGCATGAGCAACTTTGCACCCTATTTGATTTTTCCGGGTATGAAACCCGTATGATAGTAACCATGTTCAACAAATAAAGAAAGAGAGACATTTTGATAAACAATTGAGTCTCATTTGCTTTTCACACATTGTTTTGCATTTAAGAATTGCAATAATCAATTCATGTTTTTTCATGTGAGTATGTTATATGAATTTCATGCTTTTCATATGGCATTTAGCATGCTATCGAAGAATCATCATGTCATGGAAATAACTATAGGTCATTCAAATCATACTTCCTTTGTAAATTTCCTAGTCCAAAAATGCATGTTTGAACATAAATATGACATGGATTGTAATGCTAGCATGGTTCACACTTATTGAGATAAAAGCATATATACATATGTCCAACTAAGCTTACTTAAAGCAATTAAAAGAGAAGCATAAGATCTTTCAAATATTTTGCATGTATCAAGTAAACAAAAAGCTCTCTTTGCTTGAGCTCCCCTTATGGGGTCAATTACAAAAAATCATCACTCCACAAGACATATCCCAATAGATCAACTAAGAGTTTTAAATCGGGTAGCATCTAAGGGTTTAGTGAATAAGTCCGCTAGTTGATCATTAGTACCTACATGTTCAAGCATTATGCATTTATTCTCAACTAGTTTTCTAATGAAATGATGGTGGATGTCAATATGCTTAGTTCTAGAGTGTTGTACCGGATTCTTGGAAATATTAATAGCACTCATGTTATCACAAAAGAGAGTGAGTGTACCTTGGTTGAATCCGTAGTCTACTAGCATTTGCTTCATCCATAGGAGTTGTGTGCATCCACTCCCCGCGGCTATGTACTCGGCCTCCTACGTGGACAAGAAAATTATGTTTTGCCTCTTGCAAAACCAAGATACCAAGTTATTGCCTAGAAAGAAGTAACCGCCCGATGTGCTCTTTCTATCATCGCAATTCCCAGCCCAATCTACATCACTAAAGCCTACAAGACTAGCATTAATGTCAAACGAGTACCAAATCTCATAGTTGGAAGTCTCATTCACATAGCAAATGATTCTCTTAACGGAAGAGAGATGGGACTCCTTGGGATCTGATTGGTACCTAGCACACACACCCACACCCACACCCACACTAAAGGATATATCGGGCCTACTTACAGTCAAATAAAGCAAGCTCCCTATCATGCCTCTATATAGTGTTTGTTCCACACTTTTACCATTAGCATCCTCGCTAAGTTTCAAAGTGGTACTTATGGGTATATCACAATGGTTGGCTTTTTCAAGACCAAACTTCTTCACTAAGTTTTTGGCATATTTGGCTTAAGATATAAAGATCCCATCATTTAATTGCCTAATTTGCAAACCTAGGAAGTAACTAAGCTGAATAGTGTCTTGTTTGTCAACACTACCTCTTGTGTAGTCATTGTTGACAAGGAATTGAGTGAGGCGCTCATATCAAGCCCTCGGTGCTTGTTTCAACCCATAAAGAGCCTTCCTGAGGGGATAGACATGATCGGGGTGGTGTGCATCCACAAACCCCTTGGGTTGCTCAACAAACACTTCCTCTTGCAAGAAGCCATTGAGGATGACACTATTTACGTCCATTTGGTGCAATTTGAACTTGTGCACAAAAGAGATGGACAAGAGAAGCCTAATTGACCCTAAGCGGGCAACGGGAGCAAATGTCTCCTCAAAGTCGATACCCTCAATTTGAGAGTACCCTTGTGCAACAAGTCTTGCCTTGTTAAGCACAATGTTGTCATTTTCATCGGATTTGTTCCTAAATATCCATTTTGTGCCTATGACATTAGTGGTCTTAGGCCTAGGAACTAGAGTCCAAACCTCATTCCTTTCGAATTGGTTTAGCTCTTCTTGCATGGAAAGAACCCAAAATTCATCATTTAAGGCTTCATCAATCTTTTTGGGTTCAATTTGAGAGGTGTAGCATGTAAAGCTAATAAGATTAGCTAGTTGACGCCTAGTCCTAACACCCTCATTAACATCTCTAATAACATCATTTTTGTTGTTATGGAGTCTTCTAACCCATGGAGCGGGTTCATTAGAGTCCAAGTTAGGAACTCTTTCAATTGGTTATGTGTCATTATCAACAACATTGGACGTCCCCACATTAGGAGTCACATCAACCTTCTCCAAAGGAGAATTATCACCAAAAATAACCTCCTCCTCATGATTACTAAATTTAAGCCTTGTATCATCAATGACAACATTGGATGATTCCATGACGGTTCGAGTCTTCAAGTTGAAAACTCTATATGCTCTACTATTTAAGGCATAGCCAAGAAAGATACCCTCATCACTCTTAGCATCGAATTTTCTAAGTTGATCACAATCATTTAAAATGTAGCATTTACTTCCAAAGGAGTGAAAGTAGCTAACATTTGGCTTTCTACCTTTACATAACTCATAGGAGGTATTTCTAGTTCCGGGCCTTAGGAAAACTCTATTTCCTATATAGCAAGCCGTATTGACGGCTTCGGCCCATAGGTTCCTAGGCACATTGTTGCTAATCAACATAACCTGGGCCATCTCTTGGAGGACCCTATTCTTCCTCTCAACAACTCCATTTTTTTGAGGTGTCCTAAGAGCCGAAAACTCATGGGAGATGCCAACACTATTGCAATAGGTTTCAAACATGGCATTCTCAAATTCTCTCCCATGGTCACTTCTAATCCGTTTTATGCTTTTTATGTTTGAGTTCATTTCATTTTGAATTTTAGTACTGTTATCCGAAAATCGTTAGTGGGATAGAATTCCAAATAACAACTTTAAAAGGACCAAGATCGAGATTGATCCTGTTCGGAGGGGTATCACGTAGTTTGATACCGACTATGTCTCTATCAATGCAAGTACAGTAAGAAATATAGGAAACCAAATAAAAAGAAACTTTTATTGATCGTCCTTTTGCATTACAGATATATGAACCATGTATTTAGGGGTTACAGCAATGTATGGAGATTTTGTAAGTGATGGAGATGGTGGCGATGGTGAATCTGTGCCTGTCGATAAGTAGAATTGGACTATAGGGTTTTTTGGTCTCTCTTTTCTCCCCTCTCTCTCGGTGAATTAGTTGCTGTATATATAGGTCCTCTTTGCTTGCCATGCACTCCTACAATTTCGGTCTAGGGTTTGGCAATTACGGGACTTCCTCCCTTGTAGGAGATAATCTCGGAGCTTTACGTGCAGAATCCAGTCTTTCCTTCCGAGGAGGAGTTAATTTCGTGATTAAATCTTTCCTTCCTAGAAGGATTCTGACTGAGTTGACCTGCTCAAAATAGGACTCTCCGGTGGGAAGGAGTACACCTCCTCTGTACGGCAGTGTTTTATTGGATCTTTTACAAAGCTTTAGTTTCTAGTACGAGAATCTGGCTGCCCGGTATTCTCTCGCTTGGCGGGGTAGTTTATTTCAGAAAAGTGCACACCGGTAGGCCTCCAAATGATGGAGTAGAGGATATCTAACTGGTATCATACCAGGATATTGTCATGGTACTTTATGTCGGGGTGTTGCGAGGTCTGTATAAGACTGTGTTGGGGTGCTGCGGGGTCTGTAGGAAGCTCGGTCTTAGCGGGGCTGGACCTCGCTGTGAATTCTAGTGAGAAGTCCAGCTCACGGCCATATTTCTGAACTGAGATGCTGGCGGGGTCCTTGAGAAGCTAGGGAGAAGCCAGACTGGACCCCGCTGGAGGGAGTGTGCTCGGACCAGTCGGAGTTCGCCTTTGTCAGGGTATCCGGATGGTGTTTGTACTTCTATTTTATCCTTGTGTTGAGGTAGAAAATTCTTCTTTGGTCCTTCGCCAATTTTGGCGGTTAACAAGTACAAAGCATTTTAAACTTATCGAAAGTTTTGGATTTTTCTCTAAGAAAATAAGTCCATGTGAACCTAGAGAAATCATCTACACAAACAAAAATATATCTCTTTCCACCTAAACTCTCGGTTTGCATAGTACCCATAAGATCCATGTGGAGAAGCTATAGGGGCTCCTTGGTGGAGAGATACTTGCCCTTTTTGTGCATGCTTTTAGTTTGTTTTCCTTGTTGACAAGGTCCACAAACACCATTGGCTTTCTTCCTAAGCTTAAGGAGGCTCGCTGGAAAGCTAAGAAAACCGCCTCCCAAAGAGCAACCGCTAGGGAACAATGAAGAAAAAGATGATTTATAGATTCACCACTAACCCCACAAATATTGCAACGAGAAGCCAACTGGAACCCAGACCTGCAAAGGCGATCCTCAGTATGAAGCCTGTTCAACATCAAATGCCAGGTCAAAGCTGAGCGAGAGGGGGGAATAAAATGGGACCAAATATCTTTCCACCAAACAACCTAAGGAATGTCATGGAGAATCTAGGAATAAGCAACCTTGCAAGAAACACGACCATCCCGAGAATTAGCCCAAACAAGAGAATCCACAACAGGAGAATCCCTAGGGTTCCCTCATCCTTTACACAAATTATCCTTATTTAAAAACTGTAATATTTGGTAAAGATGTTTATGAATAGTTTTAAAGGGTTTCTGAATCTATTTCACTATTTTTGGGGTTTTATTGAATTAGTTATTAATTTTCGAAATCCTGTATTTCAATCTGTCCAGTATAAGACAGATTCTGGAAACTAAAAGTATAAATACTTTAAAAATTGATACTTCAATGATTTTGCTTTGTAACTTTTATATTGGAACCCTGTATGTGTTTTCTAAACTATTTTGAAGATTTCATATCAATTTGATATATGAATAATTTAAAAAAAATTCAAATGGTGAGTAGTGTTCGGACTGTCCAATATCAGACAGATCAGAATACTAGGAGATTTAAATATTTTTTAAGGTACCTATAGATTTTATTAAATTCTGAAAATATTTATATACATATATAAGTCTGTCTGAAGCATTTTTGCAAAATATCAGAATTTTCCGATGAGTGTAAAATAGATAAAAAATCTTACATCGGACACTGTTCGGTTTTCAAAACAACACTGATTAGTTTCTAGTAATAGTATTTCTGGTTATGGAATATTACAGCAGCCTTATTCCAGTCCTAGACATGATTAAGCCTCTGATATTTTTATTATTATATGATCTTAGGCTAAGGATTGGATAATTAGTTTTGTGGGCAATTGCTCTTATTTGGATTTGCTAAGAGGTAAGTATACTAGACCCATTTTCAAAACGGAATCACAATGTTTTATATGTATATGAATTTTTTGTGTGAATGTTTTCGAAATGTGTTCGAATTGTTTTGAAATGTGTTCAAAAATGCTTGGAAACGTGATTAGTATGCATTTTGAAATGTGAATATATGGTACCATAAAATATGTTATCGCTTGGCTACTTTTGTTTATTATCGCTAGTAGGCACCTATGTGAATTTGTGTGGAGCCTTATGTGATATGTGATTTGATATGTGTGTGGCATATGGGAAGTGTCCTCTAGAGTACTCTAGGGACTAAAGAGTCTTCACATTCATGTGTCGACGTATTAGTGCATGTGGGAGGACTCGTTGCTGATCACAATGAGGGTCTGGCTCTTACATTCGGGCATGAGTGTTTTGTGTTTTCAAAAATAAGAAATCCTCACTTGCACTTTCCCTTTATACGTTAGTTGCCGACGGGTAACTTTGGCTCTACTTTGTGATATGCGAAAAGTCCTACTATGCAATAATAGATAAAACGAACCTAGCAAATTTGATAAGTATAAGATTCGAATTATTTGTGAACTATGTTTTGAAAGATATGGCTTTTCGTATCTTGTGATATTTTGTATAAAAATATGTTTAGTATGCTTACTGAGTTTCCAAACTCATTTAGTGCTTTGTGATTCCAGATTCTTGAGTTTGTGTTTCGCTCATAGCATGGATTGACAACTCAGCGGAGCTTAGTCCTTGGTTCCCTACGTGATAGGAGTTTATTTATCCTTCAGAATGTTGTTAATGATCTTTTAATTAAGAGATTTGGGAATATGTAATAGTATTGAATTTTTCAGTTCCGCATTTTGTATGCTATTTGTAAGAAAGTAAGGCCATGTCTTAACCTTCGAGTCGGGGCGTGACACTCGGTCACTAACCCACCACTATAACCTTACAGGCCTTTAATAGTGAACCTAGACACACTTGCTTGCGCACTAAGCAACTTAGTCACAAGACTTAATTCTCACTGAAGAGATCAATAACCTATGTGAATATTATGATATTCAAGATGCAAATAATGCTAGGTTATACTATATGCTTATCTAGGATTTCAAGATATCAATAAGAACAATCCTAGATATCAATATTATTATATGTCACGGCATACAACTTAGCTATGTAAAGGACAACCAATCCTAGATACAATAGCTATAATAAATAATCTCAGTCAATTAATGAGATAAATTAGCTAGAAGTTATATAAATTTGAAAACCTAGCTATCACAAAACTACTCAATCAATCAATACATAATCTTAATCATGTAGATAGAATATAATCTAAATGAATACAAGTAATAAATGAGATTTCTTGCTAAGAAAGAACACAAAAATTAATAGATGGTGTTCAACTTACCAAGTCATGTGTGTTGAAGAAGACCCATGCATAGATACATCCTAGATGATCCTAAATGATGTTTAGAAGATGTTTGATGCAGATGGAAATGAGTTTAGTGAATTAAATGAGCAATCTTTGTGCCTTTTCTCTCAAGTATCTCTCAATGTCTTTTTTAGGGTTCTTGATATGAAGAGTTAAGAACAAGGGAATAAGATAATAGAATATTTATAGAGATCAAGAAAAGGCTAGGTGAAAAGACATTTTTGCCCTTGAAACACAACGATCGGCGGCCACTAACCACCAATCACAACCTCTGAATTGAACTCGAGAGCATCAAGTATCAATGGTGGTTTCACGGCCACTGATTCGAACCACCGATTTGAGACCGAGTGATTAAAATCAATCATGTCTAAACGGCGGTTTCAATTGGCAGTTCGGGACGCTGATCATAATCGCAGAAAGCATTCCAGAACCTACTAGAATCAAACGGCAGTTCCATTCGGCGGTCAGGGCCACCGATCAAACCGCCATTTCACCAATTGTGGTGAAACCAAAGGAGAAGCTAAGAGCATTCTCCTAAGGCGATCTTCATGCTGAACCAAGCACACTAAGGTGCAAGCGCGGATGTTTCTGAACAATCTTCGAGAAATGAATTACACGACACACTAACAACACAACACAAACCATCAAAGATGTGCAAGTGTGAAGTGTAAAGAGAATGCATCCTAATGCCTAAAATGACATGACAATTATCAATCAAGATGAAATCAATTAAAACATGCATGAAGAGAGTTCAATAACATGAATGCAAATACATAAAACACACAACATACAAGAAGTATAGATATGCATGAGTTGTGTGTGTGTGCAACTAAGTCTCTTCAATGCAAGTAAACACAAGTGTTTTACCTTTGAAGTGCTTATCATCTTGAGGTCTAGAGAGGGCATTCGTTGTGCTTGATCACCAACAATTATACGCCTAAGCTACCCTTATAACAAACCCCAATTGTGGTTTGTCCACGAAATAAGCCAATCAAAACTTGAGGAACTTATAATCTCCCTCTTTGGCTATTTCGTGACAAAACCACCACTCACATTTGATCCTCACAACAAAAATGAAACTAAAGGACAATAATGATTTTCTACATTACAAAGAAATATTTAAAAGCTAGATCTTCAAGTCTTCAATCTCTTGTAGAACAATCAATCATTCAAAACAAAAAAGATTACACTTTCCAAAACAAGTGTATGTGAGGTGATCAAGTTAAATAAAAACAAGCATTTGCATTTAAAGAAATCAAGCAACTTCATGCAATGAACGTGCAATGCAATGCTCCCCCTCAACGGGTTACTCCCCCTCAATTAAGTAATATCCCCAATGAGCGAATTAGCTACTCTCAATTAGCACTCTCCCTTACCATATACTACTCCCCCTTTTTTTCATGAGATAGGCAAAGGAGTATCCCCCAATCGAGTCATTTTAGTAAAGAGAGATGGTAGCATACAAGACATTTGCATTTTCATATACAAGAACATTATGCAAGTCAATTAATTGGAGAGAAATAAGGAGATTTATTTTATGAAAATGTGTGATAACAATGCTTTGTATGCAAGACATATTGAATTTAAGTCCAAAAACAATGGTATTCGGCAAAGCTAATGACAAAGGTTTCTAATATAATTAAAACCAATTTCACCATTTGTCATGAATTCAAGCAAGGATATAGAATAGTCATTCATTCATTTTTAAAGTGCAATTATATCTAACTTTATAAGCAAAACAAAGCATGAGCGACTTTTGCACCCAATTCGATTTTTCCAGGTAAGATATCCATATGATGGTAGCCATGTTTCACAAATAAAGAAAGAGAGACATTTGGATTTTAAAATCCTTAGAACGGATACAAGATCCTTTAATCATTTGAGTATCATTAGCTTTTCACAAATAATTTTTCATTTTGAAATTTGCAATCAACAATCATGCTTTTCATTTTTAAGCAAGTCATAGAATTCATGCTTTTCATTTTAAGCATGTCATTTAAAGAATCATCATGTCATGGAGATAATTATATGTCATTCAAAGAGTACTTCCTAAGTAAATCTCATAGTTTAAAAATGCATGTTTGAACATAAATATGACATGGATTACATACGAAGCAATGGTTCACACGTATTGAATAGAAAATATATAAGCATATGTGCAACCAAGATACTCAAGCAATTAATAAAGAAGCATAAAGTTTATCAAATTTTTGCATGTGACAAGTATGCAAATTTGCTCTCTTTACTTGAGTTCCCCTTATGGGGTCAATTACCACACCGCATCAATAAAGGGTATGAGGTCTTATAGACCTACCAAGTCCATTGGACCTAGTAGAACTGATCAAGCCAAAATTGGTATGATTTTGACCCTCATTTCTGACTCCTTATACTTGATTCTTGGGCATTTCCCCATGTTTAATATTGTAAAATTGATTGTTTCAGGTTTTCTAGGGTGTCAAGAGCATTTGGGAAGAAAATGAGGACTTTGGTGCAAAAAGACTCACAAATAGGAGAAACAAGGCATTCTCACTATTTGAGCAAGAAGAGGTCGTCCTATGGTCGCCATGGCGACAGAGGAGTTATTCAAAGCATAAGAGGTTCGCCCTCAAGGTCACCACATGGTCGCCATGGTGAAAGAGGAAATTGCAAAGCATCAGGTGTGTCACCACTTAAGGTCGCCATGGTGACCTACACTTGCAAATGGCGACAACCCAAGATCTGACTCAGTGTTGCCTCTTGCTCTAGGGCGACCTTGAGTGATAAATGGCGACCTCATTGGAAAATGCACAGGGTGGCCATTTGCTCTAGGGTGAAAAAGATAACTTTCATGGTGACATCTGCATCTCTGAAGGCGTAACCGTTTTGCGCCCTAAGGTCGCCATGGCGACATTCGTGCCACATCAGCGAATCAAGTAGTTATCAGTACATGTCCAAGTGGGGAGTTACCAAGCACACTTGGACATGTACTAATAACTGCTTCAGAGATGCTTGAGAGAAAAGGCACATGGCGTCGCTTGATGAGCAAGCGTGGGGAGTTACCAACCATAGGGAAACAAAGGAGAGTGCACATATCAGAGACTGGCATAAGTGCCGAGGCAGAGTTTCAGAGAGTTGTTCCGGATGAGGACTGCTTTGATGATGATGATAAGGATGATGAGACTTTTGCTATTGTTGATGATCCTAGGCAGCCTTTAGGTCTTCAGATTTTAGATGGAGTGAAGCACATCATGGGCACTCAGACCGGTGATTTTAATATATTACATGCTGATGGATTGGTTCTGAAAGCAAGGTAGAAGGCCCTAGAGAAGAGGCAGATGACTTTGGAGAGTCTAATTCAGGATTTGAGCGAGATAGTGATCACGGGATTTACAGACCTCCGTCATGATTTGAGGCTTACTCCGTATGTCAGGAGACCTAAGAAGACTACTACTAGGACTCCTTCTGTTCCAGCCACAGTATCAGGACCCAGTCTGGATGCATCTGACTCTGTCCTTCAGACTGCACAGTATGCCGCTAAGGAGGCAGCCCAGTTAGAGGAAGCTATGGCCCATTCCAATACTGATCAGGGAGTTCATTATACAGGAGGTCCTCTAGTAGATGAGGCAGCTGTACATAGGAGATGGACAGATGAGCAGGCCAAAAGAGCAGCTATAGCTAGAGAGCAGAGGCGGAAGGACCCAAAAAGGGAAGGGTAGAGTAGAGTATGAGCAGACTGAGGAGGATTCGGGGTTCCATCCTACTATCTTTAGACTTTATTTTGGACCATCATCATGTGCATCATTTTTATTTTACTTGGATATTGTTACCACTTTTGTTATTTTTTCAGTTTATTTTGTTGGATATTTTATTGCTTTATGTTTATTTGCCATTTCCTTATCTTTCGTTTTTATCTCTTTATTGCTCTTATTTCATTTTTGCATTAAATAAGAGTGTGGTTTGGATTTTGATAGAGGATTTAGGACATATGCGCTTTATTGAAATATTTTGATTGATTGGATATTGTGCATGTTAGGATGAGAGGGCAATATGTTGAATTGTTGATATCTATTGTATATTGCCTTTGCTTAATGAATTTTTGCTTGAGATTTGTTGAGTTGCGCTTTTGAAATTCTTCTACCTCCCATGAACATTGAGGACAATGTCCAAATTAGGTTTGGGGGTACATTTGCGCAACACCATTTTGCCTGATTTCAAAATATTGTGCCAAAATTTTCAAATTCTTGCGATATTGCTATATTTGAGCATGCTTTGCTTGTTGAGATTGTTCTTTACATGATGTAGAGAGGAATTGTGCATCTTTGCCATTGTCTGGTTTAGATTAACATCATGCCACTTAGGGTGTCATTGAACAAAGTGCGTTAATATTTTTCTCTTAATGTTGAGTGAATTTGATAATTTGCTTGAAGGCTAGGAATTAATAATGGAGATTCTCGTGATGATCACAAACACGGCCTTTAAAAAGCATATTTTGAGTTGTCAAAAATTTCACTCTTGAAACAATCACTCTCAAACACTCATACAAGCATGTATTGGTCTCATTTGCACTTAAATGTTGTTTCCTATAGCATATTATGGATTGCTTGTGGATGCTTTATTTTGCTTAATGGACAAGCCTTTAGAAATGATTTTAGGCGATGCATGTGAAAAACCACTAATTGGCCTAGAATACTTCCAACCCATCTAAATGTCTGTGCTCCCAAGCCTTTTTTAAGCCAAACACATTTTAAGCTTTTCATTTATGAACCACATCTATATGAACCCTATAAGCCTTAAAATATTGACTTACCTTGACCAAATGATTTACTAAGGCTTAGGAAATCAATGTAAGATCTTGTACTTGAAAATTTAAAGGTATGTACCTAGGCATGTAAACATGTGCAAAGAGTCTTGCAAAGCAAGAAAGCTTAAAAAGAAATTGAAAAGCTTGAAAAAAAAAATGAAAAGCTTGAAAAGAAAATGAAAAGAAAAGAAAATAAAAAGTATGCAAAGAAATGAATTGGCAAAGCAAAGAAAAAGAGAACCAAGAGTTAGGCACAATTGGCCTAGAAGAGAAAGAAAAGTAAAAGTAAAAGGAACTACTCAATATGAAAATGTGAGTAGAATGCACATGTAAATTGAAAGCCTGGACGCCTTAAAGTGTGAACAATATGTGTAAAGCTTGTGGAACTCATAACTAGAAATGTATGCCTTAGTGTAATTATCGGGTTCCTTGATTATCCATTGTTCCATTCTTTGTTTCACCATCACCTAAGGCCCCATTACAACCAAAAGAAAGACATTCATGATCTTTAGGATTGTCCATCTTGTGAAAATTGGTTGATACAAGTTCTTTCTAATTCATGGCTTGCAATTCCATTCACGAGACTTACTTTTCAGAAATTGCGTTTTTAATGATCATCATGTGCAATCAATTAGATGTCCATAACATGAATTCATATTGCAAATGTATTTTTTTTTTTAGTGAAACCTAGGAGTCTCAGAGAAAAGAAGAGAGAATCCGGTGAGGATTAGTATCAAGGCGAATTACATTCAAAACCGAATTGCACATTTGCTTTGAAGCTTTGGCATTTCGAATGTACGATCGCATTACGTACAATCATATCTAGAGTGGCATGTTTTTAATCTTTACTTGACATTCTCTTACATGTAGAAGTCCTCACTATTGCATAATTGTTTTAATCTCTTCATTTTAGTTTCGCATATTGACCATGAGAAAGTAAAAAGCCTTTGAGATATCTTGATGCATGCTTTTGGGGGTTTTATTTGTGATTGTTTTGCTCGAGGACTAGCAAAAAATAGGTTTGGGGGTATTTGATCAAGCCAAAATTGATATGATTTTGACCCTCATTTTAGATTCTTTATGCTAGATTCTCAGGCATTTCCCCGTGTTTAATATTGTAAAATCGAGTGTTTCAGGTTTCCTTGGGTTTCAAGAGCATTTGGGAAGAAGATGAGGACTTGGGTGCAAAAAGACTCACAAATAGGAGAAATAGGGCATTCTTGCTATTTAAGCAAGAAGAGGTTGCCCTATGGTCTTCATGGCGACAGAAGAATTATTTAAAGCATCAAAGGTTCGCCCTCAAGGTCGCCACATGATCGCCATGGTGACAGAGGAAATTGCAAAGCATCAGGTGTGTCGCCACTTGAGGTCGCTATGGCGACTTACACTTGAAAATGGCAACAACCCAAGATCTGACTCATGGTCGCCACTTGCTCTAGGGCGACCTTGAGTGATAAATGGCGACCCTATTGGAAAATGAACAGGGTCGCCATTTGCTCTAGGGCGAAAAAGATGACTTTCATGTTGACATCTGCATCTCAGAAGGTGTAACCGTTTTGCGCCTCGAGGTCGCCATAGCAACAAAATGGTGACATTCGCGCCATATCAGCGAATCAATCAGTTATCAGTACATGTCCAAGTGCCAACATAAATACAAAGCCTTTTCGTCTTCAGCAAGTATCCTAGCACAATTTAGAGCATGAATTCACTAAGTTTAGATCTAGATTTTCTCCTCCATTTCTATACTTGAACTCACCTTTTTCCATCCAAACCTCAACACCAAACCTTGACTACTTCCCAAAATCATTCCTCTCCTACCATTCTCTACACCCAATCCCTTTGTCACTCACCATTAGACATCCGCACATCTAGACACATCCTCTTCTCCCACTCTTTGCATTAGGAGCATAAAAGGAAAGGAAGGATCAAGCATTAAAGAAGGAGGCCTAAGGGTGATTTCCTCATCCATTACTTGCTTTCCATTTTATTGCTACCATGTGTAACTAAACCCCTAATCTAGGGGATAGATTTGAGAAACTTTTGGTTGTGGGTATTTGCTTAGCTTTGTAATGAATCTCTTTATGTGTTCTATTCATTTATTCATTAGATTCTATTCACTATGTGATTGACTTGCATATCCACTTGTTAATTGTAATCTTGTTTAGAGTAATATATTATGCAATCGTCCTTGGATTAACACCCTTATGTGATTAAGAACCCAATGGATATGATAGATTAGTGGTGGGTATATCAACCCCACTAATCTAAACCTCAATTGGTTAACATATAGAGATTGGTCCATTAAAGTGGCTTAAAAGGCATTAACCACACCTATTTGCTAATCAATCTATTCCCTAGCATCTATATTAATTGTTTAGATCATTTATCTTATCAAGGTTGTTGAGTATTCTATTTTTTATATCACTTTTGCATGTTTATTTTTAGTAGTTAACTTTGGTGGTTTATAAAACCACACATCTATCACATTATATGATTTAATTAATTTATTTTAAAGATTAGTCAATCTATCTAACATAGCACTCCATATCCTTGTGGAACGAACTTGCTTACCACTTGCTATAAAATCATACCTTAAAGGATTTTAAGTGGCTTAAAAATGGTTTTCAAAATATCAAATTAAATACATCGTTTTTGTGAGCACACGACGGCTCATCAAGAACCTATGGGAGACTGCTAACATAGTAAGCGGGTTCATCTTTTCTCATCCACCTAGGTTACACATTTTCATTCTTAGTAGTCATAATTTACATGTTATTTGAGTTCGTAGGATTATTGACTCTAGGTTTCATAGGCACATGCAAATTGGCTCTTCTAAGCCTTTTTCTTTCCATCATGCTTTTAACCCTACAATGCTTAATGTACCTAAAGCAATTAGGCCTAATATGCCCATCAACACCACAACAATGACATGTTGGTATAAAGTGAGAAGACATACCATATCCTTGTGAGGTCGTTGAAGACTTATCATGCATTTGATGTCTCCTTTGTTGTTGAACCGATTCACATATTCTTTGTTGTTGAACCGGATTGGGTTGTGAAATTCCCTTTAAAGTGATAATGTTTTATACCTAGAGGGGGGGTGAATAGGTATAGTCCCAAATTCTTCCAATATTCAAAAATGCGGAATATAAGAATGAAATGAATACTTGAAATGATATAACAATTGTATAATATGAATCAATTCATGTAAGCATCAATATACAATAGAATCAATACAAGTGAACATATGGAAGATAAGGAAATATAAAGCGAAAAAGAGACACAATATTTTTACGTGGTAAAACCTCAAAGAGGAAACATCCACGGGTTGAATCCACAACCACCGGCAAAGCAAATCCACTATACGAAAAGGCCTTACACACTCAAAGCTATCAACACTATGATATCCACTTCAAGCTATCAAAACCTAATCAACCACCAAGGCTAGTGATTCACAAAGCCTACTCTCTATCCAAGATGTGTCCTACACCTCTAGAGAGCAACTTCCTATCCAAGACTAAAAAGCCTCTAGGAAGATTTCCTTGCTTAGCAATCTAGATCACTAGGATCCTAGTTAAGCTACCCTAGCTCAACCATCCGGAGTACGCAACTCCTTGCTAAGACTTTTGCTTAGTTATCCGGATCCTCTTGATCCTAACTAAGGCTTCTTGCTTGGCTATCCGGAATCCTTTCCTAGCCAAGACTTCTTGCTCAAGTCAAATAGGCTTCACTCACCTTGACAAGAGACTTCAACCTTTCACAAGGCAATGATCTAGGTGATGCAAATGATGCAAGCATACACAAATAGAGTAAGTAGATCAAACACACTCTATGAACATGCTTAATGATAATCTAGAATATACTATCAACACACAATCACAAATCTATCTAGAAATCAAAGCATGTCAAAACAATAAGAACAAGATTAAGATATTCAATATATGTCATAAAAAATCTTAGTTCTTATATCAAGAAATTGAGCCTAGAAGATAACATGAAGCACATTACAAAAACAATTTCTAGAATCAATTTCAATCAATCTCAAGTTTAGCAAAAATATGTTTAAGAGAAATCACAAAGCTAAACTCAATTAACTAATCAATCATACAACCCTAGCATATGATCTAACATACTTCTCAACATATTTCAACAATCAAATATAAAGAATCATAGAGATGATCAAATGAAATTGCAAGAGAAGAAGTATCACATACAACTAATGACTTCGTACTGAAAAACAGAGTGCTGTGAAAAATGACGAAATCAATTGCCTCTGAAAATGCTTGGGGTTTGTAGCTCTCTTCAAGACCAACAATTTTGGTTTTTGAATCACTCAATTTCGAGTTCATATGAGAGAGTTATGATCAAAATAAGAAAACATAAATCATGAACAATTCTGCAGAAATCAGATTTGATGATGTTCAAGTTCTTGGAAAATGGAGGGAAGAGAGGCCATTTAAAGAGGAGGGAAGAGGGGCAATTTTGTCCAACAAAAGAAGCCTTTCAGACATGCCCACGTGTGGTCAGCGTGTGCCACACGTGGCCAGAGAGCTGGCTGGGCCGTGTGGCACACGTGGTCCACACGTGGTGGCCTTTGGCCAGCTTGCTCCTCTCGCGCACCTCGCACGTTCTTCGACCGTATTCGGTCATCCGAACTCCGAATTCGAATCCGTTTTCAGATTACGAACCGTGACTCCCTCACGCACGACGACGACTATGAAACTTTGAAAAATGGTTGAGAATTCATCTCGGAAAATGACGACGAACACAACTCAACGAATGAGAATGCAAAGTAGCATAACTACGTCGTATGGACTCGAAACTTAACGAATGAGTAACCGAAATGACCGGAACTCAATAAGGAATCAAATAAGATCATGTTCAAGTCCAAAACACAAAAAACACAAACAAATAAACACTATGCAACACAAGCATGCCATATCTAAGCGATAGTGAGAAAACATGCAATTCTACAAGATTGTCAACAATGAGATAAATGCATGTGCATGCTAAATGTGTGTGAAAGTGTTATACCAAATGTTTGAACTACGATGCAGGGACACACATGTATGAATTGTGTGTGTGTGCGCTTACGCCTTGCAAGAGGAAGAAGAATCTTGATACCTTAGCATCCAAGTATGCGATGTTCCCCTTGAAGACGATATTTGCACAAGATGTTGCTTCTTCACCTTTGATACTCCTTTCTTCCAAGAAACACTTAAGCAACTACTAATACAAATATAGAGCGTTTTGCAATGGAATCAAGCCAATACAAATAACGGATCTTACAGGTTGCCTCCTTGGTAGAGGTTGCATGACTTGCCTTTTAGATTGGTTAAACCTTGATTGAGGAAGGCTTGGGCATGAAGCTCTTGGATGTTGAGGTTGAGCAACACCCTTTGTTGGCATCTTCACTTGGCCATTCTTGAATGACTCTTCAAGATTAATCTTCCTCCTAGAATGTTGAGGAGGTGAAGCTTTGCATTTGCTTTAAGCTTGAGGTTGTAAGATCTCACCTTTCTTCAAGTCTTGAAGGTGCCTCATCTCTTTATCCTTGACAATTCTCAAGGAATTCTCTTTGCTAGCAATTTCATCATTCATTGCCTTCATCCTTTGATGGCAATCTTCAATCTTCAATCACTTTTTCATAATTAGACACATCAATTATGTCCACGTTCAAGGAGTCATTCACCTTAGCCTTTATTTGAAGGTTTTCCTTCTTCAACAAAATTTCACTTTACTTGGATCTTACTACCTCCTCACTCAAGTGTGTCACCTTGGTTGAAAGCTCAAGATTTTCCTTCTTTAATATTCGAATCTCCTTTTTATTCCTTATCCTAGAGCTTTCAAACTTTTCAATGTAGTCTTTAAGATCCATATCTTCATCAAATCAATTCTTAGAGTGAGATGAAAAATTCTCATCACTAGAGTCATCTCCTATACTTTCCATCTCACCAACAGAGTCAACTTCCTCATCAATACCTTTACCTTGGTCATTTGATGTTATATAAGCCATATCCGAATGAGTAGCTACACCAACCACCTCTCTAGCTACTTCTTCATTTTTTCTTTCTTCAAGTTCACAAATCAAAGAATCTTTGCCATCTTCTTCAATTTCTACGCGAGAGGCTCCAAATGCTGTGTAGTCAATGGCAAGCTCTTCATCACTTGAAGGATTTTCTTCACTCTCACTTTCACTCCATGAGATGGCCATTGTATTTCCTTTTCTTTTATCCTTCAAGTTTCCACACTCCAGAGAGATATGCCTAAATCCTCCACATTCATAGCATTGAATCCGCTCTCTTGAAGACTTATCTTAGTTTGGCTCGTCATTCTTGAACATAGTCTTCTTCTTGAAGCCATCCTCCTTTGGGCTATAGCCATTCTTTTGTAGATTCAAGAATTTCTTAAATCTCTTGACCATTAGAGCCATGTCTTCATCCTAGTCATCCTCCTTCTTATCATGCTTGGAGGTACTCAAAGCAATTCCTTTTGCTTTTTGGGAGATGGGGAGGTGGTAGCCTTTCTTGAGTCATAGGCAAGAATCCTACCAATTACTTCACTTGGCTTCATATTCTTGTAGTCATTGTTTTCTTCTAAAGCAGTCACTTTGGACTTGAACCTCTTGGGAAGCGATCTGATAATCTTTTGCTTGATCCTTCTATCTAAGTAAGGGTCACCAAGTTGATGACTTTGGTTCACTATATCCATTAGCTTCACTTGGAAGTCATTGAAGTGCTCATACTCCTCCATTCTAATGGTATCAAAACAAGTTTGAAGGACTTGGACTTTGGAATCCTTAACCACCTCGGTTCCTTCATGAGCCGTGTATAGAATCTCCCATGCCTCCTTTGCAATCATAGTTGTTTGGGTTAACTTGTATTGGTTTTCGTCCATGGCGCAAAGGATGGCATGCATTGCCTTGTTGTTCCACTTGGAGGCTTCGAATTCTTGAGCATTCCATTATGCCTTTGGCTTGGGAGGCACAAATAGGCCACCATCTTGCATTTTCATGAGGCATAGTTATCGTTGGTGAGCAACAGTGGCCTCACGCTCGACACTCCCTCTTTACTCATCCTGAAATCACTCATAGTGTTTAGGTCAAAATATGAGATGTACGCAAATGCATGTATTAATAAAAACACACAAAACACAAGACACACCAAAAGTAAGGATCTCCTAAATATGCCTATGAACCCGTTCTGATACCAATTGAAAAGAATATTACACGTGCATCTAAAACAACATAGAGGGGGGTGAATGAGTTATTAATCTGATTATTACCAATTTTTTTTTGGATAAATCAATATTACAAAAATAACCCAATTCAACAAACAATAAAATCATGTATAAAATGTGGAAACTAAAGAACACTTGATTTTTACGTGGTAACCTTCAATAAGGAAAAAACCACGAGCTATATGCTAGCCACACACGGTCCTCGAATCCACTATTTGTAATGATGTTTACAATCTAGGTTGCCCTCAACCATTCTCAGTCACTAACCCACCACTACAACAATACAGAGCTTTAATAGCGAACCTAGACACACTTGCTTGCGCACTAAGCAACTTAGCAACAAGACTTAATTATCACTGAAGAGATCAATAACCTACATGAATATTATGATATTCAAGATGCAAATAATGCTAGGTTACACTATATGCTTATCTAGGATTTCATGATGTCAATAAGAACAATCCTAGATATCAGTATTGTTATATGTCATGGCATACAACTTAGCTATGTAAAGGGTAACCAATCTTAGATACAATAGCTATCACAAACAATCTTAGTCAATTAATGAGATAAATTAGCTAGAAGTTATATAAATTTGAAAACCTAGCTATCACAAAACTACTCAATCAATAAACACATAATCTCAATCTTGTAGATTGAATATAATCTAAATGAATACAAGTAATAAATGAGATTTCTTGCTAAGAAAGAACACAAAAACGAATAGATGGTGTTCAACTTATCAAGTCATGTGTGTTGAAGAAGACCCATGCATAGATACATCTTAGATGATCCTAGATGATGTTTAGATGATGTTTGATGCATATGGAAATTAGTTTAGAGAATTAAATGAGCAATTTTTGTGCCTTTTCTCTTTTTTTAATAAAATTGGACTGATCTAAGGGGAAAAAGCATCACAAACGATCATATGCTGAAAAACCCCTACACAGTATCCATATATAAAAGAGATAAAAGAAAGTAAAAACTGAGAAAAAGCAACAAAGCACAAAGTGCCAGGGAAAACAACCCCAAACAAAAAGAGGCACGCAGGGCACACCAAAAAGAAAAAGAAAATATAAAAAAAAAAACGAAAAGACTCGCGGCCCATGTAGTCATTGCCAACTAAAAAAAAAACAGAACGATGGCACAGAAAACCACCAAGAATCAGCCTGAAGCTCCAAAGCATGCTTAGAAAGCACATCTGCAACTTGATTCCCCTCCCTAAAAATATGTGAAACCTAAAAATCCATATGTGATATTTGGAAGATGTAGCGCTGCCACGCCTAACGAATCTTCCAAGGAACCAACTCAGAACGAGAAGAAAGAAGTTGAACCACATAAGAAGAATCACTCTCAAGCCAGATACGATGCCACCCATACTTCCAAGCAAAATTAATGGCCAGTGAGGCCGCCAGAAGCTCGGCCTCAAAAGCGAAAACCTGACCAAGAGGAATAGCAAAGCAACCCTTCACAAAGGCTCTACAATATCTCTCAATGTCTCTTTTAGGGTTCTTGATATGAAGAGCTGAGAACAAGAGAATGAGATAATGGTATATTCATAGAGAACAAGAGAATGAGATAATGGTATAAGCCAATCAAAACTTGAGGAATTTACACACTACCAAAAATCAATTCTCACCCTTATTGTAAGCAAAAAATGAATTAATAACAAACAAATTCAAAAATTAAATTGCTAAAAAAACAACTTACAAACATAAAGCTAAAAACGAGAAAGAACAATGGTTACCCAAGCGGCTCGTTCAACTTTTCATTTGAAATAGAAGCCCAAGTTGGGTCTCCTCCTCTATATGGTTTCAATCAGTGACCATTCATTTTAAATCTCTCTCCTTTCTTCAAACTCTCAATCTCAATCACACCATGAGTAAAGACTTTGACAATTCGATATGGCCCCGTCCATCTTGATTTAAGTTTCCTCGAAAACAAATTTAAACGGGACTTAAAGAGAAGGACAATCATTCCCGGATGGAATTCTTTCCTTTAGAGACTCTTATCATGGTAAAACTTAATCTTTTCATTATAAAGCCTAGCGCTTTCATATGTCTCTAACCTAAACTCTTCAAGTTCAGAGTTGAAGCTTCCTTTCCTCTTTGGCCTTGTCATGGTCTAGATTCAACTTGCAGATTACCTATAAGGCGTTGTACTCAAGTTCTACCAGCAAATGACAAGCTTTTACTAAGACTAACCGAAACAGACTCATTCCTATAGGGGTTTTAAAAGCTGTCCTATATGCCCATAATGCGTCACTAAGTTTGATCTCCCAATCCTTTCTACTCCTGTTGACCGTCTTTTCCAAGATTTATTTTATGTGTCGGCTACTCACCTCTACTTGTCCCAAAGTTTGAGGATGGTAAGGGGTTCCCACCTTATGTCTCACCCCATACTTCTTCAACAATCCTTGAAGATTTTTTTACAGAAGTGATTTCCTACACCGCTTATGATTGCTCTAATAGTCCCAAACCTTGAAAAGATATTCTCTTTAATGAAACCAATGGCTACATGGCTATCATTTATCCTTTTTGCCTTAGCCCATTTTGACACATAGTCTATGGTTACTAAGATGAAATTGTAACCTTGAGATGTCATGAATGGCCCCATGAAGTTTATTCCCCATACGTCAAACAATTCAACAACTTGCTCACTATTCAATGGCGTTTCATCTCGTTTCCCAATGGTTCCCGTCCTTTGGCATCTTTCACACCTTAAACAAAATACATAGGCATCATTTTCCAAAGATGTCCAAAAGAATCCACATTGGAGGATCTTCATCATTGTCTTCCTAGCATTATAGTGTCCTCCACGCTCAAGTTCTTGAAAACTCCTTAATATTTCCTCTTGATCGCCATCCAGGACACACCTTCTTATTACTTAATCTTGTCCACGTTTGAAGAGATATGGCTCATCCCATAAGTAGAACCTAGAAATAAACCTTTTCTTCCCTTGTGAGTTCAATTATGAAGTATCATCCGATGCCAAGTAATTGACTATGTCTGCGTACCATAGGTCCTTCTCATGTACCACCCACAATTGCTCATCGGAGAAGCTTTCTCTCAATGGTAGTGCATCTTCCTCATCAACGGTCCTTTGAGTCATCCTACTTAAGTGATTCGTCACTACATTCTCACAACCCTTCTTGTCTCTAATTTTGAGGTCGAATTGTTGTAAGAGTAGTATCCATCTAATCAATCTAGGCTTTGCATCTTTCTTATGCAATATATATCGGATGGTAGCATGATCTGTGTAAACTATAACCTTTACACCAACCAAATATTGGCTAAATTTCTCTAAAGCGAATAATACTGCAAAGAGTTTCTTCTCCGTAGTTGTGTAGTTCAATTGAGCATTGTTTAGAGTGCGAGATGCATAGTAAATTACTTGTGGAAGCTTCAAAACCGCCCCTATTGTATAATCTGAAGCGTCACACATAAGTTCAAAATGGATGCTCCAATGGGTGGCATGATGATTGGAGCCATGGTTAGGGCCTCTTTCAAAATGTTGAATGTAATGGCACACTCAAGACTTAACTCAAATTCCACTTCCTTTTGAAGGAGAGTGCACAATGGCCTTAAAATCTTCGAGAAATCCCTTATGAACCGCCTATAGAACCCTGGGTGTCTTAAGAATGATCTAATATCCTTTACAGTCCATAGTGGAGGAAAAGTTTTCATTACTTATATTTTTGCTTTATCAACCTCAATACCCCTTTCCGAGATGACATATCATAAAACCATACCACTATTCACCATGAAGTGGCACTTTTCCCAGTTTAAGATAAGGCTTGTTTCTTCACATCTATGAAACACTCGTGACAAATTCTTCAAACATAGATCAAATGAGGCCCCAAAGACCAAAAAATCATCCATGAAAACCTCTATAATGTCCTCTACCATATCAGAAAAAAATTGGGGTCATACACCTTAAGGTGGTCGGTGCATTGCAAAGCCTGAAGTGCATCCTCTTATAAGCATAAGCGTCGAAAGGACATGTAAATGTGGTCTTCTCTTGGTCTTCTAGAGCTATGGCAATTTGGTTATAACCTAAATAGCCATTAAGGAAACAGTAGTGGCTATGTCCCGCAAGGCCTTCCAACATTTGGTTAATAAAAGGGACCCGAAAGTGGTCTTTTCAAGTGCTTGTATTCAACTTTCTATAGTCG
Source organism: Acer campestre (assembly GCA_954870605.1). Lineage (NCBI taxonomy): Eukaryota > Viridiplantae > Streptophyta > Magnoliopsida > Sapindales > Sapindaceae > Acer > Acer campestre. Next base: position 9,459,161 of record OX940804.1, on the reverse strand, counting down.
ATACACACCCTCCATCTTGTTTGTAAATGTTGCAAAATCAACTCATTCTGCTCATTCTTCACCACTGTGATTCCGAATTTCTTGGGCACCACATGTATAGGACATACCCACTTACTATATGAAATTGGGTAAAAAATGCCGAAATCTAAAAGCTTCAATACCTCTTTCTTAACTACTTCTTGAATGATAGGATTTAACCTACGTTACACCTCCCTAGTTGGTTTAGTGTTAACTTCCAATAGAATCCGATGCATGCAAAATGTAGGACTGATTCCTTTTATATCATCTAGAGTCCACCCTATCGCTTTCTTGTACCTTCTCAAGACCACAAGCAATCTTTGATCCTCTCTCTGATCCAAGTTTGTAGCAATGATGACTGGAAAGTTGTTATCCTTATCTAGGAATGCATACTTTAGGTTTGAAGGGAGTTCTTTTAATTATAACTTTGTGGTGGGGGTGTTCTTCTTTGGTGATTCCCTCATTTCTAACTAAATCTTCCATGGAGTCTCCAACTTCCTATTTTATTAGGAAGGTGTTTGCACGAAATTAGAGAAAAGAGGTCAAAATAGGAGCAAAAGCCAATGAAAGAAGAATCTCGCGAGAAAGAGCATACAACACAAAGTTGCAGGATGAAGTCAAAGAGAAAGAGCCCGCCAACCAGAAGAGTTGAACTCGTTGGGAAATATGCCTTGGGTTCAGTCCGTGGGACATTGCCCGCCAGGCAGAAAGTGTGAGCCCGCCGAGGATTTCTAATAAAGCTCATTGGTTTGTGTTCGCTAGAAATAAGCCTTGAAGCAGGAGATCCAAAGTCGCGGAAGCTCTAGTAGGATACCCCAGGGATGTAACTGCGGGACTTAACTCGCGGAAGGAAGCTATAGACTACGCATCGAGGACATTTATGGCAATTCCTTTCCCAAATTCAACCTCAAGATATAAATACTCACTTTTCTAATGTAATAAAAAAGAAGTGAGAGATATTAGAATCTAGTTAAACTCTCCCTTTCACATAGAATAACTCTATGAAATCTTGTGCTCATCTTTAATTACTTATGCTTTAAGTCACTTATCTTAGTTAAGTAATTAGTTAGATCAGCTATTGAGAGCTACTTGTGATACTCTTGATTGTATTTGCTACGGAGAAGGGTTGTTCTCCCTTGAAATCAGACAACAATTCACGAGTTGTATTTCTACCTTTTCTTCTAACTTATGCCATTCTTTGATATCATGTGTAACAAACCCACTTCTGTTAGGGGATCTATGAAGTAATGATGTGAGCCACCTTGTTTATCACTCTTCTTTATAAATAATCACATTGTGCTTATCAATGTTTTAAAATGACAAAATCATGACATGTTTCCCATAGACTTTTGAGGAGCATGTATTGGTAATTTGTACTAAGAGTTGATGAAATACTTAATTCATAACTTTTGAGTTTAGTATTGTCATACAATAACTCATTAAGTAGAGTGTGTTGATTAATAGTTACAATTGGTAAAGCCACACGCTCGATTACAGTTCCATAACCAAACACTCACTTAATGTTCATCAAAGACTTTAGAGGATACTTTGAGTGAGTTGTTGAGTGTGCTTTTGATTATAAAAGGAACTAGCCTTAGTGATTTTGTTCTAAAACTTATAAGAGTGGTTACTTGGTGGTGTATCATTGTTCATTTCATACCTCCCCTAGCATCTTTATCTCTTTAATCTTCAACCTCATTTTAAGCAATACATTAGATTAGCCTAGAAGCATTAATCTGTTACTTTATTGCTTTCCGAAGCATTTGACTAGTTAGTTAACTTTCTTTTTGTCCTAGCTCTTCGTGGGATTAATAACCCATACTTGTACACCCTATACGAGTTGAACGACTTGTGCACTTGCAAATGGTGAAACACTCACGCGCCCCCTAGAATAGCTGAGGTAGAATAGGGTAGGTCATTTGTAGTTTTATTGGAACCGGCTTGAGCGTATCACTAGTCTCTTCTTCAATGGCATCCGTTATATCCACACTATAACAATCATGTGCTCCAACCAAACAAGCTAAAGTCTCAAAGACTTTGTATTCCATAACCTCTTCTAGGACTTTTAATGTGAACTTTCCTTCACACACGTTTATCACTGATTCTGCAGTGGCCATGAAAGGACGTCCTAAAAGGATCAAAGGGTCTTTCTCATCCGGTTCCACCTTCATATCTAGCACAACAAAGTCCACCGAAATTATCAACTTATCCACTTGGATTAAGACATCTTCAACTATCCCTCTAGGTTGCCTAGCCGATTGATCCACTAAAATGAGAGACATTGTTGTTGGCCTCAATCCATTCAACCCCAATTTCTTGTAGATTGTGAATGACATCAAATTGATGCTTGCCCCCAAATCTAGCATAGTTCTTTCTTGTCCCTCTTCACCGATAGTTATGCTAATGATAAAACTCCTTGGATCTTTCAACTTATGAGGTAGTGTCTTCTAGATAACCGCACTCACATTCTCTTCAAGCCTCTCATGATTCTTTAGCCTAAATCGATACTTCTCTTTATTCAGTTCTTTGAAGAACTTCCCATATAACGGCATCTTCTGAATTACGTCCAAAAGAAGTAAGTTTATATTCACCTTAGAGATTACATCATAAATATCCTTGAAAGATTGTTCCATCTTGTCTTTTCTCAACCTTCCTGGATATGGCATTGGTGGGCATTGGGGGTTAGAAAGCTTGTTCTCAACCTTTGGTGTCTCCACCTTATCCTCTTCCTTAGTAACTGGGACCTCTATTTCTTCTTCAATTCTCTCACTTGGTATCTCATTGCTTTCATCAATAGGTGCATTCTTTCTCCCATCTTTCCCTATTCTTCCACTTCTCAAAATGATCCTAACACTTCCTTGATTGAATGACTACTTTGAGACTTCAAATTCTCTATTCAGTATCTCATCAGCAATCTTTCTTAGTGGAAATTGGGACTTTTGTCACTCTTTTGAGCTGGTCTTTCAAGACTATCATCACTTTAATTACTTATGTTTTAAAGGCACCAAAGTAAGTGACTTCCAAAAATACCCTTACATTTAGTATTTTTTATTATATTTTTGACTTTAACTTTCTCTTACTTTTATGTTGTCTGAAATCCATTTCTCTCTCTAACTTTAAATTCTCTGTAAACTGAGGTCCATGTTCATCTCCTTTTCTAACTCGTGGTCTTGTTCTCCTCTTTGTTTGTCTACTAGATCCAAGTTCATCTTCTTCTCCAACTCATGGTCGTTGTTCATCTCCTTCTCCAACTCGTGGTCTTGTTCTCCTCTTCGTTTGTCTACAAATCATGTTAAGGTAATCACATTTCTTGTGTTTTTTTTAATATTCCATTTGTAAAGCTGTTTGAGGTACTTTTGTTTGTTTGAATCATGCTAAGTGAGAAGTTTCAGAGAGTATTTCAAAAGTCTCGAAGAGTATTATAAAAAGTCTTGGACTTTTTGTCTTTTGGCATGCATGATCCTTGGTTGCTAAGCACTAGTAAAAGTATTTTGAAATATTTCAAGCGTATATACTTAGCAATCCAGGATCCATGAATGTCAAATGACAAACTATCCAAGACTTTTTAAAATAGTGAAATCCCATTGGCTCATAAAATTCTCCGAGATTTCAGTCTAGTTTTTTGAGACTTATTAACCATGTTCCGAGACTTTATTTTAATATTCCGAGACTTATTAACCATTGTCCGAGACCTATTAAAAAAGTTTCGAGACTGTTGAATCAGCTATAATTTTTCGAGACTTTTAATCTTCTTTGGTTGCCTATATCTATTTCCAATGTGCCTCTTATTGTGTGAATTTTGTTATTCATAAACCATTAAGATGACAAGACTTTTTATAATAGTGAAATCTCATTGGCTCATAAAAGTCTCCGAGACTTTAGTCTAGTTTTCCGAGACTTATTAACCATGTTCCAAGACTTTATTTTAATATTCCAAGACTAATTAACTATTGTCCGAGACTGTTGAATCAACTATAATTTTTGAGACTTTTAATCTTCTTTGGTTGCCTATATCTGTTTCCACTGTGCCTCTCATTGTGTTAATTTTGTTATTCCCAAACCGTTAAGATGATTGGACTTAGAGAATGTATAACAATTCTCTAAGTTCACTCATCTTATCAGTTTGTGAATGTATATCAAAATTCATTCAACTTTGAGACTTTGGAATTAGCTATAATTTTGCGAGACTTTATTCTTCTTTTGTTGCCTATATATGTTTCCACTATGCCTCTCATTGTGTGAATTGTATTATTCACTAACCATTATGGCGGGTGAATTGAGAGAAGGTATAATTGTTATAACTTCACTCAATTTACTCATCTTGTCGGCTTGTGAGTGTATAACAAAATTCATTTAAAGGTCTAAGATAACAACTTATTGAATGGTGGTTCCAACTTAACGAAAAATGTATAAAAGTCTCAAACAATGTATAAAAGTCTCGGAGAGTGTTACAAAGGTCTCAAACATATAGTTTAGAAGTCTCGGACATTGTTTTCAAAAGTCTCGGAGAGTGTTAACAAAGTCTCAGACATTGTTTTCCAAAGTCTCAGAAATTGTTTTTCCGAGACTTATGGACTTTGTGCCGAGACTTATTAACTATTTTCAGAGACTTATTAACTTTAAGTTTGTATTCATTTTTGTTGTATAATCTACACTGTTATGTCTTATGATATACCAACTTCGTTTTGTTAATATTTTTGTGTACATGAAAATGGATCAAGTTAGAATAGTTATATCCTATAACGGTTGATGGGAGAAACTACCAAACGGAAGCTAGAGGTTTGTTGGCTCGGATAATCAAGGAATATACGTGTCAAAGAATATGACCTTTGATGAGCTTTTGGCGCGCGTGCAGTCCATTGTCCACTATGATCTAAACAAATACAATATTGATCTACAGTCAATATCATGCGTTCCCGGCACTACATGTCTCACATTTGTAAGGAACGACGATGATGTTCAATTAGGGGAAGATAGGGTGATTCCTCAAGTATGTGTTAGCCTAATTGAAAGGAGATGTGGAGGTGTGATGGGTGATGCCATCCCTTTTCATGGAAATCCCTAAGATTATCCATCCATCCACGGTAGTAACCAAATGTTGACACAACAGAGTGGGATTGATAACGATGGAAATACCCAAGGTCCAGACAACCGAATATATAACCCAATCATGATCATATAGGTGACTGTGAAAACGTTGTTGAAGAACCTATACAACGTCAAACTGAAGAAAGGTGTGTACAAGGTAACCATCCCCGTTGTAGTGCAGTGGATATGGCGGGGACATTTGATGTCCCAGAAAATCTTAACACCATGGGTTCCGATAATCAATCTACTTGGGTTATTCCCGGATCCGAAGTGTATTCGTTTGGTCAAGTGAACAACACCATGGGATCACTTGAACCTAACACTTTGATTTACAAAGGTCAATTTTTTTTTTTAATTTTATAAAAAAAAAGCGATTTAAAGAGGTTAGTAGGACTTCATGCAATGAGGGAGAACTATTAATTGAAGGTCAAAAGATCTAACAAGTCGGTTCTACATTTGGTGTGCAAGATTGACAACTGTTCCTGGAACTTAAAAGCGGTGAGGAGAGATGAAGTCACATACTTTCAAGTGAGAAATTTTGTAAGTGAACATAGTTGTCCCTTAGAAGAGGTCCACCGGCGTCACCGATAAGCTAGTGTTGCCATAATCAATGAAATAATAGCCCTTAAACTCCAACGAGAGGATGGTCATCTAATGAAACCTAAAGACATAATTACGGATATGAAAACAATGTATGGCATCCAAGTTATGTACAGTAAGGCTCATCAAGCCTTGCATTATGCATTGGCATTGACCTATGGAGGTCATGAAGAAACGTTCCAATTACTTCCATCATTTGGTTATGTTATGGAGCAACACAATCTTGGCACAATCACAAATTTACAATGCACAGAGGATAATAAATTTTTATATTTCTTCATGGCGTTAGGGGCTTCAATTAGAGGTTTCCAGCGGTGTATGCATCCTGTGATTGCTATTGACGATACCTTTCTAAAAGGGAAATGTTGGGGTACAATGTTTGTGGCAACAACACAAGATGGCAATGAACAAGCATATCCAATTGCTTTTGGTTATGAGGATTCAGAAAACAACACTTCTTGGGAGTGGTTTTTGGATTGCTCGAAGGGTGCCCTCGGTTATATTGAAGATTTAGTTTTCATTTTCGATCAACGTGCAAGCATAGAAGCCGAGATAGCTAGCATCATCCCACATACAACCCATACCATATGTGAATGGCACTTTTCTGAAAACATAAAAAAAAATGTTTCCATATAAAAGATGTAGCAGGGCTGATGTTTGCAATAGCAAAAAAATACAGAGAATTGCAATATAATCATTACATGGGCGAGTTACGTAACCTACACCAGAATACGTACGATTATATTGTCAATGCTGGGCCAGAAAAATGGTCCCGTGTCCATTTTCCTCAATGAAGGTATAGGTTGCTAACAACCAATGTTGCTGAGTGCTTGAACTCATGCATGAGATTTGCAAGGAAATTGCCAATGCTGACTTTGGCTGAGTTCATAAGGGATATCCTGCAATGTTGGTATTACGACCGTCATCGAGTTGCACTCGCCATGCATCACCAACTAGCTGATGCTGCACAATTGGTGATCTCGAAACGTATTCAGAAATATAGTTTCATGACCGTAGGTCATGTTGATTGGAACACATTCTTGGTTAAATTGAAAGGAGATCAGTGGATGGTGAACTTGTTAAAAAAGACTTGCACATGTAATAAATTCCAAATAGATTATCTACCATGTTCTCATGCACTTGCAGTGGATAGGTAATTTCATTCTGTGAAATATTTATAATTTTCTCATATATTCCTATGGTTTTTAATTTTAATATGTTTTGTTCTTAATATTTCGAGGAGCGAAACTTGGATTACACTTCCCTATGTGCAGAATACTACAAGAGGAAACTTATGGGCGCATATTTGATGCCTATCATACCGGTTGGGCAAACTAATACTTGGGAAGTGTCTGAAGATATAAGACAGCATGTGGTATTTCCTCCAAAATCCAAAAAGGACAATCAAGAAGAAGCTGCTCCGGGATGCCTGTAAGAGCATCAATTTCATTCCGTATCAGAGAGGGCATCCACACGGAAGTGTAGAAGATGTCACTGAACCGAGCATAACAGTAGGCAGTGTATTAACCCCCCGGTGGTTCCAGGTAGCAGTAACCAACCTATTCCTGACCAATTTCGTCGCAAGTGTAGCGTGTGCCACCAAGTTGGGCACAATAAACATACATGCCCGACCATACAGACAAACATCCCAGGACCCAGTAATCCAGAATGAGTACATAAATGTATTGCCCAAGACTTTTGTGTATTATAGTCCGAGACTTTATTGTATATGTCCGAGACTTTTGTGTATGGTCCGAGACTTTTATGCATTGCCCGAGACTTTTGTGTATTATAGTCAGAGACTTTATTGTATATGTCCGAGACTTTTGTGTATAACAGTCCAAGACTTTAGTTACATATGTTCCAAGACTTTTTTGTATATGTCTGAGACTTTTAAGTATATTTAGAGACTTTAGTTAAGTCTTTTTCAAGACTTTTTATATGTGTATGGTCCAATACTTTAGTTAAATATGTTCAGAGACGTTTTTATATATGTGTATAGTCCAACACTTGTAAATGATAATAATTTGTGAACTAATATCAGTGCATAAAAAATATTACACTGTATTCAGTAAAAAAAAAATTGAAAATATTACAAAATGTTTTTCCACTCATGAAGGCTTTTGGAGTTACAAAAGACTTCAACGGCCATCTTCAACCTTATTGCCTCCATATTTTTATCCTTCCACTCGAACTTTTGCTTTTTTCCTATTGTGTGCTCGATCAATAGTAGCATATGGGGACCACAGTTACCCATATTAAACAAAATAAAAAACACATCAAATGTGAACAAAACGCAAAATCAACAAATTGATTGGAATAAAAGCAACAATGTTATAACCTCAACAACCAGAATTTGCCATTCATTTTAGAGAGAGATGCTCCTCATTCTCTCTAGAATTTCTTGCTGCCTTCTTCATTTACCACAGACCATCCTCATGGTGGTTTCTCCCCCATCCATGGATTCCTCTCCTAAACACTCATCTCTTCCTTGCCTTGGTTCTAAAAGGCTTCTACCTCCTACTCCTTGGTTCCTCCAACCAATTCTACCATGGAAAATCCACCCCTTCTGGAAACACTTACTTCTTCCATTTATAGTGTTCTTCCTCTTATCTCTACCAAGAAAGACCATTCTTTTCCCTCTCCTCACAAAGTTTCCTCAGCTAGTGTTATTTCCATTTTAAAAGCTAATGAGTGCAACAACGGGTCTAACAATGGAGGGCATCTTTCTAGCCTACCCAAGCTCGTTTTAAACAAATCCCTTAACTATGGAGGAGCTGGTCATAATTCTCTCAACCTAGCTGTTGTTGCTGAAGCTAAAGGGGTCCTATCAGGCAACAATGGAGGTTTTGAAGATTCAAACTTTGTTCCTCCTTTCAAGAACGTGTTAGGGAAGATGAATGGGACCACGGATCAAGGTAATAGGTCTGAAAAATCTGATCTTGGTAACCCAAGAAATTCAACTTCTGCAGCCATTTTAGGTAACAATGGAGGTCTTGAAGATTCAAACTTTGTTTCTCCTTTCAAGAATGTGTTAGGGAAGATGAATGGGACCTTGGATAAAGGTAATAGATCTGAAAAACCTGCTCTTGGTAACCCACGAATTTCAACTTCTGTAGCCATTTTAGGCAACAATGGAGGTCTTGAAGATCCAGAATCTGTTGCTCCTTTCAAGAACGTGTTAGGCATGATGAATGGGACCACAAATCAAGGTAATGGTGCTCATAGACCTGACCACTTCACCATGTCCCCTTTTCCTCTTTTGGCAATGTTGATAAGCCTGCCTCTAAAGGCGAAGCTTGTCCCTCCACAAATGTTAAAGATCAAAAGGTCCAGCTAGAGGAGGTCTCTCCTTTAAGGAATTCTAAGCTGCCCCAAAATAAAGGTATCTATATCACTCCTTCTTTGGTGAATAAAGATGCTATCACTTATAGTACTGTGCTGAAAGGTGCTCACAATGGTCCAATTATAGATATCCCCACAAGTAAGCCTATGAACCTAAAATTCTACCAGCCCTTAAAAAGTTGTAATAGGAAGTGTGTTTCCCCACCCATAGAAGTTGCAGAGGATGGCTTTAAAGCTTGGAAGAACTGCTTGGTGGGTTATTTTATTGAGAAAAAGCTTCACTTTTCTCTAGTTAACAACATTGCCATGCGTATTTGGGGCAATCGTGGTCCTCTGGAAGTTTTGGCTAATGATAAGGGGTTTTACTTCTTCAAGTTCTTGAATGATGAAGCTTGTTCTAATGTGTTTGAGGCTGGCCCTTGGTTATTTGCTGGAAGGATGGTGATCCTCAAAAAATGGCATCCTAAGCTCATTCTTTCTAAAGATTCCTACTCTAAAATTCCGGTTTGGGTCAAGCTCTTCAACATTCCCCATGAATACTGGAATGAAGAGGGATTAAGCCATATTGCTAGTCGGTTGGGAAGCCCCTTTATGCTGATAGCCTAACCGAATCCATGAAGAGAATTTCGTTTGCTAGGGTTCGTATTGAGATTGATACCTCTTGTGACCTAGTAGATTCATTCGACCTATATATGGGTGACAATTCAGATCCAAAACCTGGTGAAAATGTGGAAATCTTGGTTAAATACCAATGGAAACTGAAAATCTGTATAGACTGTAAGTCTTTTGGCCACACTATTGAGACTTGCCCTTGGCTCAAGCCCTTACACCCTCCCTCTGATGTTAATTCTTCTCACAAGCTCAAACAAGAATGCAAGAGAGTTACTAGAGGGGATGCACCCCTAGTTTCCTCACCTCATGCAGATATGGAACCTCCTCCCATTGGTTCCTTGAATGTTGATGAAGTTATTTCCACTTGTAATGCTGAAAATGTGCCTTCTTTGCATCCTACCCACTTGCCTATTCATGACCAATGCAATGACCTCGCTAAGGAAAAGGTTGTTGGTACCTCTAACAAGTTTGCTGCTCTTAATGAGGATGGTGATTCTTGTATTGACCAATGCAATGACCAATGTAACAATGCTGATTCTCCTACTACAGCCTATCCAGACCATTCCCTTTGGCACTCAAAGATCAAAAATATTGATGGGGTCAAAATTATAGGGCTGTCCAGCCCCATGGATTCCTCTAGTAAAAAGAAGAAGAAGAAACAGGCTGCTAAGAAATGCAAGGATAATAGCTCGCATGCTGAGGTGATGCCTTCTCAACCTCTTAATGATTAATTTCGCTTGTTGGAACATTAGGGGTCTTAATGCTGCCCCTAAGCAACTGGAAGTAAGGAAGATGTTGATTGATTTAAAGCTTAGTTTGGTTTGCTTGGCTGAAACTCGGGTGAGAATTATTAATAAACCCAGTGTTATCAAATCTGTTTTTGAAGAATGGGACATGATTAACAACTACAATAGTCATAGCCTTGGAAGGATTTGGGTTGGTTGGGAGCCTAGAATTCTTAAAGTGATCAAAATTTGTGAAACTGACCAGATTATTCACTGTCATGCTTGTCTTCTTGATAATAATGACACTTTTAGAATCTCTTTTATTTATGGTTCTAATGATGATAGAGCAAGGAGAGCTCTTTGGGAGAATATGTGTGCTAATCTTTCAACATGTACCCCTTAGATTGTTCTTGGTGACTTTAACATTGCTAGAGGGGTTCATGATACTAGTGGGGGTTCTTAAAGAAGATCAGCTACTATGATTGAGTTTGAAGATTGTTTACAAGCTGCTGAACTTGATGATCTGTGTTTTTCGGGTTTCTTCCACACTTGTGTAACAAACAAAGTAATGATGACTGTATCTCTAAGAAATTGGATAGGGTGCTTGTTAATAATGCTTGGCTAGGTAAGTTCACACACTCTGAAGCCATTTTTCTTTCCTCTAGCATCTCAGATCGTAGTCCTTCTTTGGTTAAGATTGGGTTACAAGAATTGCCCGTTTAAGTTTTTTAATTTCCTAACGGAGAGGGAAGATTTTCTTCCTCTTGTTAAGAGCTGTTGGTAGGAACAACTTCATGGTACTATGCTATTTAAGCTTTGCTCTAAGCTTCATATCCTCAAGAAGGCTTTAAAATCTCTTAATAAGAAAAAGGTTGGTGATGTGACGGTCAAGTTAAACGAGGCTAAATAAGCGCTTGAAGAGTATCAACGTCTTCTTGATGCCAATCCCACTGATAATACTCTTAGATTGCAAGAAAAGGATATTATTAAATCTTATACTAGGGCTCTTCAAGTTGAGGAAGATTTTCTTAAGCAAAAGTAAAGAATCCAATGGTTACATGCCGGGGATCGGAATTCGTCTTACTTTTTCAAGGCCATCAGTGGTAGACAAAATCGAAACAAAATTCTTTCTATTTTGGGGGAAGACGGTGGTTTGATTGATGGTGTTGTTCCTATTTAAAATGAGGCTATCCACTACTTTCAAAATATTCTTGGCTGCTCAGTTCCCTCTTTGAATAGAGCTGGTACGCTTTGAACTTTAATTCATAATCATATTTCAAATGATCAAGCTGATTTGATGAGCAGGGGTGTCACTAATGAAGAGATTCATGAGGTTTGCTTCTCACTTCACCCTAATAAAGCTCCAGGGCCTGATGGTTTTAATGCCCATTTCTTTAAAAATATGTGGGATATAGTTGGTGGAGATGTGATCAATGCTGTTCAAAATTTTTTTTGAACCTGTCATCTTCTCAAAAAGCTCAATACAATGATCTTAGTTTTGGTTCCTAAAGTTCCAAATCCTTCTAGAATGACGGACTTTAGACCGATCTCTAGTTGCAATATTCTCTACAAGATCTTCACGAAGATCATTGCTAATAGGATTAAGATCATCCTTCCTGATATTATAAGCTCTTTGCAATCAACTTTTATGGTTGGAAGATGAATTGGTGATAATATCCTTCTTGTCCAAGAGCTTATGAGGAATTAGCATAATGATGATGGCTCTCCCAAGTGTTCTCTGAAGGTTGATTTAATAAAGGCCTTTGATACGGTGGAATGAGACTTCTTGTTAGAGAACCTTACTGCTTTTCATGTTCCTTCGAAGGTAATTAATTGGGTTAAGACGTACATCATAACTCCTAGGTTCTCTATTTCTATAAATGGTGAGCTTGCTGGTTTCTTTCATATTAAGAGGGGCTACGTCAAGGTGATCCTATGTCTCCCTATCTCTTTGTTATTGCGATGGAGGTTCTCACTAAGTTATTATCCAAGCACATTCAAGATTCCCCTCACTTTAAATTTCACTAGAAGTGTGACAAGATTAAGTTATCTCACCTTTGTTTTGCGGACGATTTAATTATGCTTTGTCATGGTTCTACTACTTTTGCTACTGTTCTCAAGAAGTCTCTTGATGATTTCTCTTCTCTCTCGGGTCTCAAAGCTAATCCGGCCAAGAGTAATATTTTTCTTTCCGGGGTGCACAATGACAGTAGGCAGCAGCTCATCAATATTTATGGCTATAATGTTGGCTCGCTCCCTATCAGGTATTTGGGGATTCCAATCATTTCTTTAAAGTTAAGTCATCTTGATTGCTCTCCTCTTTTGGTTAAAGTTTCGACTAGAATTTCTTCTTGGATGAATCGTGGTCTTATATATGCGGGTCGGTTGCAACTTATTATTTCAGTTTTGTCTAGTATTCAGGTCTTTTGGGCTAGTCACCTTTGTCTTCCTTCAAAGGTTCTGAGGAATATTTAGTAGAAGCTTTGCTCCTTTTTGTGGAAAGGTGTTGATGCAAATTGTAAAGGGGCGAAAGTTGCTTGGGCTGATATTTGTCTTCCTAAAAATGAGGGTGGTCTCGGCATCAAGGATCTCATTTCTTGGAATAAAGCTCTAATGATTCAACATATATGGAATCTAGTGCATGGTTCTAATAACCTCTGGTCTACTTGGATTAAAACCCATCACCTTAAATGATACGAACCTCGTCGATTGTAACAAGGATGATGCCTAGGATCGTTCTAACCTCTGGTTCGGATGGAGACCGCGACCCAACACCTATAGCGAGATGTGAACCTTGGTATAATGAAGACGCCACAATCAAGGATGGAATACTTGATTGATAAGTCAGGGAGGAACGCCACAGAGAAAATCTGATAAGTTCCAATCAGTTCTCAAAGAACAAAAGAGAAAATTCTCTCAACTTTTATTAAAAATTCAAAACTAATGAAAAAACATGAGTTGGTTCCTTTTAAACTAAAACCCTAGAAGACAAGGTAGGCTACACGCCTAACTCAACAAGGAAACAAATATTTTGGCCATTAAGGCCTTACAAAACGGGAAAGAAAATAAAACAAATTAAAACAAGCAACTATTGACTTATTTCCTAATTGGAAGGCTAATTTTGGAAGGAAATCCACCTCTTAATTTCAGAAAACAAATCAACCCAATATTATTTAGAAACTAAAATGGAAATCTGAAATTGAATGTCCTCCAGCTTGTGCTCCACGCCTAAGCCTCTGCCACAAGCCCAAATATTCTCTTATTCGGCCCAATCAATGGCCTTAATAACGTTAATAAGCACTTGATCTTCATGTGGGCTCATCTTGGTCTTCAACACTTCAGAATCAGCCCAAGTGTCTTGAATCAGGCCATTAAGTGCCTCTTTGAATCTCTTAGCCCTTGCCCTTGTTATTGGCCCAACCGGAACATGCAATGGGTCCCTTGGCACTTCAGCTCCCTTATTCTCATCAAAATGCTTCTTTGATCCTCTTGACCCTTGCAATTGGCCCAACTGGAACATGCAATTGAGCCTTTGGTGATGCTTCTTGATTCTCATCATTCCCCCTCTCTTCAAAAGGATTCGTCCTCGAATCTTCACCGTAATGTTGTTGATTGCCTGCGACACTTCATCAAAGTCCTGCAAAAGATAAACAAGAACACTAGGCCAAGAAGTTGGCTGATTTGAAAACAAGGCCTTTTTGATCTCACTTTTTTTTGCATAGAAGTTCACTTGTTGTCTTTTTTTTTGTTTCTCATCAGCCGAGATTTCTTTTTTTGCTGTTCATCTTTTTTTTCTTTTAACCTCACTTGATATTCATAAACTTGTATTGGGGTTAAGGGTACAAGAGTGATTCGGTTTTTATTGAGTACAAATAAGTATCTATTTGTGTAACCATCATGAGTTACACGCCTATCAAACTGCCATGGTCGCCCCAAAAGGATATGGCTCGCATGCATTGGTACCACATCACACAAGACTTCATCTTTGTACTTCCCAATGGAAAAAGACACCAACACCTGTTTAGTCACCTTGATTTCTTCACTATCATTCAACCAATGTTGCTTATAAGGTTTTGGGTGCTTTAAAGTGGCCAAATTTAGTTTTTCCACCAAACTAGTGCTTGCCAAATTAGTACAACTTCCCCCATCAATTATCATGCTACATACCTTATCATTAACATGGCATCGGGTGTGAAAGACATTGTCACGTTGTACCTCATCATCTTCCTTTGCTTGAGCACTAAGAGCTCTTCTTGCGACCAAAATCTCTCCATCTTTGTGATCTTTGGAAGGTTCGGCCTTGGCATTGAAACTAGGTTGGTCATCCCTCTCGTTCGAATTCGGTTCCCATAATGAAGAAGAACTCAAATGTTGCCCAACTCGTGTGGTACCCTTCCTCTTCAATTGTTGATCCAACCTCATCTCCAACTGATCAAACTTTTGATCCAAGAACTTTAAAAAAAGTTTGAAATCGTACTTTTCTGGTGCATCATCAGACATTTTTTTTTTAACCTGCGAAAACAAATTGGTAAGCCTCACAAACACTCCCTCACGTGTTTACTCTCAATAATGAAGGCACTCACACTCGTGTTTCACTCAATTTCAGCTGTTACTCTCTGATGAGCTCGCACTCTCTTGCCTTTTTCCACTCTTCGTTTACTTTTTTTTTTGTAACGGATCTGATCAAATTTTCTTTTAATCGGAATCAGATCAAGCTTCTTTTTTTTTTTTTTGTGGTAACAGATCTGATCAACTTTTTTTTTTTTTTTTTCGATCTAACGAAATAAAAAGAAATAGAAAAAAAAAAGGATAGATCAAACCTGATTTAGAAGCCTAAGCTCTGATACCAACTGATATGAACCTCACCAAGAGTAGTGAGACCCGGAACCAATATATGGTAATGAAGGATCGTTTTCTAATTCAAGTTTACAAATAAAGAAAATAAAAAAGGACCACGACCCATTATCTATATGGAGATAAGAACCAACGATATCAAGAAGGTTGTAGACGCCACACTCAAGAACAAGAAGAAGGTGAGTGATAAGTCAAGTTTGAACGCCACAAGGTATAACCCTTGATAAGTTCATAGTTCAATGAAGAACCAAGAGAAAACGTTCTCTCAAATAATATTATTCCATTCAAAAGTCTCTTAGCCCTTGCCCTTGTTATTGGCCCAACCGGAACATGCAATGGGTCCCTTGGCACTTCAGCTCCCTTATTCTCATCAAAATGCTTCTTTGATCCTCTTGGCCCTTGCAATTGGCCCAACTGGAACATGCAATTGAGCCTTTGGTGATGCTTCTTGATTCTCATTATTAAAGATAGGAGTATTTGGGAGGTTAAAGCTCCTTAAACATGTTCTTGGAATTGGAGAAAGCTCCTTAAGCTTCGTCCCATTGCTCGTCCCTTGATTCGGCAAATCATTGGTAACGGTCTTAGCACTTCTTTATGGTTTGATAATTGGCATCCTGATGGCCCTATTCTTTTAAATTGGAGCTCTAGGGCAATTTATGACTCAGGTCTTCCGAATAAGGCTAAAGTCAGTTCTATTATTCTTGGTGATCAATGGGTTTGGCCTTGCTCTATGTCGATTAACCTCCTTGAAATCAAGAACCACAAGCCTTCTTACAACCCTAATTCTAGTTTAGAGGTAAGTGGCTTCCTACCCCTGATGGTATTTACACCGCAACCTCTACCATGGCTAGTCTTAAGGCTCCACATCCTTTGGTTCCTTGGTTTGAGCTTGTTTGGTATTCTCATAATATTCCAAGGATGAGCTTCATTCTTTGGTTAGCTATTTGAGGGAGACTTTCAACGTTGGACCATGTTCACCCTTATACTCCTCATGTTGATACTTTTTGTGTTCTTTGTTCCAATTTCACTGAGGCTCATACCCACCTTTTCTTTAAGTGTGCTTATAGCAAAGTCATATGGTCTCATTTTAAGGATATGTGTGGCCAGCCTCGGAATGGTCAAATATGGCCTAGTTTTATTGCTTGGGCTTCTCAACATTGGAGGGGGAAATCTCCTTCCATTGTTATTAAGAAGCTTTGTCTTGCTGTGACGGTTTACTCTATTTGGAGAGAAAGGAACAATAGAATATTTGGGAGCCCTCATAAGACCAGCATAGTCGCTACTCGTTCCATTATTGATACTATTTGTAGTGGGCTCTTATTTATCAACTTGAAGAATTGGCCTCATGTTGCTTTAAAGTGGAATATTTCTATTAGTTGATTTGTTTTGCCTTTTTTTTTTTTTTTTTTTTGAGCCCTTGTTTAGCTCTTGCTTCTTGTTTTGCTCGTGTGTTTGAGCTTTTATTTTTTGCTCTTGTTTTTCCTGGGCTATGCCCCTTGTATTTTGTACATTCTTTATCTCTTTCTATGATACCATTTATTTACCCAAAAAAAAAGAAGCAACAATGTCATTTCACTTATAACTTACCCCTTTGATTGTTGTGGCACATTTGGTTTCGGGATTATGGCCTCGGCTTCCACCTTACAGAGCGAATGGTCACTGGTTCTGTTCCATAAAATCCCGCCTTTGCCAACATCAATGGTAACAACCACAGTAAGCAGGCCACCTGTTTGTTCCTATGCTGAAATGGAACCTTCTGCATTAATGGATCATACATGTGGATCTTTCAGTGAAGGATCAATACTGGCCATAAACCAATGGCACCTTCCAACGTTGCACGGCACCAAAAGCTACAATGCAATAAAAAAGTCATGTAATATACGTTGAAATATGAAATTGAATTTCCATTTTTGTTTCCAATACACTCACCATGTCAACCTTGTGCCATGGTTGACATCCAGGTGCTCTGAGTCCGTTGGCCCAAAGAAGAGCGCCTTCATCGTCCCAAGTTCGAGTCAACACAAATCATTTTTGCTCATCTGGTGGTTTCTCGATATCACCGAACATACTCACCCACTGGCGGTATATGTGTGCCTAAATAACAATTAACAATAGTTATATCAGACACGTTTATAACCATATAATAAATTACTAATATAACCGTTCGTATAACAATTAACAAAGAACTTACATAGAATTGTGTATCAATGATTTCTACTCTCTAATTGTAGACCTTAGAAAATGCACGCAGGTGGTTCCGCACGATTTGTAAATACGTGTCCATAAGCTGACAAATTGTCCTCTTGCAATAAAAATTTATATGCCTCTCGTACAGGAGATCGTCGCTCTACATCGTGACCCACCGTCTGAATAGAGTGAAACAAATTACGGTGTGTTCAATATCAATCTAGAGGGGGGGGGGGGGGGGGGTTTGAATAGATTTTAACAATTGTTACCCGATTTTTCATGGTTAGTCAATTTTACGAAAATCCCCAATCTAGTCAATACAAAATATCAAGTGCAATAGTGCGAAATTATAAATGACACAAGATATTTACGTGGAAACCCTCACGGGAAAAACTACGGGCTAGTAAGTGCGCCACACTCGAACCTCAAAACCACTAATGGTAAGATGAATACAACCTAATCCCGATATAACTCTCCACCACTACCTAATCCCAGTATAAGTGAACCTAGTCCAATTGCTTGTGATTTACGTAACCTAATCCCAGAAGCTACACAAGTCTTACTTCTCAATGAAGAGATAAAATGCCTATGTGAATAAAATGCAATTATAGCTAAGGAATCCTATATGCTTATCTAGGATGATGATATAAACAATCCTAGATATCAATAGCTAAATGACATGTCATAAAGCTTAGCTAAACATAGATTACATAAATCTAAACAGCTATTACTATACAACACTCAATCAAAACATCACAAACAAACTCTATCTTGTATCTAGAATATATTCTAAGAACATACAAGTAATTAAAGAGATGACTTGACAAGAAAGACACTAAGATTAGATGAAAAGAATAGTTATCAACATGTGAGCGTGTGTGTGCATGTGGCTCGTTTTCCCGTTTCTGTTTGTCAACCCAAGCTTTTCACAATTCTCAATTATACACCATTAAGCCTTTTTTTATTATTTTATTATTTTTATTTTTTATATATATTTCTTTTAGGCTTAGAATCAAAGAGAATTTTTTTTTAATGATTCTTTTCAACTCTTCTTTGATTTTTCTAACAAAAACATATACACCTCTTGGCGGCTTCACAAGCAATGCGTGTAGCCCTTTCCAAGAGGGTGCTTGTTGAATACTATGTAGTGCCGAAGCAAAATGGATACATATCATAGGTCATTTATCATGTACTAAGCAATAGGCTTCTAGATGCATCTATTATCTACACATATTTAATCACATATACTCAAAAACTAAAACATATAAGAGAAGCATTAGTGCACTTTTAAAAAAAAATTTCAAGCTCAAGTGCATGATCTAAAAACAATAAGAGTTATTAGCTTATGATCATTACTTCTCAAGTGAGTAGCTCTCAAAGATATTGATATTCAAATAAAGTTTTGCTAATCAAGCCACCCACATACACACAAGCACATCAATCAACACAAATCATGTCAATGGACATTCTAAGAGTTTTAAACCTCTCTTTGTCCAAGGGGTTGGTGAACAAGTCCGCAAGTTGATTTTTAGTAGGCATATGCTCTAGAGTTACAATTGATTGTTCAACAAGATCTCTAATGAAATGATGCCTAATATCAATGTGTTTTGTGCGTGAGTGTTGAACTGGATTTTTAGAGATATTAATGGCACTTAAGTTATCACAATAAAGTGTCATTTTTCCTTGTTCTATCTCATAATCCTTAAGGATTTGTTTCATCCAAAGTAATTGTGTGCATGCACTTCCGGCCGCAACGTATACGGCTTCGGAAGAAGAAAGGGAAACCGAGTTTTGTTTCTTACTAGACTAAGAAACCAAATTATTACCAATATAAAAGCAACCGCCGGATGTGCTTTTATGATCATCTATATTTCCCGCCCAATCGGCATCACAATAGCCAACAAGAATATCAATGGTATCAAATGAATAAAATAAACCAAGATTATGAGTACCTTTGATGTACCTAATGATTCTCTTGACGGCTTTTAAGTGAGATTCCTTTGGATTAGCTTGGAATCTAGCACACAAGCCTACACTAAAGCAAATATCCGGTCTACTAGCCGTTAGGTAAAGTAGACTACCAATCATGCTTCTATAAAGGCTTTGATCAACGCTTTTACCTTTTTCATCTTTGTCAAGTTTTAAACTGGTGCTCATGGGAGTTTCAAAATCTTTTCCATTTTCTAAACCAAATCTCTTAACAAGATTTTTAGCATATTTAGATTGACTCAACATTATACCCATGCTAGTTTGCTTAACTTGTATCCCTAGAAAATAGTTTAACTCACCCACCATACTCATTTCAAATTCACTTGACATCACACTAACAAACTCATCAACCTTGGTTTTGTTAGGGTTATGCTCAATAGCAAGAGTGTAATTTTGTACTTGACAATCTTTTCATATTAATAAAGTGATTTCTGTTAGTTAACAAAATCTTATATAGCATTTATTATTATAATTGTCAAAGTAAATAATCATAAGGTCAAAAGATTATGAGAAAAGAAGAATTGTTCGTACATTTGGATATGTATGAGGTAGACACAATTCTTTAGTTAGTTTTGAATAACGTTCACAACTTAAGTTAAAGGTTGGACACCTTTATCTTATTAAAGTTGTAGAATTCTTTTACTAGCATTTGAGTGGGATCAAATGTGTTGTGATAAGTCTAAAATCATCGAAGGGTCTTCGAGTAAAAGAATCTAGTGCACTGGGTGCATTGAACTGGATCACAATGAAATACTTTTTCTAGAACCGTCAATAGATAAAAGTCTTTTCATTATCAGGACAATCGGAGAGTCTATCTTAATCCTGAGATAAATGATGGACTTATGGTTGCAAGTGTTATCATTTGAGCTATCAATGAGTAGGATTATATAGCATAGTCTATCCTCGATAGTTTGGTGGTATTCATTTGTTAATCGATAGAGGACTTCATTTATAGATATGGACATCGTGGCTCCATTTATTAAATGTGAGTAGAATATCATCATATGGATGCTTTGTGGTTTTGGATATGAAATCTTAACGTTGAGTTTTCAATAGTGTCTATTGAAAGATGACTTCTGGACAAGTCATAATATATATCCAAGTTCAAAGTGTGGTCATATGAGTAAATATGGTAACTTGGAGAGCTATAGGCGGTCTATGAGCTCTTGGCGATTACTGATATTCTTCACGAGGATTCACTATCTCCCATATGATTGTCTAGAGTATGAATGAGTATCGTTAACTTATTCCATCTTTATTTAAGAGTGTAGTTTTAGTTCTTTAGTGGAATGAACTAAAATTAATAGATTGAACCTAAGTGAATCATTTGTTGATTGTGATTGGGTTATGTCTATTGTAGCTTAAATTTAGATAGGCCCACCAAGATCCCCAATCTGCACAGACTTGCATGAATCACTTGATATATTCTACCGAACTATTTGTGGGTCCATTTAGAATTGTATTTAATATATTAAGAATATAATTTGCACATTATTTATTTAATGGGCTGTTTAATTATATTAATATATTTTTTAATAAAAATGGACTGATCTAAGGGGAAAAAGTATCACAAGCGATCATATGCTGAAAAACCCCTAGACAGTATCCGTATATAAAAGAGATAAAAGAAAGTAAAAAGTGACAAAAAGCAACAAAGCACAAAGAGCCAGGGAAAACAACCCCAAACAAAAAGAGGCACGTAGGCCACACCAAAAAGAAAAAGAAAACATCAAGAAAAACGAAAAGACTCGCGGCCCATGCAGTCATTGCCAACTAAAGAAGAACATAATGGCGGGGCAGAGAACCACCAAGAATCTGTCTGAAGCTCCAAGCATGCTTAGAAAGCGTATCTACAACTTGATTTCCCTCCCTAAAAATATGTGAAACCTGAAAATCCATATGTGAGATTTGGAAGATGTAGCACTGCCACGCCTGACGAACCCTCCAAGGAACCAACTCAGAACGAGAAGAAAGAAGCTGAACCACATAAGAAGAATCGCTCTCAAGCCAGATTCGATGCCACCCATACTTCCAAGCAAAATTAATGGCCAATGAGGCCGCCAGAAGCTCAGCTTCAAAAGCAAAAACCTGACCAAGAGGAATAGCAAAGCAACCCTTCACAAAAGCTCTACAGTTCTGAAAGATACCACCACAACCACCAACCCCCGGAGAGCCCATAGCAGTGACATCAGCATTCACTTTGATCCAGCCGGGAGCCGGAGGCGACCAAACCACACTCTTGATTACTTGGGCTTTAGAAGGGCGACCCTGAAGACCAAATCGACGAAGAATCAAAAGGTCATCCATACAGTTACGCATACAACCAATCTCTAGGTGATTAGCTTCTGAAACTGCACACCAGACCAAAGAAAGGATGGATCTAAAGTCCACCGACTTCCCTTTAAAGATCCACTGATTACGAGCAGTCCACACCCCCCATATCACAGCATGGATAGCCGCTTTCCACAAAATCCTGACCCGCTCACTAAAGGAAACTGACATGGCCTGCAAGAAGAAGGATTGCCAAGTTTCGGTAGAGACACGTCGTTGGAAAATTGAGAAAACCGCCTCCCAAAGAGCAACCGCCTCCCAAAGAGCAACCGCCAGGGGACAATGAAGATGATGATCTGTAGATTCACTACTAACCCCACAAATACTGCAATGAGAAGCCAACTGGAACCCAGACCTGCAAAGGCGATCCTCAGTAGGAAGCCTGTTCAACATCAAACGCCAAGTCAAAGCAGAGCGAGAGGGGGGAATAAAACGGGACCAAACATCTCTCCACCAAACAACCTGAGGAATATCACGGAAAAACTGGGAATAAGCAACCTTGCAAGAAACACGACCATCCCGAGAATTAGCCCAAACCAGAGAATCCACAACAGGAGAAATTGCAATACGATCAATCCGAAAACACAAATCCGGGAAGCGCGCTCGGAAACAATCGTCTAGCACCCATCTACCCTGATGAATAAAATCCGAAACCCTCGCCCGGAGCAGATTAGCTAAATAATCAGGAATCCCTAAAAGGTCCAAAATGGGAACCCCCAACCAATTATCCCTCCAAAAGTCCCTCTGAGAGTTCTCGCCAATCAGCCAGATACCTTCCTTAAGAAGGGAACTATAATTAGACCGAAGAAAAGACCAAATCGAGGAGGTGACATACCTTCCATGAGGCTTCTGCAAATGCCTGAGATACCTCTCCCGAAGAAAAGAGAAAGCAAAACCATCAAAGGTCATAAACTTCCAGGTGAATTTCCGTAACAGTGAGTCATTCAGCAACCCAATATCTTTCAGACAAAGACCACCCTGTGAGTAAGGCCTACAACAACGATCCCATGCAACCCGAACCAACTTAGTCTCCTCACAGGAACCGGTCCAAAAATGTTTCTCAACTTGCGGTTAATTAGTGACAGTAAAGAAGAAGGCCACTTGTAAATCATGAAAGAATGCACAAATGAACCAGTGATGACTGACTTGATCAGAGTAGCACGACCAGCCAGAGAGAGAGACTTGCCCTTCCATTTAGCGAATTTAGACAAGATCTTATCCGCAATAGGGTGTAGCACTGCTTTTCGAGGCTTACCCCAAAATAAAGGGACTCCCAAATAAGAAAATGGAAGATGCCCAATCTGCATACCAACTAGAGACTGCAAACTACCAATCCGAGAGGGGGAGATAGAAGAACCAAAATAAATCGAAGACTTACCCCAGTTAACCAATTGGCCTGAAATATCACCATAATTGCCAAAAGCACCCATGATATGTTTTAGATTCTTTTGAGTGCCTCTGTAAAAGATCAAAACATCATCTGCATAGAGCAAATGAGTTGGAGCCAAAAAACCCCTTGGGGAAAAAATCGGCAGAACCTGAGAAGAACCCACCAACCTCGTTAATAATCTACTAAGGAAGTCCTCTGCAATACCAAACAAAAGCGGAGAGAGCGGATCTCCCTGACGAACCCCTCTAGAGCAGCTGAAATATCCCTCTGGGACCCCATTCAAAAGAACTGAAAGCCTAGACGAACGAAGAATACTGTCCATCCAATCCACAAAAACAGAAGAGAACCCAAAAGCCTAAAGCACTCTGCAAAGGAAAGACCAATCCAGGGTGTCAAAAGCCTTACGGATATCAATCTTCATGGCCAAGTTACCCCCATAGCACTTCTTATGCAACACATTCACACAGTCAGAAGCCAAAGCAATACAATCCTTGATATGCCGGTCTCGAATGAAACCGAACTGCTGAGGAGAAACAATCCTGGAGGCAACACGAGCTAAACGATCAGCCAAAATCTTCGAAGAAATTTTAAATAGAAAGTTGCTAAGAACAATCGGACGAAACTGATCAACCGAAATGGATTCCCTCAGCTTCGGAAGAAGAATAATGAAACTGGAATTGAGACCCGGGAAAATAACTCCAGTGATGAAAAAATCCTGAACAGCAAGGACCACGTCAATACCTATAACATCCCAACATCTTTGATAAAATCTACCAGAAAACCCATCTGGCCCAGGGGCAGAAACATCATCCATAGTAAAGACTGCATCGTGAATTTCATCTGCAGATGGAACGCTAGTCAAGAAAACGTTC
Organism: Acer campestre; assembly: GCA_954870605.1. Lineage (NCBI taxonomy): Eukaryota > Viridiplantae > Streptophyta > Magnoliopsida > Sapindales > Sapindaceae > Acer > Acer campestre. Next base: position 9,435,150 of record OX940804.1, on the reverse strand, counting down.
TCTACGGCAGTTACCAAGGAAGGAATCACATCATCTACAATAGATAAATCTCTTCCAACTTGAGAAACATCCGAGGAAAAAAGGTCAGAATAATAACTAATGATATGATCCCTGATGGTAGGCCGATCCTCCGAGATAACCCCATTAATTGAAAGGGCTGAAATAACATTACGATACTGCCTACGTTTGATAGAGGCATGAAAGAATGAAGTGTTCCGATCCCCATCATGAAGCCACCTAACTCTAGACCGATCCCCAAAAAAACACTCCTGTCTCCGTAACAACACATCTAGCTTAGAATGAACACTCGCCTCGGCCATAAAAATATCATCTGAAAAACCCTGGTTAGACAAATCTAGCTGAATCGAATGAAGCTCCGCACACTTCCCAGCAATGGTAGAGTTAAGATCACCAAAAACCTCCCAATTCCAAGACTTGAGAGCCTTCTTCAAGCTTCTCAGCTTATAGATAACCACCTGAGGAGGCCTACCCACAACATGAGAGCTCCAAATCCTACGAACAATAGCTATAAAATCAGGATGCTCTGACCACATGCTCTGAAACCGAAACGGTCTATGACTAGAAACCTCAAAATCTGACAACCGAACCAACAACGGGCAGTGATCTGAACAGATACGGGGAAGAGCCGCACACGAAATTTCCCGCCAACAGGAAATGCAACCATCAGAAACCAAAACTCTATCTAATCGTCTCTCAACTCTAGTGCGGTTACTGCAACCTCTAACCCAAGTGAATCGGGCACCTTGAGAACGAATACCAACCAAATCATAATCCTCAATCATCGACCTGAGATCCTCACAAGAACCACGGGCAGGAGAATGAGAACCCAAAGCCTCATGAGCACCCAGAACCGCATTAAAATCCCCAACAACCAACCAGGAAGAAGAAACCAAACTAACCATATCACGAAGAGACTGCCAATGAGACCTACGAACCACTGTAGAAGTGCTCGCATAAACAAAAGTGTACCAATGCACCCGAGAACCTATCGAAACAGAAACAGTAAGATGTTGCTCATGACAATGAACTATCTGAACCTCAGGAAAAGAAACACAAGCGAAAACCCAAATAGTCAGAATCAACCCACCCCTATCATTCATGCCCACCAGACGAAGATCGAGAGAAGACTAGAAACCTGAAGAGATAGAGGAAAAATCAACCATAGGCTCTGCAATACAAACCAAAACAGGTCTATGTAAACGACATAACTCTCTAAGTACCCTCCTCGTGGGCTCGCCTCGGATCCCAAGACAGTTCCAAAAGAGAACATTAATCATTGGAAACCGTCAGAGGAGCCTGATATCCGGACTTTAAAGAAGCCAGCCTACGCTTAACCCTCAAAGCTCTCTGAGCAATCTCATCATCAGCAAACTCACCCTCCTCCATTTAGGAAGCCCATGAAGAATTTGCAATGAGGTGAAGCTCGGCCTGAGATTCTGACAACGGACCCGAGGTCCGAATAAGCACCTTAGGAACCACAACCAAAGAACAAGAAAAACCAGATCCATCACTACTCTGATCCACATTGACATTCGAAAAAGAAGACACAACTGCCTCCTCAGATGATTGATTGCTTGAAACCTCATGAACCCTAACTTGCCGATGAGCTGTTTGACCCGGACGAGAAGATGACCTGGATAAAATGGTAGAGACCATAGGACGAACCTGATTGACCAACGAAGAACCCTGAACAACAGTCTTAGCATCATGCATCACCCCTACAGTCGAACTGATAGAACTGATAGAAGGATTAACAAACGAAGAACTAGAAACCAGAACTGAATCAGTGCCCTCATAATCAAATCCTGAACCCTTGCAAATCTGCAATGCCTGGGAAATCATTGGAGGAACCGAACTCGAAACCACTTCAGAAATAGCTGACACGGTAGACGAAGATGGATCCGAAGAAAGAACCAAACTAGCGGACGGAATGGATCCTGAAATCAAATTAGACCCTACTGAAGTATGGACAACCACCGAATCTTGACCACCTATATCCTAATGAATAGCTGTAAAAACATTGGATAACGGGACCTCCTCCTGAGGTGCAATAACACGGCGATAAACTGATTTAGAAGAACGGGTCCGAACAGGCTGAAAACCATCAGCTCCAAAAACTTTAGAATCCCCCGCTATATCCTGGGTTGATTTTGCAGAACTAGTTAGAGGAACCTTAGAAGACTTGTTCCAACAACAAGAACTAGGCAAATGACCTATAGAAGAGCAAGTAGAGCAAAAAACTGGGAGATTCTCATACTCAACAGCTATAAAAGAAATATGAAATTCATCCCTCTCTAGCAACACTGAAGTAGGCAGCACTGATGACACATCCACATCAACTAGAACTCTAGCATAATGACCAAAATCCCCATCACTAGTAGCCTTTTCCAACCGCAATGGCACCCCAATCCCTCTAGCCAAGTCAGAAATAATTTTTGGATGCTAGTATTCCCACGATAAATCAAAGAGCCTAACCCAAACCTGAGCATTGGTGGACTTCTGTAATGATGGGTTAAAATCCGGGACCCAAGGCTGTAGGCGAAGAATACCTGGCTTCAGATGAACTGAACCTAACCCCCAAACATGAGTCTTCTCAGCAGGAGACTTCAAAAGAATCTGATAATATCCTCTCCCTAGAGAGATAAGTCGCCAATCGGAATTTAGCATCCAATGCTTGCTAAGTCTTACCTTGAGATCCACAAGCTTCCAAGGCCGCTCACCACTGGAAAGCACCACACGTCCAATAAGAGCATTCTTACACAACTCAAGACGAGCCTGATAAGCAATCGGATCCACCCGAACAGAAACATACCCCCCCTTCTTAGAGGGAACTGATGGCACTGGTAAAGTCTCAACAGGAGAAGATTTGAAAAGACCCGCAAAAGACTTACCACCCTGGACCATAGGCGCTGGACTCTGAATGAGACCTGTAACAGAATCCGGAACGATCCTCGAAACATCCCCCTCAGGTTGAGAAGGAATCAACTCACCAACCAATGAACACACCCCACCAGATGCAAGAGGAACAACCCGATAAGAGGAATTCACTCCACTCACCGTACTCAAACAAACCAGACTATTCGAGGTGGAAGACACTGCCACCGGAGATGAAAGAGACAAAGCGGCCTCCATGCACATAGGATCCATCAAATACTGTAGAAAATCACTGTAGCAAATCCTGTAGCAAAATCACTGTAGCGGGATACTGTAGCGAAACACTGTAGCGGAATCCTGTAGCGAATCCCTGTAGCGGACTGTAATAGTGAATGAAACTGTAACAGCAACGAAACACTGTAGCAATGACGAAAATACTGTAGCGGAAACACTGTAGCGGCGCCAATACTATAGCTGAAGCACTGTAGCAGCAACGGAACACTGTAGCATTGACAGAACTGTAGCGGGGGCACTGTAGCAGCGACAGAATCACTGTAGCAGCGGCGGAGTCACTGTAGCAACGACCACTATTCACTTTTTTCTTTTTCCTCTCCCTAGGGTTCCCTCATCTCCAATGAGTAAGTACCAATTTTTTCTCAATTATGCCTTTAATTAATTATATTAATATATTAATTAAAGGCATGTAGGCTTATTTCTTTTAGTAAAAATGGGTCTAGTTCACATGTGGGTTTTTTTTTATTAAAGTCCAAATGGATTAAATAAAATTAGAAAACAATATGTAGGCCCAAGTTCTAGTCATGGGCGGCAATGGCTAATTTTTAGCCCATTATATTGTTTTATTTTATTATTTAATTAAATGGAAATTAATTAATATATTAATTAATTATTTAATTAAAAATCAAATCTTTTTCTGATTAGGAAATATGTTTCCTAGTAGTATACTACTATTAGTATTATACTAAATATAAAAGACTTTATTTGTTTAGTCAAATTAGGAAGTCTTTTATATAGTCACAAATACACTAAAGAGTTGGATTAGGGTTTAATATATATTATATTTTTTAAATGCATGCAGTGTTTGAATACAATACAAATATATATAATATAGGTATGCAGAAATATTTTGGTGGCTTTGTATATTGTCGGCCAACTGTAGTATATATTTTTTATATATTATTTATATGACACTTTGTCATAGATATAGATAACATATTTAAAAAAGAATATATAAATTAAAACTACGTGCTGTATAAGTGACATATATATATATATATATATTGGCAATTGATTGCTGGCATATAGAAATATATATATATATTCTTCATATATTTTCAAAAAAAAAAACCCTAGTTTTTTTGAATTGAGAGCTTTTTCTTTTGCTAGAGAAAAATAAGATCCAACTCTAAGACTAGTGAGTGATTCAGCCTAGAGGTTTGTGAGAGAAGAATTGTTTTTGTTTCGATAGTGTACTAGTGATCTTAGCATCAAGAGATCTTGTACACACTTTCGAATTAGGTTCACGCGAATTTCAATCTTACGATTGTGAATTCAAAAGTGACCGGAACGTTCTTAGCAACCTATTGGAATTTTTGTGACTAACAGAAACCAGAAAAGTTTTGTTGTCCATTCTCAGGTATACAATTCAAAGAGAAGGGAGACCACGCTCCTAGGTGATTCACATTCGTGATCGGATTGGAAGATCTTGCGGATTACCATCGACGCATAGTCAATCGGATCACGCAACAAAGGTACGATATCTTTTGGTATATATTGCTTAATTAATTAAAGGGTTAAGGTTCAATATGGAAATTTTTTTAAAATATACTACTTCTTTTTAGTCTCGCTTCCGCTGCATGCACTTGTTTTTTCCCTACAGGTTTTATTAGTAGAACCAAAAACAATGTCATCAACATATATTTGTGCAACAAAAATGTCATGATGAACAAAGTTCTATCAATGCCACCTCTCCTATAATGGTTGTTAATGAGATATTGAGTCAACCTATCATACCAGGCTCTTGGAGCTTGTTTAAGGCCATAGAGAGCCTTTTTCAATTTAAACACATGATTAGGAGAGTGTGGGTCTACAAAACCCTTAGGTTGTTCAACATACACTTCTTCTTGAAGGTATCCATTCAAAAAAACACTTTTGACATCCATTTGAAATAATTTGAATTTTTTAACACATGCAATGGACAATAAAAGTCTAATGGACTCGAGACGAGCAACCGGTGCAAAAGTCTCATCAAAGTCAACACCCTCAACTTGAGTGTAACCTTGAGCCACTAGTCTAGCTTTATTTCTCACAATCTTGCCACTTTCATCGGTCTTGTTCCTAAAAACCCACTTAGTGCCAATTACATTTATATCTTAAGGCCTAGGAACCAATGACCACACTTCATTCCTCTCAAATTGATTAAGTTCATCTTGTATAGCCCCAACCCAATATTAATCAACAATAGCTTCATTAATATTTTTGGGTTCAATTTGAGAAGTATAGCAAGCATAAGATATTTGGTTAGCAATTTGATTTCTAGTTCTAACCCCTTCATTTAAGTCACCTATGATGTCATCTTGATAGTGTAGATTTCGAAGTCTAGGATGAGGAGAATTTTCAACAACTTGAACATTTTGTTGATTATCATTTAAAACATTTTCCAATCCTTGACTTTGAACATCAATACAACTATCCTTGTCATCATCTTGACTAGATTCACTACTAGTCACATCTATAGGTGAAATAATGTCATTAACATGATTTTCATTAGGTTCATTGACATCATTATCATCACACAAGTTAAGCATGCTAAGATCATCAATTTTAACATTTATAGACTCCATAATAGTCTTAGTATTCAAATTGAACACTCTATAAGCACGACTATTCAAAGCATACCCAGGAAAGAGACCAACATCACTTTTAGCATCAAATTTTCCTAAGTGATCTCTATCATTCAAAATATAACATTTACTCCCAAAAGTGTGGAAGTAACTCACATTAGGCTTCTTGCCTTTCCAAAGCTCATAGGACGTGTGTTTTGTACTGGGCCTTCTAAAAACTCTATTCGACACATAGCAAGCGGTATTGACCGCTTCGGCCCAAAAGGTTTCTAGGGATTTTCTTGCTATTGAGCATGACTCTAGCCATCTCTTACAAGACACGATTTTTTCTCTCAACAACTCCATTTTGTTGAGGAGTTCTAGGTGCCGAGAACTCATGAGATATCCCCAAACTATCACAAAATTCACTAAATTTAGCATTTTCAAATTCCGTCCCATGATCACTCCTAATGCGACATATTTTCTTAATTTCAAGACCTTTTTCATTTTGCACTTGATTACAAAACTTTCTAAAGTAATTGAAAGCCTCGGTCTTGCTCCTAAGAAAATAAACCCAAGTGAATCTAGAGTAATCATCAACGCATACAAAAATATACTTTTTGCCATTGATACTCTCGGTTGGGATTGGCCCCATTAGGTCCATGTGTACAAGCTCTAATGGTCTCTTGGTAGCCATATAAGAATTCTTTTTGTGAGACATTTTGGTTTGTTTACCCAATTGACAAGGTTCACAAACAATATCTAGCTTTTTACCAAGACTAGGAAGACCCCAAACAATGCTATGTTTTTCAAGCTTTTTCAAGTCTTTAAAATTCATGTGACCCAAACGTTGATGCCACAACTCAAGCTTGTTACACTCATGTGCAAGTTAAAGGATCTACATTGAGACAATAGCAATTGTCTATAGACCTCTTGACTTTTAGGACAACATTGTCCTCTTTATCGATAATAGTACACACATCTTTATTAAAGCTAACTTCTTTAAAGATTTCACACAAGTGAGTAATGCTTATAAGATTAGCTTGTAATCCATCAACAAACAAAGTATTGTGAAGTTTAGGCAATCCGGGGATACATATAGTTCCCTTGCCAAGAACTTGCTTCTTGGTGCCATCACCAAAGGTGACCCACCCCCCATCCTTTAACACAAGATTTTTGAAAAAATCTTTGTTCCCGGTCATGTTCCTAGAACAACCACTATCTAGGTACCAAGAGTAGGAGGAGTTGACACGTAAAGCATATTGTGTAACTAGACATTTAGATGTGTCTTTTCTAACCCATACACTTTTCACAACATGCTTCTCACTCTTAACTTTTTCATGCTTTGACTCAATGTTAGACTTTTTAACATGCACCTTGACCTCATTGGTCACATTCTCAAAAATATCAAACAAAGCATTATCAACTTTCTTATGCATAGTAGAGTGAGGCACAACACAAGATTTAACAAGCAAGTCATCAACACAATTCTTCTCAACATGCTTTTCCAAGGTCTTCCTAGGTCTAGTTCTAAATCCATACATGGATGATTGCCTAGGACTATTCAAAGACATATCATGAAAAGCATTATCAAATTTGTATTTCCGAATATATTCAAAGCACCTAGGTCGAATATGTCCTATCATATTACAATGATGACAAATATGTATGAATTTGAGAAATTTACCATTTGCATTTGCTTCCAAAACATTTGGTCTTCTCACAATTTTACCTCTTTAAAGAGCACTCTTTGATGCTTCACCTTTTCCTTTTGAGGATGATGCTTTTTGAATTTGATCTTGTTGAGTTCTTTCATTGAACTTCCTTATTGATGTAGAGGCACCTCCGGTAGCTTTCATTTCTTTACCTTGAGTGAGAGTACCTACATTTGGTTCAATACTTGCTTTGACAAAAATAGATTTGTTAGATGAAGGAGTCTCCTTCTCATTGATATAACCCAAACCTCTTTTGTCACTCGGATGCTTACCACTTTTAATGAGGGAATCAACTTGGTTAGTACTAGATGACATCTTGTGAATCATCCTTTTAGCCTCATAAAGTTTATCATTTAGCATCGTAATTTTAATGGCATATTTTTTTGAGATGTCATCACTAAACCTAACATCTTCACGTGATTTATTAAGCCATTGTTCATACTTTTTCTCTTGAGTTAAGTGCTCACTAAGTTTGGCTCTAAGTAAGTTTTCTAGCCTTTTAGCACTAACAAGAGAGTTATCCCTTTGCTCAATTTCTTGCTTCAAGATACCAAGTCTATCATTGCTATCTTTTAAGTTCATTTCAAGACTTAGAATCTTGTCGTTAAGATCATTGAAATCTTTTGAGCATTGTCCATGATTCTCTAACTTCTTATTGAGGGACATATTTACTTTGGATAAACGTTCATTTTCAAGAGTAAGATCATTGATCTTTTTCTCATCCAAGTCAATATGCTCAACAAAAGAAGCTACATAGGAACACACTTCCTTAATCATGATTATCACAAGTCAGAGTGCTGTGAAGAATGACGAAAGAAAATGCCTCTGAAAATGCTTGGAGTTTGTAGCTCTCGTCGAGACCAACAATTTTGGCTTTTGAATCACTCGATTTCGAGTTCGTATGAAGAAGTTATGATCAAAGTAAGTAAATCAAAGTCAAGAACATTTCTGCAGAAATCAGATTTGATGATGTTCAGGTTTTTTGAAAATGGAGGGAAGAGAAGTCATTTGAAGGAGAAGGAAGAAAGGCATTTTTGTCCAACAAAATAGGCCAACCCAGCCTTGCCCACGTGTGGGGCACGTGTGCCACACGTGGCTAGAGAGCTGGCTGGGCCGTGTGGCACACGGCCTCCACATGTGGAAGCCTTGCCATGGCCTTTGGCCACGAAGCTTCTCCCGTGCATCTCTCATGTTCTTCAGCCGTATTCGGGCATCCGAACTCCAATTTTGAATCCGTTTTCGGATTACGAACCATGACTCCCTCACACACAACGAAGACTATGAAACTTTGGCAAATGGTTGAGAATTCATCTCGGAAAACGCCGACGAACACAACACAACGAATGAGAACGAAAAGTAGCGTAGCTACATCGTTTGGACTCGAAACTTAACATATGAGTAACCGAAATGACCGAGACTCAATAAGGAATCAAATAAGTCCATGTTCAAGTCAAAACATAAGAAACACAAGCAAATAAACACTATACAACACAAGCATGCCATATCTAAGCGATAGTAAGAAAACATGCAATTTTACAAGATTGTTAACAATGAGATGAATGCATGTGCATACTAAATGTGTGTGAAAGTGTTATACCAAATGTTTGAACTACGATGTAGGGACAAACATGTATGAATTGTGTGTGTGCGTGCTAACGCCTTGCAAGACGAAGAAGAATCTTAATACCTTAGCATCCAAGTACGCGATGTTCCCCTTGAAGACGATATTTGCACAAGATGTTGCTTCTTCACCTTTGAGGCTCCTTTCTTCCAAGAAACACTTAAGCAACTACTAATACAAATATAGAGAGTTTTGCAATGGAATAAAGCCAATACAAATAAAAGATCTTACAACCTTAGTCATATCACTTCATTCGCATCCATTTTTAATCATTGCATTCCTAGTTTGCTTTAGTTAATTCACACTACACACCACCAATCATTTCCTTTTACTTTTATGCACGCTAGTTCTATTAATCCAAATTTAGTCATCACTACCCGAATCCTTGTGGACGACACCCGTGCTTACCACTTTACTCGTATTTTTAGTTGTGAACGTATTGCATCGGTTTTATAAATTATTTTGACATACAATCTTTCTAAAACGACAAAAATGAATACGTCAGACGACCTAAAATGAATGTTGTGTATTTATAGGCGTCCAATAAAATTGCAACGTTTTGGGCGTTTCGCTCATGACAGACTGCTTCGATCCTAACTACCGCGGTTGGACAACCACGGCAGTTGCACCGTGGTAGAGACAATAGGTCTATATCGCTTACATGCCGCGGTTAAGTTACCATGGCAGAGAAGACACTTCTCTATCGCTCGCTTGCCACGGTTCACAAAGACGGCAGCATAACTACAGCAGAGAAGGGCAAGGCCTTCTCATGTAGCTTCTCATACAAAATCAAATGCAATAATTGCAAGTGTGTGAGTGAAGAAAATGCATCATAATGCTTAACATGATATGGCATTAACAAGCTAGATGCAATTAATTAAACATGCAATAAGAGAGATTAATGAACATAAATGCACACATTTGAAAACACACAACATACAAGAATAAGAATTATGCATGAGTTGTGAGCGTGTGCAACTATATATCTTCAAAGCAAGTAAACACTAAGAAATTTACCGTTGGTGCATCTTCTCTTAAGGTCTTGAGAGGGCCTTGGGTGTACAAAGCACCAACCATCACAAACCTAATCTACCCTTACATTAAACCCCAAATTGTGGTTTGTCTACGAAATAAGCCAATTAAACTTTGAGGAACTTACATAGAGGACAAGAATCTCACACGGGGTACGCCGTCTGCCAGGTATAGCTCCAACTGTAGCAGGGACATTACTCCGTGTAGTACAGACACCTGCATCTGCAACAGGGACACTACTTGGTCCAGCATCATCAGTTCTTTATTGCTGGGATGCATGAGAACTAGACCTAGTCTATCTAACTGTGTCTGCCTCTCTCAACTTCGCATCATGTTCGACTAACACTGACATATCTCCCATGCCTAACATAGTCACCATCGAAGCCTCACCAGGGTACAAATTGCCTACCTCGTCAATCCCCTAGTAGTACCATAAACCCCTCTCCGCTTCTATGTGGATCAGCTCCAGCTCCGCGAACATCTGAAACTTGAATTGACAATTACATTCAGACATGTACTAACTAGATAATTACCTTTGCGATGAAAATCTTATCTAGTTTATCCCCCCTCAATCGCTTGGTCAACTCCCACTTCACAATGCGTGAGAAGGGTTGTTCAACTTGCCTTCAAATTGCGAATCTCGTGGCAAGGGTTGGAATAACTTCATAGGCAAAAACCTACAACACAACCAACGGAAATATTATTGGTTAGTTCGAAAACATAATAACTCGATAATTAATTTATTTGTGGTAATTATGATTCCAAAGGCTCACCAATAGTGCGTATCCCAACCCATAAAGATTGTATCTCTTCAACCGACTGACAATGACCTTTTTTAACCAGTATATAGTATATTTGTACACATGCAAACCCCACGGGAATGCATTGATCGCAACCAAGTCATCAACAAGCCGCAATTGCTATATCGGGATGGAATTCCTCTCTTCCGTACCGATCAAAACACAATTAACCATGCACAAGAGACATAGCTTCACTGTATCCATGTGATGCTCCCATTCACCCATTTCAATCTTCGCTTCAACTTCTATAAAAGTGACCTCCTCTCGACCATGGAAATACCTATGGTGTATGCCATTCGGGACATCCTCATATAGATCCGTGTCCTTAATGGCTTTGAACTTTAGCCTGGTTATCAAACAAAACTCGACCTTAGAAAACCGAACGGTATGCTGACCCAACAAAAACCTCATATCATCACTAGGTCCGTCGTGGTGTAACTCTCGTAATAGCATGTGATGCACAACACCACCAAAAAACGTCATTCCTTGCTGCATGTGTTGCCAATGGCCAAAACATGACTGCTGATAACTTTGTCGCACTTCAGCCCTATTTTCCACAACTCCCTCAAGTGCCTGATCGATTACGAGCAGGTTTTGCATGTGGTTGTGGTGAGTCATCTTGATGTCATACCACCAGTCGGCATGGGGAATTTTTAAGTTGGCCCTCAAATTCCTCAAATTCCTCATCTGCAATTCACAACCATACAAAAAAGGTCAGGAAATTATTCCCAGTAAAAAAGTCTCGAATGCGGTGTAAAAGTCTCGAAACGCATTAAAAAAGTCTCGGAGAGTGATACAAAAGTCTCGCAAAAAAGTCTCGGAGAGTGATACAAAAGTCTCGCACAAATGTCTCGAAGATTGATACAAAGGTCTCGCACAAAAGTCTCGGAGAGTGATACAAAAGTCTTGCACAAAAGTCTCGGAGTATGATACAAAATTCTCGGACTAAAGTTTGGGACAAAACTGACTTTTGTAACACTGACCGAGACTTTTGTAACACTATCGAGACTTTTCTATCATTGACCGAGACTTTTACTAACCTATTTACTGTTCATCATCTTCTCCGATCTAACCCTAGAAACCAAAAACTAGGTATGACACTAAAAACACTACATGCAAGTTCTAATGATGTAAAAATATAAAATAAAAGTAAAACCCAACAAACAAAATCAAATCGGAATTCAAAATCAAATCATTGAAATTACATACCTTGTTTTTGACCGAAAACGAAAATGAAATTGAAATGGATGACAAATTCAACAAAATGATATTTAAATGTGTTCATTTTGAAAACCAATTTTTCACCACTTAGATAGAAAATTAATAAAGTGGTAAGTAGGATTCGTTCAATAGGGAATTAGAGTGATTAGTTGAATTAATTAGCTAATCTAAATGCGATAAAATAAATCATAGATAAATGGATGAGTGAATGGGTTGTCAAGCCATCAAACATACATGTAAAATAAACCTAATAAAACTAACAAAATGGAATGCTCAACAAATCTAGAAAAGATATTTGGAATAAATAATTAATAAGAATTCTAGGAAAATGATAGAGTAGCTAATGGGCAATGAGCAATTCATACATGGCTTCTTTAATGCACTATGTACAGAATCAAGGACCAATATCATTCGAATGTGTTGTTTAGACCGTCACTACAAACCCTAAATAACTTCCCACTGTAATGCCTAACCTATTAAGGAAAGGGGGTCACGGCGGGATTAGTTAGTGATGATCAAATTGTCTAGGCAATCAAGGTTGATCACCCCTCCAAAAGTCTATCCTATTCACTATGTGCTCTAGTCGATTAAGTGTGTCAATAACTCAATCAATTTTATCACAAATAAATCCTACAACATATTGTAATCAACAAGCGTGTCAACACTCATTTAATCACATAAGTGCAAGATCTAATTAAAAAGTAAATAAAACTTTAATCATGCAAACATAATATTTAAAGCCTTAATAAATACTCATGTCCAAAAAAGTCTCTCAAATCATCCCCTAAAATGGGGATTTTAATTACACATAAATAAAAACAATAAAAGGAAGTAAAATGGAGAGAAATCACCCTTGGGTCTCTCTTGTAAGCTTGATCCTTCCTTGAGCTCCCTAGCTTGAATCTTGTGCAAAGAGTGGGTGTTGAGAATATGTCTAGATAGGTGTAGTCATATGGAAAGTGACAAAGGAAATGAGTGGAGAATATGGAAAGAGAGGAATGATTTAGGTGGAGTAATCTAGATGTTGAGTTTTTTAGGTAAAAGAGAAATGGAGGGATTAGGAATGGTAGAAAAGAGGTTTATTGGCTATCAAGATATGTTCAAAAGAGGAAACATGTGATGAATTTATTGGATTTTCAAATTAGGTCTCAGGTGGTAAATTACCAAAACACCCCTGACAATGGCAAATTACCATTTAGTCTAACGGAGGGGATCATTTTGTAATTATCCCCACCAATCAGATTTGCACAGCAATGGTGGTCACAATTTGTGTTCATGGCGACCCTAGGGATGCAAGTGGCGACTCCAACAGGTGCCAAAAATAACCCCTGTCGCCATGGTGACCTCGGAATGCAAATCGCGACCTCGATTTCGCGGTTTGGTCACGATTTGTTATTGGGGGTGACTTAGGAAAGATGGAGGCTTGAATTGGAGGCTTGGATTTCGACCGATGGAGGACCAAGAAGGGATACGACCGGTCAGCCGTTCGGTTGATCGTATTTTTGGGTCGAAAACCGGCTGGAGATAGGTTGGTTTTCGACAACTTAGAAGAGGCAGTAGAGTTATGGTTTAAAGGCTGCTGCACATGTGAGCTGAGGGAAGAAGAAGATGAACAGTTGGGATGGGGTGTACTCAGCGTGCGTGTAGGGTGAGCTTGGAGGAAGGGAAACGCACCGTTTTGCTTGGGCAGCCTGATTTGTGGGTCGTTGACTTGGGCCTGAGCCCATTCTTAGTTTGCCTTAAATCAAAACGCACCGTTTTGATCTCTTTGAGGAACTGGGCCGTTATGCATTGGGCCTACCATTTGGGCTCGTGCATTTTGGGCTGCTTACATAGCCCACCTAATTATTTACTATGCATGAAACACACCGTATTGTTAGCAAGACGTGTGGCTGTTTGTGATTTGCATGGTAAATTGCAATTCAACCCCTGCATTCTTCAAAATTCACGATAACTTCAATTCTTCCTCCAATAATTACTTTTTTGCCCCTAACTGACCAAAATTACTCCAATGCCCTTGAACTCTATAAATTCCTAAAAATATTTAATTTACACAATTAAATCATGGGATAATGCCCAAGAATCAGGCAAAAGGAGAAGGACATGAGGGCCAAAATCATACAAATTTTGGTTCGATCACAAATCATCGCCGTGTACTGTAGAAATCTGGTTGCTTGGAGTCTCAAAATAGTTGCAGAAGTCGTCGAAAAAGTGAAAGTGAGAGTGAAAATGAAAAGTCTCTATCAAATGAAAAGTTAAACAAATAGAGAGAGAAACAATGAAATATGGGTTTTCAAAATAGTTTACGTGGAACTACTTTTTGGGGCATTTTTTCTGTTCACCATATTAGGTGCCTTTTAAACATAACTTATTAAGTTGCAAACCCACCTTAAAATAGTGACATTTAATTTTTGGACTCATCTTTCCTATGTGTCATTCAATTCTTCTTAATGACCCCTCTAACTTAGAGAACCTATCTTGACTTTCCTAAATAAACTCATTCAATACTTTCTCATGGGTTGCCTTTGAAACTTGGAGATTCCTTTTCATCTAATCTTCTATTTCTCCTCCTTGCAACCCCATATCATGAACTTCTCTATCTTGACTCTCCTTTACCCTTGAGGATCTTGAGATAAATGATGCCATTTCCTCATTAAAACATGGCATTAGCACAGCATGAGGATCCATATTCTGAAACTAGAGGAAAACACAATACTAAGATGTAAAGAGTTCTAATGAAAGTAAAATTTAACAACACTTAACAAAATAAAATAAAATAAAATAAGACTAATTACCAAGAATCTAAACTATATCGAAAAGTTAAATAATTCAACAATCGCTACCAATTCCCCGGCAGCAATGCCATTTTTGATGAGGTCGTTTGTGCTCAACAAAACTATTGTTTTTATGTGTTCACTTGAAAACTAACACTCCCGAACCAATTCTACCAAAAATGGCTAATGCCTATGCTATTCTACCTCAGCTACTCTAAAGGGATGCGCGAGTGTACCACCCTTCGCAAGTGCACGAGTCATTCAACTCGTATAGGGTGTACAAGTATGGGTTATCGTTCCCATGAGAGATAGGTCAATTATAAAATTAGAATCATTAGTCGAATGCAATATTTAAATTATGATTGAGATTAATGAGAGAAAGATGCTAGGGGAAATATGATATTAACAATGATGCACCACCTAACAACTACTATTATGCATTTGAAATTAAAATCACTTAAGCTAGTTCCATTTACAATTAAAAGCAATTCAACAAATTGGCCCAAGTATCCTCTAAATTCCTATGAAATTCCCTTAAAGCAATTTTGTTTTATACCTAGAGAGAGGGGGGTGGGGTAGGGGTGAATAGGTATAGTCTCAAATTCTTCCAATATTAAAAAAAAAAATACGGAATATAAAAATACGGGTGAATAGGTCTTACACAATCAAGGCTATCAACACGAGATATCCACCCAAAGCTATCAACACCTAATCTACCCTCAAGGCCAAGTGAACTACCTAGCCTACTCTCTATCCAAGATGTGTCTGATCGAACCAAAATTGGTATGATTTTGGCCCTCACTTCCTTCTTTTTTTGCTTGATTCTTGGGCAATATCCCATGATTTAATGGTGTGAATTAAGTGTTTTTAGGTTTTTATAAAGTTCAGAGGCATTGGAGTAATATTGGTGGCAAAAGGGGCTGAAATTGTAAAAAGTGTGTACAGATCATTCATCTTCAAAGAGGTATATCCCTCTCCTCAGATCAAACCATATTTCAAATTACATATATTCGAAAATCCCCGGAAGTCTACTTTCCAGCGGTTTTTACGGATTGTGATTCCGAGTCTTCTACAGAAAGTTATGCCCATTTTAGTAACTGCTACGCACTCCCTGTCGCCAAGGCGACCAAATGGCGACCCCATGGCGAACTCCACTTTCTAGAAGCAGCAAAATGGACGTTTTCAAGCCATTTTTGAGGGGTATTCTTGTCCTTTCATGCCTATTTCCAACCCTAGCCTTCAAAACATATAAATACACCATTTTTATAGAGAATGGACAACTCTTGACAACTCTTGTTCATCAAGAAATCTCCTTTCTACACCATTCCTAATCCCTCCATTCTCCTCTCCCATAAACACCTAGATTACTCCACATAAATCATTCCTCTCTTTCCATCTTCTCCACCCATTTCTTTTGTCACTTTCCATTTGACTCCACCTATTTAGACACCTCCTCAACACCCAGTCTTTGCACAAGACTCAAGGAAGGATCAAGCTTACAAGAGAGACCCAAGGGTGATTTCTCTCTATTTTACTTCCTTTCTTTGTTTGTGATTATGTGTAATTAAACCCCCTTTCTTGGGGGATGATTTGAGACACTTTTGGACTATGAGTATTTATTAAGGCTTTGAATATTATGTTTATTCAATTATAGTTTTATTCACTTTTTAATTAGATCTTACACTTATGTGATTATATGAGTATTGACACACTTATTGATTACAATATGTTGTAGGATAATTTGTGATAAAATTGATTAAGTTATTGACACACTTGATTGATTATAGCACATAGTGAATAGGATATGCTTTTGGAGGGTAGGCCTACCACAGTTGCCTAGGCCATTCGATCGTCACTAACCGATCCCGCCATGATCCCCTCTCCTTAATCGGTTAGGCATTACAGTGGAAAGTTGTTTAGGGTTCGTAGTGACGGTCTAAACAACACTTTTGAATGAGATCGGTCCTTAATTGTGTGAATAGTGCATTAATGAAGCCATTGATGAATTGCTCAAAGTCCATTAGCTACTCTATCATTTCCCTAGACTTCTAATTAATTGTTTAATCCATTTTCTTGTCTAGGTTGTTATTATTGGATTCCTATCTATTCATATTCTCTTTACATTTTATTGCTTTTATTTTTCCATGTATGTTTGATTGTTTCTTAAACCATACACCATTCAAACTACCATGATTTACTTTATTTTGTATTTTAGGAATTGTTAATTAATTCAACTAATTACTCTAATTCCCTATGGAACGAATCCTACTTGCCACTTTACTAATTTAATATCTAAGTGGTGAAAAATCGGTTTTCTAAACGAACACATTTAAAACATTATTTTGTTACGCAAAATGACCGCATCAGTGTCCTACACCTTTAGAGAGCAACTCCCTATCCAAGGCTAACAAGCCTCTAGGAAGATTTCCTTGCTTAGCAATCTAGATCAAGGTGATCTCAGTTAAGCTTTCTAGCTCAACTATCCGGAGTACAAAACTCCTTGCTAAGACTTTTGCTTATCTATCCGGAAATCATTCCTAGCCAAGTCTTCTTACTCTATACAAAGCTTCACTCACTTTGAAAGAGACTTCAACCTATTACAAGGCAATGATCTAAGTGAAGTGCACACAAGCAATATGATGCAATCACAAACAAATAGAGCAAGTAGATCAAACATACTCTATGAACATGCAACTAGAGAATCAAGATTATGGCTATCACAACTCAATCACAAAACATATCTAGAAACCTAAGCATGTGAATCAAACAAGAACTAGATTAAAGAATATCACAATCAAAGTATTCTAGCTCTTAGAACATGTAACTAAACCTAGGAATCAACAATCAAGCTTAAGATCACAATGTATTTCTAGAATCAAGTTCATGTTGTTCAAGTTTATCAAAAATATGTTTATATGAAATCACAAAAGATAAACTCAAAAATCAATCAATCGTATAACCCTAGCATATGAATTAACATCATTCATATTACTTTTCATCAATCAAATAAGAAGATTAAAGAGATGATCAACAATGAAAGTGAGAAGAAGATGGATCACTTACAAACATAAATCTTGGGCTGAGATTTGATCACAACAGAAAATCATGAAGTCAAATGGATGGCTGTAAAAATGCTTCAGGTTTGTAGCTCTCATCAAGACCAACATTTTCGGCTTTTGAATCAAATGATTCAGAGTTAAAATGAGAAATATATGATTGAATCAAGATACTAAAAACATAGAGAAAATTCTGCACAATTTCTTTTCTTCTCAATTTTTTCAAGTTATGTTTGGAGGGAAGGAAAATTGTATTTAAAAGAGAGAGAGAAAGAAAGCAATAGACCAATCAAGGCTGGCCACATCACCTCCACATGTGGGGCGCATGTGCCACATGTGGGCAGAGAGGTACCCTAGCTGTGTGGCATACGTGGCCTCCCAAGCACGGCCTTTGGCCATGAAATCTCCTCTCGCACTCCGTACGCATTCTTCGGCCGTATCTGGGCCACCGAACTTCGATTTAGAATCCATTTTTAGATTACGAATCTTGACTCCCTCACGCACAACGATGACTATGAAACTTTGACAAAAGGTTGATAATTTATTTTGGAAAATGACGATGAAGACAACTCAACGAATGAAAATGCAAAGTGGCTTGAACACTTCCTTATGGTTTGCTAATTGGAACCCTGATGGACCTATTTGTACGAAATGGAGTTCTCGTGTTATCTATGATTCTGGTCTCCCTATCAATGCTAAGGTCAATACCATTGTCCTTGGTGATATTTGGAGATGGCCTGTTGCTATGTCAATTGATCTTGCTGAAATAACGAGTCGAATGCCTTCTTACAATCCAAAATCCATTATGGATGATATTATTCGGTGGCTCCCCTCTCCAAATGCATTTATTCTGCTGCTTCAGCTATGGAGTCTCTACGAACCCATCACTCTCTTGTTCCCTGGTTTAATATTCTGTGGTTCCCTCAAAATATTCCGAGGATGGGTTTCATCCCTTGGTTGGCTATTAAAGGGAGGCTTTATACCTTGGACCGCGTTCAGCGCTACAATCCTATAACAAAGCCATTTGGACATCAGAACAAGTGTGGTTGTAGTTGGATTGGTCTCAGCTGGAATGATTTAATTGATTGGATTTCCATTCATTGGAAAGGGAACTCTCCTTCCATTGTGACTAAAAAACTTTGTCTTGCGGTGGCTGTCTATTTTATTTGGAGAGAGCGTAATTGTCGTATTTTTAAGTGCTCTAGAAGACCTAATGCAGAGGCTGCCCGAACCATTATTGACACTATTCTTAGTCGGCTCTGTTCTATCAATTTGAAGGATTGTCCTCTGATTGCTATGAATTGGAAAGTCACCTCTTGATGATCCTTATGTTGTTGGTTGTTTCTTTTGTATTTTTTTGCTTTGCTAAAGCTTTTGTTTTGCTCTTGTTTTTGAGCTTGTTGTTTTGTGCTTTTGTTGAGCTTGTTTTGGGCCTTTGTGCTCTGGTTCCTTTGTTTCCTGGGGTACGCCCCTTGTATTTGTACATTCTTCCTTTTTTTCTATGATACTATCTATTTACCCAAAAAAAAAAATGCAAAGTGGCATAACTACGTCGTATGGACTCGAAACTTAGTGAATGAGTAACTGAAATGACCGGGACTAAATAAGAAATCAATTAAGATCATGTTCAAGTCCAAAATATAAGAAACACAAACAAATAAATACTATGTAACACAAGCATGCCATATCTAAGCGATAGTGAGAAACATGCAATTCTACAAGATTGTCAACAATGAGATAAATGGATGTGCACACTAAATGTGTGTGAAAGTGTTATACCAAATGTTTGAACTACGATACAGGGATGCACATGTATGAATTTTGTGTGTTTGTGTGCTTACGCCTTGCAAGAGGAAGAAGAGTCTTGATATCTTAGCATCCAAGTATGCTATGTTCCCCTTGAAGACGAAATTCGCACAAGATGTTGTTTCTTCACCTTTGAGGCTTCTTTCTTCCAAGAATCACCTAAGCAATAACTAATACAAATATAGAGAGTTTTGCAATGGAATCAAGCCAACACAAATAAAGGATCTTACAATCTCCCCCTTTGACTATTCCATGGCAAAACCTTATATTCACCATACATTGATCACTCCAAGAAACTCAATGTTGATAGCATTCTCTCATTCTCACATTACAAAGAGATCCCTAGACTAAAAGATCTTCAAGTCTTCTTGAGTCTTCAAGAATCCCTTCTTTTAACTTCAAAGTGCCTATGAGAAAAGAAGCAACCAACAAGAGATCCCTTCTTTGAACTTCAAAGTCCCTATGAGAAAAGAAGCAAACCAACAAGAGATCTTCTTCCAAAGAAAAATGGTGAGATATTATCACAAAAACAAATAATAAAACTTCCCTTATCTCACGTATATGAATGTTTCCACATCAAAAGCTCTCCCTAAGATCCTTAACATAATAAGGCAAGAATTCTTTTCTCCCTCTCAGGACAAGAATTCTCCCCATTAAGAGAAAGTCTCCAATAAGCACAAAGAGGTACAAAACTCACACAATTGGAACATTTCTCCATATTGAACATAGTGGGGTTTCTCCCTATGGTGAGGTTTCTCCCCTTTTTTGTCAAGGAATAGACAAAGGGCACAAGAGATGAAGAACGAGATATTAAGTAAACAAATCGTATAAAAAACGTAGTTGAATAAACTAAAGCTCCCCCTTAATATATGCTCCACATATTATCACCAAGTAGATTTGTTCACAAGGGACTCACACATTCACACATTCAAGCAATAAGAGAAAATATTTCATCACTTTTCAAAGTCCAAGAGAGAATCCTAGATTTTCATTAATCTCTCAAAAATATTCTCACATTGCTAATGAATCAAGCACATAAGCAAAATATATGTGTGTGTATGAATGCTTCTCACATATATAGGAGTAATTGTGATATCAACATGCAAACAATTTTCACACCTATCCAACTAAAGCATTTCCAAAAACAGGTCAAACCGATATTCATCTGTGTTTTTACTTTAAAAGAATAGTTATCAACATGTGAGCGTGAGTGTGCATGTGTCTTGTTTTCCCATTTCTATTTGTCGACCCAAACTTTTCACAATTCTCAACTATACACCATTAAGTCTTTTGTTTTTCATTTCTTTTAGGCTTAGAATCAAAGATTTTTTTTAATGACTCTTTTCAATGCTTCTTTGATTTTACTAACAAAAACATATACAACTCTTGGCGGCTTTCACACATCACAAAGGCGTATCCCTTTCCAACATTGGGCAGCTTCACAACCAATGTATGTAGCCCTTTCTAAGAGGGTGCTCGTTGAATACTATGTAGTGCTGAAGTAAAATGGATATATATCATAGGTCATTTATCATGTACTGAACAGTAGGCTTCTATATGCATCCATTATCTACACATATTCAAACACATATACTCAAAACTAAAACATATAAGAGAAGCATTTGTGCACTTTTCAAAAAAAATATTTTCAAGCTCAAGTGCATGATCTAGAAACAATAAGAGTTATTAAATTAAGATCATTACTTCTCAAGTGAGTAGCTCTCAAAGATATTGATATTCAAATAAAGTTTTGCTCATCAAGCCACTCACAATCACACAAGCACATCAATCAACACAAATCATGCCAATGGACATTCTAAGAGTTTTAAACCTCTCTTTGTCCAAGGGTTTGGTGAACAAGTCTGCAAGTTGATTTTTAGTAGGCTTATGCTCTATATTAACAATAGAATGTTCAACTAGATCTCTAATGAAATGATACCTAATATCAATGTGCTTTGTGTGGGAATGTTGAACCGGATTTTTAGAGATGTTAATGGCATTAAGTTATCACAATAAAGTGTCATTTTTCCTTGTTCTATCTCATAATCCTTAAGGATTTGTTTCATCCAAAGTAATTGTGTGCATGCACTTCCGGCCGCAATGTACTCGGCTTCGGAAGAAGAGAGGGAAACAAAATTTTGTTTCTTACTAGGCCAAGAAACAAAGTTATTTCCAATATAAAAGCAACCGCCAGATGTGCTTTTATGATCATCTATGTTCCCGCCCAATCGGCATCACAATAGCTTATAAGGATATCATCAGTATCAAATGAATAAAATAGACCAAGATTATGAGTTTCTTTGATGTACCAAATGATCCTCTTGATGGCTTTTAAGTGAGATTCCTTGGGATAGGCTTGGAATCTAGCACACAAGCCTAAACTAAAGCAAATGTCCGGTATACTAGCCATTAGGTAAAGTAGACTACCAATCATGCTTCCATAAAGGCTTTGGTCAACATTTTTTCCCTTTTCATCTTTGTCAAGTTTAAGAGTGGTGCTCATGGGAGTTTCAAAATCTTTTCCATTTTCTAGGCCAAATCTCTTAATATGATTTTTAGCATATTTAGATTGATTCAACATTATGCCTATGCTAGTTTGCTTTACTTGCATTCCTAGAAAGTAATTTAACTCACCCACCATACTCATTTCAAATTCACTTGACATCACACTTACAAATTCATCAACCTTCGTTTTATTAGTAGAGCCAAAAACAATGTCATCAACATATATTTGTGCAACAAAAATGTCATGATCATGATGTTTGATAAACAATGTTCTATCAATGCCACCTCTCCTATAATGGTTATCAATAAGGTATTGAGTTAACCTATCATACCAAGCTCTTGGAACGTGTTTATGGCCATAAAGAGCCTTTTTAAATTTAAACACATGATTAGGAGAGTGTGGGTCTACAAAACCCTTAGGTTGTTCAACATACAATTTTTCTTGAAGGTATCCATTTACAAAAGCACTTTTGACATCCATTTGAAATAATTTGAACTTTTTAATGCATGCAATGGACAACAAAAGTCTAATGGACTCGAGACGAGCAGCTGGTGCAAAAGTCTCATCAAAGTCTACACCCTCAACTTGAGTGTAACATTGAGCCACTAATCTTGCTTTATTTCTCACAATCTTGCTACTTTCATCAGTCTTATTCCTAAAAACCCATTTAGGGCCAATTACATTTATATCTTTAGGTCTAGGAACCAAGGACCACACTTCATTCCTTTCAAATTGATTAAGTTCATCTTGCATATCCCCAACCCAATATTCATCAACAATAGCTTCATTAATATTTTTGGGTTCAATTTGAGAAGTATAGCAAGCATAAGAAATTTGGTTAGCAATTTGATTTCTAGTTCTAACCCCTTCATTTAAGTCACCTATGATGTAATCTTGATAATGTAAGTTACAAAGTCTAGGATGAGGAGAATTTTCAACAACTTGGCTATCATTTAAAACATTTTCCAATCCTTGACTTTGAACTTCAATACAACTATCTTTGTCATCATCTTGACTAGATTCACTACTAGCCACATCAATAGGTGTAATATTGTCATTAACAAGATTTTCATTAGGTTCATTGACATCATTATAATCACACAAATTACAATCCTTCTTTTCTTCTCTCTTCTTCTCTCTTCTTCTCTCCCAACTCCATAACCTCACCGCCTTAGTTTTCCGTCGCCGGTTTCTCACTGTGGCAGCTGGAGCCGGCGGCGATGTCGTCCTGGCCATCTTCTTCTCCCCCATGCTAATCTTTTCCCGGTCAGAAGGGGGCCCCGGTGGCTGCTACGACGGCCCCTCCGTCGACTGAAAGTCTCTCTTGCGTCACCGGGTGGGATGTTTTGTCCAGGCGACGCCGGCAGCTGTTAGATCGGCCGATCCTCTTGGTTATGGCTAGATCTGGTGTGATTCAGCGTGAGTTATCTTGATCGGTGGTCCGGGAGCTCGTCCGACCCCATCCTCTCCGTCGGGAGACCGCCGGCAGCTTAGGAGTCTTCCTTTCACTGATCTTGGTGTTTGGTTTGGTCGTTTTTGTGCTTTGCGGAGGAGGGCATCGGAACTGATGGAGGTTGGATTGGTAGGGTGGTTTAGGGTTTCGATCAGACATCTCTGACGTCTCTGCTTGGTCGGCGGTGTCCTTGGTGGGTCTTCTCCGGCGGCCTGATCTCTCTCCGGATCGGTTTCTGCTCGTGTGTTTCCATTTTGTTTAGTTTTATGTTTTGGCTGTAATCTCACCTCTGTGTGGGCGTTTTTCTCTCGTTGTGGGACTCTGTACTGGGTTTGTGCTCAAATAGTTTTATTTGTGGAGTCCCAGATTTGGTTGTATCCTTGCCCTGGATCTGGTTTTCCAGATTTTCAGGTGCCCTTTCCATCAAAAAAAAAAAAAGTATTTTATAAGATAAATTAATTGTACCCTAAAAAGTGTTACCTAATTAACTTTCAAGCATGCTAAGGTCATCTATCTTAACATTGATAGATTCCAGAATAGTCTTAGTATTCAAGTTGAACACTCTATAAGCACGACTATTAATAGCATACCCAAGAAAGAGACAAACATCACTTTTAGCATCAAATTTACCCAAGTGATCTCTATCATTCAAAATATAACATTTACTCCCAAAAGTGTGGAAGTAACTAACATTAGGCTTCTTGCCCTTCCATAGCTCATAGGACATTTGTTTTGTGCCGGGCCTTCTAAAAACTCTATTCGACACATAACAAGCAGTATTGAGCATTTCGGCCTAAAAGTTTCTAGAGACTTTCTTGTTATTGAGCATGACCCTAGCCATCTCTTGCAAGACACGATTTTTCCTCTCAATAACTCCATTTTGTTAAGGAGTTCTAGGTGCCGAGAACTCATGAGAAATCCTTAAACCATCACAAAACTCACTAAATTTAGCGTTTTCAAATTTCGTCCCATGATCAATCCTAATGCGACATATTTTCTTGATATCAAAACCTTTTTCATTTTGAACTTAATTACAAAACTTTTTAAATTAATCGAAAGCTTCGGTCTTGTTTCTAAGAAATTAAACCCAAGCAAACCTAAAGTAGTCATCAACGCATGCAAAAATGTACTTTTTGCCATTGATGCTCTCGGTTTGAATTGGCCACATTAGGTCCATTTGCACAAGCTCAAAAGGTCTCTTGGTAGCTATATAGGAGTTCTTTTTGTGAGGCGTTTTGTTTAATTTACCTAATTGGCAAGGTACACAAACAACCTCTAGCTTTTTACCAAGATTAGGATGACCTTTAACAATGCCATGTTTTTCAAGCCTTTTTAAGTCTTTAAAATTCATGTGACCCAAATGTTGATGCCACAAATCAAGCTTGTTGCACTCATGTGCCATGTTTCAAGTTAGAGGATCTATTTCAAGACAATAGCAATTGTCTATAGACCTTTTGACTATTAGGGCAACATTGTCCTTTTTATCAATTATAGTGCACACATCTTTATTGAAGTTAACTTCCTTAAAGATTTCACACTAGTGAGTGATGCTTATAAGATTAGCTTGTAACCCATCAACATACAAAGTATGGCGAAATTTAGGCAATCCAGGGGTACATATAGTTCCCTTGCCAAGAACTTGCTTCTTGGTGCCATCACCAAAGGTGACACATCCTTCATCCTTTAATACAAGATTCTTAAAGAATTCTTTATTCCCGGCCATGTTCCTATAGCAACCGCTATCTAGGTACCAAGAGTAGGAGGAGTTGACACGTAAAACATATTGTGCAACTAGACATTTAGGTGTGTCTTTTCTAACCCACACACTCTTCACAATATGCTTCTCACTCTTACCACTATCATGCTTTGTCTCAATGTTAGACTGTTTAACATGCACCTTGACCTCATTGGTTGATGAGAATAAGGGAGCTGCTCCAAGGGACCCATTGCATGTTCCGGTTAGACCAATAACAAGGGCTAGGGCTAGGAGATTCAAAGAGGCACTCAATGGCCTGATTCAAGACACTTGGGCTGATTCTAAATTGTTGAAGCTCAAGATAAGCCCACATGAAGACCAAGGCTTAATTAATGTCATCAAGGCAATGGATTGAGCCGAATAAGAGAAGACTTGGGCGTGTGGCACAAGTTTGGCGGAGTTTCAATTTTAGTTGATTTGTTTCCTTTTTAGTTTTCGTTTTGTAAGGCCTTAATGGCCGAAATATTTTGTTTTCGTTTTTTGAGTTAGGCGTGAAATATTTTGTTTTCATTTTTGAGTTAGGCGTGTAGCCTACCTTGTCTTCTAGGGTTTTAGTTTAAAAGGGATCAACTTATGTATTTTCGGCAGTTTTGAATTTTTAATGGAGGATGTGTGTTGATTGTCTTGCCATCAACAATATCACTGTAAAGTATCGACATCCTATTCCTGGATTAGATGATATGCTTGATGAATTGCATGGTTCTATTGTTTTCACTAAAATTGATCTTAAAAGTGGATATCATCAAATTAGGATGAAAGAAAGTGATGAGTGGAAAACTGCTTTCAAAACAAAATATGGTTTATATGAGTGGTTAGTTATGCCTTTTGGGTTAACTAATGCACCAAGTACTTTCATGAGATTACTGAACCATGTATTGCGTGCTTTCATTGGAAAATTTGTGGTTGTTTACTTTGATGACATTCTGATTTATAGCAAAACTTTGGATGAGCATGTTGAACATTTAAAACTTGTTTTAGGTGTTTTAAGAACAGAAAAATTGTTTGCTAATTTAAAAAAGTGTACCTTTTGCACAAATAAGCTTGTTTTTCTGGGTTTTGTTGTTAGTGCTAAGGGAATTGGGGTTGATGAGGAAAAGGTTAAGGCAATTAGGGAGTGGCCGAAACCGACAAATGTGGGACAAGTGAGAAGTTTTCATGGGTTGGCTAGTTTCTATAGGAGGTTTGTGAAAGACTTTAGTAGTCTAGCTGCACCTTTAACTGAAGTTATCAAAAGGAATGTGGGTTTTAAGTGGGGTAATGAACAAGAAAAGGCATTTAACTTGATTAAGGAAAAACTAACTAATGCACCTTTGCTTGCTTTACCTGACTTATCTAAAGCTTTTGAGATTGAGTGTGATGCTTCAGGAATAGGTATTGGAGCTGTTCTAATGCAAGAAGGACGTCCCATTGCATTTTTTAATGAGAAGATAAATGGAGCAGCCTTGAATTATCCTACCTATGACAAGGAGATGTATGCGTTGGTTAGGGCATTGGAGACTTGGCAACACTACCTTTGGCCAAAGGAATTTGTGATCCACACGGATTATGAGTTCTTAAAGCATTTAAAGGGGCAACACAAGCTAAATAAGCGGCATGCCAAGTGGGTGGAGTTCATAGAAACATTTCCATATGTGATCAAGTACAAGAAAGGTAAGGAAAACGTCGTCGCTGATGCTTTGTCTAGAAGGTACGTTTTACTTTCCACTTTGGATGCTAGATTGTTTGGTTTTGACTACATTAAAGAATTGTATGTGGAAGATGCTGATTTTGGCAATGTATTCAATGCATGTGAAAATGTTGCATTTGGCAAGTTTTATAGGCATGATGGATTTTTGTTTAGAGAAACTAAATTATGCGTGCCTAAGAGTTCTTTGCGTGAATTGCTTGTTAGAGAAGCTCACGGGGGAGGTTTGATGGGGCACTTTGGTATAGCCAAGACACTAGATGTTTTGCATGAACACTTCTTTTGGCCTCATATGAAACGTGATATAGAGAGAATTTGTGAGAAATGCATTACATGTAGACAAGCTAAGTCTAGGGTTCAGCCTCATGGTTTGTATACTCCTTTGCCTATACCTAGTGGACCTTGGATTGATATTTCTATGGATTTTGTGCTGGGTTTGCCTAGGTCAAAGAGGGGTAGAGATTCTATATATGTGGTTGTTGATAGGTTTTCTAAAATGGCACATTTCATTCCTTGTCATAAAACTGATGATGCATCACATATTGCTGATTTGTTTTTCAAAGAAATTGTTAGATTGCATGGCATGCCTAAAACCATTGTTTCGGATAGAGATGCTAAGTTCTTAAGCTACTTTTGGAAAACTCTGTGGGGCAAGTTAGGAACTAAACTATTATTTTCTACTACTTGTCATCCACAAACTAATGGTCAAACTGAAGTAGTTAATAGGACTTTATCTGCCTTGTTGCGTGCTATAATACAAAAGAACTTGAAAACATGGGAGGATTGTTTACCGCATGTAGAGTTTGCTTATAATAGAAGTGTGCATTCTGCAACTCATTTTTCGCCTTTTGAAATTGTGTATGGTTTTAATCCATTCACTCCTTTGGATTTAATTCCTTTACCTGTGAATGAGAATAAGGGAGCTGCACCAAGGGACCCATTGCATGTTCCGATTGGGCCAATAACAAGGGCTAGGGCTAGGAGATTCAAAGAGGCACTCAATGGCCTGATTCAAGACACTTGGGCTGATTCTAAATTGTTGAAGTCCAAGATAAGCCCACATGAAGACCAAGGCTTAATTAATGTCATCAAGGCAATGGATTGTGCCGAATAAGAGAAGACTTGGGCGTGAAGCACAAGTTGGGCGTGTGGCACAAGTTTGGAGGAGTTTCAATTTTAGTTGATTTGTTTCCTTTTTAGTTTCGTTTTGTAAGGCCTTAATGGCCGAAATATTTTGTTTTCCTTTTTTGAGTTAGGCGTGAAATATTTTGTTTTCCTTTTTGAGTTAGGCGTGAAATATTTTGTTTTCCTTTTTGAGTTAGGCATGTTGATGAGAATAAGGGAGCTGAAGTGCCAAGGGACCCATTGCATGTTCCGGTTGGGCCAATAACAAGGGCAAGGGCTAAGAGATTCAAAGAGACACTTAATGGCCTGATTCAAGACACTTGGGCTGATTCTGAAGTGTTGAAGACCAAGATGAGCCCACATGAAGATCAAGTGCTTATTAACGTCATTAAGGCCATTGATTGGGCCGAATAAGAGAATATTTGGGCTTGTGGCAGAGGCTTAGGCGTGGAGCACAAGCTGGAGGACATTCAATTTCAGATTTCCTTTTTAGTTTCTAAATAATATTGGGTTGATTTGTTTTCCGAAATTAAGAGGCTGATTTCCTTCCAAAATTAGCCTTCCAATTAGGAAATAAGTCAATAGTTGCTTGTTTTAATTTGTTTTATTTTCTTTCCCATTTTGTAAGGCCTTAATGGCCAAAATATTTGTTTCCTTGTTGAGTTAGGCGTGTAGCCTACCTTGTGTTCTAGGGTTTTAGTTTAAAAGGAACCAACTCATGTTTTTTTTTTTGTTAGTTTTGAATTTTTAATAAAAAGTTGAGAGAATTTTCTCTTTTTGTTCTTTGAGAACTGATTGGAACTTATCAGATTTTCTCTGTGGCATTCCTCCCTGACTTATCAATCAAGTATTCCATCCTTGATTGTGGCGTCTTCATTATACCAAGGTTCACATCTCGCTATAGGTGTTGGGTCGCGGTCTCCATCCGAACCAGAGGTTAGAACGATCATAGGCATCATCCTTGTTACAATCGACGAGGTTCGTATCACGTGTAGCCTACCTTGTCTTCTAGGGTTTTAGTTTAAAAGGGATCAACTTATGTATTTTCAGCAGTTTTGAATTTTTAATGAAAAGTTGAGAGAATTTTCTCTTTTGTTCTTTGAGAACTGATTGGAACTTATTAGATTTTATCTGTGGCGTTCCTCATTTACTTATCAATCAAGTATTTCATCCTTGATTATGGCGTCTTCCTTATACCAAGGTTCACATCTCGAAATAAGTGTTGGGTCGCGGTTTCCATCCGAACCAGAGGTTGGAACGATCCGAGGCAACAACCTTGTTACAATCGACGAGGTTCGTATCATTGGTAAGATTTTCAAAAATATCAAAAAAAGCATTATCAATTTTCTTATGTACAGTAGAGCGAGGCACAACACAAGATTTAAAAAGCTCATCAACAAGATTCTTCATAACATGCTTTTCTAAGGTCTTCCAAGGTCTAGCACTAAATCTATACATGGATGATTGCCTAGGTCCATTCAAAGACATATCATGAACAGCATTATCAAGTTTGCATTTTTGAATATATTCATAGCACCTAGGTCGAATATGTCCTATCATATTACAATGATGACAAATAGGCATGAATTTGAGAAATTTACCATTTGTATTTTCTTCCAAAGCACTTGGTCTTCTCACAATTTTACCTCTTTGATGTGCAACCTTTGATGCTCCAATTTTTGCCTTTGAGGTGGATGCTTTTTGACTTCGATCTTGTTGTGATCTTTCATTTGAGATCCTTGTTGATGTAGAAGCACCTCTGGTAGCTTTTATTGCTTTACATTGAGAGAGAGAGAGTACCTACATTTGATTCAACACTTGCTTTGACAAAAATAGATTTGTTAGAAGAAGGAGTCTCTGATGAGAATAAGGGAGCTGCACCAAGGGACCCATTGCATGTTCCGGTTGGGCCAATAATAAGGGCTAGGGCTAAGAAATTCAAAGAGGCACTCAATGGCATGATTCAAGACACTTGGGCTAATTCTAAATTGTTAAAGCCCAAGATAAGCCCACATGAAGACCAAGGCTTAATTAATATCATCAAGGCAATGGATTGGGCCGAATAAGAGAAGACTTGGGCGTGAAGCACAAGTTTGGAGGAGATTCAATTTCAGTTGTTTTGTTTCCTTTTTAGTTTTGTTTTGTAAGGCTAAGGCCGAAATATTTATTTCCTTTTTGAATTAGGCGTGTAGCCTAATATTTGTTTCCTTTTTGAATTAGGTGTGTAGCCTACCTTGTCTTCTAGGGTTTTAGTTTAAAAGGAACCAACTTATGTTATTTTCGGCAGTTTTGAATTTTTAATAAAAGTTGAGAGAATTTTCTCTTTTGTTCTTTGAGAACTGATTGGAACTTATCAGATTTTCTCTGTGGCATTCCTCCCTGACTTATCAATCAAGTATTCCATACTTGATTATGGCGTCTTCCTTATACCAAGGTTCACATCTCGCTATAGGTGTTGGGTCGCAGTCTCCATCCGAACTAGAGGTTAGAACGATCCTAGGTGTCATCCTTGTTACAATCGACGAGGTTCGTATCAGTTGGTATCAGAGCTTCGGCCTCTAACATCATGTTTTATCTATCTTTGTTCTTCTTCTTCTCTGAATTCCGTTTGATCAAGTCCAGTACTCAAAAAAAAAAAAAAAAAAAAATTCTTGGTAGTAATTGTTTGTGTGAACCTAGCAAATCTGAGTTTCTTGTGAACGTGGCTAAGAAATCCTGATTATTGTTTGGTTAGTTTGATAAGAACTTTTGAGGAATTTACAAGTGGAAAAAGGCAAGAGCGGTGAATATATACTGAGGGTAAAAGCCGAGTATATTGAGTGAAACACATGAGTGTTGAGTGAATTGATTATTTGAGCGAAACACGTGAGGGAGTGCCGTGAGGTCCTTTTTATTTTCTAATATTTTTCTTGCAGGAAAAACATGTCCGACAACAAAGAAAAAGGCACTACTGAAGATTCTTCCATTCCGGCGGATCTAAAGAATTGGAAGGAGGCATTAGTAGGGGAGATGAGACGGATGATGAGGGGAGAATTGGAGCATTTACATGAGCGCTTAGATAAAGTGGAAAATGCACGTGCGGAACAGCCACGACCCGTTCCCCAAGCACGAAGGAGAGAGAGAGTTCCGGTTAGGGAAGAAGTTCATGATTATTATGGGGATGAAAATGACATGGAGGGGGATGATCGCATGTCCAATGTGGGTGCGGGAAGATTTAAGCGTGGAATGGGAGGTAGAGGAGATAGGAATGGGAATAGAGAAGATAGGTATGGGAATAGAGGAGATAGGTATGGAGAGAGGGTTGATAATAATTTGGGTAATATAAAGGTGAAGATTCCAACCTTCCAAGGTAAAACTGATCCTGAAGCTTATTTGGAGTGGGAGAAAAGAATAGAGTTGGTGTTTGATTGCCATGATTACTCCGAATTGAAGAAAGTGAAATTGGCAGCCATAGAATTCACCGATTATGCTATTGTTTGGTGGGATCAATTGATTGTAAGTAGGAGACGGAATGGAGAAAGACCTATTGAGACATGGGAGGAGATGAAAACTGTTATGAGGAGGAGATTCATTCCAAGTCACTACTATAGGGGTTTGTTTCAAAAATTGCAAACTCTTACTCAAGGGTCTAAGTGTGTAGAAGACTACTACAAGGAGATGGAGATTGCCATGATTCGAGCTGATGTGGATGAGGACCGAGAGGCGACAATGGCTAGGTTTCTAAATGGGCTACACCGAGACATTGCAAATGTATTGGAGTTGCAACATTATGTTGAATTGACTGACATGGTACACATGGCCATCAAAGTGGAACAACAATTGAAGAGGAAGGGTTCCACACGGGTTGGGCAAAATTCGGGTTCTTCATCATCATGGAAACCGAATTGGAGCAAGAAAGAGGACCAGCCTAGTTTCAAGGCAAAAGCCGAACCTGCTAAAGATCATAAGGCCGGAGAAACCGTGATCCTTAACCTTCTAGAGAGTAATGGTTTTGAGGGATGATGGTGATATCGAATCCGAGGATGAATCCGATGATGAGTCTATGCCACCTTTGGAGGATGCAAGTGACTTCGAATATCCGGTGGGTGGAGAGCTTTTGGTGGCAAGAAGAGCTCTTAGTGCTCAAGCCAAGGAAGAAGATGAGGTACAACGTGATAACATCTTTCACACCCGCTGCCATGTTAATGACAAGGTATGTAGTATGATTATTGATGGGGGGAGTTGTACTAATGTGGCTAGCACTATTTTGGTGGAAAAATTGAATTTGACAACTTTGAAGCACCCAAAACCTTATAAACTACAGTGGTTGAATGATAGTGGGGAAGTTAGGGTGAATAAACAGGTGTTAGTGTCATTTTCAATTGGAAAATATAAAGATGAAGTTATTTGTGATGTGGTACCAATGGATGCGAGTCATATTCTTTTGGGAAGACCATGGCAGTTTGATAGGCATGTGACTCATGATAGATATACAAATAGATACTCATTTGTACTCAATAAAAGGCCAATCACTCTTGTACCTTTAACCCCAAGCCAAGTATATGAAGATCATGTGAGGTTAAAAAAAAAAAAAGATGTTAAAAAGGAGAGTGAGAGCTCAAAAGAAAGAGAGACAAAAGAGAGGGAGTCTGAAACATCAAAAAAAGAAAAGAAAATTGAAAAAGAAAAAAAGGCCGATGAGAAAAAAAAGGAGAGAAAACAAGTGAGCTTTAATGCAAGAGGGAGTGAGATCAAAAGGGCTTTGTTTTCAAATCAGCCAAAGATTGTACTTTTGTACAAAGAGGCTTGTTTTAGTGCTAACAAAATTGACTCTTCTTTGCCTAGTGTTGTTGTTTCCCTTTTGCAGGACTTTGATGAAGTGTTTCCCGAGGAGATGCCTATTGGTTAACCGCCAATAAAGGGGATTGAGCACCAAATTGATTTTGTACCCGGAGCACCAATTCCAAATAGGCCCGCATATAGAAGTAATCCCGAGGAGACAAAGGAACTTCAAAGATAGGTTGAGGAGCTCATGGAAAAGGGGTATGTTCGTGAGAGTATGAGTCCTTGTGCGGTTCCCGTATTGCTTGTGCCTAAGAAGGACAGAACATGGAGGATGTGTGTTGATTGTCGTGCCATCAACAATATCACTGTAAAGTATCGACATCCTATTCCTAGATTAGATGATATGCTTGATGAATTGCATGGTTCTATTGTTTTCACTAAAATTGATCTTAAAAGTGGATATCATCAAATTAGGATGAAAGAAGGTGATGAGTGGAAAACTGCTTTCAAAACAAAATATGGTTTATATGAGTGGTTAGTTATGCCTTTTGGGTTAACTAATGCACCAAGTACTTTCATGAGATTAATGAACCATGTATTGCGTGCTTTCATTAGAAAATTTGTGGTTGTTTACTTTGATGACATTCTGATTTATAGCAAAACTTTAGATGAGCATGTTGAACATTTAAAACTTGTTTTAGGTGTTTTAAGAACAGAAAAATTGTTTGTTAATTTAAAAAAGTGTACCTTTTGCACGGATAAGCTTGTATTTCTGGGTTTTGTTGTTAGTGCTAAGGGAATTGGGGTTGATGAGGAAAAGGTTAAGGCAATTAGGGAGTGGCTGAAACCGACAAATGTGGGACAAGTGAGAAGTTTTCATGGGTTGGCTAGTTTCTATAGGAGGTTTGTGAAAGACTTTAGTAGTCTAGCTGCACATTTAACTGAAGTTATCAAAAGGAATGTGGGTTTTAAGTGGGGTAATGAACAAGAAAAGACATTTAACTTGATTAAGGAAAAACTAACTAATGCACCTTTGCTTGCTTTGCCTAACTTTGCTAAAGCTTTTGAGATTGAGTGTGATGCTTCAGGAATAGGTATTGGAGCTGTTCTAATGCAAGAAGGACGTCCTATTGCATTTTTTAGTGAGAAGATAAATGGAGCAGCCTTGAATTATCCTACCTATGACAAGGAGATGTATGCACTGGTTAGGGCATTGGAGACTTGGCAACACTACCTTTGGCCAAAGGAATTTGTGATCCACACGGATCATGAGTCCTTAAAGCATTTAAAGGGGCAACATAAGCTAAATAAGCGGCATGCCAAGTGGGTGGAGTTCATAGAAACATTTCTATATGTGATCAAGTACAAGAAAGGTAGGGAAAACGTCGTCGCTAATGCTTTGTCTAGAAGGTACGTTTTACTTTCCACTTTGGATGCTAGATTGTTTGGTTTTAAATACATTAAAGTATGTGGAAGATGCTGATTTTGGCAATGTATTCAATGCATGTGAAAATGTTGCATTTGGCAAGTTTTATAGGCATGATGGATTTTTGTTTAGAGAAACTAAATTATGCATGCCTATGAGTTCTTTGCATGAATTGCTTGTGAGAGAAGCTCATGGGGGAGGTTTGATGGGGCACTTTGGTATAGCCAAGACACTAGATGTTTTGCATGAACACTTCTTTTGGCCTCATAAGAAACGTGATGTAGAGAGAATTTGTGAGAAATGCATTACATGTAGACAAGCTAAGTCTAGGGTTCAGCCTCATGGTTTGTATACTCCTTTGCCTATACCTAGTGGACCTTGGATTGATATTTCTATGGATTTTGTGCTGGGTTTGCCTAGGTCAAAGAGGGGTAAAGATTCTATATATGTGGTTGTTGATAGGTTTTCTAAAATGACACATTTCATTCCTTGTCATAAAACTGATGATGCATCACATATTGCTGATTTGTTTTTCAAAGAAATTGTTAGATTGCATGGCATGCCTAAAACCATTGTTTCGGATAGAGATGCTAAGTTCTTAAGCTACTTTTGGAAAACTCTGTGGGGCAAGTTAGGAACTAAACTATTATTTTCTACTACTTGTCATCCACAAATTGATACGAACCTCGTCGATTGTAACAAGGATGATGCCTAGGATCGTTCTAACCTCTGGTTCGGATGGAGATCGCGACCCAACACCTATAGCGAGATGTGAACCTTGGTATAAGGAAGATGCCACAATCAAGGTTGGAATACTTGATTGATAAGTCAGGGAGGAACGCCACAGAGAAAATCTGATAAGTTCCAATCAGTTCTCAAAGAAAAAAAAGAGAAAATTCTCTAAACTTTTATTAAAAATTCAAAACTGCCGAAAATAACATAAGTTGGTTCCTTTTAAACTAAAACCCTAGAAGACAAGGTAGGCTACACGCCTAATTTAAAAAGGAAACAAATATTAGGCTACACGCCTAATTCAAAAAGGAAATAAATATTTCGGCCTTAGCCTTACAAAACGAAACTAAAAAGGAAACAGAACAACTGAAATTGAATCTCCTCCAAACTTGTGCTTCACGCCCAAGTCTTCTCTTATTCGGCCCAATCCATTGCCTTGATGATATTAATTAAGCCTTGGTCGTCATGTGGGCTTATCTTGGGCTTTAACAATTTAGAATTAGCCCAAGTGTCTTGAATCAGGCCATTGAGTGCCTCTTTGAATATCTTAGCCCTAGCCCTTGTTATTGGCCCAACCGGAACATGCAATGGGTCCTTTGGTGCAGCTCCCTTATTCTCATCACAAACTGATGGTCAAACTGAAGTAGTTAATAGGACTTTATCTGCCTTGTTGTGTGCTATAATACAAAAGGACTTGAAAACATGGGAGGATTGTTTGCCGCATGTAGAGTTTGCTTATAATAGAAGTGTGCATTCTGCAACTCATTTTTCGCCTTTTGAAATTGTGTATGGTTTTAATCTGTTAACTCCTTTGGATTTAATTCCTTTACCTTTGAATGAGCATGTTAACTTGGATGGTAAGAAAAAGGCAGATTTTATTAAGCAAATCCATGAAAAGACTCGGCAAAATATTGAGAGGAGAACTGAACAATATGCCAACCAAGCTAATAAAGGGCGCAAGAAAGTTGTGTTTGAGCCAGGTGATTGGGTGTGGTTGCATATGAGGAAGGAACGGTTCCCAGTCCAACGGAGTTCTAAATTACTTCCTAGGGGAGATGGCCCATTTCAAGTGCTTGAAAGGATCAATGATAATGCCTACAAGTTAGATCTTCCAGGTGAGTATAATGTTAGTGCAAGCTTCAATGTTTCTGATTTGTCTCATTTTGATGTAGGTGACGATTTGAGGACAAATCCTTTTCAAGAGGGAGGGAATGATGAGAATAAGGAAGCTGCACCAAGAGACCCATTGCATGTTCCGGTTGGGCCAATAATGGGCTAGGAGATTCAAAGAGGCACTCAATGGCCTGATTCAAGACACTTGGGCTGATTCTAAATTGTTGAAGCCCAAGATATGCCCACATGAAGACCAAGGCTTAATTAATGTCATCAAGGCAATGGATTTGGCCGAATAAGAGAAGACTTGGGCGTGAAGCACAAGTTGGGCGTGTGGCACAAGTTTGGAGGAGTTTCAATTTTAGTTGATTTGTTTCCTTTTTAGTTTTCGTTTTGTAAGGCCTTAATGGCCAAAATATTTTGTTTTCCTTTTGAGTTAGGCGTGAAATATTTTGTTTTCCTTTTTGAGTTAGGCATGAAATATTTTGTTTTCCTTTTTGAGTTAGGCGTGTAGCCTACCTTGTCTTCTAGGGTTTTAGTTTAAAAGGAACCAACTTATGTATTTTCGGCAATTTTGAATTTTTAATGAAAAGTTGAGAGAATTTTCTCTTTTGTTCTTTGAGAACTGATTGGAACTTATCAATCAAGTATTCCATCCTTGATTGTGGCGTCTTCCTTATACCAAGGTTCACATCTTGATATAGGTGTTGGGTCACGGTTTCCATCCGAACCAGAGGTTAGAACGATCCGAGGCATCAACCTTGTTACAATCGACAAGGTTCGTATCAGGATGGCATTCATGGCCTTGTTGTTCCATTTTGAAGCTTCAAACTCTTGTGGGGTCCATTGTGCCTTTGGCTTGGGGACTTCCTCTCCACCTCCCGTAGGAGTCATCATAGGTGGCGTGTATCCATCTTCAATCGCCATCCAAGCCCGATCATGAATTTGGCACATATAAGCTTCCATTTTGCCCTTCCATGATGCGTAGTTGACCCCGGTAAGCAAGGGGGGACTTGTGCTAGAGGCACCCTCGCCTCCAATTCCATTTCCACTCATAGTGTTTGGGTGAGAATGATATGAATGCACACAAACAAGCAAAACACACAAAGAAATGCAAACAAATGCAAAGGACTCAACAAGAGCAAGGGATCTCCTAATTATGTTAAGGAACCCGCTCCGATACCAATTGAAAATAATTATAAACGAGTCCTAATTTAATATAGAGGGGGGGTTGAATAGATTTTAATCCCTTTTTACCAATTTTTAAGATTAATCAAGATTACAAAATTAACCCCAACTAGTCAACAATTGAAATCATGTGTACAGAATGCGGAAAGTAAATAACACATGATTTTTACGTGGAAACCCACACGGGGAAAAACCACGGGCTGTTTTGTGCACCACACTAGAACCTCAATCCACTACTTGCAAATACGATTACAATCTACGTTGACCGCATCACACCTAAGATTACTAATCCGTCTTTGCTACCCACGGGCCTTTAGAAGTTAACCTAGTTCATGCTTGCAAACTACCAAAAGGCAAATACAAGACTTGACTCTAAATGAAGAGATAAAACAACCTAGTGTGAATATGTGCAATATTCAAGATGCTCAAAATGCAAGGTTAGACATTTTAGCTTATCTAGGCATGGATGAACATGTTAGACATTCCTATATATCATCTTACTAAGTGACATGTATAAAACATAACAAAATAGACAAACAACGTCCTATATGCAATATCTACCACAATACAACTCACAAAACACAATAACACAATCTTGAACCTAAGTCAAGTCATAAAGGAGCAATCTTGAACCTATTCAAGTAATAAATGAGCTATCTTGTAGAGAGAGAACATGTGATATGATGCAAGTGATGTTCTAACTACAAGTCATGTGAGCAAAGATGAAAACCCTAAGAGAATCAAACTAGAACATGCTAGATGATGAATGAAGCATACAAGAATGATGGGTTTGGGTGTTTGAAGTAATAAAAAAATGTTCTTGATACCTTGGCTTTGAAGACACTTAGAAGCTCTCAAAAAAGTGTAATTTTTGCTCTAAAAACGAGCCAAGGCCAAACAAGACATATTATATATGAGATCCAAACAAAGTGATGTCGTTTTGGAAAAAAACGCTTCAGATCCCGTCATGTGCACTGGTTGACCAGCGCATAGCCTATGCACACACCTTGTGATGAGAATAAGGGAGCTGAAGTGCCAAGGGACCCATTGCATGTTCCGGTTGGGCCAATAACAAGGGCAAGGGCTAAGAGATTCAAAAAGGCACTTAATAGCCTGATTCAAGACACTTGGGCTGATTCTGAAGTGTTGAAGACCAAGATGAGCCCACATGAAGATCAAGTGCTTATTAACGTCATTAAGGCCATTGATTGGGCCGAATAAGAGAATATTTGGGCTTGTGGCAGAGGCTTAGGCGTGGAGCACAAGCTGGAGGACATTCAATTTCAGATTTCCTTTTTAGTTTCTAAATAATATTGGGTTGATTTGTTTTCCGAAATTAAGAGGTGGATTTCCTTCCAAAATTAGCCTTCCAATTAGGAAATAAGTCAATAGTTGCTTGTTTTAATTTGTTTTATTTTCTTTCCCGTTTTATAAGGCCTTAATGGCCGAAATATTTGTTTCCTTGTTGAGTTAGGCGTGTAGCCTACCTTGTCTTCTAGGGTTTTAGTTTAAAAGGAACCAACTCATGTTTTTTCGTTAGTTTCGAATTTTTAATAAAAGTTGAGAGAATTTTCTCTTTTGTTCTTTGAGAACTGATTGGAACTTATCAGATTTTCTCTGTGGCGTTCCTCCTTGACTTATCAATCAAGTATTTCATCCTTGATTGTGGCGTCTTCATTATACCAAGGTTCACATCTCGCTATAGGTGTTGGGTCGCGGTCTCCATCCGAACCAGAGGTTAGAACGATCCTAGGCATCATCCTTGTTACAATCGACGAGGATCGTATCACCTTGCGCTGGACGACCAGCGCAAGTCACAGGCGCATGACCAGCGACAATTCTCTGGGAGAGTTACGCTGGTGAGGCTGCGCCTGACGACCAACGCAGCACCAGCGGCAAACCTCTGGGAGAGTTGCGCTGGTGCTGCGCCTGTGGACCAGCGCAATGCGCAGGTCAGGGCACCAACGCACACACCTAAGGCTAGCAAAACACAACCAAAAAAGTGCAAATGTAATAGATGTGAAATACAAACATACAAGAAGTAAATTCACATATGCAATGTGTGCAACTAAATCTCTTCAAATGAGAGT
The DNA here is from genome assembly GCA_954870605.1 of Acer campestre. NCBI lineage: Eukaryota > Viridiplantae > Streptophyta > Magnoliopsida > Sapindales > Sapindaceae > Acer > Acer campestre. Next base: position 9,395,553 of record OX940804.1, on the reverse strand, counting down.
CAAGATCAAGTAGCTACCTTCCATGAAGCTCTTGAAATCCACAACGAGGTCCTTAAGCAATGGAGAAGAAAATCTTCAATCCTAAGCTACCCTTACAAGATCGAACCCCATTGTGATTTTGTTAACGAAATAAGCCAATTAAAAAGTGAGGCAATTACAGAGGTGATAGGGAGGCTTCTAGCCTATAAGTCTAGGAAGGGTCCTATCTCCACAGCTCCTAAAAAGCAGAATGGAATTGCTTTAAAAGCCTCCAAATTTGAGAAGGAGGAGAAGGATGACTCTGACAAATACATGGCCTTGTTGATGAAAAGGTTCAAGAAATTTGTCAAATTCAAAAAGAAGGGCTTTGGATCCAAAGGCCAAGATTTGAAGAAAAAAACTCCCTTCAAGAAGTTTAAGCCTAGTGAAATTCCCTTTAAAGTGATAGTGTTTTATACCTAGAGGGGGGGTGAATAGGTATAGTCCCAAATTCTTCCAATATTCAAAAATGCGGAATATAAGAATGAAATGAATACTTGAAATGATATAACAATTGTATAATATGAATCAATTCATGTAAGCATCAATATACAATAGAATCAATACAAGTGAACATATGGAAGATAAGGAAATATAAAGCGAAAATGAGACACAATGTTTTTACGTGGTAAAACCTCAAAGAGGAAACATCCACGGGTTGAATCCACAACCACCGGCAAAGCAAATCCACTATACGAAAAGGCCTTACACACTCAAAGCTATCAACACTATGATATCCACTTCAAGCTATCAAAACCTAATCAACCCTCGGGCTAGTGATTCACAAAGCCTACTCTCTATCCAAGATGTGTCCTACACCTCTAGAGAGCAACTTCCTATCCAAGACTTAAAAAGCCTCTAGGAAGATTTCCTTGCTTAGCAATCTAGATCACTAGGATCCTAGTTAAGCTACCCTAGCTCAACCATCCGGAGTACGCAACTCCTTGCTAAGACTTTTGCTTAGTTATCCGGATCCTCTTGATCCTAACTAAGACTTCTTGCTTGGCTATCCGGAATCCTTTCCTAGCCAAGTCTTCTTGCTCAAGACAAAGCTTCACTCACTTTGCAAGAGACTTCAACCTTTCACAAGGCAATGATCTAAGTGAAGTGCACACAAGCAATATGATGCAATCACAAACAAATAGAGCAAGTTGATCAAACACACTCCATGAACATGCAATTAGAGAATCTAGAATAAAGCTATCACAACTCAATCACAAAATGTATCTAGAAACCTAAGCATGTGAATTAACATCATTCATATTACTTTTCATCAATCAAATAAGACAATTAAAGAGATGATCAATAATGAAAGTAAGTAGAAGATGAATCACTTACAAACAAATAAAGTTAGATAATCAATCAAGCTCTATGAACATGCTTACATACATTCTAGGATATGCTTTCAACAATCAATCACAAAAATACCTAGAAATCAAAGCATGTATATCAATAAGAACAAGGTATGAATATTCAATATATCACACTAAAAACCTAGTTCTTAGATCATGAAATTAAACCTAGAAAATGTCATAAAGCACATCACATATATCATTTCTAGAATCAATTTCAAGATTAATCAAGTTTAGCAAATATATGTTCAAGTAAAATCACAAAGCTAAAACTCAATTACCAAATGATCAACCACCCCTAGAATATGTTCTAACATCATTCTAAACACAAATCATCTATCAAATAGAAAGATTAAAGTGCAGATCAAAAGATGAAGTGAGAAGAAGAAGTTTAACATACAACAATGAACCTCGGACTGAAGAACAGCATGCTGCGACCAATCACGAATTCAAATGACTCTGAAAATGCTTGGGGTTTGTACCTCTCTTCAAGACCAACAATTTTGGTTTTTGAATCACTCAATTTCGAGTTCGTATGAGAGAGTTATGATCAAAATAAGAAAACATAAATCATGAACAATTCTCCAGAAATCAGATTTGATGTTGTTCAAGTTATGGAAATGGAGGGAAGAGAGGTCATTTGAATGAAAAGGAAGAGGGGCATTTTTGTCCAACAAAAGAAGCCTTTCAGACATGCCCACGTGTGGTCAGCGTGTGCCACACGTGGCCATAGAGCTGGCTGGGCCGTGTGGCACACGTGGTCCACACGTGGTGGCCTTTGGCCAGCTTGCTCCTTTCGCGCACCTCGCACGTTCTTCGACCGTATTCGATCATCCGAACTCCGAATTTGAATCCGTTTTCAGATTACGAACCGTGACTCCCTCACGCACGACAACGACTATGAAACTTTGAAAAATGGTTGAGAATTCATCTCGGAAAATGACGACGAACACAACTCAACGAATGAGAATGCAAAGTAGCATAACTACGTCGTATGGACTCGAAACTTAACGAATGAGTAACCGAAATGACCGGAACTCAATAAGGAATCAAATAAGATCATGTTCAAGTCCAAAACACAAAAAACACAAACAAATAAACACTATGCAACACAAGCATGCCATATCTAAGCGATAGTGAGAAAACATGCAATTCTACAAGATTGTCAACAATGAGATAAATGCATGTGCATGCTAAATGTGTGTGAAAGTGTTATACCAAATGTTTGAACTACGATGCAGGGACACACATGTATGAATTGTGTGTGTGTGCGCTTACGCCTTGCAAGAGGAAGAAGAATCTTGATACCTTAGCATCCAAGTATGCGATGTTCCCCTTGAAGACGATATTTGCACAAGATGTTGCTTCTTCACCTTTGATACTCCTTTCTTCCAAGAAACACTTAAGCAACTACTAATACAAATATAGAGCGTTTTGCAATGGAATCAAGCCAATACAAATAACGGATCTTACACCTAGGCAAGAGAGAAGTGAAAGGAAATAGGTCCAATGCTATGAGTGTAGTGGCATAGGACACATCGCTCCCAATTGTGGAAATTTGAAGAACAATAATGGAAAAGTGGTGGCCACCACATGGAGTGGAAGTGATGATTCCGATTAGAGAAATGAGTCTTCGGATGATAAAGAACTCATGGCTAACTTCATAGCCTTTGCCTTCTCTCACAAGAGTAAAGGTGCTAGTGAAGAAGAGGATGAGTGTCAAGAGGAAAATGACTCAAGTGACGATGGCTCTTCATCTCAATCCACAAATGAAAATGTGAATAGGATGGATCTTCAAGAATACATCACTAAGTTTGAAAGCTCAAGGATGAAGAACAAGAGAGAGATTCGAAGGTTGAAAGATGAAAACCTTGAGCGATCAACTCAAGTTGACCACTTAAGTGAAAAAGTGGTGGGATCCATGGAGAATGAAGATAAGGTAAGAAAGGAGCTAGACTTATCTAAGAGGAGTGAAGAAGGGATGAAGAGAGAGCTTGAAGATGTTAGAGGATTGATGGCCAAGATGAACTCTAGCATTAAAAAACTTGGCCACATGTTAGATGCTGGAAAAAGGCCAAGTGATAAGAGGGGTCTTGGGTTTGAAGATGACAAAGTGTCCTCTACTTCAAGCAAGAGCATATATGTCAAGAGTGTGAACTTCAAGGAGTCTCCTCCTCATCATTTACCTAGGAAGGAAATTGACCTAGGAGAGTGTTCAAGAGTGCTCAAGTGAAGGTGGCACCAAGAAGTCTACCTCAAGCTCAACCTAAAAGAGCTCTTCAAGTTAACTTCCCTCAACCTAAAGTCCATCAAGGGAAGAGACCTATCATGAAAGCTCAACCAAGGAAGCAACCAAGTCTTGGTCAACAATAAAGAAGGAAAGATCCCTTCAAACAACCAAGACAACCACAAAGACATGGGAAGGCTCCAATGCATACTTAAGGTTATGGTATGATTCCTAACTTTATTCCTACATGTCATTTTTGTGGTATCGATGGTCACATTAGACTAAATTGCTTTCATTATATCAAAATGCATATAATTGAAAGCATGATAGGAAAGAAAAAGGCTAGAGCTAAGATGCGTGTCCTTAGGAAAAATGAAACCAAGATGCATGATCCTATAACATCTAGAGCCCATGTACCATTGACCACTAGGAAAGAAAGTGTTTCACCTAGGTGGATTAGAAGATATGCTTGTTTTTGCCATGTTGCTCAAATTACCTTGAAGGCAAATTCTTCTAATTGTTGGTACTTAGATAATGGGTGCTCTAGGCACATAACAGGAAACAAGAGTTTCTTCGAGACTCTTTTCATGGATGAAGGAGGATGTGTCACATTTAGTGATGGATCCAAAAATAGAGTTATAGGGAAAGAAACCATTTCCATCCCAAGATTACCCTCCTTGTCCAATGTTTTACATTTTGATGGCTTGAAAGCTAATTTAATAAGCATCTCTCATCTTAGTGATGAAGGATTTTTCGTCTTATTTAGCAAAAATGATTGCTCAATCCAAAAGCCAGATGGACAAACCTTATTGAAAGGTATGAGATCTAGCAACAATTGCTATTGTCTTAAGGCTAGAGTTGTCTCTTGTAATATGTCCAAGTATGAGCAAATTGAGTTGTGGCATGAAAGACTTGGCCACATGAACTATTAGGATTTATGAATCCTAGATAAGTTTAATGTTGTGCGTTGCCTTCCCAAGCTTGGGAAGAAAGTCAATGGTGTTTGTAGATCTTGCCAACAAGGAAAACAAACCAAAAGCATGCACAAAAATCGCAAGTATCTCTCCACCAATGAGCGCCTAGAGCATCTCCATATGGATCTTATGGGTCTCATGCAAACCGAGAGTTTAGGTGGAAAGAGATACATGTTTGTTTGTGTAAATGATTTCTCTAGGTTCACGTGGACATATTTTCTTAGAGGAAAATCTGAAACTTTTTATAAGTTTAAAATGCTTTGTACTAAACTTCAAAAATGAAAAGGACTCTAACATTAAAAGCATTAAACAGATTAGAAGTGACCATGGGAGGGAGTTTGAGAATACCTACTTTGAAAGCTATTGCAATAGCTTAGGTATCTCTCATGAGTTTTCGGCTCCTAGGACACCTCAACAAAATGGAGTTGTTGAGAGGAAAAATAGGGTCCTAACAGAGATGACCCATATGATGTTGCTTAACAACAATGTCCCTAGGAACATTTAGGCTGAAGCCATCAATACGGCTTGCTATATAGGAAATAGAGTCTTCCTAAGACCCGGCACTAGGCAAACCTCCTATGAGTTGTGGAGAGGTAGAAAGCCAAATGTTAGCTACTTCCACTCTTTTGGAAGCAAATGCTACATTTTAAATAACCGTGATCCTCTTGGCAAGTTTGATGCTAAGACTGATGAGTGTATCTTTATCGGCTATGCCTTGAATAGTAGAGCCTATAGAGTTTTCAACTTGAAAACTCAAAGCGTCATGGAATCATCAAATGTTGTCATTGATGATAGTAGGCTCATGTCTAATGATCATGAGGAGGAGGTTGTTGTAGCAGATAATTGTCCCTTGGAGAAGGTTTTGGAGACTCCTATTGATGAGAGGTCTAACCTAGATGAAGAGGGCACACAACCTCTTGATAGAGTTCCTCTTAAACTCTAAAGAACCCGCACCATGGGCTAGACATCTTCATAACAAAGATGACGTTATTGGAGATGTGAATGAGGGTGTAAGGATTAAGCGTCAAATAGCTAATCTTATTACCTACACTTGCTACACCTCTCAAATTAAACCCAAAAAGGTTGATGAAGCCTTAAAAGATTAAGTTTTGGTTCTTGCCATGCAAGAAGAGCTAAACCAATATGAAATAAATGAGGTTTGGACTCTAGTTCCTAGGCCTACGAACTAATGTCATAGGCATCAAATGGATATATAGGAACAAATCTGATAAGGATGGCAACATTGTGCGTAACAAGGCAAGACTTGTTGCAAAAGGGTACTCTCAAATTGAGGGTATTGACTTTGAGGAGACATTTGCTCTCATTGCCCGATTAGAGTCTATTAGGCTTCTCTTATCCAAATCTTGTGTGCAAAAGTTCAAATTGCACCAAATGGATGTGAAGAGTGCTTTCCTCAATGGCTTCTTGCAAGATGAGTTGTTTGTGGTTGCTTACCACCCCTACCATGTCTATCGCTTTAAGAAGGCTCTATATGGGTTGAAACAAGTACCGAGGGCTTGGTATGAGCACCACACCTAATTTCTTGTTGACAATGACTACATAAGGGGTAGTGTTGACAAGACCTTGTTCATCAAGAGAAACAAAGATGAGTTATTTATAGCTTAAATTTATATTGATGACAACACCCAAGTTCAACAATTTGTTGATGTTATGTCTCTTGAATTTGAGATGAGTCTTGTAGGTGAGCTTAGTTACTTCCTAGGTTTACAAATTAAGCAATTAAATGATGGGATTTTTATAACCCAAGCTAAATATGATAAAAACCTAGTAAAGAAGTTTGGTCTTGAAAATGCCAAACATTTTGATACACCCATGAGTACCACTTTGAAGCTATGCAAGGATTATAGTGGAAAAAGTGTGGAACAAACTCTATATCGGGGCATGATTGGTAGCTTGCTTTATTTAACAGCAAGTAGGCCCGATATATCTTTTAGTGTGGGTGTGTATGCTGGGTACCAATTGGATCCTAAGGAGTCCCATCTTTCTTCCATTAAGAGAATCATTTGCTATGTGAATGGGACTTCCAACTATGGGATTTGGTACTCTTTTGACACTAATGCTAGTTTAGTTGGCTTTAGTGATGCATATTGGCAGGAAATTGTGATGATAGGAAAAGCACATCGGGCGATTGCTTCTTCCTTAGCAACAACTTGGTGTCAAGGTTTTACAAGAAGCAAAATTCAATTTCTTTGTCCACAACCGAAGCCGAGTACATAGCCACGGGGAGTGGATGCACACAACTTCTTTGGATGAAGCAAATGCTAGTCGACTACGGATTCAATCAAGGTACTCTAACCCTCTTTTTTGATAATATGAGTGCTATTAATATTTTCAAGAATCTAGTGCAACGTTCTAGGACTAAGCATATTGACATCCGACATCATTTCATAAGAGAACTAGTTGAAATTAAATCCATTGTACTTGAACATGTAGGTACTAATGATCAACTAGCGAACTTATTTACTAAACCTTTAGATGCATCTAGGTTTAAAACAATTAGTAGATCTATTAAGATATGTCTCGTGGAGTGATGTGTTTTGGTGATTGACCCCATATGGGGAACTCAAGCAAAGAGGGCTATTTTACGTATTTGTCACATGCAAAAATTTCATAAACATTATGCTTGTTTTTTAATTGCTTGAGTAGCTTGGTTACACATATGCTTATATGTTATTTTCTTCAATAAGTGTGAACCATTGCTTTGATTGCAATCCATGTCATATTTTTGTTCAAACATGTATTTTTGGATTAGGAGATCTACTTAAGAAGTACTCTTTGAATGACCTATAATTATCTCCATGACATAATGATTCTTTAAATGACATGCTCAAAATGAAAAGGCATTAAACTCTTATGACAAGCACAAATGAAAAGCATGAATTTTTTAGGATTATGCTCAATAGCAAGAGTATAATATTGTATTTGATAATCTTATCATATTAATAAAGTGATTTCTGTTTTAACAAAATCTTATAGCATTTATAATTATAATTGTCAAAGTAAATAATCATAAAGTAAAAAGACTATGAGAAAAGAAGAATTGTTCGTACATCTGGATATGTATGAGGTAGACACAATTCTTCAGTTAGTCTTGAATAACGTTCACAACTTAAGTTAAAGGTTGGGCACCTTTATCTTGTTAAAGTTGTAGAATTCTTTTGCTAGCATTTGAGTGAGATCAAATGTGTTATGATGAGTCTAAAATCATCGAAAGGTCTTCAAGTAAAAGAATCTAGTGCACTGGGTGCATTGAACTGGATCACAATGAAATACTTTATCTAGAACCGTCAATAGATAAAAATCTTTTCATTATCAGGACAATCTGAGAGTCTATCTTAATCCTGAGATAAATGATGGACTTATGGTTACAAGTGTTATCATTTGAGATATCAATGAGTACGATTATATAGCATAGGCTATCCTCGATTGTTTGGTGGTATTCATTTGCTAATCGATAGATAACTTCATTTATAGATATGGACATCGTGGCTCCATTTATTAAATGTGAGTAGAATATCATCATATGGATGTTTTGAGGTTTTGGATATTAAATCTTAACGTTTAGTTTTCAATAGTGACTATTAAAAGATGACTTCTGGACAATTCATAATATATATCCAAGTTCAAAGTGTGGTCATATGAGTAAATATGGTAACTTGGAGAGCTATAGGCGGTCTATGAGCTCTTGGCGATTACTGATATTCTTCATTAGGATTCACTATCTCTTATAAGATTGTCTAAGGTATGAATGGAAATCATTTACTTATTCCATCTTTATCTAAGAGTGCAATTTTAGTTCTTTAGTGGAATAAACTAAAATTAATAGATTGAACCTAAGTGAATCATTTGTTGATTGTGATTGAGTTATGTCTATTGAAGCTTAAATTTAGAAAGGCCCGCCAAGATCCCCAATCCACACAGACTTGCATGAATTACTTGTTATATACTATCGGACTAGTTCTCATGTTGCTTTAAAGTGGAATATTTCTATCAGTTGATTTGTTTGCCTTGTGTTTTTTGTTTGTTTGAGCCCTTGTTTAGCTCTTACTTCTTGTTTTGCTCATGTGTTTGAGCTGGTTGGAGCTTTTGTTTTTTGCTCTTGTTTTTCCAGAGGTATGCCCCTTGTATTTTGTACATTCTTTCTCTCTTTCTATGATACTATTTTTTTACCCAAAAAAAAAATTGAAAAATAATATATGGGCCTATCTTAGTGTATGGGCGGCAATGCTTATATCATAGTCTAAATATATTATTTTATTTTATTATTTGATTAAATGGAAATTAATTAATTGAATGATTATTTATTTAATTAAGAATCAAAATCTTTTTCTGACTAGGAAATATGGTTCTTAGTATTACACTATTGGTAGTAGTATATTAAATATAAAAGACTTTATTTGGTAAGTATATAAATATGGGATTTATTTATCTAGTCAAATTAGGAAGTCTTTTATATAGTCACAAATACATTAAATAGTTGGATTAGGGTTTAAATATTATATACATGGCAAGTTGAATTCGGATTGCTATAAAAATATATAATATATATAGCAAGTTATTTTGCGGCACATATATAATATATAGGTAAGAAGAATTTAAGATATAGTGATATACATATATATAATATGAAGGCATGCGGACTATATTATTTACATATAGGCAAGCATAAAAGCATGCGGAATATATATTTAATATAGGCATGAAAGTATATAGATATATATTTTGTATATAGACACATATATAGATATATATATATTTTGGCAAGTAATTTGCGGCAATATATATATATTCTTTGTGTAGTATTCGGCTAACCCTAAGGTCTTGGACTTGAGAGTTATTTCTTTTGTTTGAGAAAAATAAAATCCATCTCTTAGAATAGTGTGATAATTTTGGCCAAGAGGTATAGAGAGAAAAGATTGTTCTTATTTCGATAGTGCACTAATAACTTTTACATCAAAACGTTTTTTGTACAATTTCGAATAAGGTTCACGTGAGTTTCGATCTAACAATCGTGAATTCAAAAGTGATCTAAATATTCTTTGTAATCTCTTGGAATTTATGTGACTAACGAAAAAGAAAAGGTTTTGTTAATCCATACTCAGGTACACAATTCAAAGAGAAGGGAGACCACGCTCCTATGTGATTCATATTCGTGATTGGATTGGAAGATCTTACGGATTACCATCGACGCAACGTCAATTGGATCACGCGACAAAGGTATGATATCTTTAGTATTATATGTTAATTAATTAGAGGGTTAAGGTTCAAAATATGGAAAAATTTTAAACTATACTAAACTACTTTTTCGCTTCCGCCGCGTGTATTTTTCCCTACAGAATTGATGATTGCAATTTCTTAAATGCAAAACTTGTGTGAAAAGCAATAATGAGAATTCAAATGAATAAAAGATCTTGTATCCGTTCTAAGAATGTTAAAATCAAATGTCTCTCTTGCTTTGTTTATTAAAACATGGCTACTATCATACGAGTTTCTTACTCGGAAAAATCGAATAGGTTGCAAAAGTCGCTCATGCCATGTTTTGCTTATAAAGTTGGATATATTTGCCTCTTAATTGAAATCAATGAAAAATCTATATCCTTGCTTTGATTCATATCAAATGGTGGAATTGGTTTGAATTCTATTGGAAACATTTGTCATTTGTTTTGCCAAATACCATTGTATTTTGGACTTGAATGCAACATGTCTTGTATGCAAAGCATTTTTAATCACACATTTTCACAAAAATAAATCTCTTTGTTTCTCTCCAATTAATTGACTTGCATAATGTTCTTGTATATGACTATGCAAATATCTTGTATGCTACTATCTCTCTTTGCTACATGTGACCCGGTTGGGGGATACTCCTTTGCCTATATCATGACAAAAAGGGGGAGTATGGTAAGGGAGATTGCTAATTGTAGGAGAAAAAGCGCAAGTAGGGGAGATTGCATATTTAGGGGGAGTAACCCGTTGAGGGGGAGCATTGCATTGCACATTCAAAGCATGATGTTGCATATTTTTATCAATGCAAATGCTTGTTTTGATTTCACTTGATCATCTCATATTGAACTTGTCCTGGAAAGTATAGAAACTTTGTTTTTAAAGGATTGGTTGTTCTACAATAGATTGAAGACTTGAAGTTTTTAGCTTTTTGATATCTCTTTGTAATGTAGAATATAATTGTTGACCCTTGGTTTCTATTTTGTTGTGAGGATCAATGTGAGTGGTAGTTTTGTCACGAAATAGCTAAAAGGGAAGATTGTAAGTTCCTCAACGTTTGATTGGCTTATTTCAGTGACAAACTACAATTGGGGTTTGAAATGTAAGGGTAGCTTAGGTGATTGGTTATCATGCTCAAAGGCCCTCTCGAGACCTCAAGAGAATAAGCACTCCAAAAGTATATCTCTTTTGCTTACTTTTTATTGAAGAGACTTAGTTACACACACACACTTGCCATGCTTGCATATATGCTCATTGATCTTGTGTGCATTCTCTTCACATGTCACATTTCACACTTGCACTTTGTTGTTGTATGTTGTTATGTGTTAGTGTGTCTAGTAATTCGTTTCTTGAACATTGTTCATAAATGTTCGCGCATGCACGATGGTGTGCTTTGTTTGGCACGAGGATTGCCTTTGAAGAATGCCCTTGGCTTCTCCTTTGGTTTCACCACTTTTGGTGAAACGGTGGTTTTGATCGGCGGCCTGGCTGCCGAATGGAAAGCCGTTTGATTCCAGAATCCTCTGGAGTGATTCTACGGTTATGATTGGCGGCTTCGACCGTCATTCGAAACTGCCGTTCATACTTTATTGATTTTGTCTCTTGGGTTTGATTCTACGGTTGTGATCGGAGGTTATAAAACTGCCATTGATCCTCTGTTCCTCTTGGGCTCATTTCAAAGGTTGGATTGGCAGTTGGTGGCCGCCGAATGAAACCGCCATTGTCCCCTTGTTCTCTCGAGACTCAATTCGGCAGTTTAATCGACGGTTGGTGGCCACTGAATGAAACCACCGATTGGCGCGTTTTAGGGGCAAACTTGACTTTTTCCCAAGTTTTTTATTGGTTTCTATAAATACACTATTATGTCAATCTCTGAAGGTACACTCTTTACACTCTTTGATCATCAAGAACCCTAAACTTGAAAGATAGATTTTTTAGAGAAAAAGCAATCAAGATTGCTCATTTGTTCACTCAAAATCATGTCCATGTGCATCTAAGTTTATCTAGCATCATCTAAGATCATCTAGAGTGCATCCATGCATGGGTCTTCTTCAACACACAAAGCTATGGTAAGTTGAACACTAATTTCATATAATCTTAGTGTTTATACTTAGCTATTTATCTCATTGATAACTTGTATGTTCTTAGATTACTTTCTAATTACAAGATTGAGACTATGTGTTGAATGTTTGAGTGTTATATTTTGTGAGTGTTATATTTTGATAGCTATACCTAGGTTTGATTTATCTTATATAGCTATGTTTTATGCCAATGACATATAACAATTGATATCTAGGATTGATTTAATTATTATCTAATAATCATAGATAAGCATTTAGTTTAACCTAGCATTAAATTGCATTTTGTATGTCATGCATATTCACTTAGGTTGATTTATTTCTTCATTGAGAATTAAGTCTTATGGCTAAGGTTGCATAAGCCATAAGCAAATTGATCTAGGGTTGATATTAAAGGCCTGTAGGTGGTAAAGGTGAGTTAGTGACCGTGCAAGGTTTGACGTGGTCAACCTAGGTTGTAGGCACCTTTGCAAATAGTGATTTCGAGGATCGTGTATGGCGCACATAACAGCCCGTGATTTTTCCTTATTGAAGGTTTCAACGTAAAAATCAATTGTCATTTAATATTGCTCACATTTACACTTGATTTATTGTTTAACTATATTGGGGTATTTTCGTAATATTGACTAATCGAGAAAATTGGTAATAACCGTCTAAAATCTATTCACCCCAGTCTAGATAGTTTTATACACACCATGTTATATTTGTTTCACATGTGAAAACATAGGTTTTGAAAAACCTAACCCACATTCAAGATTCTAATTAAGCTCAAATTAGCTTTTAATTGAAGCTCACAAACCTAATAACATTTGATCAAGAGCATACACATATATAGAAAGAAAGCCCAAGGTATTGGAAGAACATTTAAGCTCAAGAACACAAAAGATTTGACAATTACCTAGAACAATGGAGTGTAGTCCGAATTTAGTGTGGAACCAAATGAAAACTTGATCAAATCACCTCAAGGTTGCTTACGGTTTGTAGAGGACTCCAATACAAAGATTCTCCAACTTGAATTGAAAAGAATATAGCATGTGCATCTAATAACCTAGAGGGGAGTGAATGGGTTGTTAATCCGATTATTACCAAATTTTTCGGATTAGTCAATATTATAAAATTAACTCCAATTCAACAAACAAAAAAAATCAAGTTTAAAATACAAAAATTAAAGAACACTTGATTTTTACATGGAAACATTCAACAAGGAAAAACCACAAGCTATTCAGCTAGCCACACTTGATCCTCGAATCCAGTACTTGTAATGATGTTCCTCAACCATTCTCGGTCACTAACCTACCATTACTTCCCTGCGGACCTGTAATAGCAAACATAGACCACTTGCTTGCACACTAAGCAACTCTTTTTTTTTTTTTGGGTAAATAAATAGTATCATAGAAAGAGAGAAAGAATGCTTAGCCACAAGACTTACTTCTTAATGAAGTGATTAACAACCTATGTGAATATAATGATATTCAAGATGCAAATAATGCTAGGTTACACTAAATTTTTATCTAGGAATTAAAGATGTCAATAATAACAATCCTAGATATCAATATTGCTATATGTCATGGCATACAACTTAACTATATTAAATAGAGCAATCTTAGGCAATAGCTACCAAAATACAACTCACAATCAATCAACACAATAATCTCAATCTTGTAGATAAAATATAATCTAAATGAATATAAGTAATAAATGAGATTTCTTGCTAAGAAAGAACACAAAGATGAATATATGGTGTTCAACTTACCATGTCATGTGTGTTGAAGAAGACCCATGCATAGATACATCTTAGATGATCCTAGATGATGTTTGATGCACATGGAAATGAGTTTAGAGAATTAAAGGAGCAATCTTTGTGCCTTTTCTCTCAAGTATCTCTATACACAATCATGGGATGTTTAATTACACTACTCCTAAATTACCTTAATTTACTCCTAATCCCATTCATGAATACATATCAGTTTCCAACCATCCATACACATGAAATTCAAAATAAGAGATTTATTCATAATTATAACAAGAATGGAACAAGACCTAAATTAATATAAGAACAATTATATATAAATAGCTCATGTGTTAGTTTACAAATATTCTCAAATGATGGATTACACATTTAAGAAAACAAGAAATGCAAAGAGATGAGTAAATAGAAATACAACCCTTGAAGAAACCCCTCCAAGAGCTTCTTTCCATGCTTGGCTCGAATTTAGTCCAAAGACCCTCCTTTCTCCTTGCACTCTACTCCTAAATGGGTGGATGGTGGGTAGAAGGTGAGATGGGAAGCATCCATGGAGGAAAAACCTCCATGGATGCTCTAGAAAGCTTCTCTCTCTCTCTCTCTCTCTCTCTCTCTCTCTCTCTCTTATTAGGTGAAGAAGATGAAGGGAAAATGCTTGGGGAGTGGATTCTTTTGGGAGAGAAGAGAATAAAGTGTTTATATAGTGTGGGAAGGTTAGGGCTTAAAATCAAGGTGAAAGGACGAAACTGTCCCTAAAATTTGCCCAAAAATCAACTTTCTAGAGTTGATCGGTGGTTTGGTTTTGCGGCCTAGCCGCCATTTGAAGTTGCCATTTAGAAATTTCAATATCGTACACCGTTACGAAAATGGGTATAACTTCCTGTGGAAAACCCAGAATCGCAATCCGTAAAATGTTCTAGAAACTAGACTTCTGTGGCTTTTATATTAGGATATCAATGTGGTTTGATCTGAGGAGGAAGATATGACCCCCACAAGTTGTACATTTTGCACGAGCATATACAATTTCAGCCCCTTTGTTGATCTTGGTCGAATCGGCGGTTACAATCAGTGGCCTTGACCACCAAATGCTTCTTGGACTTCTCTAATGTTGAACGGTGGTTTGTAATTTGGCTATAGGGCTCGCCAAATGCAACAGCCGAATGCCTGATTTTCTGCACTTCATCCATAAGCTATTGGAATACTGAGGGGATTCTGCCACTGTCCCAGTGTCCCGTTCTTACTTGACGATGGATCAACCGCGGACATGATTGGGCTTATATCACGCCGTGATCTGTGTCGATGGTGAGGAGCGACACTTAACATACTTTCCAATTTCTTCCGTTTTTGGTTCATTTTACCTCCCAAACTAATCTTTAAGCTCAAAACCATATTATATGCAAAAACACGCACGAATATGTACCTACACAAGGCTCAAACAAAACATTATATGCAAAAACATGCATGAAAAACAGATAAACGATCGAAAATGGGGATTCTCAAATAGGTATAAAATAGTCCGATCAATGTTGTTGTGTGTTAGTGTGTCTAGTAATTCGTTTCTTGAACATTGTTCGAAAATGTTCGCGCATGCACAATGGTGTGCTTGGTTTAGTGTAAGGATCACCTTCAGAGAATGCCCTTGGCTTCTCCTTTTATATCACCTTTTTTGGTGAAACGGCAGTTGTGATCTGCAGCCTGAACACCGAATGGAACCGCCATTTGATTCCAGAATCCTCTTGAATGATTCTGAGATTATGATCAATAGCCATGACTGCCGTTTGAAATCGCCGTTCATACCTGATTGATTTTATCTCTCGGGTTTGATTCCGCGGTTGTGATTAGCGGTTATAAAACTGTCATTGATCCCCTGTTCCTTTTGGGCTCATTTCGACGATTGGTGGTTGCTGAATGAAACCGCCGTTGTTCCGCTGTTCTCTTGGGACTCAATTCGGCGTTTTAATTAGCGGTCAGTGGCCATCGAATGAAACCGTTGATTGCCAGTTTCAGGGGCAAACTTGACTTTTCACCAAGCTTTTTATTGGCCTCTATAAATACACCATTATGTCATTCTCTGAATTTACACTCTTATACTCTTTGATCATCAAGAACCCTAAACTTGAAAGAGAGATTTTTGCAAGAAAAAGCAATCAAGATTGCTCATTTATTTACTAAAAATCATTCCCACACGCATCCAAGTTCATTTAGTACCATCTAGGATCATCTATAGTGCATCCATGCATAGGTCTTCTTCAACACATATGTTATGGTAAGTTGAACACTAATTTCATCTAATCTTAGTGTTTTTACTTAGCTATTTATCTCATTTGTTACTTGTATGTTCTTAGATTAATATCTAATTACAAGATTGAAATTATGTGTTGAATGTTTGAGTGTTGTATTGTGATAGATATACCTAGGATTGTTTAATCTAAGTTAGCTAAACTTTATGCCATGTCATATTGCATTTGATATTTATGATTGATTTAATTGTCATCTTATAATCCTAGATAAGCATTTAGTGTTCCCTAGCTCTATTTGCATTTTGGATATCATTTATATTCACATAGGCTATTTAATCTCTTCATTGAGAAATAAGTCTTCTGGCTAAGGTTGCTTAGGCCACAAGCAAATTGGACTAGGTTCACTTTTAAAGGTATGCAAGTAGTAGTGGTGGGTTATAGACCATGAGAAGTTGAGGTCAACCTACGTCATAAACACCATTGCAATTAGTGGCTTCGAGGTTCATGTGTGACGCACATAACAGCCCACGGTTTATCCTTGTTGAAGGTTTCCACGTAAAAATCAAGTGTCTTTTAAATTCCGCATTATTACACTTGATTTTATTTTGTGACTAGATTAGAGATTAAAATTGGAATATTGACTAATCAAGAATCTAGTAATAAAACTTGATTTAAATCTATTAACACCGCCCCCCCCCCCCCCTAAATAGTTTTATACACACTGGTATATTTGTTTCAAAGAGGTTTTATGTCATGCCTGTCAATGTAATAAAAGTCACAAGCATTCTTTTTCTACATCATCTCTTGTCTCATCTCTACCTTTGGAAATCATATTTTCTGATGTGCGGACCTCACAAGTTATTTCCATAATAGCTTTAAGTACTATGTAATCTTTGTAGATCACTTCTCCAAATATATCTGGTTTTATCCCCAACAAAAAAATAAAAATAAGAAAAATCTTAGGTTAAACAAACTTTCATTCATTTTAAAGCCATTGTGGAAAATTATTTCAAAAACAAAATCATTGCTTTTTACTCTGACAATGGAGGGGAATACATGTCACTTAAGAATTACCTTTCAGAAAATGATATTTCCCATCTCACAACTCCACCCCATACACTTGAACACAATGGGTACTCAAAAGAGATTTCATCGACACATTATCGAGACTGGTCTCACATTAATGACCCACACCTTCCTCCCCTTAGATTTTTGATCCAATGCCTTCACCACAGTCGCCTATCTAATCAATAAGATGCCAACCAAAACACTTTCCCTTGCGTCACCTTATGAATTTTTTTTTTGGCAACACCCCAAATTACTTTAAACTCAAGATTTTTGGCTGTTTGTGTTTCCCGTGGCTTCAGCCGTATTCGTCACACAAACTTAGTCCACACTATAAGTCTTGTGTTTTTCTTGGGTACTCGTTGTCCCAAAGTGCTTACCTGTGTCTTGATCCGACTAGCACTAGACTGTATGTCTCTCGTCATTGCAGTTTGTAGAGTCTATCTTTCCCTTCGAAACACTAAACACTTAGTCACACCATCCGAACTCCACCACCATAGATTCATGGGTTCATCCAACCCTTACTGTTAGGTTTCCAAGTTCATGTCAGTTGGCACCCTCCTCAGTTGTGCACACACCAGAATTGCCACCATCCATTGACTCATTTACATCATTACAAGCTGAAGTTCATCAGGTTCCCTCAATACTAGCCATTGTCACACCAAAATCACGGTCTGTTGCAGCTACTACACCAAACAACTCTCCCACTGTCATCATCCCAGCTGGTACACTAGCCGCTACCAGTTCTGCACCGGGATCAATCCCGCCTCCAACGTTGGCCTCCTCACAGCAGTCACATCCTCTAAACACTGCTCCCTCATCACCGAACACACATCACATGGTCACTCGAGCCAAGAACCACATCCATAAACCTTTGCAGAGGTTCAATCTTCACACCCAACTACATAACTCAACTGAATTTGAACCTACCATAGTAACACAAGCATTAAAGGATCTGAATTGGCAAAAAGCCATGTCAGAGGAAGGTGATGCACTGATCAAAAATGGAACTTGGGAGCTGGACCAGCCAGACACAACCACGAATATCATTGGCTGCAAGTGGATTTTTCGAATCAACCGAAAATCCAATGGAACAATTAACATATTCAAAGCTCGTTTAGTAGCGAAAGGTTCAACCAAAGGCCAGGAGTCAACTACTTCGAAATGTTCAATCCAGTTATCAAACCTACAACAGGAAGTCTCATCCTCAGCATTGCCATCAGTCATGGCTGGTCTCTACATCAACTGAACATCAACAATGCCTTCCTATAGAGCCGGCTTACTAAAGACGTCTACATGGCTCAGCCTTTAGGCTTAATTGATTCAGATCATTAACTCATGTCTGTAAGTTTCATAAAGCTATCTACGAACTCAAGCAAGCACCGCGTGTATGGTACCATGAGTTGCACCAATTTCTCATTACATCTGGGTTCAAGAACTTTTAAGGATACACTTCACTATTTTTTCTCAAAACCGGTGGTACTCTTCTATACCTTCTTATATATGTTGATGACATCATTCTTTCAGGTAATAGTGCAGCTCA
Source organism: Acer campestre (assembly GCA_954870605.1). Taxonomy (NCBI): domain Eukaryota; kingdom Viridiplantae; phylum Streptophyta; class Magnoliopsida; order Sapindales; family Sapindaceae; genus Acer; species Acer campestre. The sequence goes on along the minus strand of OX940804.1, from coordinate 9,377,071 downwards.
ATTGGAACAATTTGTTGATACTTTTACTTGGAGATTCTCACTGAAAGATCTTGTTTTTCTTTCATACTTCCTTGGAGTTGAAGTAATTCCGCACAAAAGTGGGATTTTACTGTCACAATGGCGTTACATTATGGATCTCCTTGCTCGCACAAACATGTCAGCTGCCAAACCAGTTCAAACTCCACTGCCTACAAGTCCTCCAATCAGCCTACACTCAGGCATGCCTCTAGGTGATCCCACTACTTATCGAACGGTGGTTGGCAACCTTCAATACCTATCATTCACTCATCCAAACATCTCCTATGTGGTCAACAAACTGTCTCAATTCATGCATCAGCCGTCAACCGACCACTGGGAACTAGTTAAACGTGTGCTAAGGTACTTATGCAACACCTTAAATGAAGGTATCCTCATCTATCTTGATTCCTCGGTCTCTCGGTCTCTCTTCATGCCTTCTTTGATGCAGACTAGGCTGGAAACAAAGATGATTACTCTTCCACCAGTGCCTACATTGTTTATCTCGGGTGAAATCCGATCTCCTAGAGTTCGAAGAAGCAACACACTATTGCACGCTCCTCTACAGAGGCTGAGTATCACACTGTCACGTCCACGGTTGCTGAACTCAATTGGGTGTGTTTTCTCTTAAAGGATCTTGGCCTTACACTGTCAATAGTTCCGATCATTTATTGTGACAATGTTTGTGTCACTCAATTATGTTCCAATCCGATCTTTCACTCAAGAATGAAACATGTTGCAATAGACTTTCATTTCATCAGGGACCAAGTTCAATCAGGATCACTAAGAGTGGCTCATGTGTCATCTAAGGATCAGCTTGCGGATGCTCTTACAAAGCCGTCTCCGCATTCCAACTTTTAGACAATAAAGTACAAGACTGGCCTCTCTAGCCGTGGCCTATCTTGAGTGGGCATATTGGAAGTCATGTACATCAATTGGAATTTACTTATGCAAATATTAGATTACTACTGTAAATATCATATTAGGATTTATTAGGTTGCATTTAATTTAATCTCTTATTTCTCTAAGACTTTTAGTTTTACAAGTACTCTTCCAGTTTTATTATATGTTAATTCAATACTCAAAGAAAAGGGTGAGAGAATTCAACACCAAAACAGATCCCTATTTACAGATACAATGTATGCACACCAAATGATTTTTTTTCTTATTATAAAAATAAAGTTTTTATATTTCTCACCCAGAACTGAATTTTGTATGTAGAGAGAGAGAGAAAAAGAGAGAGAGAGTCTTAATTAGGAAATTAGGTGATTAAGTGGCTTGATAGCTTGGTTTGTTCTAGCTTGGCTTCGGCATTTCTTAAACAGTAAGCTCTTGGAATTTAATTAGTTCCTAAACATATATTATATATATGATTTGAAACGACAAGATGAAGTTGACCCGATCGTAAAGCTCCTCACACCCACACCACGAAGTTATGGGTTCAAGACTCTCCCCCTCCCCCATAAAACCCCGAATTATTCTAATATTTTCAATATATATATATGATTTGCAACTACTATATCATTGTATGACCTACATGATCATATGAGTTTTCAAGCAAAAACCTTGGATCAATTAGTATTAATCTTATGTATCATTTGTAGGCTTACATTAACTTCAAATTTTGATTCAATCTTGTAATTTTAAAGTTTTACAGTCTAATTATTTGATTTATAAAAATTGTCGCGAGCCACTTGCTGGATACATTAGTTCAACTAATTAAATCTTAGTTCTTAATTAATTAAAGATGTTTTCAGATTTGGTGTTTAGAGATCCAAGTCATCGTTTCGTAGACATCTCGACACTATGAAGGATTGAAATCACCCTTAGCCGGTGTACTTGTTATTAACTATGACCGGCCTACAGTTCTAACTATGGGCATATTCTGTTGGGCTTTATCAACTGCTGCAGTAGGCGCAAGCTAGCAATTCATGCAGGTTGCATTCTGGAGAGCAATAAACAGCTTTGGACTGGCGATTGTGATACCAACACTCCAGTCTTTTATCGCTGATAGCTACAAGGATGGAGTGAGGGGGAATCGCTGATAGCTACAAGGATGGAGTGGGGGGGGGGGGGGGGCAGGATTTGGGTTGCTAAGCCTTGTTGGTACCATAGGTGGCATAGGAGGTGGTGCTTTGGCAACAATTATGGTTGGCCAGCAGTAATTCGGCGTGCCTGGATGGCGTTGTGCCTTCATTCTGATGTCTACGTTGAGCGTGTTGATAGGAATCCTTGTTTTCTCATTCGTTGTTGACCCAAAGAAAACAAATAATACTGGTGAAAATTTTGATAGGAATGAGTTGATAGAAAAGAGTAATGGGAGCGTATCATCCCTATGGATCTAATCTTGAACTGCCACGAAAGTTGTTATCAAAGTGCCAACATTTCAAGTTATTGTCTTGTAGGGCATTATGGGTTCACTACCGTGGACTGCCATGGTGTTCTTTACCATGTGGTTCGATTTAATTGGTTTTGATCATAGTAGTACGGAAGCTCTTTTAAGTGTTTTTGCCGTGGGATGTGCTATGGGGTCATTCGTTGGTGGATTGATAGCAGATCGAATCTCACAAAACTACCCTCACTCTGGGCGGATTATGTGTGCACAGTTCAGTGCCTTCATGGGTATTCCTTTCTCATGGTTCCTTCTTAAAGTGATCCCACAATCAGTGAACAGCTATTACACCTTTGCTTTCACTCTTCTTTTTATGGGTTTAATCATCAGCTAGAATGGCACTGCTGCAAATGCTCCTATGTTTGCCGAGGTTGTCCCCAGCAAACACCGAACTATGATCTATGCTTTTGACTGTGCTTTTGAAACCTCGTTCTCTTCTTTTGCTGCTCCCTTGGTCGGAATTATTTCTAATTCTTTCTGAGAAGATGTTCGGGTATGATTCCAAATCTATCGATCCAGTTAAAGGGTCTGTCCGGGAGGCTCATGCTTTGTCTCAAGGGCTTCTTTCAATGATGGTAGTTCCATTTGGTATGTGTTGCTTGTTTTACACTCCCTTTTATAAGTTTTTTAGGCGAGATCGTGAGAATGCTATAATGGCCACATTGAAAGAGGAAGAACTGAAGAGGAACTTCAGCTGACATGTATGCAGATTGGTGTTAACTGAATTTTGCAAACAATGACACTTATATGATTTGATGCAAAAAAAATTAATTAAAGAAGTTTTTTTTGTTTTATGTACCACATGTGGTGGCACCGTGACGGCAACTCGAACCGTGATATTATCAGATTGAATAAACATTTGTACCATCAAATTAATTATATTAGACTGTGTTCATTAATTATAACTATTACTAAATCTACTGAAGTCGGCACAAAAATTAGCTAATCCATTGAGTACATATATTTTCCATTAAAACAAAAGAGCTAATTTTGTTTATACAATTTGTAGAAAAATCGGTCATGCAACTTTGTATGCTGCATTAAATGACAAGAAGGTTGGATTTTTCTTATTTTATTGCTTTTCTTTGTTGTTCGGCGATTCTATTGCAGCCACGTGGAAAAAAGGATTTTATCATTTTCACCTTGACCAGTTAAATTCTCTGATCTGTCTACGTGTTATTATTGATGGATTGACCTTTTCAAAATCTAAAGAGCACTGTCAACACATTGTAAATCACTGTCTACCACAAAACAGGTAAAAACAATTTTAACAAAATACTATAAAATTAATGTGAGCATTAGTCTTGTTTTTAATAATTACATGAATTAAATCGGATCATTTAAACATAGAAATAAAAGAGATTCGATCTTGAGGTATGTCTTTGCATACCTATGCAAAATTTTTAGAAAAGTAGTTGGTATTTCATTAGGTGAAAATGTAACTAACCAATTAAGTTAGTTGGCAACCATGAACATTTTTTTTTATATCAAATGGTTCGAACCTGAAACATTAACATGCTGAGTAAACTCTCATTACCACTCTGCCACATGGGGGTGGTGGTATCTAACGAATACTTAATTCCAAGCAATATTTAATAATTAATATTAAAGCAATATGTTGTTAGGACTGATTTTGTTTTATTAATTTCTTATAAGAAACAAGTCAACACTGCCCCCATGGGCGTAGTTCAGCTGGTAGATGGACGAGCTTAGAGCTTGGGTAAATAACTTCCAAATTAGTGGCTCAAATCCTATAAATGGCAAAAAACTTCAAAAAAAATCTGGTCTAGAAAGGTACGTGGATAGATAGAAACTAAAAAAAAAATTAAAAAAAAAATTAAAAAAATAATAATAATAATCATGCCAACACTAACATATATAGTATATACGTACAGCAATGCCTAAGATCGGTCATATTTGCAAAAATTAATTATAGAAAATATAAATAAATAAATAAATAAATAACTTGTAGGGATTCGAATATCTTTTAACCAAAACTGGAATCTAATTTAACTAAGAAAACAAGTCTAAAACATATAAGAAAGAGGTCATGAATTAATTTACTGCAGGAATGTTTGTGGAGTTTTATGTATTTAATTTAGCTCATGATAATTTACATTGGAGACTCAATTGATCCTAATTATAACAATGAATTTCCAACATCTCTTGAAGAGCACTCATTGAGAAGAAGATGAGAAGAGGCTTTTGAAGCTGACAACGACAAGGAATGGTTTTCTGTACTACTCCATACCTGTTTCTTCTGAAAAGATAAAATGTTCTTCTTTGAACTTGTATTTGATGAACAAACACCCTTCAAATCATGAAGAGCACAGCTGCAGTTTTTATGGTAAGGCCTTCGCTCAATATTCAACTCATGGAGTGATAAACTTCCATTGAATACACATCCAAGCACCATATTTGCTGCTCCACTCGCCATTAATTTCTTTCTTGTCTGCACTTTGCTTCACTTCTGTTTTTGTGGGTGTACAAGAGTGAGAGAGTGAGTGGGTGAGTGTCCGTATATGTGTGAGAAGTGATGTGAATCTGTTGAGGGTTTTGCATGATTTCATGGCTATTTATAAAGAGCATGAATGAGATAGTAGTAATTCTAGCTAGGAAATTAAACAAGGTTGGAGACTTGGAGTTAGTTATTAATTCTTTGATATAATATATGCACACAAAACCTTTGTTTTTTCCTTATAAAACTAATTAAAGTTTCTGAATTTTGTATTTAGAGAGAGAAAGAGAATCCTTCAAGAAATTAGTTTAGTGGCTTAATATCTTGGTTTCCTCGGGCTTGGCTTCATGATCAGGACTTCTTAATTAAACAACAAGCTTTTGGAATTTAGTTTCTAAACCCACGCACATGCACACACACATGTACTATATATATATATAAATTATTAGGTCAGGTATGTATCTGACAATATTATTGTGCGGTTTCACTAATTCTCGCTGCCGGGAAATACTGTAAATTTTTGAAACTAATTCTCAGTAACTACAATTAGTGAAACCGCACGATAATATCCTCAAGTATACCTGATTGATATGATAAGTGCTATATATATATATATATTTTTTTTTTTTTTTGCAATTATTTATGAGTTAACTCGATATGTTTTGGAAACTTCTTAATTAAACAACAAACTTCGTAATCCTATAGCTTCAACATTTCACCGTCTAATTATTCAACTTAGAAATTGATGAGAGTAGTTCGATATAATTGATGAACATATTTTCTTGAAGGTATAACTAACTTTAACGTACATAGTCACACCGTTATGAGAGAAGTCAATTTATTTAATTAATTAATTGTCTTTTAGCATGATTGTGTTCTCTATGGTAGCGTTTCTGACTAGAACAAAGCAAATAAAAAGACAAGTAAACTTCTTAGTAACCTATATTGGTTGGAGATTACGAACATAGTAATATCATGTATAGTTTTCTGACTAAGGATTCCAATTTTGTTTTTATATTTTACCAAGAAACTTTATATAATTATATTCAAAAGTGAAATAGATATTTGTGAAAAAAAGAAAAAGTAAAATAGATCTCAAGTATAGAAGCATTTACATAGATACTCCATATGATGGAGGTAAGTCGTATCTGACAAAAGATTTTTCCTAAAAAATTATTATATGTTTTTATTCCTAATAGAAATGAGAGAGAGAATATGATGGAATGCATCTTAATTAGTTTTTGTGATGCTTTTTCCTCTTAAGTTAATCCAATTTTTTATTTTTTTTAAACAGGATTGGAGATCTCCTCCATCTAACAAATTTCTCCATGCCCAAGGAGTGATCCTCCATCTTGATGGAAGATATCTGGGTCAGATTTGGTTTTTCCCTCTTTTTTTAAAAAAAGAAATAAAATAAAAAATATTTTGTTAAAAAAAAAAAAAAATCCTTTCATCTTATGTTTTTGTTTTAGAGGAAGAGATCTAATCAAAAAAATAATTTTAAAACAAATTGTTATCCGAAAATTGTCGCTAAGAATTTCCGTACAACAGTTAGCCAGGTGGTACTGGTGTCCCCCAGCGGGATCACGGGGGTATGTAGAGGAGATGGGCGTTTGCGGCTCTGATACTGATTTCTGGTTTGTGGTGCGTGGTACCCTGTTAGTCGTCCCTGGTACCATGTATGTCATCTCTGGTACCCGATCAATCATATCTGGTCTGTGGCACCTAGTATGTGGTATTCTGCCTATTGTCCATGGTATCCTACGTGTCATCCTTGGTACCTAGTCTTTCATCCCTGGTACCCGGTCCGTGGTGCCTGGTACCTGGTCCGTGGTACCCTGCAGAATCTTTTTTTTTATTTCTTTCTCTCTCTCATTTCTCTCTCACGAGTTCTTCTTCTTCTTCTTCTCCTCTCTCCTCTGTCTTCTTCTTCTCTCCTTCTCCTTCTCCTCCTCCTCCTCCTCCTCCTTCTTCCTCTTCTTCTCCTCCAGGTTTTTATTAAAAAAAAAAAAAGACCGAAGCTGAGGGAATCCATTTCGGTTGATCAGTTTCGTCCGATTGTTCTTAGCAACTTTCTATTTAAAATTTCTTCGAAGATTTTGGCTGATCGTTTAGCTCGTGTTGCCTCCAGGATTATTTCTCCTCAGCAGTTCGGTTTCATTCAAGACTGGCATATCGAGGATTGTATTGCTTTGGCTTCTGACTGTGTGAATGTGTTGCAAAAGAAGTGCTATGGGGGTAACTTGGCCATGAAGATTGATATCCGTAAGGCTTTTGACACCCTGGATTGGTCTTTCCTTTGCAGAGTGCTTTAGGCTTTTGGGTTCTCTTCTGTTTTTGTGGATTGGATGGACAGTATTCTTCGTTCGTCTAGGCTTTTAGTTCTTTTGAATGGGGTCCCAGAGGGATATTTCGGCTGCTCTAGAGGGGTTCGTCAGGGAGATCCGCTCTCTCCGCTTTTGTTTGGTATTGCAGAGGACTTCGTTAGTAGATTATTAACGAGGTTGGTAGGTTCTTCTCAGATTCTGCCGATTTCTTCCCCAAGGGGTTTTTTGGCTCCAACTCATTTGCTCTATGCAGATGATGTTTTGATCTTTTGCAGAGGCACTCAAAAGAATCTAAAGCATATCATGGGTGCTTTTGGCAATTATGGTGATATTTCAGGCCAATTGGTTAACTGGGGTAAGTCTTCGATTTATTTCGGATCTTCTATCTCCCCCTCTCGGATTGGTAGTTTGCAGTCTCTGGTTGGTGTGCAGATTGGGCATCTTCCATTTTCTTATTTGGGAGTCCCTTTATTTCAGGGTAAGCCTCGAAAAGCAGTGCTACGCCCTATTGCGGATAAGATCTTGTCTAAATTCGCTAAATGGAAGGGCAAGTCTCCCTCTCTGGCTGGTCGTGCTACTCTTATCAGATCAGTCATCACTGGTTCATTTGTGCACTCTTTCATGATTTACAAGTGGCCTTCTTCTTTACTGTCACTAATTAACCACAAGTTGAGAAACTTTTTGTGGACCGGTTCCTGTGAGGAGACTAACTTGGTTCGGGTTGCATGGGATCGTTGTTGTAGGCCTTACTCACAGGGTGGTCTTGGTCTGAAAGATATTGGGTTGCTGAATGACTCACTGTTGCGGAAATTCACCTGGAAGTTTATGACCTCTGATGGTTTTGCTTTCTCTTTTCTTCGGGAGAGGTATCTCAGGCATTTGCAGAAGCCTCATGGAGGGTATGTCACCTCCTCGATTTGGTCTTCTCTTCGGTCTAATTATAGTTCCCTTCTTAAGGAAGGTATCTGGCTGATTGGCGAGAACTCTCAGAGGGACTTTTGGCGGGATAATTGGTTGGGGGTTCCCATTGTGGACCTTTTAAGGATTCCTGATTATTTAGCTAATCCGCTCCGGGCGAGGGTTTCGGATTTTATTCATCAGGGTAGATGGGTGCTAGACGATTGTTTCCGAGCTCGCTTCCCGGATCTGTGTTTTCGGATTGATCGTATTGCAATTTCTCCTGTTGTGGATTCTCTGGTTTGGGCTAATTCTCGGGATGGTCGTGTTTCTTGCAAAGCTGCTTATTCCCAGTTTTTCCGTGATATTCCTCAGGTTGTTTGGTGGAGAGATGTTTGGTCCCGTTTTATTCCCCCCTCTCGCTCTGCTTTGACTTGGCGTTTGATGTTGAACAGACTTCCTACTGAGGATCGCCTTTGCAGGTCTGGGTTCCAGTTGGCTTCTCGTTGCAGTATTTGTGGGGTTAGTAGTGAATCTACAGATAATCTTTTTCTTCATTGTCCCCTGGCGGTTGCTCTTTGGGAGGCGGTTTTCTCGACTTTCTAGCGACGTGTCTCTACCGATACTTGGCAATCCTTCTTCTTGCAGGCCATGTCGGTTTCCTTTAGTGAGCAGGTCAGGATTTTGTGGAAAGCGGCTATCCATGCAGTGATATGGGGGGTGTGGACTGCTCGTAATCAGTGTATCTTTAAAGGGAAGTCGGTGGACTTTAGATCCGTCCTTTCTTTGGTCTGGTGTGCCGTTTTAGAGGCTAATCGCCTAGAGATTGGTTGTAGACGTAACTGTATGGATGACCTTTTGATTCTTCGTCGATTTGGTCTTCAGGGTCGCCCTTCTAAAGCCCCAATTATCAAGAGTGTGGTTTGGTCGCCTCCGACCTCCGGCTGGATCAAAGTGAATACTGATGGCGCTGCTTTAGGCTCTCCGGGGGTTGGTGGTATCTTTCGAAACTGTAGAGCTTTTGTGAAGGGTTGCTTTGCTATTCCTCTTGGTCAGGTTTTCGCTTTTGAGGCTGAGCTTCTGGCGGCCTCATTGGCCATTAATTTTGCTTGGAAGTATGGGTGGCATCGTATCTGGCTTGAGAGCGATTTTTCTTATGTGGTTCAGCTTCTTTCTTCTCGTTCTGAGTTGGTTCCTTGGAGGGTTCGTCAGGCATGGCAGCGCTGGATCTTCCAAATCTCACATATGGATTTTCAGGTTTCACATATTTTTAGGGAGGGTAATCAAGTTGCAGATACGTTTTCTAAGCATGCTTTGGAGCTTCAGACAGATTCTTGGTGGTTCTCTGCCCCGCCATTCTGTTCTTCTTTAGTTGGCAATGACTGCATGGGTCGCGAGTCTTTTCATTTTTCTTGATGTTTTCTTTTTCTTTTTGGTGTGGCCTACGTGCCTCTTTTTGTTTGGGGTTGTTTTCCCTGGCTCTTTGTGCTTTGTTGTTTTTTGTCACTTTTTACTTTCTTTTATCTCTTCTATATACGGATACTGTCTAGGGGTTTTTCAGCATATGATCGTTTGTGATGCTTTTTCCCCTTAGATCAGTCCAATTTTATTGAAAAAAAAAAAGAATTTTTTTTTAAACAAAAATTTTCAGATTTTGTTTTGTTTTTCAAAGAAAATTTTCGATGGGTTTTTCGTACGATGGGTTTTCCGATTTGACCACGATCTGGTCCAGATTGAGCAACCCCAACCCAAATTTTTTTAAAAGAAAATCAGTTTTATTTTTTTAGAAAAATTTCCATATTTTTTTTAAAAAATTAGTTTTTTTTTTTTTTTTTTGAAAAATTTCCAGATTTTAAAAAGTTTTGGATTTTAGTATCGTTTATTTAAAAAAAATTCTAATTTTATTTTGTTAAAAAAAAGATTTTTTTAAAAAAATTTCAGTTCTTTTTTTTTATTATTATTATTTTGAAAAAAATTCAGTTTTTAAGTTTTTAATCAGACAAAACTCATTAAACATACTAAAATTAAATACACCTGGGCAAAACGAATTAAACACACCAAGTAAAATGAATTAAACACACTATGACAAAATGAATTAAACACACCAGACAAAACGATTAAACACACCAGGCAACCCAATTAAACACACCTGGTGTGTTTAGTCATTTTTACTTGGTGTGTTTAGTCGTTTTTAACTGGTGTGTTTAGTCTTTTTTTCCTGGTGTGTTTAATTCATTTTTACTTGTTGTGTTTAGTCTTTTTTGCCTGATGTGTTTAATTCATTTTTACCTGGTGTATTTAGTCATTTTGGCCTAATGTGTTTAGTCATTTTGGCCAGTCATAAACACAATAACCACCCTCAAACCCAGATCGGATGGCCGACAATCGGAAAACCCAAACTTAAACACAAGCAAATCTGAAAAAAAATATATATATATATGTTTTAAAAAAAATCTGATTTTTTTAAAAAAATTTGTAAAAAACCGAGAAAGAGAAAGAGAAGAGAGGAGAGAAAGAGAAGAAGAAGAAGAAGGACAGAAGGTGTGAGAGAAGAGAGGAGAGAAAGAAGAAGAAGAAGAACACGTGAGAGAAAATGGGAGAGAGAGAGAGAGAGAGAGAAAGATTCTGCAGAAAAAGAGAGAGATGAGGTTTTGAAAAAAAAAAAAAAAAAGGCATTTAAGTCCAAAAAGTGGATTGTTTGACAAAAACAATCAAAATACTAATTCCGGCTAAAAACAATAAACCTCATTAATTTTTGGCTAGTTTCCATTTTCACCCATATATATATATATATGAGGAAATTGTAGGAAATGATCAAAAAATTTATTAACTTATTGTTTTTAGCCACAAGTTTATTTTTTATTATTCTTGTAATCTTTGTGCTTGAATTGCCAAAATTGCCCTCTATTTTATTTTACTTGCCTCAAAATTTCCCATCCAAAATTTGAATATGTCTTCACCGTATAACCTCCAATTTGTCTTCCTAAATTTTCAAAATAAGATACTCTCTCTCTCTCTCTCTCTCTCTCTCTAAATTTACATGTCCGTTGATTTTCAAGTTACATGTCAATTTATTTTCCAGTTACATGCTAGTTTAATTTCAAGTTACATGCGAGTTGAGTACCAACTATTCAGAGTCACATGTCTTTCAAGTTGCATACTTGTTGTGTTTCAACTTATATGTCAGTTGTACTTGAACTTATATATCACTATCAAATTGAAGTTAAATGTCAAGTTTGTTTCAAGTTATATGTTCTTCGTGTTCCAAGTTACATGCCAGTTGATTCTTAAGTTACATGTCAGTTTATTTTTTTTATTTCCCTAATTGAAAGACACTCATAACTTACATAACTTTCTTAACTTACATGTCAGAGTTGCATACCAATACATAACTTACATGCCAGCACAAACAACTAAATTCACGTGGCATGTAACTTGGAATACAACTAGCATGCTAGTAACTATACAAATTGATTGAAACCAAACACAAACTTTACTAGCATGTATAATATTGTCTATATCACCATTTGAGGACCCAACTTTATTACACAAATTTACAACCCCTAAAACATCTGATTCTATACACAAAGAAAGTCGCACCAATCTAACAGCTATAGCAAACCCTTCGAAAATGGTCTTCGCTTCTACTATCTCCACCGAGACCACTCCCTGAAAAACCATAGCAACTGCCTCAACTACAATCCCATGCTCATGTCTGAACACAATTCCAGCACCATACTTACTAGGCCTTGCATCAACATGCATCAACATTGAGTTTGAAGCAACCAGGAGATGAAGCTGTACATGCCATAATTGAATTCAGCACCACCTTCATCCGGAGTACCCCAGAACTCAGAAACAAGCTTATTAGCTCGATCCCAACAAAATCCAAACAATTAATAGATCCAAGTTCCTAAACACACACAAAATATTGCAAGTTTCAAGCTAGATTAGTTTACAAATTTGACAAATTGTAGGTGAGTTTTCCCTCAAACAAAAAAAAAAAAAAAAAACATATGGTAAAGCTATAACATGCATATACGCATACACATAAGGAAAAATGTTGAAAGTCACAAGCTAGATTCGATTATATAATTGACAAACCGTAAATAGGTTTTTCTTTAACAATCAAAAACAAAAGAAAGCTTTTTGGGGTTAACAAATAAAAACACTGGTCGCAGTACCATAAATAAATAATAAAATTAAGGTGATCCCCACTAGAAAACTCAATCAAAGCAACCAAATTTCAATTCATTACTTGGTGAAAATCACGCAAACGAAAAAAACCCAGAAAACAAAAAAATCACCAAATTAAATCCCAACAACACGAGAACAAGAACAACAACAACAACAGTTCGAACAATTCGAATGTGCCCAACTATTCATCAAATCGAATCCTAGCAAATCCAACACAACAATTTAAATTTTTTTTTAAGAAAACATATTTTTCTGAATGATAATATATGTTAAGGTGATTAAATTTTGTATTATGTAAGAACTCACCTGAATATTGAGAAGTGATTTACCGTTTGAACATAGAACCAGTTGCAACGTTAACGGGCTCCAAGCGAAGTCGACAACAAGAGAAAAATGGCCAAGGTGAAGCGCGGTGTTGATGGGATTAGGAGGAAGCTGGCTGTAGGTGGCGGCCTTGACGGACAAGAGACTGATGGTAATGGACGACGGGATAAGAGGCGGCGATAGAGTTTTTCTTTTTCCTTTTCTCTTTCTCTTTCTCTTTTAGCCAGAAACCCTAACTTTTTCTTTTTTTCTTTCTCTCTCTTCTCGTTTTTACCACCCACTGACTTTTTATTTTTCAAATTTAAAATTTAAGGGCATTTTTGTCCAAAAGTGGTCAAAAGTGACGAAAACAATAAAAAATGAATTGTTGGCTAAAAACAGTAAACTAATAATTTTTTTGGCTCATTATAAATTCACCCCTATATATTTATAAATTATTAGGTTAGGTACGTATTTGAGGATATTGTTGTGCAGTTTCACTAATTCTCACTGCTAGGAAATAGTGTAAATTTTTTAAACTAATTCTCAGTAACTACAATTAGTGAAACCGTACGATAATATCCTCAAGTATACTTGATATGATAAGTGATATATATATATATATATATACACTTGCAATTATTTATGAGTTAACTCGATATGTTTTGGAAACTTCTTAATTAAACAACAAACTTCGTAATCCTATAGCTTCAACATTTCACCGTCTAATTATTCAACTTAGAAATCGATGAGAGTAGTTCGATATAATTGATCAACTTAGCTTGTGTTGGAATTTATTGTAAATGTCGAATTATTTATAGTTTTGTGAGAAGAATATTTTCTATAACTACCGGTTTTGTAGGGATGCCAATTTTCTTCTGTTTTTTAATAAGTGTGACACTTTTGATTGTTTTTATTGAATCTTTGGCTGTCAAAATCGCTCCCTTTTTGTAGGAATTTCAGTCTTGCAACTTTGTATAATATTGCTCTGTGCATGAAATAACAAGAAAGTTGCATTCTTCTTGTTGTTATCAAACAATATATTTTCTTGAAGGTATAACTAACTTTAACAGAGCCACACCGTTATGAGAGAAGTCAATTTATTTATTTAATTAATTGTCTTTTAGCATGATTGTGCTCTTTATGGTGGCGTTTCTGACTAGAACAAAGCAAATAAAAAGACAAGTAAACTTCTTAGTAACCTATATTGGTTGGAGATTACGTACATAGAAATATCATGTATAGTTTTCTGACTAAGGATTCCAATTTTGTTTTTACATTTTACCTAGAAACTTTATATAATTATATTCAAAAGTGAAATAGATATTTGTGAAAAAAAGAAAAAGAAAAAGTAAAATAGATCTCAAGTATAGAAGCATTTAGCACGAATACTCCATGTGGTGGACGTAAGTCGTATCCAACTCGTATCCAGTTCAAATACTTCGTTTGTTCTAGCTTGGGTCGGTATTTCTTAAACAACAAGCTTTTGGAATTTAATTAGTTCCTAAACATATATTATATATAGTGGAATTGGTGGAAAATGTCACCTTTTTGAACTGATTTAGTGACTAAGTCACTGCTTTAATAAGCTAAGTTTAAAAGGGACCTATTATGGTGAACTGATAAAAATGCCATTACTGTACACATTCTCTTTCTTACTTTGAAGTTTTTTGATATGTTATCTTTCACCTTCATCTATAAGGTTGAACATTATAACATTATCAATTCAACTTCATTGGATAATTAGTTTTGTGGCGCTACGCAGAAGCATTGGATAATTAATGTCCTTTTTTTTTCAATTTAAAAACCTAATTGGGTTCCTTTTCATTTGTTCTTCGAGTCTTTTGTAAACGTTAAGCTGGTTGTGTGAATTTTGAATCTAACTGAAAAGTCTTAGAGACAAATTGAAAAGGCTCGGAGACTATTTACAAAGTCTCAGAGATAATTGAAAAGGCTCGGAGACTAATTTAAAAGGCTCGGAGATTCAAAATTGACAAACCTATCATAAAAATGAAAAAGCTCAAATTACTGTTGAAAAGGCTCAGACAATGTATGAAAAGGCTCGGAGACAGTGTTAAAAGGCTCGGAGATTCAAAATTGACAAATCTATTCACAAAAATGAAAAAGCACGGATTACTGTTGAAAAGGCTCGGATAGTTTATGAAAAGGCTCAGAGAGTTAAAAGGCTCAAAGATTCAAAATTGACAAACCTATTCATATTCCTTAAAAAAGCTCGGAGACTGTTTGAAAAGGCTCAGAAAAAGTGTTAAAAGGCTCGAAAATCCAGATCTTCATTGTTTTGCAAATTCTCGTCAACTTCAGCACTGTAGCGCCACCACCGGTGAGTTCACCGTGAGATTTTCAATCTGATTTCTTGCAGATGTGAGATTTTCATTCGGATTTCTTTCCTTCTTTTCAATGATACTATTTATTTACCCAAAAAAAAAAAAATGTTTCTGTAATTCCCTTAAGCAATACTGTAGAATATACCTATAGGGGGGGGGGGGTGAATAGGTATAGGCCAAAAATCTTCCAAATTCAAATTTTACGGAATATAAGAATTAAAAACACACTTGACAAGGTATAGCAATTGAATTGATTTAACCAACAAATGTGAAAATCAATATACAATAGATGCAATTAATACCAAAATATGGAAAATAAAGAAATATAAAATGAAACTTGACACAATAGTTTTTACGTGGTAAAACCTCAAAGAGGAAACATCCACAGGTTGATACCACAACCACCGGAAAAGCAAATCAACTATAAGAAAATGACTTACACACTCATGGCTATTAACACAATGATATCAACCCTAAGCTATCACCTCCTAATCAACCCTCGGCCTAGTGATTCACTAAGCCTACTTCCTATCCAAGGCTCACAAGTCTCTAGGAAGATTTCCTTGTTTAGCAATCTATATCAAGAGATCCTAGTCAAGCTTCCCTAGCTCAACCATCTAGAGTACCAAACTCTTTGCTAAGACTTTTACTTGGCTATCCAGAACACTTTCCTAGCCAAGTCTTCTTGCTCAAATTAAGGCTTAACTCACCTTAACAAGAGACTTCAACCTTTCCACAAGGCAATGATTGATCAAACAAAAATTGGTATGATTTTGGCCCTCATTTCCTTCTATTTATGCTTGATTCTAGGGCATTTTCTTGTATTTCATATTGTAAAATCGAGTGTTTCAGGTTTTCTTAGGCTTCAAGAGCATTTGGAAAGAAGATGAGGACTTTGGTGTAAAAAGACACACAAATAGGTGAAACAGGGCATTCTTGCCATATGAGCAAATGAAGGTCACTATTTGGGCGCCATGGCGATAGAGGATTTGTTAAAGCATCAGGTGTCGCCATGGCGACACACAATGGCAAATGGCGACAACGTTGGAATTCCAACGTAGGAATTCCAGTGTTGGAAATTGTCACCATTTTGTAGCCATGTGGTCGCCATGGCGATAGAAGAATTCAGGTGGTGTCACCATGAGATGTAGCCATGGCGATATAGAAGGACAAGTGGCGACAACGTTGGAATTCCAGTGTAGGCATTCCAGTGTGGGCATTAAAGAGGGGTATTCTTGTCATTTCATACCCATTTCATACCCTAACTTTCCACACCTATAAATACATCACTATTTTCCCCTTTTGAACAACTCTTGACCATCAAGAAACCTCATTTCTCCACCATTCCATATCCCTCCATTTTCTCTTCTACCTAAACTTAACATCTAGATCTCCTTCCCTTAATCATTCATTTCTTCCCATCTTCTCCAAAAATCTCCTTAATCACTTCCCATTTGATTCCACCTATCTAGACATATCCTCATCATCTACTCTTTGCACAAGGAGCATCAAAGGCAAGGAAAGGATCAAGCTTACAAAAGGAGGCCCATGGGTGATTTCCTAATCTTTTACTTGCCTTCCCTTTGATTGTAATATGTGTAATTAAATCTCCTTTTCTAGGGTTTTGATGTGAGAACATGTGGATTGGGATTTGCTTAAGCTTTAATATATTTTTAATCTCTATTTGTATTCTATTCATTTTATAATTAGATTCTATGCATTATATAATTGACATGTATACCCATTAGTTGATTATAATCTTATTTAGAATATAAAAAAAAATCTCAAGAAGTCTCTTGATGATTTCTCTTCTCTCTCGGGCCTCAAAGCTAATCTGGCCAAGAGTAATATTTTTCTTTCCGGGATGCACAATGATAGTAGGCGCTCATCAATATTTTTGGCTATAATGTTGGCTCGCTCCCTATCAGGTATTTGGGGATTCCAATCATTTCTTCAAAGTTAAGTCATCTTGATTGCTCTCCTCTTTTGGTTAAAGTTTCGACTAGAATTTCTTCTTGGATGAATCATTATCTTTCATATGCGAGTCGGTTGCAACTTATTATTTCAGTTTTGTCTAGTCACCTTTGTCTTCCTTCAAAGGTTCTGAGGAATATTGAGCAGAAGCTTTGCTCTTTTTTGTGGAAAGGTGTTGATGGAAATTGTAAATGGGCGAAAGTTGCTCGGGCTGATATTTGTCTTCCTAAAAATGAGGGTGGTCTCGACATCAAGGATCTCATTTCTTGGAATAAAGCTCTAATGATTCGGCATTTGTGGAATCTAGTGCATGGTTCTAATAACCTCTGGTCTACTTGGATTAAAACCTGTCACCTTAAAGATAGGAGTATTTGGGAGGTTAAAGCTCCTCAAACGTGTTCTTGGAATTGGAGAAAGCTCCTTAAGCTTCGTCCCATTGCTTGTCCCTTGATTCGGCAAATCATTGTTAACGGTCTTAGCACTTCCTTGTGGTTTGATAATTGGCATCTTGATGGCCCTATTCTTTTAAATTGGAGCTCTAGGGCAATTTATGACTCAGGTTTTCCGAATAAGGCTAAAGTCAGTTCTATTATTCTTGGTGATCCATGGGTTTGGCCTTGCTGTAGGGAAAAACTTCGTGCACGCAGCGGAAGCGAGACTAAAAGAGAGTTTAGCAGATTTTAAAATTTTTTCCATATTGAACCTTAACCCTTTAATTAATTAATCATACATACGAAAAGATGAAATACCTTTGTCCTGTGATCCGATTGACTAACGTCGATGGTAATCCGCTAGATCTTCCAAAGCCAATCACGAACGTGAATCCCCTAGGAGCGTGGTCTCCCTTCTTTGAATTGTGAACCTGAGAATGGACAAACAAACACTTTTTCTGATTTTGTTAGTCACTATAAGCTCCAAAAGGTTGCTAAGAATGTTCCGGTCACTTTTGAAATCACAATCCTAGGATTTAAATTCGCGTGAACCTAATTCGAAAGTGTGTACAAAATCTCTTGGTGTTAAGATCACTAGTACACTATCGAAACTAGAACGATTCTTCTCTCACAAACCACCTTGGCCGAAATTCTCACTAGCCTAAGAGTTGGATTTTATTTTTCTCTAGCAAAAGAAAAAACTCTCAACTGCAAAAACTAAGGTTACACCAAAATATACAAAAGCATATTTATATGTATTGTGGCCGACAATACACCAAAGAAAGAAAAAAACTTTCTGTACACCTGATATATATATATATATATATTTGTATATCCAAATCACTTTAGCCTATAATATATTTGTATATATATATATTGTGCAATTACTGCACGCCTCTTATATACATATTTAGTTTAATGCAAACACTGCATGCATTATATAATATATATATATTGTGCACTCGGTTAAAATATATATTATATATCTATGGCCAAATCATTTCTTAATATCTAGGCCAAATATAATATATATCTCTATAGTGTAAACCCTAATCCAACTCTTTAGTGTATTTGTGACTATATAAAAGACTTCCTAATTTAACTAAACAAATAAAGTCTTTTATATTTAGTATAATACTAATAGTAGTATACTACTAGGAAACATATTTCCTAATCAGAAAAAGATTTGATTTTTAATTAAATAATTAATTAATCATATTAATTAATTTCCATTTAATTAAATAATAAAATAAAACAATATAATGGGCTAAAAATTAGCCATTGCCGCCCATGACTAGAACTTGGGCCTACATATTGTTTTCTTATTTTATTTAATCCATTTGGACTTTAATAAAAAGCCCACATGTGAACTAGACCCATTCTTACTAAAAGAAACAAGCCCACATGCCTTTCATTAATATATTAATATAATTAAACAGCCCATTAAATAAATAATGTGCAAATTATATTCTTCATATATTAAATACAATTCTAAATAGACCCACAAATAGTCTGGTAGAATATATCAAGTGATTCATGCAAGTCCGTGCGGATTGGGGATCTCGGCGGGCCTATCTAAATTTAAGCTCCAATAGTATAACCCAATCACAATCAACAAATGATTCACTTAGGTTCAATCTATTAATTTTAGTTCATTCCACTAAAGAACTAAAATTGCACTCTTAAATAAAGATGAAATAAGTTAACAATGCTCATTCATACCCTAGACATTCATATGGGAGATAATGAATCCTCGTGAAGAATATCAGTAATCGCCAAGAGCTCATAGACAGCCTATAGCTCTCCAAGTTACCATATTTACTTATATGACCACACTTTGAACTTAGATATATATTATGACTTGTCCAGAAGTCATCTTTCAATAGACACTATTGAAAACTCAACGTTAAGATTTCATATCCAAAACCACAAATCATCCATATGATGATATTCTACTCACATTTAATAAATGGAGCTACGATGTCCATATCTATAAATGAAGTCCTCTATCGATTAACAAATGAATACCATCAAACTATCGAGGATAGACTATGCTATATAATCGTACTCATTGATAGCTCAAATGATAACACTTGCAACCATAAATCCATCATTTATCTCAGGATTAAGATAGACTCTCTGATTGTCCTGATAATGAAAAGACTTTTATCTATTGACGGTTCTAGAAAAAGTATTTCATTGTGATCCGGTTCAATGTATCTAGTGCACTAGATTCTTTTACTCGAAGACCCTTCGATGATTTTAGACTCATCACAACACATTTGATCCCACTCAAATGCTAGTAAAAGAATTCTACAACTTTAACAAGATAAAGGTGCCCAACCTTTAACTTAAGTTGTGAACGTTATTCAAGACTAACTAAAGAATTGTGTCTACCTCATACATATCCAGATGTACGAACAATTCTTCTTTTCTCATAGTCTTTTGACCTTATGATTATTTACTTTGACAATTAAAATAATAAATGCTATATAAGATTTTGTTAACTAACAGAAATCACTTTATTAATATGAAAAGATTGTCAAGTACAACATTACACTCTTGCTATTGAGCATAACCCTAACACTTGCTTTATGTCGATTGACCTCCTTGAAATCAAGAACCACATGCCTTCTTACAACCCTAATTCTAGTTTGGAGGATTGTATTAAGTGGCTTCCTACCCCTGATGGTATTTACACCACAGCCTCTACCATGGCTAGTCTATTTTGTACATTCTTTCTCTCTTTCTATGATACTATTTATTTATCCAAAAAAATGGAAAAATAATATATGGGCCTGTCTTAGTGTAGGGCGGCAATGCTTATGTAAATATTATTTTATTTTATTATTTATTTAAATGGAAATTAATTAATTGATTGATTAATTATTTAATTAAGAATCAAAAACTTTTTTTGACTAGGAAATATGTTTCTTAGTATTACTCTATTGGTAGTAGTATATTAAATATAAAAGACTTTATTTAGTAAGTAGATAAATATGATATTTATTTATCTAGTCAAATTAGGAAGTCTTTTATATAGTCACAAATACATTAAAGAGTTGGATTAGAGTTTGAATATTATATACATGGCAAGTTGAATTCGGATTGCTATAAAAATATATAATATATATATAGCAAGTTATTTTGCGGCACATATATAATATATAGGTAAGAAGAATTTAAGATATAGTGATATACATATATATAATATGAAGGCATGCGGACTATATTATTTATATATAGGCAAGCATAAAAGCATGTGGAATATATATTTAATATAGGCATGAAAGTATATAGATATATATATATATTTTGTATATAGACACATATATAGATATATATATATTTTGGCAAGTAATTTGCGGCAATATATATATTCTTTGTGTAGTATTCGGCTAACCCTAAGGTCTTGGACTTGAGAGTTATTTCTTTTGTTTGAGAAAAATAAAATCCATCTCTTAGAACAGTGTGATAATTTTGGCCAAGAGGTATAGAGAGAAAAGATTGTTCTTATTTCGATAGTGCACTAATAACTTTTACATCAAAACGTTTTATGCACAATTTCAAATAAGGTTCACATGAGTTTCGATCTAACGATTGTGAATTCAAAAGTGATCGGAATATTATTTGTAATCTCTTGGAATTTATGTGACTAACAAAAAAGAAAAGGTTTTGTTAATCCATACTCAGGTACACAATTTAAAGAGAAGGGAGACCACGCTCCTAGGTGATTCATATTCGTGATTGGATTGGAAGATCTTACGGATTACCATCGATGCAATATCAATTGGATCACAAGTTTCTTACTCCTAGGTGATTCAAAGAGAAGGATCTTGTATCCGTTCTAAGGATGTTAAAATCCAATGTCTCTCTTGCTTTCTTTGTTAAAACATGGCTACTATCATACGAGTTTCTTACTCGGAAAAATCGAATAGGGTGCAAAAGTCGCTCATGCCATGTTTTGCTTATAAAGTTGGATATATTTGCCTCTTAATTGAAATCAATGAAAAATCTATATCTTTGCTTTGATTCATGACAAATGGTGGAATTGATTTAAATTCTATTGGAAACATTTGTCATTTGTTTTGCCAAATACCATTGTATTTTGGACTTGAATGCAACATGTCTTGTATGCAAAGCATTTTTAATCACACATTTTCTCAAAAATAAATCTCCTTGATTCTCTCCAATTAATTGACTTGCATAATGTTCTTGTATATGACTATGCAAATATCTTGTATGCTACTATCTCTTTTTGCTACATGTGACCCAGTTGGAGGATACTCCTTTGCCTATATCATGACAAAAAGAGGGAGTATGGTAAGGGAGATTACTAATTGTAGTAGCAAATGCGCATGTTGGGGAGATTGCATATTTAGGGGGAGTAACCCGTTGAGGGGGAGCATTGCATTGTACATTCATTGCATGATGTTGCATATTTTTATCAATGCAAATGCTTGTTTTGATTTCACTTGATCATCTCACATTGCACTTGTCTTGGAAAGTATAGAAACTTTGTTTTTAAAGGATTGGTTGTTCTACAAGAGATTGAAGACTTGAAGTTTTTAGCTTTTTGATATCTCTTTGTAATGTAGAATATAATTGTTGACCCTTGGTTTCTATTTTGTTGTGAGGATCAATGTGAGTGGTAGTTTTGTCACGTAATCTTCCCTAAAGTTTGATTGGCTTATTTCGGTGACAAACTACAGTTGGGGTTTGAAATGTAAAGGTAGCTTAGGCGATTGGTGATAATGCTCAAAGGCCCTCTCAAGACCTCAAGAGGATAAGCACTCCAAAAGTATATCTCTGTTGCTTACTTTTTATTGAAGAGACTTAGTTGCGCACACTCACTTGCCATGCTTGCATATATGCTCATTGATCTTGTGTGCATTCTCTTCACATGTCACATTTCACACTTGCACTTTGTTGTTGTATGTTGTTATTTGTTAGTGTGTCTAGTAATTTGTTTCTCGAACATTGTTCAGAAATGTCCACATATGCATGATGATGTGCTTGGTTTAGCACGAGGATCGCCTTCGAAGAATGCCCTTGGCTTCTCCTTTGGTTTCACCACTTTTGGTGAAACGGCGGTTGTGATCGACGGCCTAGCCACCGAATAGAACCGCCGTTTGATTCTAGAATCCTCTGGAGTGATTCTATGATTATGATTGGCGACCTTGATCGCCGTTCGAAACCACCGTTCATACCTTATTGATTTTGTCTCTTGGGTTTGATTCTATGGTTGTGATTGGAGGTTATAAAACCGCTATTGATCCTCTGTTCCTCTTGGGCTCATTTCGACAGTTGGATCGGCGGTTGGTGGCCGCCGAATGAAACCATCGTTGTTCCCCTATTCTCTCGGGACTCAATTCGACAGTTTAATCGACGGTCGGTGGCCACTAAATGAAACTGCCGATTGGCGCGTTTTAGGGGCAAATTGACTTTTTCCCAAGTTTTTTATTGGTTTCTATAAATAAACTATTATGTCAATCTCTGAAGGTGCACTTTTTACACTCTTTTATCATCAAGAACCCTAAACTTGAAAGATAGATTTTTTAGAGAAAAAGCAATCAAGATTGCTCATTTGTTCACTCAAAATCATGTCCATGTGCATCTAAGTTTATCTAGCATCATCTAAGATCATCTAGAGTTCATCCATGCATGGGTCTTCTTCAACACACAAAGCTATGGTAAGTTGAACACTAATTTCACATAATCTTAGTGTTTATACTTAGCTATTTATCTCATTGATAACTTGTATGTTCCTAGATTGCTTTCTAATTACAAGATTGAGATTATGTGTTGAATGTTTGAGTGTTATATTTTGATAGCTATACCTAGGTTTGATTTATCTTATATAGCTATGTTTTATGCCAATGACATAGCAATTGATATCTAGAATTGATTTAATTATTATCTAATAATCATAGATAAGCATTTAGTGTAACCTAGCATTAAATTGCATTTTGTATGTCATGCATATTCACTTAGGTTGATTTATTTCTTCATTGAGAAGTAAGTCTTATGGCTAAGGTTGCATAGGCCATAAGAAAATTGATCTAGGGTTGATATTAAAGGCATGCGGGTGGTAGAGGTGGGTTAGTGACCGTGTAAGGTTTGACGTGGTCAACCTAGGTTGTAGGCTCCTTTGCAAATAGTGATTTCGAGGATCATATATAGCACACATAACAGCCTGTGATTTTTCCTTATTGAAGGTTTCCACGTAAAAATCAATTGTCATTTAATATTTCTCACATTTACACTTGATTTATTGTTTTAACTATATTGGGGTATTTTCGTAATATTGACTAATCGAGAAAATTGGTAATAACCGTCTAAAATTTATTCACCCCCGTCTAGATAGTTTTATACACACCGTGTTATATTTGTTTCACATGTGAAAACATAGGTTTAGAAAAACCTAACCCACATTCAAGATTCTAATTAAGCTCAAATTAGCTTTTAATTGAAGCTCACAAACCTAATAACATTTGATCAAGTACATACACATATATAGAAAGAAAGCCCAAGGTAATTGAAGAACATTTAAGCTCAAGAACACAAAAAATTTGACAATTACCTAGAACAATGGAGTGCAGTCCGAATTTGGTGTGGAACCTAATGAAAACTCGACCAATTCACCTCAAGGTTGCTTATGGTTTGTAGAGGACTCCAATACAAAGATTCTCCAACTTGAATTGAAAAGAATATAGCATGTGCATCTAACCACCTAAAGGGGAGTGAATGGGTTGTTAATCCGATTATTACCAAATTTTTCAGATTAGTCAATATTATAAAATTAACTCCAATTCAACAAACAATAAAATCAAGTTTAAAATACGAAAATTAAAGAAAACTTGATTTTTACATGGAAACATTCAACAAGAAAAAACCACGAGCTATTCAGATAGCCACACTTGATCCTCGAAACCACTACTTGTAATGATGTTGCCAACCTAGGTTGCCCTCAACCATTCTCGGTCACTAACCTACCACTACTTCCTTGTGGGCCTTTAATAGCAAACATAGACCACTTGCTTGCACACTAAGCAACTTTTTTTTTTTGGGTAAATAAATAGTATCATAGAAAGAGGGAAAGAATGCTTAGCCACAAGACTTACTTCTTAATGATGTGATTAACAACCTATGTGAATATAATGATATTCAAGATGCAAATAATGCTAGGTTATACTAAATTCTTATCTAGGAATTAAAGATGTCAATAATAACAATCATAGATATCAATATTGCTATATGTCATGGCATACAA
The DNA here is from genome assembly GCA_954870605.1 of Acer campestre. Classification (NCBI taxonomy): domain Eukaryota; kingdom Viridiplantae; phylum Streptophyta; class Magnoliopsida; order Sapindales; family Sapindaceae; genus Acer; species Acer campestre. Next base: position 9,352,459 of record OX940804.1, on the reverse strand, counting down.
CTTAACTATATTAAATAGAGCAATCTTAGGCAATAGCTATCAAAATACAACTCATAATCAATCAACACAATAATCTCAATCTTGTAAATAAAATATAATCTAAATGAATACAAGTAATAAATGAGATTTCTTGCTAAAAAAGAACACAAAAATGAATAGACGGTGTTCAACTTACCATGTCATGTGTGTTGAAGAAGACCCATGCATAGATACATCTTAGACGATCCTAGATGATGTTTGATGCAGATGGAAATGAGTTCAGAGAATTAAAGGAGCAATCTTTGTGCCTTTTCTCTCAAGTATCTCTATACACAATCATGGGATGTTTAATTACACTACTCCTAAATTACCTTAATTTACTCCTAATCCCATTCATGAATACATATCAGTTTCCAACCATCCATACACATGAAATTCAAAATAAGAGATTAATTCATAATTATAACAAGAATGGAACAAGACCTAAATTGATATAAGAACAATTATATATAAATAGCTCATGTGCTAGTTTACAAATATTCCCAAATGATGGATTACACATTTAAGAAAATAAGAAATACAAAGAGATGAGTAAACAGAAATACAACCCTTGAAGAAACCACTCCAAGAGCTTCTTTCCATGCTTGGCTCGAATTTAGTCCAAAGACCCTCAATTCTCCTTGTACTCTACTCCTAAATGGGTGGATGATGGGTAGAAGGTGAGATGGGGAGCATCCATGGAGGAAAAACCTCCATGGATGCTCTAGAAAGCTTCTCTCTCTCTCTCTCTCTCTCTTATTAGGTGAAGAATATGAAGAGGAAAATATGTGGGGAGTGGATTCTTTTGGGAGAGAAGAGAATACAGTGTTTATATAGTGTGGGGAGGTTAGGGCCTAAAATCAGGGTGAAAGGATGAAATTGTCCCCGAAATTTGCCCAAAAATTGACTTTCTAGAGTTGATCGGTGGTTTGGTTTTGAGGCCTAGCCGCCATTTGAAGTAGCCATTTCGAAATTTCAATATCGCACACCGTTACGAAAATGGGCATAACTTCCTATGGAAAACCCAGAATCGCAATCCGTAAAATGTTCTAGAAACTAGACTCATGTGGCTTTTATATTAGGATATCAATGTGGTTTGATCTGAGGAGGAAGATATGACCCCCACAAGTTGGACATTTTGCACGAGCATATACAATTTTAGCCCCTTTGCTGATCTTGGTCGAATCGGCTGTTACGATTAGTGGCCTTGACCGCCAAATGCTTCTTGGACTTCTCTGATATTGAATGGTGGTTTGCAATTTGGCGATAGGGCTCGTCGAATGCCTGATTTTCTGCACTTCGTCCATAAACTATTGGAATACCGAGGGGATTCTGCCACGGTCCCAGTTTCCCATTCTTACTTGACGATGGACCAACCATGGACATGGTTGGGCTTACATCATGCTGTGATTTGTGTCGATGGTGAGGCGCGACACTTAACATACTTTCCAATTTCTTCCGTTTTTGGTTCATTTTACCTCCCAAAATAATCTTTAAGCTCAAAACCATATTATATGCAAAAACACGCACGAATATGTACCTACACAGGGCTCAAACAAAACATTATATGCAAAAACACGCATGAAAAAGAGACAAACGATCGGAAATGGGGGTTCTCAAATAGGTATAAAATAGTCCAATCAATGTTGTTGTGTGTTAGTGTCTAGTAATTCGTTTCTCGAACATTATTCGGAAACATTCGCGCATGCATAATGGTGTGCTTGGTTTAGCGCAAGGATCACCTTCAGAGAATGCCCTTGGCTTCTCCTTTTGTTTCACCATTTTTGGTGAAACGACGGTTGTGATCTGCAGCCTGGCCGCTGAATGGAACCATCATTTTGATGAGAATAAGGGAGCTGTACCAAGGGACCCATTGCATGTTCCGGTTGGGCCAATAACAAGGGCTAAGGCTAAGAAATTCAAAGAGGCACTCAATGGCCTGATTCAAGACACTTGGGCTAAATCTAAATTGTTAAAGCCCAAGATAAGCCCACATGAAGACCAAGGCTTAATTAATATCATCAAGGCAATGGATTGGACCGAATAAGAGAAGACTTGGGTGTGAAGCACAAGTTTGGAGGAGATTCAATTTCAGTTGTTTTGTTTCCTTTTTAGTTTCGTTTTGTAAGGCTAAGGCCGAAATATTTATTTCCTTTTTGAATTAGGCATGTAGCCTAATATTTGTTTCCTTTTTGAATTAGGCGTGTAGCCTACCTTGTCTTCTAGGGTTTTAGTTTAAAAGGAACCAACTTATGTTATTTTCGGCAGTTTTGAATTTTTAATAAAAGTTGAGAGTATTTTCTCTTTTGTTATATGAGAACTAATTGGAACTTATCAGATTTTCTCTATGGCATTCCTCCCTGACTTATCAATCAAGTATTCCATCATTGATTGTGGCGTCTTCCTTATACCAAGGTTCACATCTCGCTATAGGTGTTGGGTCGCGGTCTCCATCCGAACCAGAGGTTAGAACGATCCTAGGCATCATCCTTGTTACAATCGACGAGGTTCGTATCAAAGGGGGATTGAGCACCAAATTGATTTTGTACCCGGAGCACCAATTCCAAATAGGCCCGCATATAGAAGTAATCCCGAGGAGACAAAGGAACTTCAAAGACAGGTTGAGGAGCTCATGAAAAAGGGGTATGTTCGTGAGAGCATGAGTCCTTGTGCGGTTCCCATATTGCTTGTGCCTAAGAAGGACGGAACATGGAGGATGTGTGTTGATTGTCGTGCCATCAACAATATCACTGTAAAGTATTGACATCCTATTCCTAGATTAGATGATATACTTGATGAATTGCATGGTTCTATTGTTTTCACTAAAATTGATCTTAAAAGTGGATATCATCAAATTAGGATGAAAGAAGGTGATGAGTGGAAAACTACTTTCAAAACAAAATATGGTTTATATGAGTGGTTAGTTATGCATTTTGGGTTAACTAATGCACCAAGTACTTTCATGAGACTAATGAACCATGTATTGCATGCTTTCATTGGAAAATTTGTGGTTGTTTACTTTGATGACATTCTGATTTATAGCAAAATTTTGGATGAGCATGTTGAACATTTAAAACTTGTTTTAGGTGTTTTAAGAACAGAAAAATTGTTTGCTAATTTAAAAAAGTGTACCTTTTGTACGGATAAGCTTGTATTTCTGGGTTTTGTTGTTAGTGCTAAGGGAATTGGGGTTGATGAGGAAAAGGTTAAGGCAATTAGGGAGTGGTCGAAACCGACAAATGTGGGACAAGTGAGAAGTTTTCATGGGTTGGCTAGTTTCTATAGGAGGTTTGTGAAAGACTTTAGTAGTCTAGCTGCACCTTTAACTGAAGTTATCAAAAAGAATGTGGGTTTTAAGTGGGGTAATGAACAAGAAAAGGCATTTAACTTGATTAAAGAAAAACTAACTAATGCACCTTTGCTTGCTTTGCCTGACTTTGCTAAAGCTTTTGAGATTGAGTGTGATGCTTCAGGAATAGGTATTGGAGCTGTTCTAATGCAAGAAGGACGTCCCATTGCATTTTTTAGTGAGAAGATAAATGGAGTAGCCTTGAATTATCCTACCTATGACAAGGAGATGTATGCGTTGGTTAGGGCATTGGAGACTTGGTAACACTACCTTTGGCCAAAGGAATTTGTGATCCACACGGATCATGAGTCCTTATAGCATTTAAAGGGGCAACATAAGCTAAATAAGCAGCATGCCAAGTGGGTGGAGTTCATAGAAACATTTCCATATGTGATCAAGTACAAGAAAGGTAAGGAAAACGTCGTCGCTGATGCTTTGTCTAGAAGGTACATTTTACATTCCACTTTGGATGCTAGATTGTTTGGTTTTAACTACATTAAAGAATTGTATGTGGAAGATGCTGATTTTGGCAATGTATTCAATGCATGTGAAAATGTTGCATTTGGCAAGTTTTATAGGCATGATGGATTTTTGTTTAGAGAAACTAAATTATGCGTGCCTAAGAGTTCTTTGCGTGAATTGCTTGTTAGAGAAGCTCATGAGGGAGGTTTGATGGGGCACTTTGGTATAGCCAAGACACTAGATGTTTTGCATGAACACTTCTTTTGGCCTCATATGAAACGTGATGTATAGAGAATTTGTGAGAAATGCATTACATGTAGACAAGCTAAGTCTAGGGTTCAGCCTCATGGTTTGTATACTCCTTTGCCTATACCTAGTAGACCTTGGATTGATATTTCTATGGATTTTGTGCTGGGTTTGCCTAGGTCAAAGAGGGGTAGAGATTCTATATATGTGGTTGTTGATAGGTTTTCTAAAATGGCACATTTCATTCCTTGTCATAAAACTGATGATGCATCACATATTGCTGATTTGTTTTTCAAAGAAATTGTTAGATTGCATGGCATGCCTAAAACCATTGTTTCGGATAGAGATGCTAAGTTCTTAAGCTACTTTTGGAAAACTCTGTGGGGCAAGTTAGGAACTAAACTTTTATTTTCTACTACTTGTCATCCACAAACTGATGGTCAAACTGAAGTAGTTAATAGGACTTTATCTGCCTTGTTGCGTGCTATAATACAAAAGAACTTGAAAACATGGGAGGATTGTTTGCCGCATGTAGAGTTCGCTTATAATAGGAGTGTGCATTCTGCAACTCATTTTTCACCTTTTGAAATTGTGTATGGTTTTAATCCGTTAACTCTTTTGGATTTAATTCCTTTACCTGTGAATGAGCATGTTAACTTGGATGGTAAGAAAAAGGCAGATTTTGTTAAGCAAATCCATGAAAAGACTCGGCAAAATATTGAGAGGAGAACTGAACAATATGCCAACCAAGCTAATAAAGGGCGCAAGAAAGTTGTGTTTGAGCCAGGTGATTGGGTGTGGTTGCATATGAGGAAGGAACGGTTCCCAGTCCAACGGTGTTCTAAATTACTTCCTAGGGGAGATGACCCATTTCAAGTGCTTGAAAGGATCAATGACAATGCCTACAAGTTAGATCTTCCAGGTGAGTATAATGTTAGTGCAAGCTTAAATGTTTCTGATTTGTCTCCTTTTGATGTAGGTGACGATTTGAGGACAAATCCTTTTCAAGAACGAGGGAATGATGAGAATAAGGGAGCTCACCAAAGGACCCATTGCATGTTCCGGTTGGGCCAATAACAAGGGCTAGGGCTAAGAAATTCAAAGAGGCACTCAATGGCCTGATTCAAGACACTTGGGCTAATTCTAAATTGTTAAAGCCCAAGATAAGCCCACATGAAGACCAAGGCTTAATTAATATCATCAAGGCAATGGATTAGGCCAAATAAAAGAAGACTTGGGCGTGAAGCACAAGTTTGGAGGAGATTCAATTTCAGTTGTTTTGTTTCCTTTTTAGTTTCGTTTTGTAAGGCTAAGGCCGAAATATTTATTTCCTTTTTGAATTAGGCGTGTAGCCTACCTTGTCTTCTAGGGTTTTAGTTTAAAAGGAACCAACTTATGTTATTTTCGGCAGTTTTGAATTTTCAATAAAAGTTGAGAGAATTTTCTCTTTTGTTCTTTGAGAACTGATTGGAACTTATCAGATTTTCTCTGTGGCGTTCCTCCCTGACTTATCAATCAAGTATTCCATCCTTGATTGTGGCGTCTTCCTTATACCAAGGTTCACATCTCGCTATAGGTGTTGGGTCGCGGTCTCCATCCGAACCAGAGATTAGAACGATCATAGGCATCATCCTTGTTACAATCGACGAGGTTTGTATCACATTTGATTCCAGAATCCTCTTGAGTGATTCTGCGGTTATGATCAATGGCCATGACCGCCGTTCGAAATCGCCGTTCATACCTGATTGATTTTATCTCTTGGGTTTGATTCCACGATTGTGATTAGTGGTTATAAAACTGTCGTTGATCCTCTGTTCCTCTTGGGTTCATTTCGACAGATTGGTGGTTGCCGAATGAAACCGCCGTTGTTCCACTGTTCTCTTGGGACTCAATTCGGCTTTTTAATTGGCGGTCAGTGGCCATCGAATAAAACAGCCGATTGCCACGTTTCAGGGGCAAACTTGACTTTTCACCAAGCTTTTTATTGGCCTCTATAAATACACTATTATGTCATTCTCTAAATTTACACTCTTATACTCTTTGATCATCAAGAACCCTAAACTTGAAAGAGAGATTTTTGAGAGAAAAAGCAATCAAGATTGCTCATTTATTTACTAAAAATCATTCCCACCCGCATCCAAGTTCATCTAGTACCATCTAGGATCATCTATAGTGCATCCATGCATAGGTCTTCTTCAACACATATGTTATGGTAAGTTGAACACTAATTTCATCTAATCTTAGTGTTTTTACTTAGCTATTTATCTCATTTGTTACTTGTATATTCTTAGATTAATATCTAATTACAAGATTGAGATTATGTGTTGAATGTTTGAGTGCTGTATTGTGATAGATTTACCTAGGATTGTTTAATCTAAGTTAGCTAAGCTTTATGCCAGGTCATATTGCATTTGATATTTAGGATTGATTTAATTGTTATCTTATAATCCTAGATAAGCATTTAGTGTTCCCTAGCTCTATTTGCATTTTGGATATCATTTATATTCACATAGGCTATTTAATCTCTTCATTGAAAAATAAGTCGTGTGGCTAAGGTTGCTTAGCCTACAAGCAAATTGGACTAGGTTCACTTTTAAAGGCATGCAGGTAGTAGTGGTGGGTTATAGACCATGAGAAGTTAAGGTCAACCTAGGTTGTAAACACCATTGCAATTAGTGGCTTCGAGGTTTGTGTGTGATGCACATAATAGCCCGTGGTTTATCCTTGTTGAAGGTTTCCACGTAAAAATCAGGTGTCTTTTAAATTTCGCATTATTACACTTGATTTTATTTTGTGACTAGAATAGAGATTAAAATCGGAATATTGACTAATCAAGAATCTGGTAATATAACTTGATTAAAATCTATTAACACACCCCCCCCCCCCCCCCCCCCCCTATTCTAGATAGTTTTATACACACTGGTATATTTGTTTCAAAGAGGTTTTATGTCATGCTTGTCAATGTAATAAAAGTCACAAGCATTCTCTTTCTACATCATCTCGTCTCATCTCTACCTTTGGAAATCATATTTTCTGATGTGCGGACCTCACAAGTTATTTCCATAATGGCTTTAAGTACTATGTAATCTTTGTAGATCACTTCTCCAAATATATCTGGTTTTATCCCCTGCAAAAAAATAAAAATAAGAAAAATCTGTGGTTAAACAAACTTTCATTCATTTTAAAGCCATTGTGGAAAATTATTTCAAAAACAAAATCATTGCTTTTTACTCTGACAATGGAGGGGAATACATGTCACTTAAGAACTACCTTTCAGAAAATGGTATTTCCTATCTCACAACTCCACCCCATACACTTGAACACAATGGGTACTCAAAAGAGATGTCATCGACACATTGTCGAGACTGGTCTCACATTAATGACCCACGCCTTCCTCCCTTTAGATTTTTGATCCAACGCCTTCACCACAGTCGCCTATCTAATTAATAAGATGCCAACCAAAACACTTTCCCTTGTGTCACCTTATGAATTTTTTATTTTTTTTTTGGCAAGACACCAAATTACTTTAAACTCAATATTTTTGGCTGTTTGTGTTTCCCATGGCTTCAGCCGTATTCGTCACACAAACTTGGTCCACACTCTAAGTCTTGAGTTTTTCTTGGGTACTCATTGTCCCAAATTGCTTACCTGTGTCTTGATCTGACTAGCACTAGACTGTATGTCTCCCGTCATTTTAGTTTGTAGAGTCTGTCTTTCCTTTCGAAACACTAAACACTGAGTCACACCATCCGAACTCCACCACCATAGATTCATGGTTTCATCCAACCCTCACTGTCAGTTTTCCAAGTTCATGTTAGTTGGCACCCTCCTTAGTTGTGCACACACCAGAATTGCCACCATCTATTGACTTCCCTACATCACTACAAGCTGAAGTTCATCAGGTTCCCTCAATACTAGCCACTGTCACACCAGAATCACGGTCTGCTACAGCTGCTACACCGAACAACTCTCCCACTTTCATCATCCCAGTTGGTACACCAGTCACTACTAGTTTTGCACCAGGATCAATCCTGCCTCCAACGTCGGCCTCCTCACAGTAGTCACCTCTTCTAAACACTGCTCCCTCATCACCGAACAAGCATCACATGGTCACTCGAGCCAAGAACAACATCCATAAACCATAGTGGAGGTTCAATCTTCACACCTAACTACATCACTCAACTGAATTTGAACCTACCATAGTAACACAAGCATTAAAGGATCTGAATTAGCAAAAAGCCATGGCAAAGGAATGTGATGCACTGATCAAAAATGGAACTTGGGAGCTGGTCCAGCTAGACACAACCACTAATATCATTGGTTGCAAGTGGATTTTTTGAATCATCCGAAAATCCGATGGAACAATTAACAGATTCAAAGCTCGTTTAGTAGCGAAAGGTTCAACCAAAGGCCAGGAGTCAACTACTTCGAAATGTTCAATCCAGTTATCAAACCCACAACAAGAAGTCTTATCCTTAGCATTTCCATCAGTCATGGCTGGTCTCTACGTCAACTGAACATCAACAATGCCTTCCTACAGAGCCGACTTACTAAAGATGTCTACATGGCTCAGACCCTAGGCTTAATTGATTCAGATCATCAACTCATGTCTGTAAGCTTCATAAAGCTATCTACGGACTCAATCAAGCACCGCGTGCATGGTACCATAAGTTGCGCCAATTTCTCATTACATCTGGGTTCAAGAACTTTTACGGATACACTTCACTATTTGTTCTCAAAATCGGTGGTACTCTTCTATACCTTCTTATATATGTTGATGACATCATTCTTATAGGTAATAGTGCAGCTCAGGTCAAACAATTTGTTGATACTCTTACTCGGAGATTCTCACTGAAAGATCTTGGCTTTCCTTGGAGTTGAAGTAATTCTGCACAAAAGTGGGATTTTACTGTCACAATGGCGTTACATTATGGATCTCCTTGCTCGCACAAACATGTCAGCTACCAAACCGGTTCAAACTCCACTGCCTACAAGTCCTCTAATCAGCCTACACTCAGGCATGCCTCTAGGTGATCCCACTACTTATCGAACGGTGGTTGGTAACCTTCAATACCAATCACTCACTCATCCAGACATCTCCTATGCGGTCAACAAACTGTCTTAATTCATGCATCAGCCATCAACCGACCACTAGGAACTAGTTAAACATGTGCTAAGGTACTTATGCAACACCTTAGATGAAGGTATCCTCATCTATCGTGATTCCTCGGTCTCTCTTCATGCCTTCTTTGATGCAGACTAGGCTGGAAACAAAGGTGATTACTCTTCCACTAGTGCCTACTGATGAGAATCAAGAAGCATCACCAAAGGCTCAATTGCATGTTCCAGTTGGGCCAATTGCAAGGGCCAAGAGGATCAAAGAAGCATTTAATGATAATTGATTCTGAGTTGCTGAAGTACAAGTTCGGCCCACATGAAGACCAAATCCGGGCTAAACTTTGTAGACCTCTACAGAGGGCATATGGGGTTGGATTATCTATTATAATATATTTCTGGAAAGCCCAAGACGAGCCCTACAGACGACTCCATCATCCGTAACAGATCACAACAGGCCCAAAATCAGCCATCTATCTTAATACGCGCAGACTTGAGCTGGTCAAGAGCTGGACGCCAAGCAGAACTTCGTGTGCCTCTACAGAAGGAATATGGAGTCAGATCGTCTATTATAATATGTTTTCGGAAAGCCCAAGACGAGTCCTACAAATGTTATGAAGACTCCGTCCTCTGTAACAGATCACAACAAGCCCGAATTTGGACATCTAGCTTGTTGCACGATGACTTGAGTTGAGGAGTCCAAATTTCAGCCTAATTCCGTGTGGTTGGAGGAGTCCTAATTTCAGCATACTTGTGTGTGGTACAAGTTAGGGTTAGAGAAAATTCAATTTCAGTTTTTTTCCTTTTTAGTTTACAAAGAATAATGGTTGATTTGTTTCCCAAATTATGGGGCTGATTTACTTCCAAATTTAGCCTTCCAAATAGGGAGTAAGTCAACTAGTTGCTAGTTTTAGTCTTTATTTCTTTCCTGATTATAAGGCATTAATTGCCCATTTATTTTCTTAATTGTAAGGCATTAATTGCCAAATATTTGTTCCCTTTTAGGTCTTAGATATTTTAGTATTTAAGGGACTTATTGATATATTATTCAGTAGACTTTGAATGGAATAATATTATTTGAGAGAACGTTTTCTCTTGGTTCTTCATTGAACTATGAACTTATCAAGGGTTATACCTTGTGGCGTTCAAACTTGATTTATCACTCACCTTCTTCTTGTTCTTGAGTGTGGCATCTACAACCTTTCTTGATACCGTTGGTTCTTATCTCCATATAGATAATGGGTCGCGGTCCTTTTTATTTTCTTTACTTGTAAACTTGAATTAGAAAACGATCCTTCATTACCATATATTGGTTCCGGGTCTCACTACTCTTGGTGAGGTTCAAATCATTTGGTATCAGAGGTTAGGTTTCTAAATCAGGTTTGATCTATCTTTTTTTTTTCTATTTCTTTTTATTTCGTTAGATAAAAAAAAAAAAAAAAAAAAAAAAAAAAAAAGGTTGATCGGATCCGTTACCACAAAAAAAAAAAAAAGTTTGATCTGATTCCAATTAAAAAAAAATTGATACAGATCCGTTACAAAAAAAAAAAAAAAAAAAAAGTGAATGAAGAGTGGAAAAAGGTAGGAGAGTACGAGCTCATTAGAGGGTAACAGCTGAAATTGAGTGAAACACGAGTGTGAGTGCCTTCATTATTGAGAGTAAACACATGAGAGAGTGTTTGTGAGGTTTACCAATTTGTTTTTGCAGGTTAAAAAAAAATAAAAATGTTTGGCGATGCACCAGAAAAGAATGATTTCAAACTTTTTTTAAGGTTCTTGGATCAAAAGTTTGATCAGTTGGAGATGATGTTGGATCAACGATCGAAGAGGAAGGGTACCACACGAGTTGGGCAACATTCGGGTTCTTCTTCATTATGGGAACCGAATTGGAACGAGAGGGATGACCAACCTAGTTTCAATGCCAAGGCTGAACCTTCCAAAGATCACAAAGATGGAGAGCTTTCGGTCACAAGAAGAGCTCTTAGTGCTCAAACAAAGGAAGATGATGAGGTACAACGTGACAATGTCTTTCACACCCGATGCCATGTTAATGATAAGGTATGTAGCATGATAATTGATGGGGGAAGTTGTACTAATTTGGCTAGCACTAGTTTGGTGGAAAAACTAAATTTGGCCACTTTAAAGCACCCAAAACCTTATAAGCTACAATGGTTGAATAATAGTGAAGAAATCAAGGTGACTAAACAGGTGTTGGTGTCTTTTTCCATTGGGAAGTACAAAGATGAAATCTTGTGTGATGTGGTACCAATGCATGCGAGCCATATCCTTTTGGGGCGACCATGGTAGTTTGATAGGCGTGTAACTCATGATGGTTACACAAATAGATACTCATTTGTACTCAACAAAAAGAGAATCACTCTTGTACTCAACAAAAAGAGAATCACTCTTGTACCTTTAACCCCAATACAAGTTTATGAAGATCAAGTGAGGTTAAAAGAAAAAAAAGATGAAAAAAAGGAAAGTGAGAGTTCAAAAGAAAGAGAGATTGAAACAGCAAAAAAAGAAATCTCGGCTGATGAGAAAAAAAAAAAAAAGACAACAAGTGAACTTCTATGCAAAAAAAAGTGAGATCAAAAAGGCCTTGTTTTCAAATCAGCCAACTTCTTGGCCTAGTGTTCTTGTTTCTCTTTTACAGGACTTTGATGAAGTGTCGCAGGCAATCAACAACATTACGGTGAAGATTCAAGGACGAATCCTTTTGAAGAGAGGGGGAATGATGAGAATCAAGAAGCATCACCAAAGGCTCAATTGCATGTTCCAGTTGGGCCAATTGCAAGGGCCAAGAGGATCAAAGAAGCATTTAATGATAATTGATTCTGAGTTGCTTAAATACAAGTTCGGCCCACATGAAGACCAAATCCGGGCTAAACTTTGTAGACCTCTACAGAGGGCATATGGGGTCGGATTATCTATTATAATATGTTTCTGAAAGCCCAAGACGAGCCTTACAGATGTTATAAAGACTCCTTCATCCGTAACAGATTGCAACAGGCCCAAAATCAGCCATCTATCTTATTACGCGCATACTTGAGCTGGACAAGAGCTGGACGCCAAGCAGAACTTCGTGGGCCTCTATAGAAGGCATATGGAGTCGGATCATCTATTATAATATGTTTTCGGAAAGCCCAAGACGAGCTCTACAGATGTTATGAAGACTCCGTCCTCCGTAATAGATCACAACAAGCCTGAATTTGGACATCTAGCTTATTGCGCGAAGACTTGAGTTGAGGAGTCCAAATTTCAGTTTAATTTCGTGTGGTTGGAGGAGTCCTAATTTCAGCATACTTGTGTGTGGTACAAGTTAGGGTTAGAGAAGATTCAATTTCAGTTTTTTTCCTTTTTTGTTTGCAAAGAATAATGGTTGATTTGTTTCCCAAATTATGGGGCTGATTTACTTCCAAATTTAGCCTTCCAAATAGGGAGTAAGTCAACTAGTTGCTAGTTTTAGTCTTTATTTCTTTCCTGATTATAAGGCATTAATTGCCCATTTATTTTCCTAATTGTAAGGCATTAATTGCCAAATATTTGTTCCCTTTTAGGTCTTAGATATTTTAGTATTTAAGGGACTCATTGATGTATTATTCAGTAGACTTTGAATGGAATAATATTATTTGAGAGAACGTTTTCTCTTGGTTCTTCATTGAACTATGAACTTATCAAGGGTTATACCTTGTGGCGTTCAAACTTGACTTATCACTCACCTTCTTCTTGTTCTTGAGTGTGGCATCTACAACCTTTCTGGATACCGTTGGTTCTTATCTCTATATAGATAATGGATCGCGGTCCTTTTTATTTTCTTTGTTTGTAAACTTGAATTAGAAAACGATCCTTCATTACCATATATTGGTTCCGGGTCTCACTACTCTTGGTAAGGTTCATATCATTTACTTTGTTTATCTCAGGTGAAATCCGATCTCCTAGAGTTCGAAGAAGCAACACACTATTGCACGCTCCTCTACAGAGGCTGAGTATCACACTGTCACATCCACGGCTGCTAAACTCAATTAGGTGTGTTTTCTCTTAAAGGATCTTAGCCTTACACTATCAACAATTCCGATCATTTATTATGACAATGTTGGTGTCACTCAATTATGTTCCAATCCGATCTTTCACTCAAGAATGAAACATGTTGCAATAGACTTTCATTTCATCAGGGACCAAGTTCAATCAGGATCACTATGAGTGGCTCATGTGTCGTCTAAGGATCAGCTTGCGGATGCTCTTACAAAGCTGCCTCCGCAATCCAACTTTCAGACAATAAAGTACAAGACTGGCCTCTTTAGCCGTGGCCTATCTTGAGTGGGCATATTAGAAGTCATGTACATCAATTGGAATTTACTTCTGCAAATATCAGATTACTACTGTAAATATCATATTAGGATTTATTAGGTTGCATTTAATTTAATCTCTTATTTCTCTAGGACTTTTAGTTTTACAAGTACTCTTACAGTTTTATTATATATTATTTCAATACTCAGTGAAAAGGGTGTAAGAATTCAACACCAAAACAGATCCCTATTTACAGATACAATGTATGCACACCAAATGATTTTTTTTCTCATTATAAAAATAAAGTTTTACATTTCTCATCCAGAACTAAATTTTGTATGTAGAGAGAGAGAGAGAGAGAGAGAGAGAGAGAGAGAGAGAGTCTTAATTAGGAAATTAGGTGATTAAGTGGCTTGAAAGCTTGGTTTGTTCTAGCTTGGCTTCGGTATTTCTTAAACAGCAAGCTCTTGGAATTTAATTAGTTCCTAAACATATTATATATATATGATTTGAAATGACAAGATGAAGTTGACCCGATCGTAAAGCTCCTCACACCCACACCACTAGGTTATGGGTTCGAGACTCTCCCCCTCCCCCATAAAACCCCGAATTATTCTAATATTTTCAATATATATATATGATTTGCAACTACTATATCATTGTATGACCTACATGATCATATGAGTTTTCAAGCAAAAACCTTGGATCAATTAGTATTAATCTTATGTATCATTTGTAGGCTTACATTAACTTCAAATTTTGATTCAATCTTGTAATTTTAAAGTTTTACAGTCTAATTATTTGATTTATAAAAATTGACGCGAGCCACTTGCTGGATACATTAGTTCAACTAATTAAATCTTAGTTCTTAATTAATTAAAGATGTTTTCAGATTTGGTGTTTAGAGATCCAAGTCATCGTTTCGCAGACATCTCGACGCTATGAAGGATTGACATCACCCTTAGCCGGTGTACTTGTTATTAACTATGACCGGCCTACAGTTCTAACTATGGGCATATTCTGCTGGGCTTTATCAACTGCTGCAGTAGGCGCAAGCTAGCAATTCATGCAGGTTGCATTCTGGAGAGCAATAAACAGCTTTGGACTGGCGATTGTGATACCAACACTCCAGTCTTTTATCGCTGATAGCTACAAGGATGGAGTGAGGGGGGCGGGATTTGGGTTGCTAAGCCTTGTTGGTACCATATGTGGCATAGGAGGTGGTGTTTTGGCAACAATTATGGCTGGCTAGCAGTAATTCAGCATGCCTGGATGGCATTGTGCCTTCATTCTGATGTCTACGTTGAGCATGTTGATAGGAATCCTTGTTTTCTCATTCGTTGTTGACCCAAAGAAAACAAATACTACTGGCAAAAATTTTGATAGGAATGAGTTGATAGAAAAGAGTAATGGGAGCGTATCATCCCTATGGATCGAATCTTGAACTGCCACGAAAGCTGTTATCAAAGTGCCAACATTTCAAGTTATTGTCTTGCAGGGCATTGTGGGTTCACTACCATGGACTGCCATGGTGTTCTTTACCATGTGGTTCGAATTAAGGGGACATTGCAAAAGTAGCCTCTCCAAAGGTTGAAAGATCAAAAATGTCCACTTCTTGAAAAAAGAGCAAAATTGGCCTGACTTGAAGTTTACTTTGCATGGAATGGCCCTTGAGGGACTAAAATACACTTCCCGCCCAAATGAACCGTAATGACGAAATTACCCCCAAAATTTTCTTTTTGACGAAACAACCCTTCCTTCCTTCCTTCCTTCCTTCCTTCTTTCTTCATCGCCTATCCCCTACAATTCAATTCCAGAGAAGCGACCTTCCTTCCTTCCTTCCTTTCTCACCCCAACGACCTCCCTCAAACGAGTGAAACCACCACCTCCCTCACCCCCCATAGAAAGACATTATCACCGAAATTTCTAAAATCGACATCCACTGCTCAAACCCACATCTGAATCTTTCTCTTTGTTTTTTTCGGTGGAAAAGCTGATACGGAGGTCAGTTGGGTAGTATCTCATCTGGTAAGACTACCTTGTCTCTCTTAATTTTATGTGGGTTTGATTGAATACCTACATTGTTAGTGTGTGTAGAAAATGTTGAATACCTACATTGGTGTCTGAGAAAATGTTGAGTTGTGATACAAGAGTATGGTTTCTTATTTGTTGAAATGGAATAAAACAAGGGAAAAGATGAAAAATTGTGAGCTTCATTATTTGATTGAGATATTGTTGATAATGCATATCAAGTTCATCTTTCGGCAATGAGTATTACTTTTTATTTTTTTTTGTTTTCGATATTCAATTCAGTTCATAGTATAGTATTTATTGACAACCCAATTCAATTGCAATCCTGCAAGTTTTATAACAAATTCAATACTTTTGATGCACAATGGCTCTTACAACAGGCAAGGCAATGGCACACAAAGCTAAGGGAGACAAGAAGAAGAAAGAAGAAAAAGGTATATTTCATTCTCTTATATGTATTTCTATAATTGCATCTCATTTTCTTTTCATTCTTAATTTTCTTGTTGTTTTTTGAGAAAAGAACTCATACCCGAATGAGTATTTCTGTTTATATACATCTATTTGAAGCTTGTATGAATTCTTATCAAAAGTTTCTCATGAATTTGTTTCTTTTTGGTGAAAAGAAAGGAAAAATAACTTATTTGTCATACCCAGATGATTTATTGTTAGTTGTTGCTAGTGGTGTCTTGTTGTGGTTGTGTTGTGGTTGTTTTTGTTTTGGTGCTGTAGGTTTGTCCTGTCTTGGTGTATGTTTGGTGTCTGCTTTGTCTCCTGGGCAAGTTGTGCCCTTGGGTTGTTCGTTTCTTCTCGTTTGTGCCTTTTTCTGCTTGTGTTTGGCATGTCTTGCCATTTGAATAAAACAGTTGTTCAAAAAAAGACCTATGATCCAATGTGGGTCCTGTTGTGAGTGAAGAGTTTGAAGGTAATATTTGAATGTTAGAATAGTTTTAGTTTGCTGGAAGATGAGATTATGAGCACTATTTTGAGGTTCCGGGGTTGCATTGTCATTGTCCTATCATGTTACATGTTGCATTTACACCTTTGCATTGTCAATGTCATTTTATGTTGGTTATTCACAGTACTAGACATGGCTTGAAATCATCCTTGTATAGGGCTTGAAATCCCTTAGACATGAGCTTGATTTCCAATTCCCGTGCTCGAAAGTCCAATTACCAGGCTTTAAAGTCCAAACCCCGGGCTTGGAAGCCCCGACTCCCGTGCTTGAAAGTCCAATTACCAGGCTTTAAAGTCCAAATCCCGGGCTTGGAAGTCCCGACTCTCGTGCTTGAAAGTCCAACTTTAATCCAAGATTGATCCATGTTAGAGTTAGATTATGTTCATGGTTAATTCAATGATGATGATGCACTTAAAAGTCTAAGTTTTATTTGAATGTCTTCATTATGGGTTCATTATGCCGTTATTACATTGCTCCATGTGCATATTTGAATGAGGGTAGTTTGTTTTTTTTCAGGTTACATGGATACGATGACAATCTTGTTAGTGCACTGCGATAGACATTGGGAGGATAACCAGTTCATGGGTCCGATTTCTTTCGCATGCTGTCTAACCAATAAGGAGAAAGATACATATAGTGAATTGTCGAAAATAATATTTGATCGGATTGGGGTCAATAGCGACAGATTCAATATAAGGATAAGTTCAAAGCTTAAAACGAAGAATGGGATATGTACACTATCCATTAAGACCGACGCTGATGTAACATGTTTGCTTACTCTTCAACAATCAGATTTTCATGAAGTCAATGTCAAAGTGGTAGAAATATCTGTACCAGAAAATGCAAATGCAAATGCAAATGTATTTAAAACTCCGAAAGAGTTAATAAATACCACAATCCCCTCTCCATGTACACCATCGGGTCTGAAACCCACCAGTAATCCACAATCGGAAGATGGTACTCCACATTTCAAATCAGTGAGTGGTAGCAACAAGCCGTTTGGGTCCGTGCCTTCACCTGGAATTTCATCAACAGAGAAAGATCATGGCACTCCAGCATCGACAAACAAGCATGCAGAGATGGACGACACAAATGGTTCTAATACATCCGATACGGATGATGGGAGTGGTACTGACGGTGATACTAGTGATGACCGAAATGGTGTTTCAGAAGTTCCCCAATGTGGTGGGCAAGCGAAAAAATAAATCAAGATTACCATATGAAAATCAATGTCATGGTTTTCTTTCGAACCATCAATATCCATAAAAGTTTCTTTGCTTGCTCCTGATTTTTCAAATGTTGATTGTTCAGCTGGCTTTTCTCCCACCTTCATCTCTTTTCTAATATTCGCAAATTCCGCCGTCATCTCTTTTCTAATATTTGCAAATTCAGCTTTACAAAAATCAACCACCTGTTTCTCGCTGTCCTTAATCAGTGTTGCAACAGCTGAATAGAGTTCAGCTACAGTGGACGGAGCTGGAGTCTGAAATTTAGACTGCAAATCCAAGGGGTCATAAGATATGCTAGGCCTTAAAAGAGGTAACAGAGCATATATAAGACTGTAAAAGAATATCATCTAAATGTTTGCAAAATTAAACAACTTATAGTTGAATAGTAAAATATCAGTGCCATAATTACACACTTCAATTAATAACTTAACAAAAACTTCACAGTAGAATTAATAATCAAGAGAAGATCTTTAAAAAAAAATTTTACATCCACATCATTTGGAATCAAAAAAATTACTAATCATACCGAAACAGAATAAATTTGTACCTTAAGAGTTTCAAAATCTCCTTCTTTGAAGAGCTGCCTCTTCGAATTGGGATCTGAAAATGAGCTTTTGGATCTGATGAAAGAAGTTGTATATTGGTTGTGAAAAGAACCAGCTCCCTCATCAATGTCATCGTTAGAGTTGCCCTCATGGGCGTAGTTCAGCTGGTAGATGGACGAGCTTAGAGCTTGGGTAAATAACTTCCAAATTAGTGGCACGAATCCTATAAATGGCAAAAAACTTCAAAAAAAATCTGGTCTAGAAAGGTACGTGGATAGATAGAAACTAAAAAAAAAAATTTTTAAAAATTAAAAAAATAATAATAATAATCATGCCAACACTAACATATATAGTATATACGTACAGCAATGCCTAAGATCGGTCATATTTGCAAAAATTAATTATAGAAAATATAAATAAATAAATAAATAAATAACTTGTAGGGATTCGAATATCTTTTAACCAAAACTGGAATCTAATTTAACTAAGAAAACAAGCCTAAAACATATAAGAAAGAGGTCATGATTTTTTTTTTTTTTTAATAAAATTGGACTGATCTAAGGGGAAAAAGCATCACAAGCGATCATATGCTGAAAAACCCCTAGACAGTATCCGTATATAAAAGAGATAAAAGAAAGTAAAAAGTGACAAAAAGCAACAAAGCACAAAGAGCCAGGGAAAACAACCCCAAACAAAAAGAGGCACGTAGGCCACACCAAAAAGAAAAAGAAAACATCAAGAAAAACGAAAAGACTCGCGGCCCATGCAGTCATTGCCAACTAAAGAAGAACAGAATGGCGGGGCAGAGAACCACCAAGAATCTGTCTGAAGCTCCAAAGCATGCTTAGAAAGCGTATCTGCAACTTGATTACCCTCCCTAAAAATATGTGAAACCTGAAAATCCATATGTGAGATTTGGAAGATGCAGCGCTGCCACGCCTGACGAACCCTCCAAGGAACCAACTCAGAACGAGAAGAGAGAAGCTGAACCACATAAGAAGAATCGCTCTCAAGCCAGATTCGATGCCACCCATACTTCCAAGCAAAATTAATGGCCAATGAGGCCGCCAGAAGCTCAGCCTCAAAAGCGAAAACTTGACCAAGAGGAATAGCAAAGCAACCCTTCACAAATGCTCTACAGTTCCGAATTAATTTACTGCAGGAATGTTTGTGGAGTTTTATGTATTTAATTTAGCTCATGATAATTTACATTGGAGACTCAATTGATCCTAATTATAACAATGAATTTCCAACATCTCTTGAAGAGCACTCATTGAGAAGAAGATGAGAAGAGGCTTTTGAAGCTGACAACGACAAGGAATGGTTTTCTGTACTACTCCATACCTGTTTCTTCTGAAAAGATAAAATGTTCTTCTTTGAACTTGTATTTGATGAACAAACACCCTTCAAATCATGAAGAGCACAGCTGCAGTTTTTATGGTAAGGCCTTCGCTCAATATTCAACTCATGGAGTGATAAACTTCCATTGAATACACATCCAAGCACCATATTTGCTGCTCCACTCGCCATTAATTTCTTTCTTGTCTACACTTTGCTTCACTTCTGTTTTTGTGGGTGTACAAGAGTGAGTGGGTGAGTGTCCGTATATGTGTGAGAAGTGATGTGAATCTGTTGAAGGTTTGCATGATTTCATGGCTATTTATAAAGAGGATGAATGAGATAGTAGTAATTCTAGCTAGGAAATTAAACAAGGTTGGAGACTTGGAGTTAGTTATTAATTCTTTGATATAATATATGCACACAAAACCTTTTTTTTTTTCCTTATAAAACTAATTAAAGTTTCTGAATTTTGTATTTAGAGAGAGAAAGAGAATCCTTCAAGAAATTAGTTGAGTGGCTTAATATCTTGGTTTCCTCGGGCTTGGCTTCATGATCAGGACTTCTTAATTAAACAACAAGCTTTTGGAATTTAGTTTCTAAACCCACGCAAATGCACACACACATATACTATATATATATATATATATTATTAGGTCAGGTATGTATCTGACAATATTATTGTGCGGTTTCACTAATTCTCGCTGTCGGGAAATAGTGTAAATTTTTTAAACTAATTCTCAGTAACTACAATTAGTGAAACCGCACGATAATATCCTCAAATATACCTGATCGATATGATAAGTGCTATATATATATATATATATATACAGTAGAACCTCTGTAAATTAATCTTCTATAAATTAATATCCTCTTTAAATTAATAAAAAATCTCGGTCCCGACTTGGGCTAGTGTAAAAAATTAATAAACTCCTCTATCGTAATAATTAATAATTTCTTTTTGAAACCCAATGTAAAATTTCGCTTCCGACTGTCGTATAAATTAATAATTCCATAACATTATAAAATATATTACATAATAATCAAAAACTAAAAAAGTACTTCAAGATGTTAGTTTGCACAAGGCCACCATTTTTGATATTTTTGACTTCATCATTTATCTTTTGAATTGTCTTTTTATTATAATAAAGAAGATAAAAAATAGAGAATTTTTAGGAGCTACTAAGAATAGAGATCTCTTTTGTGATATACAACAAAAGAATAAGCTTCACTATTTATAGGGTGAGTATACTATCCTTGGTCTATGAGTAATCACATACCCAAAAGACATTGGAAATTTTCTTAATCAATCTTTTCTGAACAAGGAATCCTGAAAAAAAAAAAAAAAAATCTTTTAAAAAGAAAACCAATTAAACAAGGGATTTCGAAAACGAACCTTTCCTAATTAAGAAAACCGACTTCCACACATTTTTTTACGACAAAATAACACTTTATGATGTAAAACCCTTCAAATTAATAACCCCTCTAAATTAATACTCGAGGGTGGGTCCCAAGAATATTAATTTAGAGGGGTTCTACTGTATATTTTTTTACAATTATTTATGAGTTAACTCGATATGTTTTGGAAACTTCTTAATTAAACAACAAACTTCGTAATCCTATAGCTTCAACATTTCACCGTCTAATTATTCAACTTAGAAATTGATGAGAGTAGTTCGATATAATTGATCAACATATTTAACGTACATAGTCACACCGTTATGAGAGAAGTCAATTTATTTAATTAATTAATTGTCTTTTAGCATGATTGTGTTCATTATGGTAGCGTTCCTGACTAGAATAAAGCAAATAAAAAGACAAGTAAACTTCTTAGTAACCTATATTGGTTGGAGATTACGAACATAGTAATATCATGTATAGTTTTCTGACTAAGGATTCCAATTTTGTTTTTATATTTTACCAAGAAAATTTATATAATTATATTCAAAAGTGAAATAGATATTTGTGAAAAAAAGAAAAAGTAAAATAGATCTCAAGTATAGAAGCATTTACATAGATACTCCATATGATGGAGGTAAGTCGTATCTGACAAAAGATTTTTCCTAAAAAATTATTATATGTTTTTTTTCCTAATAGAAATGAGAGAGAGAATATGATGGAATGCGTCTTAATTAGTTTTCGTGATGCTTTTTCCTCTTAAGTTAATCCAATTTTTTATTTTTTTTAAACAAGATTGGATATCTCCTCCATCTAACAAATTTCTCCATGCCCAGGGAGTGATCCTCCATCTTGATGGAAGATATCTGGGTCAGATTTGGCTTTTCCTCTTTTTTTTTTTTAAAAAGAAATAAAATAAAAACTATTTTGTTAAAAAAAAAAAAAAAAAAATCCTTTCATCTTATGTTTTTGTTTTGGAGGAAGAGATCTAATCAAAAAAAAAAATTTAAAAACAAATTGTTATCCAAAAATTGTCGCTAAGAATTTCCGTACAACAGTTAGCCAGGTGGTACTGGTGTCCCCCAGCGGGGTCACGGGGGTATGTAGAGGAGATGGGCGCTTGCGGCTGTGATACTGATTTCTGGTTTGTGGTGCGTGGTACCCTGTTAGTCGTCCCTGGTACCATGTATGTCATCTCTGGTACCCGATCAATCATACCTGGTCTGTGGCACCGAATATGTGGTATTCTGCCTATTGTCCATGGTATCCTACGTGTCATCCCTGGTACCTGGTCCTTCGTCCCTGGTACCCGGTCCGTGGTGACTGGTACCTAGTCCGTGGTACCCTGTAGAATCTTTTTTTATTTCTTTGTCTCTCTCCTTTCTCTCTCACGAGTTCTTCTTCTCCTTCTTCTTCTCCTCTCTCCTCCGTCTTCTTCTTCTCTCCTTCTCCTTCTCCTCCTCCTCCTCCTCCTTCTCCTTCTTCTTCTTCTCCTCCAGGTTTTTATTTTTTTTTAAAAAAAAAAAGAATTTTTTTTAAACAAAAATTTTCAGATTTTGTTTTTTTTTTCAAAGAAAATTTCCGATGGGTTTCCGATGGGTTTTTCGTGCGATGGGTTTTCTGATTTGACCACAATCTGGTCTAGATCGAGCAACCCAAACCCAAATTTTTTTAAAAGAAAATCAATTTTTATTTTTTAGAAAAATCTCCAGATTTTTTTAAAAAAATTAGTTATTTATTTATTTTTTTTGAAAATTTTCCAGATTTTAAAAAGTTTTGGATTTGAGTATTGTTTATTTAAAAAAAATTCTAATTTTATTTTGTTAAAAAATAGATTTTTTTAAAAAAAATTCAGTTTTTTTTATTATTATTATTATTTTGAAAAAATTTCAGTTTTTAAGCTTTTAATCAGACAAAACTCATTAAACACACTAAAATTAAACACACCAGGGCAAAACGAATTAAACACACAAAGCAAAATGAATTAAACACACTATGGCAAAACGAATTAAACACACCATGCAAAACGATTAAACACACCAGGCAACCAAATTAAACACACTTGGTGTGTTTAGTCATTTTTACTTGGTGTGCTTAGTCGTTTTTAACTGGTGTGTTTAGTCCTTTTTGTCTGGTGTGTTTAATTCATTTTTACTTGGTGTGTTTAGTCTTTTTTGTCTAGTGTGTTTAATTCATTTTTACCTGGTGTGTTTAGTCATTTTGGCCTAATGTGTTTAGTCATTTTCACCAGTCATAAACACAATAACCACCCTCAAACTTAGATTGGACGGCCGACAATCGGAAAACCCAAACTTAAACACAAACAAACTTGAAAAAAAAAAAAATTTAAAAAAAATCTTAAACACAAGCAAATCTGGAAAAAAAAAATTGTTTTAAAAAAAATCTGATTTTTTTTTTTAAATTTAGAAAAAACCGAGAAAGAGAAAGAGAAGAGAGGAGAGAAAGAGAAGAAGAAGAAGAATGAGAGAAGGTGTGAGAGAAGAGATGAGAGAAAGAAGAAGAAGAAGAACACGTGAGAGAAAAGGAGAGAGAGAGAGAGAGAGAGAGAGACAGAAAGAGAGAGAGAGAGAGAAAGATGAGGTTCTGAAAAAAAAAAAAAAAGGGCATTTAAGTCCAAAAATTGGATTGTTTGACAAAAACAATCAAAATACTAATTCCGGCTAAAAACAATAAACCTCCTTAATTTTTGGCTAGTTTCCATTTTCACCCATATATATATGAGGAAATTGTAGGAAATGATCAAAAAATTTATTAACTTGTTGTTTTTAGCCACAAGTTTATTTTTTATTATTCTTGTAATCTTTGTGCTTGAATTGCCAAAATTGCCCTCTATTTTATTTTACTTGACTCAAAATTTCCCATCCAAAATTTGAATATGTCTTCACCGTATAACCTCCAATTTGTCTTCCTAAATTTTCAAAGTAAGATACTCTCTCCCTCTCTCTCTCTCTCTCTCTCTCTCTCTCTCTTTAAATTTACATGTCAGTTGATTTTCAAGTTACATGTCAATTTATTTTCAAGTTACATGCTAGTTTAATTTCAAGTTACATGCGAGTTGAGTACCAACTATTCAGAGTTACATGCCTTTCAAGTTACATACTTGTTGTGTTTCAACTTATATGTCAGTTGTACTTGAACTTATATATCACTATCAAATTGAAGTTCAATATCAAGTTTGTTTCAAGTTATATGTTCTTCGTGTTCCAAGTTACATGCCAGTTGATTCTTAAGTTACATGTCAGTTGATTTTTTTTATTTCCCTAATTGAAAGACACTCATAACTTACATAACTTTCTTAACTTACATGCCAGTGTATTTTTAAGTTACATGCCAGAGTTGCATACCAATACATAACTTACATGCCAGTACAAACAACTAAATTCACATGGCATGTAACTTGGAATACAACTAGCATGCCAGTAACTATACAATTGATTGAAACCAAACACAAACTTTACTAGCATGTATAATATTGTCTATATCACCATTTGAGGACCCAACTTTATTACACAAATTTACAACCCCTAAAACATCTGATTCTATACACAAAGAAAGTCGCACCAATCTAACAGCTATAGCAAACCCTTCAAAAATGGTCTTCGCTTCTACTATCTCCACCGAGACCACTTCCTGAAAATCCATAGCAACTGCCTCAACTACAATCCCATGCTCATGTCTGAACACAATTCCAGCACCATACTTACTAGGCCCTGCATCAACATGCATCAACATTGAGTTTGAAGCAACCAGGAGATGAAGCTGTACATGCCATAATTGAATTCAGCACCACCTTCATCCAGAGTACCCTAGAACTCAGAAACAAGCTTATTAGCTCGATCCCAACAAAATCCAAACAATTAATAGATCCAGGTTCCTTAACACACAAAATATTGCAAGTTTCAAGCTAGATTAGTTTACAAATTTGACAAATTGTAGGTGAGTTTTCCCTCAAACAATAAAAAACAAACATATGGTAAAGCTATAGCATGCATATACACATACACAAAAGGAAAAATGTTGAAAGTCACAAGCTAGATTCAATTATAGACAAACCGTAAATAGGTTTTTCTTTAACAATCAAAAACAAAAAAAAGCTTTTTGGGGTTAACAAATAAAAACACTGGTCGCAGTACCATAAATAAATAATAAAATTAAGGTGATCCCCACTAGAAAACTCAACCAAAGCAACCAAATTTCAATTCATTACTTGGTGAAAATCACGCAAACGAAAAAAACCCAGAAAACAAAAAAATCACCAAATTAAATCCCAACAACACGAGAACAAGAACAACAACAACAACAGTTCGAACAATTCGAATGTGCCCAACTATTCATCAAATCGAATCCCAGCAAATCCAACACAACAATTTAAATTTTTTTTTAAGAAAACATATTTTTCTGAATGATAATATATGTTAAGGTGATTAAATTTTGTATTATGTAAGAACTCACCTGAATATTGAGAAGTGATTTACCATTTGAACACAGAACCAGTTGCGGCGTTAACGGGCTCCAAGCGAAGTCGGCAACAAGAGAAAAATGGCCAAGGTGAAGCGCGGTGTTGATGGGATTAGGAGGAAGCTGGCTGCAGGTGGCGGCCTCGACAGACAAGAGACCGACGGTAATGGACGACGGGATAAGAGGCGGCGATGGACTTTATCTTTTTCCTTTTCTCTTTCTCTTTCTTTTTTAGCCAAAAACCCTAACTTTTTCTTTTTCTCTTTCTCTCTCTTCTCGTTTTTACCACCCACTGACTTTTTTTTTTCAAATTTCAAATTTGAGGGCATTTTTGTCCAAAAGTGGTCAAAAGTGATGAAAACAATAAAAAATAAATTGTTGGCTAAAAACAATAAAATAATAATTTTTTTGGCTCATTATAAATTCACCCCTATATATATATATAAATTATTAGGTTAAGTACGTATTTGAGGATATTATTGTGCAGTTTCACTAATTCTCACCACAGGGAAATAGTGTAAATTTTTAAAACTAATTCTCAGTAACTACAATTAGTGAAACCATACGATAATATCCTCAAGTATACTTGATATTATAAGTGATATATATGTATATACACTTGCAATTATTTATGAGTTAACTCGATATGTTTTGGAAACTTAATAATTAAACAACAAACTTCGTAATCCTATAGCTTCAACATTTCACCGTCTAATTATTCAACTTAGAAATCGATGAGAGTAGTTCGATATAATTGATCAACTTAGCTTGTGTTGGAATTTATTGTAAATGTCGAATTATTTATAGTTTTGTGAGAAGATATTTTCTATAACTACCGGTTTTGTAGGGATACCAATTTTCTTCTGTTTTTTTAATAAGTGTGAAACTTTTGATTGTTTTTATTGAATCTTTGGCTGTCAAAATCGCTCCCTTTTTGTAGGAATTTCAGTCTTGCAACTTTGTATAATATTGCTCTTGTGCATGAAATAACAAGAAAGTTATTTTCTTCTTGTTGTTATCAAACTATATATTTTCTTGAAGGTATAACTAACTTTAACAGAGCCACACCGTTATGAGAGAAGTCAATTTATTTATTTAATTAATTGTCTTTTAGCATGATTGTGCTCTTTATGGTGGCGTTTCTGACTAGAACAAAGCAAATAAAAAGACAAGTAAACTTCTTAGTAACCTATATTGGTTGGAGATTACGTACATAGAAATATCATGTATAGTTTTCTGACTAAGGATTCCAATTTTGTTTTTACATTTTACCTAGAAACTTTATATAATTATACTCAAAAGTGAAATAGATATTTGTGAAAAAAGAAAAAGAAAAAGTAAAATAGATCTCAAGTATAGAAGCATTTAGCACGAATACTCCATATGGTGGACGTAAGTCGTATCTGACTCGTATCCAGTTCAAATACTTCGTTTGTTCTAGCTTGGGTTGGTATTTCTTAAACAACAAGCTTTTGGAATTTAATGAGTTCCTAAACATATATTATATATAGTGGAATTGGCGGAAAATGTCACCTTTTTGAACTGATTTGGTGACTAAGTCACTGCTTTAATAAGCTAAGTTTAAAAGGGACATATTATGGTGAACTAACAAAAATGCCCTTACTGTACACATTCTATTTATTACTTTGAAGTTTTCTGATATGTTGTCTTTCACCTTCATCTATAAGGTTGAACATCATAACATTATCAATTCAACTTCATTGGATAATTAGTTTTGTGGCGCTACGTAGAAGCATTGGATAATTAGCTTCTTTTTTTTTTTTTTTTTTTTTCAATTTAAAACCCTAATTGGGTTCCTTTTCATTTGTTCTTCGAGTCTTTTGTAAACGTTAAGCTAGTTGTGTGAATTTTGAATCTAACTGAAAAGTCTTAGAGACAAATTTAAAAGGCTCGGAGACTATTTACAAAGTCTCAGAGATAATTAAAAAGGCTCGTAGACTAATTTAAAAGGCTCGGATATTCAAAATTGACAAACCTATCATAAAAATGAAAAAGCTCAGATTATTGTTGAAAAGGCTCAGACAATGTATGAAAAGGCTCGGAGACAGTGTTAAAAGGCTCGGAGATTCAAAATTGACAAATCTATTCACAAAAATGAAAAAGCACAGATTACTGTTAAAAAGGCTCGGATAGTGTATGAAAAGGCTCAGAGAGTTAAAAGGCTCAAAGATTCAAAATTGACAAACCTATTCATATTCTTTAAAAAAGCTCGGAGACTGTTTGAAAAGGCTCAGAAAAAGTGTTAAAAGGCTCGAAAATCCAGATATTCATTGTTTTGCAAATTCTCGTCAACTTCAGCACTGTAGCGCCACCGCCGATGAGTTCACCGTGAGATTTTCAATCTGATTTCTTGCAGATATGACATTTTCATTCGGATTTCTTTCCTTCTTTTCAATGATACTATTTATTTACCCAAAACAAAAATGTTTCTATAATTCCCTTAAGCAATACAATAGAATATACCTAGAGGGGGGTGAATAGGTATAGGCCAAAAATCTTCCAAATTCAAATTTTACGGAATACAAGAATTAAAAACACACTTGACAAGGTATAGCAATTGAATTGATTTAACCAACAAATGTGAAAATCAATATACAAGAGATGCAATTAATACCAAAATATGGAAAATAAAGAAATATAAAACGAAACTTGACACAATAGTTTTTACGTGGTAAAACCTCAAAGAGGAAACATCCACAGGTTAATAACACAACCATCGGAAAAGCAAATCAACTATAAGAAAAGGACTTACACACTCAAGGCTATCAACACAATGATATCCACCCTAAGCTATCACCTCCTAATCAACCCTCGGGCTAGTGATTCACTAAGCCTACTTCCTATCCAAGGCTCACAAGTCTCTAGGAAGATTTCCTTGCTTAGCAATCTAGATCAAAAGATCCTAGTCAAGCTTCCCTAGCTCAACTATCTAGAGTACCAAACTCTTTGCTAAGACTTTTACTTGGCTATCCAGAACACTTTCCTAGCCAAGTCTTCTTGCTCAAATTAAGGCTTAACTCACCTTACCAAGAGACTTCAACCTTTCCAAGAGACTTCAACCTTTCCATAAGGCAATGATTGATCAAACAAAAATTGGTA
The DNA here is from genome assembly GCA_954870605.1 of Acer campestre. Taxonomy (NCBI): domain Eukaryota; kingdom Viridiplantae; phylum Streptophyta; class Magnoliopsida; order Sapindales; family Sapindaceae; genus Acer; species Acer campestre. The sequence continues at coordinate 9,323,884 of OX940804.1, read as the reverse complement.
TGATTTTGGCCCTCATTTCCTTCTATTTATGTTTGATTCTTGGGCATTTTCTTGTATTTAATATTGTAAAATTGAGTGTTTCGGGTTTTCTTAGGCTTCAAGAGCATTTGGGAAGAAGATGAGGACTTTGGTGCAAAAAGACACACAAATAGGTGAAACAAGGCATTCTTGCCATATGAGCAAAAGAAGGTCGCTATTTGGGTGCCATGGCGATAAAGGATTTGTTAGAGTATCAGGTGTCGCCATGGCGACACACAATGGCAAATGGTGACAACGTTGGAATTCCAGCGTAGGCATTCCAGTGTGGGCATTAAAGATAGGTACTCTTGTCATTTCATACCCTAACTTTCCACACCTATAAATACATCACTATTTTCCCCTTTTGAACAACTCTTGACCATCAAGAAACCTTATTTCTCCACCATTCCATATCCCTCCATTTTCTCTTCTTCCTAAACTTAACATCTAGATCTCCTTCCCCTAATCATTCATTTCTTCCCATCTTCTCCACATATCTCCTTAGTCACTTCCCATTTGACTCCACCTATCTAGACATATCCTCATCATCCACTCTTTGCACAAGGAGCATCAAAGGCAAGGAAATGATCAAGCTTACAGAAGGAGGCCCATGGGTGATTTCCTAATCTTTTACTTGCCTTCCCTTTGATTGTAATATGTGTAATTAAATCTCCTTTTCTAGGGTTTTGATGTGAGAACATGTGGATTGGGATTTGCTTAAGCTTTAATATATTTTTAATCTCTATTTGTGTTCTATTCATTTTATAATTAGATTCTATGAATTATATAATTGACATGTATACCCACTAGTTGATTATAATCTTGTTTAGAATAAAAAAAAAATCTCAAGAAGTCTCTTGATGATTTCTCTTATCTCTCGGGCCTCAAAGCTAATCCCGCCAAGAGTAATATTTTTCTTTCCGGGGTGCACAATGATAGTAGGCGCTCATCAATAATTTTGGCTATAATGTTGGCTCGCTCCCTATCAGGTATTTGGGGATTCCAATCATTTCTTCAAAGTTAAGTCATCTTGATTGCTCTCCTCTTTTGGTTAAAGTTTCGACTAGAATTTCTTCTTGGATGAATCATTATCTTTCATATGCGGGTCAGTTGCAACTTATTATTTCAGTTTTGTCTAGTATTCAAGTCTTTTGGGCTAGTCACCTTTGTCTTCCTTCAAAGGTTCTGAGGAATATTGAGCAGAAGCTTTGCTCTTTTTGTGGAAAGGTGTTGATGGAAATTGTAAAGGGGCGAAAGTTGCTTGGGCTGATATTTGTCTTCCTAAAAATGAGGGTGGTCTCGACATCAAGGATCTCATTTTTTGGAATAAAGCTCTAATGATTCGGCATTTGTGGAATCTAGTGCATGGTTCTAATAACCTCTGGTCTACTTGGATTAAAACCCATCACCTCAAAGATAGGAGTATTTGGGAGGTTAAAGCTCCTCAAATGTGTTCTTGGAATTGGAGAAAGTTCCTTAAGCTTCGTCCCATTGCTTGTCCCTTGATTCGGCATATCATTGTTAATGGTCTTAGCACTTCCTTGTGGTTTGATAATTGGCATCTTGATGGCCCTATTCTTTTAAATTGGAGCTCTAGGGCAATTTATGACTCAGGTCTTCCGAATAAGGCTAAAGTCAGTTCTATTATTCTTGGTGATCAATGGGTTTGGCCTTGCTGTAGGGAAAAAATTCGTGCACGCAGCGGAAACGAGACTAAAAGAGAGTTTAGCAGATTTTAAAATTTTTTCCATATTGAACCTTAACCCTTTAATTAATTAATCATACATACGAAAAGATGAAATACCTTTGTCACGTGATCCGATTGACTAACATCGATGGTAATCCGCTAGATCTTCCAAAGCCGATCACGAACGTGAATCACTTAGGAGCGTGGTCTCCCTTCTTTAAATTGTGAACCTAAGAATGGACAAACAAACACTTTTTCTGATTTTGTTGGTCACTATAAGCTCCAAAAGGTTGCTAAGAATGTTCCAGTCACTTTTGAATTCACAATCCTAGGATTGAAATTTGCGTGAACCTAATTCGAAAGTGTGTACAAGATCTCTTGATGTTAAGATCACTAGTACACTATCGAAACTAGAACGATTCTTCTCTCACAAACCACCTTGGCCGAAATTCTCACTAGTCTAAGAGTTGGATTTTATTTTTCTCTAGCAAAAGAAAAAACTCTCAATTGCAAAATCTAGGGTTACACCAAAATACACAAAAGCATATTTATATATATTGTGGCCGACAATACACAAAAGAAAGAAAAAAAGAAAAAAACTTTCTGTACGCCTGATATATATTTGTATATCCAAATCACTTTAGCCTATAATATATTTGTATATATATATATATTGTGCAATTACTGCATGCCTCTTATATACATATTTAGTTTCATGCAAACACTGCATGCATTATATAATATATATATATTGCGCACTCGGTTAAAATATATATTATATATCTATGGCCAAATCATTTCTTAATATCTAGGCCAAATATCTCTATAGTGTAAACCCTAATCCAACTCTTTAGTGTATTTGTGACTATATAAAAGACTTCCTAATTTGACTAAACAAATAAAGTCTTTTATATTTAGTATAATACTAATAGTAGTATACTACTAGGAAACATATTTCCTAATCGGAAAAAGATTTGATTTTTAATTAAATAATTAATTAATTTCCATTTAATTAAATAATAAAATAAAACAATATAATGGGCTAAAAATTAGCCATTGCCGCCCATGACTAGAACTTGGGCCTACATATTGTTTTCTTATTTTATTTAATCAATTTGGACTTTAATAAAAAGCCCACATGTGAACTAGACCCATTCTTACTAAAAGAAACAAGCCCACATGCCTTTCATTAATATATTAATATAATTAAACAGCATATTAAATAAATAATGTGCAAATTATATTCTCAATATATTAAATACAATTCTAAATGGACCCACAAATAGTCCGATAGAATATATCAAGTGATTCATGCAAGTCCGTGCGGATTGGGGATCTCGGCGGGCCTATCTAAATTTAAGCTCCAATAGATATAACCCAATCACAATCAACAAATGATTCACTTAGATTCAATCTATTAATTTTAGTTCATTCCACTAAAGAACTAAAATTGCACTCTTAAATAAAGATGGAACAAGTTAACCATGCTCATTCATACCCTAGACAATCATATGGGAGATAGTGAATCTTCGTGAAGAATATCAGTAATCGCCAAGAGCTCATAGATTGCCTATAGCTCTCTAAGTTACCATGTTTACTCATATAACCACACTTTGAACTTGGATATATATTATGACTTGTCCAGAAGTCATCTTTCAATAGACGCTATTGAAAACTCAACGTTAAGATTTTATATCAAAAACCACAAAGCATCCATATGATGATATTCTACTCACATTTAATAAATGGAGCCACGATATCCATATCTATAAATGAAGTCCTCTATCGATTAATAAATGAATACCACCAAACTATCGAGGATAGACTATACTATATAATCGTACTTATTGATAGCTCAAATGATAACACTTGCAACCATAAGTCCATCATTTATCTCAGGATTAAGATAGACTCTCCGATTGTCCTGATAATGAAAAGACTTTTATCTATTGACGGTTCTAGAAAAAGTATTTCATTGTGATCCGGTTCAATGCACCTAGTGCACTAGATTCTTTTACTCGAAGACCCTTCGATGATTTTAGACTCATCACAACACATTTGATCCCACTCTAATGCTAGAAAAATAATTCTACAACTTTAACAAGATAAAGGTGCCCAACCTTTAACTTAAGTTGTGAACGTTATTCAAGACTAACTAAAGAATTGTGTTTACCTTATAAATATCCAGATGTACGAACAATTCTTCTTTTCTCATAGTGTTTTGACCTTATGATTATTTACTTTGACAATTATAATAATAAATGCTATATAAGATTTTGTTAACTAATAGAAATCACTTTATTAATATAAAAAGATTGTCAAGTACAACATTACACTCTTGCTATTGAGCATAACCCTAACACTTGCTTTATGTTGATTGACCTCCTTGAAATCAAGAACCACATGCCTTCTTACAACCCTAATTCTGGTTTGGAGGATTGTATTAAATGGCTTCCTACCCCTGATGGTATTTACACCGCAGACTCTACCATGGCTAGTCTTAAGGCTTCTCATCCTTTGGTTCCTTGGTTTGAGTTTGTTTGGTATTCTCATAATATTCCAAGGATGAGCTTCATTCTTTTGTTAGCTATTAAAGAGAAACTTTCAACGTTGGACCATGTTCATCCTTATACTCCTCGTGTTGGTACTCTTTGTGTTCTTTGCTCCAATTTCCCTGAGACTCATGCCCACCTTTTCTTTGAGTGTGCTTATAGCAAAGTCATATGGTCTCATTTGAAGGATATGTGTGGCCAGCCTTGGAATGGTCAGATATGGCCTAGTTTTATTGCTTGGGCTTCTCAACATTGGAGGGGGAAATCTCTTTCCATTGTTATTAAGAAACTTTGTCCTACTGTGGCGGTTTACTCTATTTGGAGAGAAATGAACAATAGAATATTTGGGAGCCCTTATAAGACCAGCATAGTCATTACCTGTTCCATTATTGATACTATTCGTAATACGCTCTTATCTATCAACTTGAAGGATTGGCCTCATGTTGCTTTAAAGTGGAATATTTCTGTTAGTTGATTTGTTTGCCTTGTGTTTTTTTTTTTTTTTTTTTTTTTTTTGAGCCCTTTTTTAGCTCTTGCTTATTGTTTTGCTCGTGTGTTTGAGCTGGTTTGAGCTTTTGTTTTTTGCTCTTGTTTTTCCTAGGGTATACCCCTTCTATTTTGTACATTCTTTCTCTCTTTCTATGATACTATTTATTTACCCAAAAAAAAATCTTTTTTAGAATAATTTGTTATTTAATCTTGATTGGATTGACAACCTTAATGGATTGAGAACATAGTGATTAGGATAGATTGTTAGAGGGTATATTCATTGCGATAATCTAAACCGTTAATTGTAACAAACCGATCTCACCGTGACCCCCTCTCCTTAATTGGTTAGACATTGCGGTGGGGGGTAACTTGGCCATGAAGATTGATATCTGTAAGGCTTTTGACACCCTTGATTGGTCTTTCCTTTGCAGAGTGCTTCAGGCTTTTGGGTTCTCTTCTGTTTTTATGGACTGGATGGACAGTATTCTTCGTTCGTCTAGGCTTTCAGTTCTTTTGAACCGGGTCCCAGAGGGATATTTTGGTTGTTCTAGAGGGGTTCGTCAGGGAGATCCGCTCTCTCCGCTTTTGTTTAGTATTGCAGAGGACTTCCTTAGTAGATTATTAACGAGGTTGGTGGGTTCTTCTCAGATTCTGCCGATTTCTTCCCCAAGGGGTTTTTTGGCTCCAACTCATTTGCTCTATGCAGATGATGTTTTGATCTTTTGCAGAGGCACTCAAAAGAATCTAAAGCATATCATGGGTGCTTTTGTAGATTATGGTGATATTTCAGGCCAGTTGGTTAACTGGGGTAAGTCTTCGATTTATTTCAGATCTTCTATCTCCCCCTCTCGGATTGGTAGTTTGCAGTCTCTGGTTGGTATGCAGATTGGGCATCTTCCGTTTTCTTATTTGGGTGTCCCTTTGTTTCGGGGTAAGCCTCGAAAAGCAGTGTTACGCCCTATTGCGGATAAAATCTTGTCTAAATTCGCTAAATGGAAGGGCAAGTCTCTCTCTCTGGCCGGTTGTGCTACTTTGATCAGGTCGGTCATCACTGGTTCATTTGTGCACTCTTTCATGATTTACAAGTGGCCTTCTTCTTTACTGTCACTTATTAACCGCAAGTTGAGAAACTTTTTATCGACTGGTTCCTGTGAGGAGACTAAGTTGGTTCGGGTTGCTTGGGATCGTTGTTGTAGGCCTTACTCTCAAGGTGGTTTTGGTCTGAAAGTTATTGGGTTGCTGAATGACTCATTATTGCAGAAATTCACTTGGAAGTTTATGATCTCTGATGGTTTTGCTTTCTCTTTTCTTCGGGAGAGGTATCTTAGGCATTTGCAGAGGCCTCATGGAGGGTATGTCACCTCCTCAATTTGGTCTTCTCTTCGATCTAATTATAGTTCCCTTCTTAAGGAAGGTATCTGGCTGATTGGCGAGAACTCTCAGAGGGACTTTTGGCGGGATAATTGGTTGGGGGTTCCCATTTTGGATCTTTAAGGGATTCCTGATTATTTAGCTAATCTGCTCCGAGCGAGGGTCTCGGATTTTTTCATCAAGGTAGATGGGTGCTAGACGATTGTTTCCGAGCACGCTTTCCGGATCTGTGTTTTCGGATTGATCGTATTGCAATTTCTCCTATTGTGGATTCTTTGGTTTGGGCTAATTCTCGGGATGGTCGTGTTTCTTGCAAGGCTGCTTATTCCCAGTTTCTCCGTGATATTCCTCAGGTTGTTTGGTGGAGAGATGTTTGGTCCCGTTTTATTCCCCCCTCTCGCTTAGCTTTGACTTGGCGTTTGATGTGGAAAAGGCTTCCTACTGAGGATCGCCTTTGAAGGTTTGGGTTCCAGTTGGCTTCTCGTTGCAGTATTTGTAGGGTTAGCAGTGAATCTGCAGATCATCTTTTTCTTCATTGTACCCTGGCGGTTGCTCTTTGGGAGGCGATTTTCTTGACTTTCCAGCAACGTGTCTCTACCGAAACTTGGCAATCATTCTTCTTACAGGCCATGTCGGTTTCCTTTAGTGAACAGGTCAGGATTTTATGGAAAGGGGCTATCCATGCAATGATATGGGGGGTGTGGACTGCTCGTAATCAGTGTATCTTTGAAGGGAAGTCGGTGGACTTTAGATCTGTCCTTTCTTTGGTCTGGTGTGCTGTTTCAGTGGCTAATCGCCTGGAGATTGGTTGTATGCATAACTGTATGGACGACCTTTTGATACTTCGTTGATTTGGTCTTCAGGGTCGCCCTTCTAAAGCCCCGGTTATCAAGAGTGTGGTTTGGTCCCCTCCGGCCCCCAGTTGGATCAAAGTGAATACTGATGGTGCTGCTATAGGCTCTCCAGGGGTTGGTGGTTGTGGTGGTATCTTTCGGAACTGTAAAGCCTTTGTGAAGGGTTGCTTTGCTATTCCTCTTAGCCAGGTTTTCGCTTTTGAGGCCAAGCTTCTGGCAGCCTCATTGGCCATTAATTTTGCTTGGAAGTATGGGTGGCATCGAATATGGCTTAAGAGTGATTCTTCTTATGTGGTTCAACTTCTTTCTTCTCGTTCTGAGTTGGTTCCTTGGAGGGTTCGTCAGGCGTGGCAGCGCTGCATCTTCCAAATCTCGCATATGGATTTTCAGGTTTCACATATTTTTAAGGAGGGGAATCAAGTTGCAGATGCGCTTTCTGAGCATGCTTTGGAGCTTCAGGTTGATTCTTGGTGGTTTTCTGCTCCGCCGTTCTGTTCTTCTTTAGTTGGCAATGACTGCATGGGTCGCGAGTCTTTTCGTTTTTCTTGATGTTTTCTTTTTCTTTTTGGTGTGGCCTGCGTGCCTCTTTTTGTTTGGGGTTGTTTTCCCTGGCTCTTTGTGCTTTGTTGCTTTTTGTCACCTTTTACTTTCTTTTATCTCTTTTATATATGGATACTATCTAGGGGTTTTTCAGCATATGATCGTTTGTGATGCTTTTTCCCCTTAGATTAGTCTAATTTTATTAAAATAAATAAATAAATAAATAAATAAAAGGTTCCGGTAATGATAAATAAATTCATAAACTTCATATTCTTGATGGGTAACCAAATTGTTTAAATAAAAATTGTGTAAAGTAAAATGCGTAATAATAAATGCGAAAAAAGTAAATCTAGAACTGCAGGTTCTGGTAGGTTGACATAGTCAATCTCATAAAAGCATATAAATAAATAAATGCGGGAAAGTAAATTGTGTAAAAGTAAATAAAATGCAAGAAGCTTCAGTCTCCAATAATAATAAATTCAGAACTACAGGTTCTGGTATTAATAAATAAAAATAAAAAAGCTTCAGGCTCCAGTAATAATAAATTCAGAACTTCAGGTTCTAATAATGAATCTAGAAACTTCAGGTCCCAGTAGTAATAAATTCAGAACTTCAGGTTCTGGGAATAACAGCATTCGTGCTGATAACGTGTTATAATAAAATTAAAATAATAGGTAATTGAAACATAATAGAAATGAGATGAATAATAATAAGATAAAGTAAATAATTATAATAAATAAATAAAACAAAATCGATGAAGAAATGTGAGATGAAGAGAAAATAGAAATAGGCGAGGTAGAAGAGAGAATATTGCCTTTTATATATGTATTCTAATAACAACAGTTTTCAACAACAACCAACACATCATTTACAACAAAAAACCACATATAGACAACAAAGAGAGGGGTAGTTGTTGTAATATTCTGCCACCTATTTAACTTAAACATCAACTAAAATAAATCAAGCTTCCACGTGTGTAAAAAATCACCACATGGTTTCTTTGACATGCATTGTGATAGGTGGAAATCCACCACTCTACAACAATATTTAAGTTTCTAGCAAACAATTTTAATTTTGAAGAAGTATGTGATAAGTTGCTGACTATCTTTTATTGGAAAAAGTGAAGTGAAAGTGCATGCTTCATATTCACCACGACATAAATAACGTCTACTAGCAGAAAAAATTAGATGAGAGTATCCAATCACACAACACTAGATTTTACGTGGAAAACTCAAAACAGGGAAAAATCACGGCCGTTACCACGACGAGAGAAAAATATCACTATGTAGAACATTATTACAACTACACAATTCCAATATTCTTTCTCTAACCTCAAACCCCAATTATAACCGAGCCTTACAGAGCCCAAGCTCACAATCGAGCTACATCCTAGGCATCAACTCATAGCTCTTTCCAGGTCCCTCTTTAGTGCACCCCCATATATTCCATTGATCTCCTCCCGAGTTTCTCCCTTGATATCCCTTAGGTCTCCTAACCCTAAATATCCCTTTAAGGTCACCCAAGGACTCACTCCTCAGATTCACCCACTCTCTAATGTTCTCAAGTGCCACTCAGGTTTCTCCAATTGTTATCCAACCAAGTGATGGCAACGGTCATGATTGATTTTGAGGTATTATTAATTTTCTTTTTGGCTTTTCCATGTCAAAAAGAGAGAGAAATTGATATGCCTATTTTCTATTAGCACATGGTTTTTCTTTATTATTTTGATGTTTTGTTGTAATTGGTATAAAAAACATGGATTATTTGTTATCATGTTTCTTTTATTTTTGTTATATTTCAACTTCTTGGCATGTAATAATAACTTTTATGAGATTTTATTTGTGTTGGATATTATGGGCATGTATTTTAGGGGAGTACATGTATCCATTTGTACTTAATTTTGTAGTTCGTTTGAGTTTGTGATTATGCTTGATCATATTATATTGCCAAATATTCTCTTGGATATATCTTATGCTTTGAGTTGACGTTTTCAGGTGATATACAAAAAGAAAAGAATAAGTTCTTATGTTGAAGATTAGATTAGGAAAAGAAGAGTAATGTGATGGAGAGATTTGCAATCAAATCTTCATATTTTCTTTATAAGTGTTTTTGTTGAGGGTTTTGACACAGAATAAGTCAAAGGAGGAGATTGTTAGGTTTATGTTTTGTGTTGGCAAAATTCCGTATCAAAACGGTTTTGTTTGTAACGATTAGTCTTCTAGGTTGCTCGTAAAGGATCAAGCTTCAACAAAGGAAGGAAGACTCTTCATGCAAATAAAGTCTTCAAGAGGTGTACGCTTCAATGACAAATTAAGGTAAAATGAGACATGAACCTCTTGCAAGCCTTTAGGTGCACACACAGAAACACTTCATGCATATGTGTCTCTACATTGTTGTCAAAATTTTATGTAGCACCCACATTCACATAACGTATGTTCATGCATTAGTTCATAAATATTCCTAGTCGAACATGTTCTAGGAATTAAAATTAAGGAATGACACACTTGAATGTGTTTGTGCATTTTGATGTTTGGTTTCATGTTCGCTAATTTTAATATTTGATTGATTTTATTTTTCGGTTGAATATCTCATCATGGAAATTATTTTCCTGAGATTATTCCATTTGTACGGGTTCAACTATGTTAGGTTTGTCCCTAGTTGAGTTCGAAATGATTCGGTATCTCACACAAGTGTTTTTGAGTGTTTTTGAGCCTTTTTGGGTTATTTTATGATTCGGGGGTATTTTGAGAAATTCAACAGAGATTAGGAGAATTTTCGAGTCCATTGGGACATTCTGTATGTTAGTCGAAGTCTAGGATCGATTTTGAAAGTGAGAATCGGTTTTTGAGCGTCGAGGGCAAAGTGACTTCGCAGCCCGTGTAGCCACACAGCCTTGGCGTGGGCAAGGACACACCATGCGTGGCTTTGTAGCCTGTGTGGCCATAGGGTCACGACGTGAGGAAGCACACACAATGGGAGCCTTGCTACCCACGTGAGCAAGGCCACGCTATGGCTCATGCGTCAAGCAGCATAGGCAGTGTGAGCTACCTTACATGCACGACCATGCATGGGAGCATGCTGCCTTGGCGTAGGGCACCTCACGGTAATGGCTCAAATGTCTCCAATGTCTCTCGTATCTTCAATCTTTGATTCCTCACTCATACAAACTCTGATTTGAATGATTCAAAGACCGAGAGATTCGTTTTTAAGAGCTCTACCAAGCGTAATCACTTTTAGAGTCAATTGTTCAAGTACTAGAGTGATCTACCCTAGTTTTGGTGAAGGCTTCTTCACATTTTCAAGGTATTCATCGAAATTTAAACTTGATATATTTTATCTTGCATGAATCCTAGTTTATGACTTTGATTTGAATGTTTGTGACTGAACATGCATTGATTGGTGGTATTTCTTTCAATATTAAACTAGATTAACTTTTGATTATAAGCTTAACATGTTTTCTAGCTTTATCTTAGAGTTAGGTATTTTTGAATATGTTTTAAATGCAGATTTGCTTTGATTTGTACTTAATTGAAATCTAGTTTCCATAGAGTATATTGATCATGTATTCTCTGTTGAATATTGTCATTTTAGACACTTAGATCAAGCCTTGTAAAAGGATTAAAAATCTCAATAAGATTTGGATTAGTCTATGTTGAGTGTGTACAAGCTTCCATTAGTGAAAGACATGAGGGTAGAGTAGTGTGGGACAGGCCAATAGGAGTTGGTCATGGATTTGATTGTTTGAGGGTGTACACATGATATGAACCTCACCAAGAGTGGTGAGACCCGGAACCAATATATGGTAACGAAGGATCGTTTTCTAGTTCTAGTTTAAGAATTAAGAAAATAATAAGGACCGCAACCCGTTATCTATATGGAGATAAGAACCAACGGTATCAAGAAGGTTGTAGATGCCACACTCAAGAACAAGAAAGAATGTGAGTGATAAGTCATGGTTTGAATGCCACAAGGTAGAACCTTGATAAGTTCATAGTTCAATGAACAACCAAGAGAAAAACGTTCTCTCAAATAATATTATTCCATTCCCAAAAAGACTTCTGAAAAATACATCACTGAGTCCCTTAAATACTAAAATATCTAAACCCTAAAAAAAGAAAGATAAAAGGATATAAACTACTCAGCAATTGATTGCTTTACAATTAGGAAAGTAAAGAGAATAAAACCAGCAACTAGTTGACTTTGTTTGGGAAACAAATCAACTATTTATTTGGAAAATAATTAAAATTAGGAAATATGCTAAAACTGGGACTCCTCCAACTACATGCAAATATGCTAAAATTAGGACTCTTCCATTCACACGGATTTAAGAATAAATTCGGACTCCTCCAACCTTAGCTTGTACTGCACGTGCAACAAGATAAATGGTCGAATTTGGGCCTGTTGTGATCTATTACGGATGACAGAGTCTTCATAACATCTATAGGTCTCATCTTGGGCTTTACGAAAACATATTATAATAGATGATACGACTCCCATATGCACTCCATAGAGGTCCAAGAAGTTCAGCCAGGCGTCCAGCTCAAGTCTTCGCGCAACAAGATAGATGTCCGAATTTTGGCCTGTTGTGATTTGTTACGTGTGATAGAGTCTTCATAGCATCTGTAGGGCTCATCTTGAGATTTCTAGAAACATATTATAATAGATGATCAAACCCCATATGCCCTTTGCAGAGGTCCACGAAGTTTAATTAGGATTTGGTCTTCACGTGGGCCGAACTTGGATTTCAGCAACTTAGAATCAGCCCCCATTAAATGCTTCTTTGATCCTCTTGGCCCTTGTATTTGGCCCAACTGGAATATGCAATGGATCTTTTGGTGATGCTTCTTGATTATCATCATTCCCCCTCTCTTCAAAAGGATTCGTCCTCAAATCTTCACCGTAACGTTGTTGATAGCTTGCGACACTTCATCAAAGTCTTGCAAAATCTAAACAAGAACACTAGACCAAGAAGTTGACTAATTTGAAAACAAGACCTTTTTGATCTCACTTTTTTTTTGCATAGAATTTCACTTGCTGTCTTTTTTTTTTTTTTTTTTTTCTCATCAGCCGAGATTTCTTTTTTTGCTGTTTCAATCTCTCTTTCTTTTGAACTCTCACTCTCCTTTTTTACATCTTTATTTTCTTTTAATCTCACTTTATCTTCATACACCTGTATTGGGGTTAAGGGTAAAAGAGTGATTCGCTTTTTATAGAGTACAAAGGAGTATCTATTTGTATAACAATCATGAGTTACACGCCTATCAAACTGCCATGGTCACCCCAAAAGGATATGGCTCGCATGCATTGGTACCACATCACACAAGACTTCATCTTTGTACTTTCCAATGGAAAAAGACACCAACACCTGTTTAGTTACCTTGATTTCTTCACTATCATTCAACCATTGTAGCTTTTAAGGTATTTGGTGTTTTAAACTGGCCAAATTCAGTTTTTCCTCCAAACTAGTGCTAGCCAAATTAGTAGAACTTCCCCCCATCAATTATCATGCTACATACCTTATCATTAACATGTCATCGGGTGTGAAAGACATTGTCACATTGTACCTCATGATCTTCCTTTGCTTGAGCACTAATAGCTATTCTTGCGACCAAAAACTCTCCATCTTTATGATCTTTGGAAGGTTTGGCCTTGGCCTTGTAACTAGACTGGTCATCACCCTCGTTCCAATTCAGTTCCCAAGATGAAGAAGAACCCGAATGTTGCCCAACTCGTGTGGAACCCTTCCTCTTCAATCGTTGATCAAACATCTTCCCCAACCGATCAAACTTTTGTACCATAGCTTTGTAAAAAAAAATTGATATCAATCGTTTTCGGTAAATCGTCAGACATTTTTGTTTTTTTTTTTTAATTTATTTTTTGTAACGGATCTGATCAAATTTATTTTTTTTGGTAACAATTATGATCAACTTTTTTTTTGTAACAGATCTGATCATTTTTTTTTAATCGGAATCTGATCAAACTTTTGTTTTTGGTAACGGATATGATCAACCTTTTTTTTTTTGATCAAAGGAAATAAAAAGAAATTAAAAAAAAGGATAGATCAAACTTGATTTAGAAGCTTAAGCTCTGATACCAACTGATATGAACCTCATCAAGTCATACGAACCACACCAAGAGTAGTGAGACCCGGAACTAATATATGGTAACGAAGGATCGTTTTCTAATTCAAGTTTATAAATAAAGAAAATAAAAAAGGACCGCGACCCATTATCTATATGGAGACAAGAACCAACGGTATCGAGAAGGTTGTAGACTCCACACTCAAGAACAAGAAAGAAGGTGAGTGATAAGTCAAGTTTGAATGCCACAATATCTAAAAGAAAACGTTCTCTCAAATAATATTATTTCATTCTAAAAGTCTGCTGAATAATACATCATTGAGTCCCTTAAATACTAAAATATCTAAAACCTAGAAGGGAACAAATATTCGGCAATTAATGCCCTACAATCAGGAAAATAAATGGGCAATTAATGCCTTACAATAAGGAAAGAAAATAAAGATTAAAACATGCAGTTAGTTGACTTGCTCCCTATTTAGAAGGCTAAATTTTGGAAACAAATCAGCCCCTTACTTTCGGAAATAAATCAGCTCTTTATTCTTTGAAACTAAAAAGAAAAAAGCTAAAATTGAAACTTCTCTAACCTTAACTTGTACCACACGCCCAAGCCCTAGCTTGGTCTTCATTTGGGCTGAACTTGGACATCAACAAATCATATCTGCCCATTAAATGCTTCATTGATCCTCTTGGCACCTTGTAATTGGCCCAATTGTAACATGGAATGGATCCGTTGGTGAAGCTTCTTAGTTCTCATCACCAAGAGTTGAGACCCGGAACCAATATATGGTAACGAAAGATCGTTTTCTAATTCAAGTTTATAAATAAAGAAAATAAAAAGGACCACGACCCGTTATCTATATAGAGATAAGAACCAACAGTATCAAGAAGGTTGTAGATGCCACAATCAAGAACAAGTAAGAAGGTGAGTGATAAGTCAAGGTTTGAATGCCACAAGGTAGAACCATGATAAGTTCATAGTTCAATGAAGAACCAAGAGAAAAACGTTCTCTCAAATAATATTATTCCATTCCCAAAAAGTCTTCTCAAAAATACAGCAATGAGTCCCTTAAATACTAAAATATCTAAACCCTAAAAAAAAAGATAAAAGGAAATAAACTACTCAGCAATTAATTGCTTTACAATTAGGTAAGTAAAAAGAATAAAACTAGCAACTAGTTGACTTTGTTTGGGAAACAAATCAGCTATTTATTTGGAAAACAATTAAAATTAGAAAATATGCTAAAATTGGGACTCCTCCAACCACACACAAATATGCTGAAATTAGGACTCCTCCAATCACACAGATTTAAGACGAAATTCAAACTCCTCTAACCCTAGCTTGTACCACACGTGCAACAAGATAGATGGTCTAATTTGGACCTTTTGTGATCTGTTACGAATGACGGAGTCTTCAAAACATCTATAGGTCTCGTCTTGGGCTTTACGAAAAAATATTATAATAGACGATCCAACCCATAATCACTCTGTTGAGGTCCACGAAGTTCAGCCCGGCATCTAACCTAAGTCTTCGAGCAACAAGATTGATGGCCAAATTTGGGCCTATTTTGATCTGTTATGTATGACGGAGTTGTCATAATATCAGTAGGGCTCGTCTTGAGCTTTTGAGAAACATATTATAATAGATAATCTAACCCCATATGCCATCGGTAGAGGTCCATGAATTTCAACTCGGATTCGGTCTTCATGTGGGCCGAAATTGGACTTCAGCAACTCAGAATCAACCCCCATTAAATGCTTATTTGATCCTCTTGGCCCTTGTATTTGGCCCAACTGGAACATGTAATGGATCCTTTGGTGATGCTTCTTGATTCTCATCAACACATTATTCAACTAGTGGAGAGTGTTGTAGTGGTTGTGGATTCGATCCGTGTGTTAGGTTCTGGTTTTGTGTTGGCTTAATTCCATAACAAAACTCTCTTTGTTTATATTGATTAATTGCTTAGGTGATTCATGTTTGGTTTGAGCTTTAAAGGTGGATAGCAACTTCTCATGCAAATTTGTTTGCAAGAGGACTGAAACTAATTTGGCGTGTCTAAATTTACCTGGGGGGGGTGGTGAATAGGTTTTAATCAAGTTAATTACAACTTTTATTGATTAGTCAGTATTCAAAAATTCACCTAATCTAAGCAAAATACAATCAACTAATTCTAAGTGCGGAAAAAAATAAATTGCAAGTTGATTAGTTTACGTCAAAAACCCACGACTGGGAAAAACTCACGGGCTAATATTCTACCTCTACTATTCTAAAGGGATGAGTGAGTGTATCACCCTTCGCAAGTGCACGAGTCGTTCAACTCTTATAGGGTGTACAAGTATGGGTTATCATTCCCACGAGAGATAGGTAAATTATAAAATTAGAATCATTAGTCTAATGCAATATTTAAATTATGATTGAGATTAATGAGAGAAGGATGCTAGGGGAAATATGATATTAACAAGGATGCACCACCTAACAACTACTATTATGCATTTGAAATCAAAATCACTTAAGCTAGTTCCATTTACAATTAAAAGCAATTCAACAAATCGGCCCAAGTATCCTCTAAATTCCTATGAAATTCCCTTAAAGCAATAGTGTTTTATACCTAGAAGGAGGGTGAATAGGTATAGTCTCAAATTCTTCCAATATTAAAAAGAAAAGCGGAATATAAGAATGAGATGAATACTTGAAATGATACAGCAATTGTATAGAAAGAATCAATGCATGTGAATCATCAACATAAAAAAGAGTCAATACTAGTAAAATATGGAAGATTAACAAAAACTTAAAGCGAAAAAAAAGGACACAATATTTTAACGTGGTAAAACCTCAAAGAGGAAACATCCACGGGTTGATACCACAACTACCGACAAAGCAATCCACTAAATGAAAAGGTCTTACACACTCAAGGCTATCAACACGAGATATCCACCCTAAGCTATCAACAACTAATCTACCCTCAAGGCGAAGTGAACTACCTAGCCTACTCTCTATCTAAGATGTGTCATACACCTTTAGAGAGCAACTCCCTATCCAAGGCTAACAAGCCTCTAGGAAGATTTCCTTACTTAGCAATCTAGATCAAGGTGATCCTAGTTAAGCTCTCTAGCTCAACTATCCGAAGTACAAAACTCCTTGCTAAGACTTTTGCTTATCTATCCGGAAATCATTTCTAGCCAAGTCTTCTTGCTCAATACAAAGCTTCACTCACTTTGAAAGAGACTTCAACCTATTACAAGGCAATGATCTAAGTGAAGTACACACAAGCAATATGATGCAATCACAAACAAATAGAGCAAGTAGATCAAACATATCAAACATACTCTATGAACATGCAACTAGAGAATCAAGATTATGGCTATCACAACTCAATCACAAAACATATCTAGAAACCTAAGCATGTGAATCAAACAAGAACTAGACTATAGAATATCACAATCAAAGTATTCTAGCTCTTAGAACATGTAACTAAACCAAGAAATCAACAATCAAGCTTAAGATCACAATGTATTTCTAGAATCAAGTTCATGTTGTTCAAGTTTATCAAAAATATGTTTATATGAAATCACAAAAGATAAACTCAAAAATCAATCGATCATATAACCCTAGCATATGAATTAACATCATTCATATTACTTTTCATCAATCAAATAAGAAGATTAAAGAGATGATCAACAATGAAAGTAAGAAGAAGATGGATCACTTACAAACATAAATCTTGGGCTGAGATTTGATCACAGCAAAAAATCATGAAGTCAAATGGATGGCTGTAAAAATGCTTGAGGTTTGCAGCTGTCATCAAGAACAACATTTTTGGCTTTTGAATCAAATGATTCAGAGTTAAAATGAGAAATATATGATTGAATCAAGATACTAAAAACATAGATAAAATTCTACACAATTTCTTTTCTTCTCAATTTTTTCAAGTTATGTTTGGAGGGAAGGAAAATTGTATTTAAAAGAGAGAGAGAAAGAAAGCAACCGACCAATCAAGGCTGGCCATGTCACCTCCACATGTGGGGCGCATGTGCCACATATGGGTAGAGAGGTACCCTGGCTGTATGGCACAAGTGGCCTCCTAAGCATGGCCTTTGGCCATGAAAGCTCCTCTCGCACTCCGTACGCATTCTTCGGCCAAATCTGGGCCACCAAACTTTGATTTAGAATCCATTTTCAGATTACAAATCTTGACTCCCTCATGCACAACGATGACTATGAAACTTTAACAAAAGGTTGAGAATTTATTTTGGAAAATGACGATGAAGACAAACTCAATGAATGAAAATGCAAAGTGGCTTGAACACTTCCTTATGGTTTGATAATTGGCACCCTGATGGCCCTATTTGTACGAAATGGAGTTCCCGTGTTATCTATGATTCTGGTCTCCCTATCAATGCTAAGGTTAATACCATTGTCCTTGGTGATATTTGGAGATGGCCTGTTGCTATGTCAATTGATCTTGCTGAAATAACGAGTCGAATGCCTTCTTACAATCAAAACTCCATTATGGATGATATTATTCGGTGGCTCCCCTCTCCAAATGGCATTTATTCTACTGCTTCAGCTATGGAGTCTCTACGAACCCATCACTCTCTTGTTCCCTGGCTTAATATTGTGTGGTTTCCTCAAAATATTCCAAGGATGGGTTTCATCCTTTGGTTGGCTATTAAAGGGAGGCTTTCTACCTTGGACCGTGTTCAGCGCTACAATCCTCAAGTTATTGCTACATGTGTCCTTTGCAATTCTCAGAACGAAAGTCATGCCCACCTTTTCTTTGAGTGTTTGTATAGCAAAGCCATTTGGACTGATCTCTTGAACAAGTGTGGTTGTAATTAGATTGGTCTTAGCTGGAATGATTTAATTGATTGGATTTCTATTCATTGGAAAGGGAACTCTCCTTCCACTATGACTAAAAAGCTTTGTCTTGCGGTGGCTATCTATTTTATTTGGAGAGAGCGTAATTGTCATATTTTTAAGAGCTCTAGAAGACCTAATGCAGAGGTTGCCCAGACCATTATTGACACTATTCGTAGTCGGCTCTGTTCTATTAATTTGAAGGATTGTCCTCTGATTGCTATGAATTGGAATGTCACCTCTTGATGATCCTTATGTTGTTGGCTATTTCTTTTGTATTTTTTTGCTTTGTTAAAGCTTTTGTTTAGCTCTTGTTTTTGAGCTTGTTGTTTTGTGCTTTTGTTGAGCTTGTTTTGGGCCTTTGTGCTCTGGTTCCTTTGTTTCCTGGGGTATGCCCCTTGTATTTGTACAGTCTTCCTTTTTTTCTATGATACTATTTATTTACCAAAAAAAAAAATGCAAAGTGGCATAACTACGTCGTATGGACTCGAAACTTAATGAATGAGTAACCTAAATGACTGAGACTCAATAAGAAATCAATTAAGATCATGTTCAAGTCCAAAATATAAGAAACACAAACAAATAAATACTATGTAACACAAGCAGGCCATATCTAAGCGATAGTGAGAAAACATGAAATTCTACAAGATTGTCAACAACGAGATAAATGCATGTGCACACTAAATGTGTGTGAAAGTGTTAATCCAAATGTTTGAACTATGATACAGGAACACACATGTATGAATTTTGTGTGTGCGCGCTTACGTCTTCCAAGAGGAAGAAGAGTCTTGATACCTTAGCATCCAAGTATGCTATGCTCCCTTTGAAGACGAAATTCACACAAGATGTGTTTCTTCACCTTTGATGCTTCTTTCTTCCAAGAATCACCTAAGCAATAACTAACGCAAATATAGAGAGTTTTGCAATGGAATCAAGCCAACACAAATAAAGGATCTTACAATCTCCCCCTTTGACTATTCCATGGCAAAACCTCATATTCACCATACATTGATCACTCCAAGAAACTCAATGTTGATAGCATTCTCTCATCCTCACATTAAGAAGAGATCCCTAGACTAAAAGATCTTCAAGTCTTCTTGAGTCTTCAAGAATCCCTTCTTTGAACTTCAAAGTGCCTATGAGAAAAGAAGCAACCAACAAGAGATCCCTTCTTTGAACTTCAAAGTGCCTATGAGAAAAGAAGCAAACCAACAAGAGATCTTCTTCCACAGAAAAATGGTGAGATATTATCACAAAAACAAATAATAAAACTTCCCTTATCTCATACAAAAAATGCATTATCTCACGCGTATGAATGTTTCCACATCAAAAGCTCTCCCTAAGATCCTTAACATAATAAGGCAAGAATTCTTTTCTCCCCCTCAAGACAAGAATTCTCCCCATTAAGACAAAGTCTCCAATAAGCACAAAGAGGTACAAAACTCACACAATTGGAGCATTTCTCCATATTGAACATGGTGGGGTTTCTCCCTATAGTGATGTTTCTCCCCTTATATGGTGAGGTTTTTCCCCTTTTTTGTCAAGGAATAGACAAAGGGCACAAGAGATGAAGAATGAGATATTAAGTAAACAAATCGTATAAAAAACGTAGTTGAATAAACTAAAGCTCCCCCTTAATATATGCTCCACATATTATCACCAAGTAGATTTGTTCACAAGGAACTCACATATTCACACATTCAAGCAATAAGAGAAAATATTTCATCACTTTTCAAAGTCCAAGAGAGAATCCTAGATTTTCATTAATCTCTTAAAAATATTCTCACATTGCTAATGAATCAAGCACATAAGCAAAATATATATGTGTGTGTGTGAATGCTTCTCACATATATAGAAGGAGTAATTGTGATATCAACATGCAAACAATTTTCACACCTATCCAACTAAAGCATTTCCAAAAACAGGTAAAATCGATATTCATCTGTGTTTTTACTTTAAAAGAATAGTTATCAACATGTGAACATGAGTGTGCATGTGGCTCATTTTCACGTTTCCATTTGTCGACCCAAGCTTTTCACAATTCTCAACTATACACCATTAAGTCTTTTGTTTTTCATTTCTTTTAGGCTTAGAATCAAAGATTTTTTTTTTTTTTTAATGACTCTTTTCAATGCTTCTTTGATTTTACTAAAAAAAACATATACACCTCTTGGCGGCTTTCACACATCACAAAGGCGTAGCCCTTTCCAACATTGGGCAACTTCACAACCAATTTATGTAGCCCTTTCTAAGAAGGTGCTCGTTGAATACTATGTAGTGCCGAAGCAAAATGGATATATATCACAGGTAATTTATCATGTACTAAACAGTAGGCTTCTAGATGCATCCATTATCTACACTTATTCAAACACATATACTCAAAACTAAAACATATAAGAGAAGCATTTGTGCACTTTTCAAAAACAAGATTTTCAAGCTCAAGTGCATGATCTAGAAACAACAAGAGTTATTAAATTAAGATCATTACTTCTCAAGTGAGTAGCTCTCAAAGATATTGATATTCAAATAAAGTTTTGCTCATCAAGCCACTCACAATCACACAAGCACATCAATCAACACAAATCATGTCAATGGACATTCTAAGACTTTTAAACCTCTATTTGTCCAAGGGCTTGGTGAACAAGTCTGGAAGTTGATTTTTAGTAGGCTTATGCTCTATATTAACAGTAGAATGTTCAACTAGATCTCTATTGAAATGGTGCCTGATCAGGCCAAAATTGGTTTGATTTTGGCCCTCATTTCCGTTTCTTTTTGCTTGATTCTCGGGCATTTCCCCGTGTTTAATGTTGTTAAATTGAGTGTTTCAGGTTTTATTAGGTTTCAGAAGCAATTGAGATAAAGGTGGAGGACTTGTGCGAAAATGTCTCACAAATGAGAAGAAACAGGGCATTTTCGCCACTTGGACATAAGAGGGCGCCACTTGAGCGCCATGGCGACAGAAGAGTTCCCAAAGGCATCAGAAGGTCGCCACTTGGGCGCCACTTGAGCGCCATGGCGACAGAAGGTCACAAAAACAATCAGGTGGGGTCGCCACTTGGGGTCGCTCTGGCGACCTTCCTTGCAAGTGGCGACCTAGTGCACTCAAGGCATGGTCGCCACTTATGGTCGCCAGAGCGACCTTGATGGTACAAATGGCGACCTCTTCACATTTCCAAGGTCGCCACTTATGGTCGCCAGAGCGACCTAGAGGATACAAGTGGCGACCTCTACACATTTTGGTCATGATCGCCACTTGACAAGTAGCGAGAAAGATGGTTTTCAGAGCGACCTTTTCATCTAACCGTTTTACGCTCCATGGTCGCCATAGCGACCAAATAGCGACCAAGGCTCCACATCAGCGAATCAAGTCGTTACCAGTACATGTCCATGAGTGAGTATATATATGGAGCGTCTCTTCATTTTCAAGTATCGAAAATCAGAGCAAAAATTCAGAGAATCTTCATTTCAGATCTAGATCATCATCCATGGAACATTATTCATCATCCTCCATTTCTCTCCTTGAACTCATCTAATCCATCCAACCCTCAACACAAAACCTTGATTACTTCACTACATCATTCCTCATCCCACCATTTCTCCACCAAAATCCTTAGTAACTTTCCACCAAAACACCCACATTCCAAGACATTTCCTCAACCTCCATTCCTTGCATCTAGGAGCATAGAGGAGAAGAAGGATTAAGCTTAAAGAAGGTGACCCAAGGGTTATTTCCTTATCATTTACTTCTTTTCATTTATTGCAATTATGTGTAACTAAACCCCTAATCTAGGGGATAGATTTGAGGAACAATTGGTTGTGGGTTTAGTCTAGCTTGTAATGAATCTCTTATGTGTTCTATTCATTCAATTTAATTAGATTCCATTCATTATAATTGACTTGTATATCACTTGTTGATTGCTATCTTGAGTGGAATAATTTGTTATATATTCACATGTGGATTGACAATCTTTGTGTGATTAAGAACCCATTGGATAGGATAGATTAGTGGTGGGTATATCAACCCCATTAATCTAAGCCTCTAAGTGGTTAACATAATGAGATTGGTACATTAATGATGCTAGTAGCTTACCCACATCCAAGTATTAATCGATCTATTCCCTAGTTCTCTCATTAATTGATTTTATCACTATTCTTATCAAGGTGTTGAGTATTCTATTTTTCATAACATTTTTGTGTATTTTCATTTGAGTAGTTTAGCATTGGTGGCTTTAGAAACCACACATTTATCAAACACTATGATTTGTTTTATTGTTCTAAGATTAGTCAATTTATCTAATTAACACTTCATTCCCTGTGGAACGAACTTGCTCACTATTTTGCTATCAAATCACATTTTAAAAGGATTAAGTGGCTTTAAAAGAGTTTTCAAGAATCAACCAAAAACCATTATTATTACTATTTTGTTGAGTACATAAACGACCTCATCAGTGCCTAATATCAATGTGCTTTGTGCGGGAATGTTGAACCGGATTTTTAAAGATGTTAATGGCACTTAAGTTATCACAATAAAGTGTCATTTTTTCCTTGTTCTATCTCATAATCCTTAAGGATTTGTTTCATCCAAAGTAATTGTGTGCATGTACTTCCGGCCGCAATGTACTCGGCTTCAGAAGAAGAGAGGGAAACAAAATTTTGTTTCTTACTAGGTCAAGAAACAAAGTTATTTCCAACATAAAAGCAACCACCAGATGTGCTTTTACGATCATCTATGTTTCCCGCCCAATCGGCTTCACAATAGCCTATAAGGATATCATCGGTATTAAATGAATAAAATAGACTAAGATTATGAGTTTCTTTGATGTACCTAATGATCCTCTTGACGGCTTTTAAGTGAGATTCCTTGGGATAGGCTTGGAATCTAGCACACAAGCCTACACTAAAGCAAATGTCCGGTCTACTAGCCATTAGGTAAAGTAGACTACCAATCACGCTTCTATAAAGGCTTTGGTCAACACTTTTTCCCTTTTCATCTTTGTCAAGTTTAAGAGTGGTGCTCATGGGAGTTTCAAAATCATTTCCATTTTCTAGGCCAAATCTCTTAATATGATTTTTAGCATATTTAGATTGATTCAACATTATGCCTATGCTAGTTTGCTTTACTTGCATTCCTAGAAAGTAATTTAACTCACCCACCATACTCATTTCAAATTCACTTGGCATCACACTTACAAATTCATCAACCTTGGTTTTATTAGTAGAGCCAAAAACAATGTCATCAACATATATTTGTGCAACAAAAATGTCATGGTCATGATGTTTGATAAACAATGTTCTATCAATGCCACCTCTCCTATAATGGTTATCAATAAGGTATTGAGTTGAACTTGTTTATGGCCATAAAGAGCCTTTTTCAATTTAAATACATGATTAGGAGAGTGTGGGTCTACAAAACCCTTAGGTTGTTCAACATAAAAATTTTCTTGAAGGTATCCATTTAGAAAATCACTTTTGACATCCATTTGAAATAATTTGAACTTTTTAATGCATGCAATGGACAACAAAAGTCTAATGGACTCGAGACGAGCAACTGGTGCAAAAGTCTCATCAAAGTCTACACCCTCAACTTGAGTGTAACCTTGAGCCACTAGTCTTGCTTTATTTCTCACAATCTTACTACTTTCATCGGTCTTATTCCTAAAAACCCATTTAGGGCCAATTACATTTATATCTTTAGGTCTAGGAACCAAGGACCACATTTCATTCCTCTCAAATTGATTAAGTTCATCTTGCATATCCCCAACCCAATATTCATCAACAATAGCTTCGTTAATATTTTTGGGTTCAATTTGAGAAGTATAGAAACCATAAGAAATTTGGTTAGCAATTTGATTTCTAGTTCTAACCCCTTCATTTAAGTTACCTATGATGTCATCTTGATAATGTAAGTTACGAAGTCTAGGATGAGGAGAATTTTAAACAACTTGGTCATTTTGTTGATTATCATTTAAAACATTTTCCAATCCTTGACTTTGAACTTCAATACAACTATCTTTGTCATCATCTTGACTAGATTCACTACTAGCCACATCAATAGGTGCAATATTGTCATTAATATATTAATATAATTAAATAGCCCATTGAATTTTTTTTAAGAAATAAACTTAATTATTATTTCTTTAAGAGTAAAAATGTACTTTTTTCTTCCTTGCTAGTGAAAAAAAATAATAATTAAATAGCCCATTAAATAAATAATGTGCAAATTATATTCTTAATATATTAAATACAATTCTAAATGGACCCACAAATAGTCCGGTAGAATATATTAAGTGATTTATGCAAGTCCGTGCGGATTGGGGAACTTGGCGGGCCTATCTAAATTTAAGCTTCAATAGATATAACCCAATCACAATCAACAAATGATTCACTTAGGTTCAATATATTAATTTTAGTTCATTCCACTAAAGAACTAAAATTGCACTCTTAAATAAAGATGGAATAAGTTAACGATACTCATTCATACCCTAGACAATCATATGGGAGATAGTGAATCCTCTTGAAGAATATCAGTAATCGCCAAGAGCTCATAGACCGCCTATAGCTCTCCAAGTTACCATATTTACTCATATGACCACACTTTCAACTTGGATATATATTATGACTTATCCAGAAATCATCTTTCAATAGACACTATTGAAAACTCAACATTAAGATTTCATATGCAAAACCACAAAGCATCCATATGATGATATTCTACTCACATTTAATAAATGGAGCCACGATGTCCATATCTATTAATGAAGTCCTCTATCGATTAACAAATGAATACCACCAAACTATCGAGGATAGACTATGCTATATAATCGTACTCATTGATAGCTCAAATGATAACACTTGCAACCATAAGTGTAGGAAAAAAAAATACGTGCACACAGCGGAAGCGAGACTAAAAAACAATTTAGTATGTTTTAAAAAAAATTTCCATATTGAACCTTAACCCTTTAATTAATTAATCATACATATGAAAAGATGAAATACCTTTGTCGTGTGATCCGATTGACTAACGTCGATGGTAATCTGCTAGATCTTCCAAAGCCGATCACAAACGTGAATCACCTAGGAGCGTGGTCTCCCTTCTTTGAATTGTGAACCTGAGAATGGACGAACAAACACTTTTTCTGATTTTGTTAGTCACTATAAGCTCCAAAAGTTGGCTAAGAATGTTCCGGTCACTTTTGAATTCACAATCCTAGGATTCAAATTCACGTGAACCTAATTCGAAAGTGTGTACAAGATCTCTTGATGTCAAGATCACTAGTACACTATCGAAGCTAGAACAATTCTTCTCTCACAAAACACCTTGGCCGAATTCTCACTAGTAAAAAGAGTAGGATTTTTTATTTTTCCTTTTTGCCAAAGAAAATAAATTCTTCTCAAAAGAAAAACTAGGGTTGGCCAAAAATTCTCACTATATATTTATAGTGACCGAATTTTCTGCCCTAGATATTTTAGGGTGGCCAAAAATCCTCCCTAGTTTATTTTGGGTTTCTGAATTCTTACCTTGTCCAACAAGGTGATCACCAAAGTCCTTTTCCAAATAGGATATAAAGACTTCTTTAGAATTATAACCCTAATCCAACTCTTTTGTGTATTTGTGACTAAATAAAAGACTTCATAATTTGACTAAACTAATAAAGTCTTTTACTTTTAATATACTACTAATAGTAGTATACAACTAGGAAACATATTTCCTAATTAGAAAAAGATTTGATTCTTAATTAAATAATTAATTAACATATTAATTAATTTCCATTTAATTAAATAATAAAACAAAACAATATAATGGGCTTATTACTACCCATTGCCGCCCATGACAAGAGACTTGGGCCTACATATTGTTTTCTTATTTTATTTAATCCATTTGGACTTTAATAAAAAGCCCACATGTGAACTAGACCCATTCTTACTCAAAGAAACAAACCCACATGTGATCGAACCAAAATTGGTATGATTTTGGTCCCTAATTCCTTCTCCTTTTACTTGATTCTTGGGCATTATCCTATGATTTAATGGTGTAAATTAAGTGTTTTCAGGAATTTATAGAATTCAGGGGCATTGGAGTAATTTTGGTCATTTGGGGCTAAAAGTGTAAATTATTGAAGGAAGATTGAATTTATTGTGATATTGGAAGAGATCAGGGGGCTGTCAGTAATTCGCCAGGCAAATCAGCAGTAGCTCGCCACGTGGCAAAGAAGAATCAAGCTTCGGCCTCTGATTGCACCCTAGCCCATTTCTTTATGCACCCCAACAAGCTGCAGCAGCGTCACGTCATTTAATAAAACGATGCATTTCACTCCACTAAGTGCACCCCACTTGCTTGCTAAATGCACCCCAAAAAGAAGATAGCAGCCTTGCCACGTCATTTAATGAAATGGTGCGTTTCACTCTTCAAAATGCACCCCAGGTTCTTTCTAAACGCAGCCCTGTTAAAGACAAAAAGAGCAGTTGCTGTGTGCACCCACTTTACCTGCTAAATGCACCCCCCTTTTAGGCAAAATTGGAGCAGCTATGTGCACCCCAAACACTATTCACCTTCTTCTTCCTCCCACACGAGCAGACCAAAATTTTGAGCCTAAAGCCTAAAACGTCGTCGTTTTGTTTCCACATTTTCTGACTTATATCCGGCCACTTTTTGGCCGGAATTAATGCCAAACCCAACAGGAATCCGGTCGTTCAACTTCCGGGCCTCCATATGGCCGGAATCTCCTCACCCAAATCACACCCAATTTTCCCTAAGTCGCCCCCAAGCCTAAATCGCGACCAAACCACATAAATCGAGGTCGCGGTTTGCATTTCGAGGTCGCCATGGCGACAGGGAGTTGTTTTGGCTCCAGAATCGTCGCCATTTAGGGTCGCCACAATGTCTCCATTTGAGCAAAGAGCGACCTCTGCTCTGTGATTTTCTGATTGGGTGGTAAAATTACAAAATGACCTACTCTATTGGACTAAATGGTAATTTGCCATGGTCAGGGGTGTTTTGGTAATTTGCCACCCGAGACCTAATTTGAAAAACGTATAAATTCATCACATTTTTTCTCTTTTAGACAACTCTTGACCACCAAGAAACCTCCTTTCTCCACCATTCCTTTTCTCTTCATTTTCTCTTCTACCTAAACTTAATATCTAGATTACTTCCCCTAATCATTCCTTTTCTTCCCATCTTCTCCACAAATCTCCTTAGTCACTTCCCATTTGACTCCACCTATCTAGACACATCCTTATCATCCACTCTTTACACAAGGAGCATCAAAAGCAAGGATAGGATCAAGCTTACAAAAGGAGACCCATGGGTGATTTCCTAATCTTTTACTTGCCTTCCCTTTGATTGCAATATGTGTAATTAAATCCCCTTTCTAGGGTTTTGATGTTAGAATATTTGGATTGGGATTTGCTTGAGCTTTAATATATTTTAATTTCTATTTGTGTTCTATTCATTTTATAATTAGATTCTTTGCATTATGTAATTGACATGTATACCCACTAGTTGATTATAATCTTGCTTAGGATAATTTGTTATATAATCTTGATTGGATTGACAACCTTGATGGATTGAGAACATAGTGAATAGGATAGATTGTCAGAGGGTATATCAACCACGATAATCTAAGCCGTTAATTGTAACAAACCGATGGTTTGTTCCTGCCGTGACCCCCTTTCCTTAATCGGTTAGGCATTGCGGTGGGAAGTTGTTTAAGGTTCATAATAATGGCCTAAACACATTTTAGAAATCAATTGGTTAACATTTATGAGATTCGTTCATTAAGGTAACTTGATAAGCATTTCCCGTAATTCATTTGTGATCCCATTAATTCCCTAGCTATTCTCTTAATTATTAATTCCATTTATCTTATCTAGATTTGTTAAGTATTCTTTTATTAGTTTATTAGGTTTATCTTTCATGTATGTTTGATGGCTTGACAACCCATTCACTCATCCATATTTTTATGATTTACTTTATTTGCATTTTTTAGATTCGTTAATTTATTCAACTAATCACTTTTATTCCCCGTGGAACGAATCCTACTTGCCACTTTACTAAATTTCTATCTAAGTGGTGAAAATCGGTTTTCTAAAAGATCACATTTAAATATCATTTTGTTGAGTACACAAACGACGCTCATCAACATGCCTTTCATTAATATATTAATATAATTAAACAACCCATTAATTAAATAATGCGCAAATTATATTCTTAATATATTAAATACAATTCTAAATGGACCCACAAATAGTCTGGTAGAATATAACAAGTGATTCATGCAAGTCCGTGCAGATTAGGGATCTTGGTGGGCCTATCTAAATTTAAGCTCCAATAGACATAACCCAATCACAATCAACAAATGATTCACTTAGGTTCAATCTATTAATTTTAGTTCATTCCACTAAAGAACTAAAATTGCACTCTTAAATAAAGATGGAATAAGTTAACGATGCTCATTCATACCCTAGACAATCATATGGGAGATAATGAATCCTCGTGAAGAATATCAGTAATCGCCAAGAGCTCATAGACCGCCTATAGCTCTCCAAGTTACCATATTTACTCATATGACCACACTTTGAACTTAGATATATATTATGACTTGTCTAGAAGTCATCTTTCAATAGGCACTATTGAAAACTCAACGTTAAGATTTTATATCCAAAACCACAAAGCATCCATATGATGATATTCTACTCACATTTAAAAAATAGAGCCACGATGTCCATATCTATAAATCAAGTCCTCTATCGATTAACAAATGAATACCACCAAACTATCGAGGATAGACTATGCTATATAATCGTACTCATTGATAGCTCAAATGATAACACTTGCAACCATAAGTCCATCACTTATCTCAGGATTAAGATAGACTCTCCGATTGTCCTGATAATGAAAAGACTTTTATCTATTGACGGTTCTAGAAAAAGTATTTCATTATGATCCGGTTCAATGCACCTAGTGCATTATATTTTTTTACTCAAAGACCCTTCGATGATTTTAGACTCATCTCAACACATTTGATCCCACTCAAATGCTAGTAAAAGAATTCTACAACTTTAACAAGATAAAAGTGCCTAACCTTTAACTTAAGTTGTGAACGTTATTCAAGGCTAACTAAAGAATTGTGTCTACCTCATACATATCCAGATGTACGAAGAATTCTTCTTTCCTCATAGTCTTTTGACCTTATGATTATTTACTTTGACAATTATAATAATAAATGCTATATAAGATTTTGTTAACTAACGGAAATCACTTTATTAATATGAAAAGATTGTCAAGTACAACATTACACTCTTGCTATTGAGCATAACCCTAACAATAAGTCCATCATTTATCTCAGGATTAAGATAGACTCTCCGATTGTCCTGATAATGAAAAGACTTTTATCTATTGACAGTTCTAGGAAAAGTATTTCATTGTGATCCTGTTCAATGCACCCAATGCACTATATTCTTTTACTCGAAGATCTTTTGATGATTTTAGACTCATCACAACACATTTGATCCCGCTCAAATGCTAGTAAAAGAATTCTACAACTTTAACAAGATAAAGGTGCCCAACCTTTAACTTAAGTTGTGAACGTTATTCAAGACTAACTAAAGAATTGTGTCTACCTCATACATATCAAGATGTACGAACAATTCTTCTTTTCGCATAGTCTTTTGACCTAATGATTATTTGTTTTGACAATTATAATAATAAATGCTATATAAGATTTTGTTAACTAATAGAAATCACTTTATTAATATGAAAAGATTGTCAAGTACAACATTACACTCTTGCTATTGAGCATAACCCTAACAATCTCCCACTTGCGCTATAGCAAATGTGTCATGTCTCTCATTCCCATGTTCTCTAGGTGCCCATCAATACTCTTCTGTGGTAGAGCCTTTGTGAAGGGATCTGTTAGATTTTCTGCCGACGTGATTTTGGCAATCGTCACGTCACCCCTATGAACAATCTCCCTAAGAAGATGGTACTTCCTTTCAATGTCTTTTCCTCTCTTATGACTTCTTGGTTCTTTCGAATTAGCCACTGCTCCACTGTTGTCACAGTAAATAGTGATCTGCTTATTCGCACTAGGAACCACTTCTAAGTCAATTAAGAATTGGCGAAGCCAAACAGCCTCTTTGGCAGCTTCGCATGCAGCAACATACTCAGCTTCCATGGTGGAGTCAGCAATGCATGATTGCTTGATACTCCTCCATATGACTGCTCCTCCTCCAAGAGTAAACACAGATCCTGATGTAGATTTTTTGGAGTCAGAATCTGACTGGAAATTAGAATCTGTATACCCTACGAGAATCAAATCCCCTCCAGAGTATATAAGCATATTGTCTCTCGTTCTCTTAAGATACTTGAAAATATGCTTGACTGCCATCCAGTGATCAGGACTAGGTTTCGATTGAAACCTGCTAACTACACCAACTGCAAAACAAATATCTGGTCTAGTGCAGAGCATTGCATACATGAGACTTCCAACTGCCGAGGCATATGGGACCCTACTCATGAATTGCTCTTCATGCTCATTCTTAGAAACTTGTTCCTTAGAAAGTTTGATTCCATGCCTGAAAGGTAACATACCATTCTTGGAATCCTGCATGGAAAATCTAGACAAGATTTTATCTATGTATGAAGCTTAGGATAGTACAATCGTTTTATTCTTTCTATCCCTTATTACTTGGATACCAAGAATATAACTTGCTTCTCCTAAGTCCTTCATATTAAATTATTTTGCTAACCATTCTTTTACTGATGTCAATACACCTACATCGTTTCCGATGAGTAGTATATCATCAACATAAAGAATTAGGAAAACCAACTTGTCGCCTTTGATCCTTTTGTATACACAAGGTTCGTCAAGTTCTGAACAAATCCAAAACCTTTCACAACTTTATCGAACCTTATGTTCCAGGATCGAGATGCTTGCTTTAATCCATATATGGATTTTTGCAACTTGCAAACCTTTTCCACTTGGCCTTTTTCAATGAATCCTTCTGGTTGCATCATATAGATGCTTTCATCAAGACTTCCGTTAAGGAAAGCTGTCTTGACGTCCATTTGCCAAATCTCTAAATCTAAAAATGTCGCAATGGATAAGAGTATCCTAATGGATTTAAGCATGGCCACAGGAGAGAAGGTTTCCTCGTAATCGATACTTTCTTTCTGTGTGTAACCTTTAGCTACTAATCTAGCTTTAAAGGTTTCCACCTTTCCATCCATACCTCTTTTCCTCTTGTATACCCACTTGCACCCAATGGGTTTTATCCCCTTAGGCAAGTCTACAAGGGACCAGACTTTGTTATTGAATATGGACTCAATCTCATATTGCATTGCCTTTTGCAAATGGCGACTATCAACCTCCTCCATTGCTTCCTTATATGTGTGGGGATCATCGTCGTCCGGGAGATTCTCCACTGATTCTCCGAGACCGATGTATCTCTCGGGTTGTCTTACAACCCTCCCACTACGACAAGGAATGTAAGTTGTTGATCTTGTGATGGTTCAGAACTTACAATTGAGCTAGGTTGTGAAACCTCTTGTGGAATTGTATCTCCTGACATCTCATTCAGGACAATTCGATTTTTAGGTATAAACTCATTCATATAGTCCTTTTCCAGAAATTTAGCATTTGTTGTAACAAATACTTTAAGATCTGAAGGACTATAGAAATAATACCCTTTAGTTCATTTTGGATACCCCACAAATACGCATGTTTCTTTATGGAACTCCATCTTTTCTGTCTTTCCTTTTAACACATGCGTAGGACAACCAAATATCCTTTAGTGTTGTAAACTAGGCTTTCGCCCAGTCTACAACTCATGCGGTGTTTGAGGAACCGACTTCAATGGTACATCGTTTAGAATGTACATTGCAGTTTGTAGAGCATATCCCCAAAAAGAAACAGGGAGCGTTGAATAACTCAACATTGACCTAACCATATTCAAAAGAGTTCTATTTCTTCTTTCTGCCACCCCATTCTGTTGAGGTGTACCTGGTGCAGAAAACTGAGAAATGATCCCATTATCAATAAGATATTGCTAAAACTCACCAGATAGATATTTTCCACCACTATCAGATCTCAAGATTTTTATGTGTTTCTCAAGCTGATTTTCCACTTCATCTTTAAATGCTTTGAACATGTCAAAAGCATTCGACTTATGTCTCATGAGATACATATAACCAAATCTTAAATGATCTTCTGTGAAAGTGATGAAGTACTCATATCCACCTCTAGCTTGAATGCTTATAGGACCACATACATTAGTATGCATTAATCCTAAACATTCGGTGGCTCTTGTGCCTTTGATCCTGAACGACCTTTTGGTCATTTTACCTTCCAAATAGGATTCACAAGTTGGTAGATCATCAACCTTTAAGTCACTTAAAAGTCCATCACTAACCAATCTTTTAATCCTATTAAGATTACTACGACCTAGGCACAAATGGCATATTTAGGTTTCATCTTATGATAATTTTACTCTTTTATGATTAGGTTACGTTAATTCTGTGTCTAACAAGTGAGAGATATTTCTATGTAAATAGAATATACCATTTTCCAATGTACCTTTGTAAACAAATTTGTCATCCTTACTAATAATAAAATTTTTATTAAAAGTAACTGAATATTCAAATTTATTTAAACAAGAAACTGTAATTTAATTTCTCTTGAATTGAGGTACATAATAAATGTCTATCAAATATAAATGCCTACTAGCATCTAGATTAACGCTAATAACTCCCACTGCACTAGCAGACACCAATGCTTCGTTGCTTAAATGCAAATTGATTTCATTCTTATTCAACCTTCTCCTTTCTTGAAACCCCCATAAGGAATAACAAACATGATTATTGGTTCCAGAGTCTACGATCCAAGAAACTCTAGAATCTGCCAGAAAAACATGTTTCAAGATAATTCACATTACCTTGTTCCTTCTTATTCGAGACTTTGGGCAATTACTTTTCCAATGTCTCTTTTCACCACAAAAGAAGCACTTCCTTTTGATCTTGGTTACTTTATTAGTCTCCATCTTGGTAGGCCCAAGTTGCTTTTTCTTCTATTATTCCTTGACCTTCTGACGGGTCTTAATAGTAGCAACTTTACCAACCATATGAATCTCTTCTAAAGACATCATCATATCAGCAGCAGACCCCATTCCTTCATGCTACTGTTGCAACACGTCGGAGATGGTAGCCATTTGGCCTTCTTATTAGAGGTCTTCCACTGCTCATACTCGTCTCATTGCATCACATTAGATTCATTAGTAGGAGCAGGTGGTTTAGGAGTAGTCAGAACAAAATTTATATTTTTTCAGTTTGCAGCAACAACCCAATTTTCCTTTTTCATGTGACATAATTATTACTGGTTAAAGTTTTATCCTTTAGGATGATCATTAGGGATGGGATCATGATTTCTTAACTAAAATATATATGAGTAAATAATCATTGTTTAGCATTTTCGAATATTTATCTTGAATTAAATATTTATAATTCAATCGTAAAATTCAACGTTTGATCCAACACCTATAAATGTTACGCCTCCTTTGGGAGTTTGCTCCATTTATTAGTTGGACTAGGTCCCACCTAATTGTTAACATAACAACTAGGGGTGTGCAGGATCCGATCCAATCCAATACGATCCATTGGATCGGATCGTATCCAGAGAGGTGATTGGATTAGATTGGATCGGATCGGATCTTGGATTTCCATTTGGAAATCCGCCAAATCCGTCAATCCGCCTAAAATATTACACCTTATATTGGGCAATTTATTTTGTCCACTACTTTCTAATGTAAAGGTCCAATCAAAATACAATATTTAATGTTACTATTTTGGGTTTTCTTTCTCAATTTCTCTACAGCCAACAATCCATCATCTTCTTTTCTTCTATTTTTCTTTATCAACATCATGACTTATTAAGTTTACATTTGGAGCTGATGTATAATGTTTATAAACTTTTTGAATTATATAAAGTTTACAAGTTATGTCATGTATTTTTTTTAATGTTAATTTTATTTGAGTTAATTAGTAATGTTTGAATAATTTATTTGATTTTATTTATTTCAGATTATAACTTTGATATATTACGAATAACTTTATATTTATTCGATCCATTGGATCATATTGGATTGGATCAGATCGGATTGAAGTATTTTATATTCGGA
The DNA here is from genome assembly GCA_954870605.1 of Acer campestre. Classification (NCBI taxonomy): domain Eukaryota; kingdom Viridiplantae; phylum Streptophyta; class Magnoliopsida; order Sapindales; family Sapindaceae; genus Acer; species Acer campestre. The sequence continues at coordinate 9,289,265 of OX940804.1, read as the reverse complement.
TCGGATCGGATCAGATTGGATCCCACTATAAAATTGGATCGGATCGGATTGCAATTTCTTCGATCCAATCGGATCGGATCTTGGAACATGGCAAATCCATTGGATTCGATCCGCTGCACACCCCTAATAACAACCAACGTTTTTAATTTTAGCCTTGTAATTTTAATAAGAACTCTTGGGAGGATATCAATAAAACCACATTGAGTGTACTACCAAGATTTCGACCCTCAATATATTCCCTCATGAAAATCCCTCATTGGGGAGTAGATCTCGTTTGAGTCAATTGTCTAGTCTATCCTTGTATGGAAGTATCTTGCTATATTCCATTCATGGACGCCCCTTGGGGGGATTACCAAAAAATAATATAGTTCAACTAAGCTTGGAGGCCATAGGTGTTTGCAATACACCTTCTCCCACTCAATTATTTAAGGCATGTGATTAAATCCCATAGAATGATTTACCAAGTTATCTAGATGCCAATTAGATACCTAAATCATTCAATGCATGTTCATACCAAAAGAGATATATGAGTGGCACTCCTATTCTACATGACATGTTATCAAACAATAAGAAATATTGTAATATTTACACAAAATAAATAGCCACGATTTTGATCTATCCTAGAAAAGCAAGTAAATTACAATTGTTTAGAATACAAAAAATCTCCTTTCTTGGCGAACAAATCTTCAAGCGGCCCATGGATCACGTGAGCACCCACAGCTACCCAATTGACGTGCACACTCCACAACCCTAACAAGGGCTGCCGTGTGCAGCCCATGGACTCCATGGGGCTTCCATGTGCAGCCCACAATCCAACATGCACAGCTGCGTGCAATTTTGCACGCGTGCACGTTGCTATGGTGCGCATGGTCCCAAACTCGTTCTGGTTGCCATTAATGCTTCAAGTCTTCGAATCTTTGATGCTTGAACATATTACATACATATTTAAACAAAAAAATACTGTAGTAAATTTTTTTTTTTTATTCACGACAGTATTTAATAAAAAAAAAATACTGCACTTATTTTTTAATACATTAAAAAAATACTGCAGTTTAATATAATACATAAAAAAAAAATATTAGCAACTACCAAGAAGGAAATTGTGACGATAATAGGCCACCCTTCTTGTTACAATTCTGAAACAAAAATTACATTGAAATTCTAGGATCAAAATTGAGCCATAACAATTTACTTTATATCAAAATATATTTTTTCAATAAAATTGGACTGATCTAAGAGGAAAAAGCATCACAAACAATCATATGCTGAAAAACTCCCAGACAGTATCCGCATATAAAAGAGATAAAAGAAAGTAAAAAGTGACAAAAAGCAACAAAGCACAAAGAGCCAGGGAAAACAACCCCAAACAAAAAAAGGCACGTAGGCCACACCAAAAAGAAAAAGAAAACATCAAGAAAAACGAAAAGACTCGCGGCCCATGCAGTCATTGCCAACTAATGAAGAACAGAATGGCGGAGTAGAGAACCACCAAGAATCTGTCTGAAGCTCTAAAGCATGCTTAGAAAGCATATCTGCAACTTGATTACCCTCCCTAAAAATATGCGAAACCTGAAAATCCATATGTGAAATTTGGAAGATGCAGCGTTGCCATGCCTGACGAACCCTCCAAGGAACCAACTCAAAACGAGAAGAAAGAAGCTGAACCACATAAGAAGAATCGCTCTCAAGCCAGATACGATGCCACCCATACTTCCAAGCAAAATTAATGGCCAATGAGGCCGCCAGAAGCTCAGCCTCAAAAGCGAAAACCTGACCAAGAGGAATAGCAAAGCAACCTTTCACAAAAGCTCTACAGTTTCGAAAGATACCACCACAACCACCAACCCCCGGAGAGCCCAAAGCAGCGCCATCAGTATTCACTTTGATCTAGCCAGAGGCCGGAGGCGACCAAACCACACTCTTGATTACTGCGGCTTTAGAAGGGCGACCCTGAAGACCAAATCGACGAAGAATCAAAAGGTCATCCATACAGTTACGCATACAACCAATCTCTAGGCGATTAGCCTCTGAAACCGCACACCAGACCAAAGAAAGGACGGATCTAAAGTCCACCGACTTCCCTTCAAAGATACATTGATTACGAGCAGTCCACACCCCTCATATCACTGCATGGATAGCCGCTTTCCACCAAATCCTAACCTACTCACTAAAGGAAACCGACATGGCCTGCAAGAAGAAGGATTGCCAAGTTTCGGTAGAGACACGTCGCTGGAAAGTCGAGAAAACCGCCTCCCAAAGAGCAACCGCCAGGGGACAATGAAGAAAAAGATGATTTACAGATTCACTACTAACCCCACAAATACTGCAACGAGAAGCCAACTGGAACCTAGACCTGCAAAGGCGATCCTCAATAGGAAGCCTGTTCAACATCAAACGCTAAGTCAAAGCAGAGCGAGAGAGGGGAATAAAACGGGACCAAACATCTCTCCACCAAACAACCTGAGGAATATCACGGAAAAACTAGGAATAAGCAGCCTTGCAAGAAACACGACCATCCCTAGAATTAGCCCAAACCAGAGAATCCACAACAAGAGAAATTGCAATACGATCAATCCGAAAACACAGATCCGAGAAGCGAGCTCGGAAACAATCGTCTAGCACCCATTACCCTGATGAATAAAATCCGAAACCCTCGCCCGGTGCGGATTAGCTAAATAATCAGGAATCCCTAAAAGGTCCACAATGGGAACCCCCAACCAATTATCCCGCCAAAAGTCCCTCTGAGAATTCTCGCCAATCAGCCAGATACCTTCCTTAAGAAGGGAACTATAATTAGACCGAAGAGAATACCAAATCGAGGAGGTGACATACCCTCCATGAGGCTTCTGCAAATGCCTGAGATACCTCTCCCGAAGAAAAGAGAAAGCAAAACCATCAAAATATAACATATATAAATCCATACATTCCAATGTAATTATATATGAGAATACCTAGAGTGTCATCTCTTTCTAAACATGCATAATCACAATAAAAAGAAAAAGATTCACATATATATATACGTTAATTAATTAAAGGGTACAACCAGGCTATGATACCAATTGTAGGGAAAAATACGTGCACGCAGCAGAAGCGAGACTAAAAGAGAGTTTAGTATATTTTAAAATTTTTCCCAAGTTTGAACCTTAACCCTTTAATTAATAAACATATACACCAAAAAATATCATACCTTTGTCGTGTGATCCGATTGACTTTGCATCGATGGTAATCCGCAAGATCTTCCAATCCGATCACGAACGTGAATCACCTAGGAGCGTGGTCTCCCTTCTATTTGAATTGTATACCTGAGAATGGACAACAAAACTTTTATGATTTTGTTAGCCACAATATACTCCAAAAGATTGCAAAGAATGTCCCGGTCACTTTTGAATTCACAATCGTTAGATTGAAACTCGCGTGAAACTTATTCGAAATTGTGCACAAAACCTTTTGATGTAAAGATTACTAGTGCACTATCGAAATAAGAACAATCTCTCTTCACAATCTTTTTTGGCCAAATTTCACACTAGTCTAAGAGTTGGATTTTATTTTTCTCTAGCAAAAGAAAAACCTCTCAATTGCAAAAACCAGGGTCTCATAAAATATATAAAGAATATATATATGTATCTTGTCTTGCCGCAAAAAACAAAAAACCAAATATATTGTCTATATGCCTGCATCACCTAAATATATATGTTTTTGTATTTGTTTAAAACACTGCATGCATTATATGTTTTTGTATTTGTTTAAAACACTGCATGCATTATATGTATATATAATTTATATCTACCGCATGCATATATGTATAAAAACAATATATATATATATATTTTGCATGCATGCATATAAGTTATATACCAACTATATATTCCACATGCATATATTATATCATATGCAAACCCTAATCCAACTTTTTAGTGTATTTGTGACTAAATAAAAGACTTACTAATTTGACTAAACAAATAAAGTCTTTTACTTTTAATACACTACTAATAGTAGTATACTACTAGGAAACATATTTCCTAATCAGAAAAAGATTTAATTTTTAATTAAATAATTAATTTTCATTTAATTAAATAATCAAATAAAACAATATAATGGGCTAAAAATTAGCCATTGCTGCCCATGACTAGAACTTGGGCTTACATATTGTTTTCTTATTTTATTTAATCCATTTGGGCTTTAATAAAAAGCCCACATATGAACTAGACCCATTCTTACCAAAAGAAACAAGCCCACATGCCTTTCATTAATACATTAATATAATTAAATAGCCCATTAAATAAATAATGTGCAAATTATATTCTTAATATATTAAATACAATTCTAAATGGACCCACAAATAGTCCGGTAGAATATATCAAGTGATCCATGCAAGTCTGTGCCGATTGGGGATCTTGGCGAGTCTATCTAAATTTAAGCTCCAATAGATATAACCCAATCACAATCAACAAATGATTCACTTATGTTCAATCTATTAATTTTAGTTCATTCTACTAAAAAACTAAAATTGCACACTTAAATAAAGATGGAATAAGTTAACGATACTCATTCATACCCTAGACAATTATAAGGGAGATAGTGAATCCTCTTGAAGAATATCAGTAATCGCCAAGAGCTCATAGACCGCCTATAGCTCTCCAAGTTACCATATTTACTCATATGACTGATGAGGTCGTTTGTGTGCTCAATAAAATGATATTTAAAATGTGATCGTTTAGAAAACTGATTTTCACCACTTAGATAGAAATTTAGTAAAGTGGCAAGTAGGATTCGTTCCACAGGGAATAAGAGTAAGTAGTTGAATAAATTAACTAATCTATATGCAATAAAATAAATCATAAAAATATGGATGAGTGAATGGGTTGTCAAGCCATCAAACATACATGAAAAATAAACCTAATAACTAATAAAAGAATGCTTAACAAATCTAGATAAGATAATGGAATAAACAATAAGAGAATAGCTAGGGAATTAATGGGATCACAAATGAATTACCGGGAAATGCTTATCAAGCTACTTTAGTGAATGAATCTCATAAATGTTAACCAATTGATTTCTAAAATGTGTTTAGGCCATTATTATGAACCCTAAACAATTTCCCACCACAATGCCTAACTGATTAAGGATAGAGGGTCATGGCGAGATCGATTTGTTACAATTAACGGCTTAGATTATCGCGGTTGATATACCCTCCGACAATCTATCCTATTCACTAAGTTCTCAATCCATCAAGGTTGCCAATCCAATCAAGATTATATAACATATTATCCTAAACAAGATTATAATCAACTAGTGGGTATACATGTCAATTATATAATGCATAGAATCTAATTATAAAATGAATAGAACACAAATAGAGATTAAAAATATATTGAAGCTTAAGCAAATCCAAATCCAAATATTCTCACATCAAACCCTAGAAAGGGGATTTAATTACACATATTACAAACAAAGAGAAGGCAAGTAAAAGATTAGGAAATCACCCATGGGTCTCCTTTTGTAAGCTTGATCCTTTCCTTGCCTTTGATTGCTCCTTGTGTAAAGAGTGGATGATGAGGATATGTTTAGGTAGGTGGAGTCAAATGGGAAGTGACTAAGGAGATTTATGGAGAAGATGGGAAGAAAAGAAATGATTTGGGGAAGTAATCTAGATGTTAAGTTTTGTTTAGGTAGAAGAGAAAATGGAGAGAAAAGGAATGGTGGAGAAAGGAGGTTTCTTGGTGGTCAAGAGTTGTCAAGAGTTAGCATAAAATAGTGTATTTATATGTTAGAAAAGCTAGGGTATGAAATGGGCATGAAAGGACAAGAATACCCCTCAAAAATGGCTTGAAAAACGTCCATTTTGCTGCTTCTAGAAAGTGGAGGTTGCCATGGCGACAGGGAGTGCGCAGTAGCTACAAAAGCGGGCATAACTTTCTATAGAAAACTCGGAATCGCAATCTGTAAAAACCGCTGGAAAGTAGACTTCCGGGGCTTTCAGAATATATGTAATCCAAAATGTGGTTTAATCTGAAGAGAGAGATATGCTTATTTGAAGATGAAAGATCTGCACACACTTTTTACAATTTCAGCCCCTTTTGCCACCTATATTACTCCAATGCCTTTGAACTTTGTAAATACCTGAAAATGCTTAATTCACACCATTAAATCATGAGATATTGCCCATGAATCAAGTAAAAAGAGAAGGAAGTGAGGGCCAAAATCATACCAATTTTGCTTCGATCAATGACCACACTTTGAACTTGGATATATATTATGACTTGTCCAGAAGTCATCTTTCAATAGACACTATTGAAAATGAAAACTCAACGTTAAGATTTCATATCCAAAACCACAAAGCATCCATATGATGATATTCTACTCACATTTAATAAATAGAGCCACGATGTCCATATCTATAAATGAAGTCCTCTATCGATTAACAAATGAATACCACCAAACTATCGAGGATAGACTATGCTATATAATCGTACTCATTGATAGCTCAAATAATAACACTTGCAACCATAAGTCCATCATTTATCTCAGGATTAAGATAAACTCTCCGATTGTCCTGATAATGAAAAGACTTTTATCTATTGACAGTTCTAGAAAAAGATTCTTTTACTCGAAGACCCTTTGATGATTTTAGACTCATCACAACACATTTGATCCCACTCAAATGCTAGTAAAAAAATTCTACAACTTTAACATGATAAAGGTGCCCAACCTTTAACTTAAGTTGTGAACATTATTCAAGACTAACTAAAGAATTGTGTCTACCTCATACATATCAAGATGTACGAACAATTCTTCTTTTCTCATAGTCTTTTGACCTTATGATTATTTACTTTGACAATTATAATAATAAATGCTATATAAGATTTTGTTAACTAACAGAAATCATTTTATTAATATGAAAAGATTGTCAAGTACAACATTACACTCTTGCTATTGAGCATAACCCTAACAGTATGATCCTCCACAGGTAGTTCATAATTAGAGCTGGGTCATAATGTCCATTATACTCCTATAATTATATCTTTCCATTAAGTACCATTGATTCTCTAATGAACAATAAATCCTACATTCCTTACGGAATTAGTAGAGCGCTCATATTGTTCAAGCCCCGAATCAACCCTTAAGTGAACTACTATCTACTTCTCACAAGTATCCACCTCTGGTCTCCTTAGAGTATCCTACAAACAAGCAGACCACAGACTTAGGTTCTAGCTTTCCACTCCCCTATACGCGGAAATGTCACAAACTAACTTTACGACCATTCCACAACTCTAGAGGAGTCTTAGGAACAGATTTGGATGGCACTACATTCAAAATGTATGCCGCTGTTTGTAATGCATATCCCCAAAAGGAATTTGGTAACAATGAGAAACTAATCATAGATCTCACCATTTCCATTAGGGTTCTATTCTCCTCTCCGCGACACCATTTTGCTGAGGTTTACCAAGAGCTGTGAGTTGGGACACTATCTCGTACTCGACCATAAAGTCTTCAAACTCTTGGTCAAGGTACTCACCTCCACAATCTGATCGTAGAGTCTTGATAGTCTTTCCTAACTAATTTTCAACTTCAGCTCGAAATTCTTTGAACTTTTCAAAAGTTTCCGATTTTCGTTGCATTAGGTAGACATATCCGTATCTTGAGTAGTTATCTATAAAGGTGACATATCTTGAGTAGTTATCTATAAAGGTGACATACTACTCATAACCACCCTTTGCTTTAATATTCATCGGTCCATAGATGTCTGAATGTATAAGCTTTATTGGTTCTTCAGCTCTCAGCCCTTTTCCAGTAAAAGTTTCCAGTAAAAGGTCTCTTGGTCATTTTACCTTCTAAACAAGATTCGTAGACAGGTAAGGTGCCAACGTTTAACTCACTTAAAGGTCCGCTGTTCACTAGTCTGTCTATCCGGTCAAGGTTGATATGGCCAAGTCTTAGATGCCATAGATACGTTTTGTTTTCTGGAGAAATCTTTTGTCGTTTTGTTTTAGGTTTTTCAACTTTAAACAATTCATTGTTGAGTAGTGTAGTATGTATTAACGACCTTAAAACATACAAGTTGTTTTCATTTAATCCTGAAAATATATTCAAACCATTCTTTGCAATAATAATAGACTTATTATTGAAAGAAACAAAATATAATTGTTCCAACAACTTTGAAACTGAAATCAAATTTCGAGTAAATCCAGGAATTAAATATACATTATCCAAAATAATGAAACAACTTCCAAAATGTAGTCTAACTACACCTACTACTTGGGCTGACACGACATCCCCCGACCCAACACGCATAGAAAAGGATCCCTCCTTAAGCTATGTCCAAGATTCAGTCCATTGCATAGAAGAACAAACATGGTTAGTGGCCCCCAAATCAACTATCCAGGGAGAAGAATCATCTTCCACTATACATGATTCAAGAACAAGTAAATAACATTTACTTTTTGCCTTTTTCTTCTTGCTTTGGGCTTTCTTGGGTTTGGGCTTACCCTTAGCCTTCCTAATAGACCTCTTCCTCTTCTTTGATCTAGAAGAAGATGGTTCAACAACATTTGCCTCACCGGTCTTTTCTTTGTTGTCCTTAGTCATGGACTCAAAGGTAGTGAGCTCATTAAGCAACTGAGTCAGATTGAACTTCAACTTGTTCATCCCATAGTTGCTTTTAAACTAATCGAAACTCTTTGGAAAAGTCGTCAGTATGATGCTCACTTGACTGGGTTCATCAATGGCCCCGCCATTGATCTCTACCATGTTGAAGTAGGACATCATGCTCAGGACATGTTCCCGAACTGATATACCCTCCTTCATTCAAGCGAGCATAGCGGAACGAACAACTTCGTGTCGCTTTTGTTCAAAGGGTTGCCCGAATTTAGCCTACAATGACTCCATTATTTTAAATGCAGTACCCATTGATTCGTGCTTAGTGACAAGCATGTCTGTTATACTTGCTAACAGATATGTTCGAGCTTTCTCATCTGATGAGACCCATTTCTCATATGCCTCACGAACAGTTCGTGTAGCATTGGCAGTAGGCGCTGGAGGACATTCCTCCGTAAGCACAAACTTAAGGTCCTTGGTGACCAAAATTGCATTGATATTGTGTTTCCATTTAGTGTAGTTATCACCAGTTAATTTGTCATTGACTATGATTTGTAGTAGTGCAGTTGACATGGCTGAAAAAAAACATAAATAAAGAATTCATTCATTCATACATTCAAAACATGTGCTAATGTTTGGCATAAAATTAAACATGATGCATGAAAATGTTTAATGAACAAGAACAACCCTAAAAAGTGTTACTACGCCACGAGAATCCAACGTATCACAAGCAAGTGCTGCCTTAGGGTCAGTCAAATTCTTGCATGTTAGATTGAGACATTCTCAATCAAATGTTATACCAAAATAACTCTTATTCCTTTAACATTCAACCATTGTATATTTCAGTTAGGTTTATAATTAACCAATTTAATTAATACCTTGTGAGCATAACCCATCATTTCAGATCTCATGAGCTTAAATCGAGAATTGCCGCCTTAGGGTCGATCAATCCCGAAATCCCCTCAGAAATCCTATTCGTTAGGAAGTCAACCTTGATATTGATTCTTATGGAAACCCTCCTTAGGGAGGATGAAAACAAAGCCGTCACGAGGCCCCACTCAAATCTTACGGTGTTGAACTAAAGATGGAGACCGCAGGATATAATGTCATATATCCCTCTCCCACTCACTATTTTATAATAAGGGTTTTCTATTAATATTAATGCACCTAATTAAACTAGATTAAACGGCTAATTTCAATCTAAGTGTCAAGTGCATTAATCACAAATTATTATAATCCTATTCCAATAACTAATAAACTAATTCGATTTTTAACTCTTTAAAAATCTAGTTCATTAGTGATAATTCTAATCTATGTAAACTATTTACTAAGAATAGAATTATTAAATGTGTATTTACCAAGTTTTAACTATTAAAACTAAACACATTATTAGGTCCAATTATTATTAGGGGCTTAATCAAATTAATCCTAATAAATATTAAAGGACCCTACTAATCTAAGTAATTAAACTCTTTAATAATTAGATTAGTGATTAATGAGAATTACCAAGTTTTTACTCCTAAAAACTAATCCCATTAATTTATAGCCAATTATGTGAATTACCCATTTTAATCAAATTATAAAAAAATAAAATAAAATAAAATAAAATAAAATAAAAAACACATAATGTAGATAGCTATAGTGCATGTATGACATATCAACATATATATGTGTAGGCACACCTAATCTAAATGATATGTATATGCATGGCAATGCTTTAATCATCTTATAATAAAAGCATATATGAGTTGACCGAGTATAATGGGTTATCTAACTTAAAAAATATATATCTAATTACAAAAGATTAATCCAAGGCATTCCTTGGTCTTCTTGTAATCCATCTTTTCTTTAAGTCTATTTGTAATATCTTTTGCGTCTTTCGGGCCTAAAAATCAAGTCCAACTTGATTTATTTTATTGGATCCATCACATGGATTAAATCCCTAAAGTTCAAGTGTTACTTTAACACTTTTCAGAGGCCCATGATTTCCCAAAATAAGCCCAAAAACGGTGAAGCCTTGCGCATGGGGTTGCGTGGGGTTGCGTTGATTGCTACACAAACATGCAATAATTGCATGTTGTAACATTGTGTTGCGCAACACTTGTACATGGGATTGCATATAATAGCTGCCCAAATACATTACCTCTTGCATATAACAGCTGCGCATCACTTGCATTAAATATTGTAAGTACTATGTACATTGCATAACCTCTTGCGCATTTTAGTGCGATGCACCAGCTTTGTGATTTTATTATATTATCAAGTGCAAAAATTGCACATTTTTCACACCTGTTGCTTTACAAACATACACTCAATATAACAATTATATTGTATCCATGTTTTGCACAACAATTACACACGCACACAACATTTGTGTGTAGCAGTAGTGCGTTGTGTGACAATCGCACACGCTGCTGCTCCTTTGCACATGGTCCGCACGGCTGCTGTGCTACGTCTTCCTAATCGTTGTTCTTCATTTGATTTCTTCATACATATTTTACAATAAAATACAACAAAGAAAATTCACAGAAAAGAAAATACAGTAGAAAATTAAAATATTAAAAATTACATCCCGGGATTAATATTACATTAATATTACAACCTTTTTTAAAAAAAAAAACGAACCCTAAACCCATTATACCATACAATTAACGATCAACCATGTTTATAATAAATAAATAGAAATTATAAGCATTATACAATCATTAGAAAGTGCCTACACATTCATACATGCAATCAGGAGCAATTGAATTCAATTATACTGTACAAAAAATTGGCTTTGATACCAATTGTTGGTACCCAGGTTTATAGATTGCGCAGCGAAAAGGTTTTAAAATTTTAAAAGCAATCATCAAACAAACCCATTTGTACAGTAATAATCGAAAACAATAAGAAGGAAACGAAAACAATTTCATACCAACGTTTGTAGGCTCCTTCACTTTAATACGATACGCTTCTGATTTAAACCACTTGATCTTCCTCGCTATGACCCAGGATTGATAACGGTGTGTGGGCGCGTCACGGTACTCAGGAACAAGGAGGATGTAGAGACACACAAAGCAACACCTTGCTATGTGTATTGAATGCGGCCAGACTCTTTTCAAAAGCAAAAAAAAAAAAAAAAAAAAATTCTATATAATTCTTGTTTGCCGCACACTTGTTTCTCTCTTTGTTTTTGTTTTATTTATTTATTTATTTTTATTTTTATTTTTTTGTGCTGTGTGTTGATTAGTTATCCCACATTTCTTTTTATCAAACTCATTTAAAACTAACATACATCATATATATGTATATTTTAAAATTAAACTAATTAATAAAATCTTTTTAGATATCGAATATCTTTTAAAGATATTAATTAATTTATTTGATTTAATTTGAATTCAAAACTCTTTTAAGTTCAAATTTAAATATTTAATTAAATGAAAATAAAATAATCAAATTACCTTTTCTTCATTCAAAATTAAATATCAATCAACACCCTCCATCTAATGATTAATTACACAATTAAATAATCTAATTATTTAATTAACATAATCATTAATATTCATTAATTGAATAATCACATTATTCAATTAATTCCTGAATAGACACGTGTCACTTTTGTAACACAATTAATTGGACAATCCAATTAATTAACCGTGACCCTTGTTACCTAAATCGATCGGGCTAGCAAGGGGACCTAATGGACCCATAGTATTTTGAGCTCCAATAATCCTTAGAAATAATTAATTAAACTCTTTAATTAATATTTCATGATTATTAACTTTGGTGTTATTCCATTAAAAACCCAAAGTTGCACTCTCTCAACTATAGACGTTTTTACACAAACCAATAACTTTTGGTGTCCATCGATATAGCTATTACATATGGTATGATCCTCCACAGGTAGTTCATAATTAGAGCTGGGTCATAATGTCTGTTATACCCCTTGAAAGTTCACAAATTAACACGGTGTGTATACAATATCAATCTAGAGGGGGGGTGAATAGATTTTAACTAATTTTCACCCAATTTTCGTTTAAGGTCAATATTACGAAAATGCCCCTAATAGTCAATATAAAAACAACAAGTGTAATATGGTGCGGAATTATAAATGACACCTGATGTATACGTGGAAAACCCAACCACTGGGAAAAAAACCACGGGCTGTTTAGTGCGCCACACTTGAACCTCGAAATCCACTAATTGAAATGAAGTTTACAACCTATGTAGACCTCGTCTAACACTCCGGTCTGTAACCCCCCACTTCTACTACGCGGGCCTTTAAAAGTGGCTCTAGTCCATCTTGCTTGTGGCCTAAGCAACCTTAGCCAACAAGACTTAAATTCTCAATGAAGAGAAGATACAACCTATGTGTGAATATAAAAATACTCAATAAATGCAATGAGAGCTAGGCAACTCTATATGCTTATCTAGGATGAAAATATGTCAATAAAAATGATCCTAGATATCAATAGTTAAATGACATGTCAAATAGCTTAGCTAAACATAGATTATAAAAACCTAGATAGCTATCATAATACAATACTCAATCAAGTCATCACAAACAATCTCTATCTTGTATTTAGCATATTATCTAAAAACATACAAGTAATAAAAGAGATGCCTTAATATGAAAAACACTAAAATTAGATGAGATTAGTGAAGAACATACCAAGGAAGATGTGATGACCAAAACCCATGCAACTAAGCAAACTAACTATGCTAGAAAATGCTTAGATGATCTTTGATGCTCATGTATATGATTTTGAGTGTATAAAAATGAGTTCTTGAAGATTTTTCACTTAAGAAATTGTTCTAAGTAAAAATATGATTTTTGAACTCTACAAAACGACCTAGAAATGAAAGAGGCATATATATAGTATGCCAAAGTTAAGTGGTGCCGTTTTATAAAATTTGCAAAAGACCGCCTTTTCTGCGCCCTTGATTCTGCGGAACTGTATTCAACAGTTTTGCGGCTTGATTATGCTGCCATGGACCGCAGAAATCAAGGGCGCAGAAATGCACCTGATGGTTTTGCGGCCCCTAAACGTAAAACCCAAGGGCGCACAAAAGAGACCAGAGAATGTGAATTCTGGTCTAACTTCTGCGGCCTAATTTCTGCGGCCTTGACCGCAGAACAGGGCGCAAAATTGCACCTTATGGAGCATCCTAAAATCTAACCATGATATGCAATACCAAGCAAGATGCAACCATATGAACAAGAATGAAGAGAGATTAAACAGGCATTAATGCATACACAAAATAAAGACACAACACATTCAAGAATAAGAATTATGCAAGTGTTGTGAGTGTGTGCATCTACTTCTCTTCATTGCAAGAAACACTAAGAAATATACCTTTGAAGTGCTTCTTCTCTTGAGGTCTTGACAAGGGCCTTAAAGCTTGATCCTTCACCACCTAAGCTACCCTTACAAACAAACCCCAACATGTGGTTTGTCCACGAAATAAGCCAATCAAAAACCGGGAATCCTTACACCCCTCTAATTATATCTTTCCATTAAGTACCATTGATTCTCTAATGAACAATAAATCCTACATTCCTTACGGAATTAGGAGAGCGCTTATATTGTTCAAGCCCCGAATCAACCCGTAAGGGAACTACTATCTACTTCTCACAAGAAGGAGTGGATTCCAGTATTGTGTGCAAACCTTCCCAGCCATAAGCCAAACCGCAATTCCAACATACGAAGTTATTGACCAGGAATGCAACTTCGATCTCACCCATGGTATATCAAAAACCACGATTTAACCTGAAGGAGTCGATAAGACACTCAGGATTAAGATCACCCATATATAGCCATCACTTGTTGATATATATGAATCTCATCTTTAAACGGATCTTGGTGAGAGATTCATATAGATTATGGCCCAGTCCTATATGATCAAATCATATAAGGTGCCTCCATTCTCATATCTCCATATGAATGATCTAGGATAAGATCACCGTACATTACAGAATGGACCACAGCTGTAGATTGACCACAAATAAAGTACCCAGCTTTATTTGCTATCTACATACTCTTTAGATTGCTCGTTTCAAACTGAATCCATCTGTATATGACATTCATATACTCAGTTTGAAATTACATCCGGCAATCTTGGATGTTAAGTACACATGTTATTATAAATGTATAAGACAATTTGAATGAATAAACTACTTCTTTTATTTCTTGTTCAATTCACATTTACAAACTACAAGTTTTAGGGCAAAAACCCCAACAGCACCAACTAATACAAATATAGATAGTTTTGCAATGGAATCAAACTAATACAAAGAAACCACTCCAAGAGCTTTTTTCCATGCTTGGCTCGAATTTAGTCCAAAGACCCTCCTTTCTCCTTGTACTCTACTCCTAAATGGGTGGATGATGGGTAGAAGGTGAGATGGGGAGCAACCATGGAGGAAAAACCTCCATGGATGCTCTAGAAAGCTTCTCTCTCTCTCTCTCTCTCTCTCTCTCTCTCTCTTATTAGGTGAAGAAGATGAAGAGGAAAATATGTGGGGAGTGGATTCTTTTGGGAGAGAAGAGAATACAGTGTTTATATAGTGTGGGGAGGTTAGGGCCTAAAATCAGGGTGAAAGGACGAAATTGTCCCCGAAATTTGCCCAAAAATCAACTTTCTAGAGTTGATTAGTGGTTTGGTTTTGAGGCCTAGCCGCCATTTGAAGTAGCCATTTCAAAATTTCAATATCGCACACCGTTACGAAAATGGGCATAACTTCCTGTGGAAAACCCAGAATCTTAATCCGTAAAATGTTCTAGAAACTAGACTTCTGTGGCTTTTATATTAGTATATCAATGTGGTTTGATCTGAGGAGGAAGATATGACCCCCACAAGTTGGACATTTTGCACGAGCATATACAATTTCAGCCCCTTTGCTGATCTTGGTTGAATCGGCGGTTACGATCAGTGGCCTTGACCGCCAAATGCTTCTTGGACTTCTCTAATGTTGAACGGTGGTTTGCAATTTGGCGATAGGGCTCATCGAATGCAGCTGCCGAATGCCTGATTTTCTGCACTTCGTCCATAAGCTATTGGAATACCGAGGGGATTCTGCCGCGGTCCCAGTGTCCCATTCTTACTTGACGATGGATCAACCGTGGACATGGTTGGGCTTACATCACATCGTGATCTGTGTCGATGGTGCGGCGCGACACTTAACATACTTTCCAATTTCTTCTATTTTTGGTTCATTTTACCTTCCAAACAAATCTTTAAGCTCGAAACCATATTATATGCAAAAACACGCACGAAAAAGAGACAAATGATCGGAAATGGGGGTTCTCAAATAGGTATAAAATAGTCCGATCAATGTTGTTGTGTATTAGTGTGTCTAGTAATTCGTTTCTCGAACATTGTTCGAAAACATTCGCGCATGCACAATGGTGTGCTTGGTTTAGCGCAAGGAGAATCACCTTCAGAGAATGCCTTTGGCTTCTCCTTTTGTTTCACCATTTTTGGTGAAACGGCGGTTTTGATCTGTAGCCTGGCCACCGAATGGAACCGTCGTTTGATTCTAGAATCCTCTTGAGTGATTCTGCGGTTATGATCAGTGGCCATGACCACCGTTCGAAATCGTTGTTCATACCTGATTGATTTTATCTCTCGGGTTTGATTCCACGGTTGTGATTAGCGGTTATAAAACTGTCGTTGATCCCCTGTTCCTCTTGGGTTCATTTCGAAGATTGATGGTTGCAAAATGAAACCGCCATTGTTCCACTGTTCTCTTGGGACTCAATTCGGCGTTTTAATTGGCGGTCGGTGGCCATCGAATGAAACCGCCGATTGCCACGTTTCAGGGGCAAACTTGACTTTTCACCAAGCTTTTTATTGGCCTCTATAAATACACTATTTTGTCATTCTCTAAATTTACACTCTTATACTCTTTGATCATCAAGAACCTTAAACTTGAAAGAGAGATTTTTGAGAGAAAAAACAACCAAGATTGCTCATTTATTTACTAAAAATCATTCCCACCCGCATCCAAGTTCATCTAGTACCATCTAGGATCATCTATAGTGCATCCATGCATAGGTCTTCTTCAAAACATATGTTATGGTAAACTGAACACTAATTTCATCTATAGTGTTTTTACTTAGCTATTTATCTCATTTGTTACTTGTATGTTCTTAGATTAATATCTAATTACAAGATTGAGATTATGTGTTGAATGTTTGAGTGCTGTATTGTGATAGATATACCTAGGATTGTTTAATCTAAGTTAGCTAAGTTTTATGCCTTGTCATATTGCATTTGATATTTAGGATTGATTTAATTGTTATCTTATAATCCTAGATAAGCATTTAGTGTTCCCTAGCTCTATTTGCATTTTGGATATCATTTATATTCACATAGGCTATTTAATCTCTTCATTGAGAAATAAGTCTTGTGGCTAAGGTTGCTTAGGCCACAAGCAAATTGGACTAGGTTCACTTTTAAAGGCATGCAGGTAGTAGTGGTGGGTTATAGACCATGAGAAGTTAAGGTCAACCTAGGTTGTAAACAACATTGCAATTAGTGGCTTCGAGGTTCGTGTGTGACGCACGCACATAACAGCCCATGGTTTATCCTTGTTGAAGGTTTCCACGTAAAAATCAAGTGTCTTTTAAATTCTGCATTATTACACTTGATTTTATTTTGTGACTAGATTAGAGATTAAAATCGGAATATTGACTAATCAAGAATCTGGTAATATAACTTGATTAAAATCTATTAACACCACCCCCCCCCCCCCCCCCCTCTAGATAGTTTTATATACACTGGTATATTTGTTTCAAAGAGGTTTTATGTCATGCCTGTCAATGTAATAAAAGTCACAAGCATTCTTTTTCTACATCATCTCTTGTCTCATCTCTACCTTTGGAAATCATATTTTCTGATGTGCGGACCTCACAAGTTATTTCCATAATGGCTTTAAGTACTATGTAATCTTTGTATATCACTTCTCCAAATATATCTGGTTTTATCCCCTGCAAAAAAATAAAAATAAGAAAAATCTGAGGTTAAACAAACTTTCATTCATTTTAAAGCCATTGTGGAAAATTATTTCAAAAACAAAATCATTGCTTTTTACTCTGACAATGGAGGGGAATACATGTCACTTGAGAACTACCTTTCAGAAAATGGTATTTCCCATCTCACAACTCCACCCCATACACTTGAACACAATGGGTACTTAAAAGAGATGTCATCGACACATTGTCGAGACTAGTCTCACATTAATGACCTACGCCTTCCTCCCTTTAGATTTTTGATCCAACGCCTTCGCCACAGTCGCCTATCTAATTAATAAAATGCCAACCAAAACACTTTCCCTTGCGTCACCTTATGAATTTTTTTTTTTTTTAGCAACACACCAAATTACTTTAAACTCAAGATTTTTGGCTATTTGTGTTTCCCGTGGCTTCAGCCGTATTCATCACACAAACTTAGTCCACACTCTAAGTCTTTTGTTTTTCTTGGGTACTCATTGTCCCAAAGTGCTTACCCGTGTCTTGATCTGACTAGCACTAGACTGTATGTCTCCCGTCATTTTAGTTTGTAGAGTCTGTCTTTCCCTTCGAAACACTAAACACTGAGTCACACCATCCGAACTCCACCACCATAGATTCATGGGTTCATCCAACCCTCACTATCAGGTTTCCAAGTTCATGTCAGTTGGCACCCTCCTCAGTTGTGCACACACCAGAATTGCCACCATTTATTGACTTCTCTACATCACTACAAGCTGAAGTTCATCAGGTTCCCTCAATCCCAGCCACTGTCACACCAGAATCAAAAATGGAACTTGGGAGCTGGTCCAGCTAGACACAACCACTAATATCATTGGTTGTAAGTGGATTTTTTGAATCATCCGAAAATCCGATGGAACAATTAACAGATTCAAAGCTCGTTTAGTAGCGAAAGGTTCAACCAAAGGCCAGGAGTCAACTACTTCGAAATGTTCAATCCAGTTATCAAACCCACAACAAGAAGTCTCATCCTCAGCATTGCCATCAGTCATGGCTGGTCTCTATGTCAACCGAACATCAATAATGCCTTCCTACAGAGCCGGCTTACTCAAGATGTCTACATGGCTCAAACCCCAGGCTTAATTGATTCAGATCATCAACTCATGTCTGTAAGCTTCATAAAGCTATCTATGGACTCAAGCAAGCACCGCGTGCATGGTACCATGAGTTGCGCCAATTTCTCATTACATCTGGGTTCAAGAACTTTTACGGATACACTTCACTATTTGTTCTCAAAACCGGTGGTACTCTTCTATACCTTCTTATATATGTTGATGACATCATTCTTATAGGTAATAGTGCAGCCCAGGTCAAACAATTTGTTGATACTCTTACTCGGAGATTCTCACTGAAAGATCTTGGATTTCTTTCATACTTCCTTGGAGTTGAAGTAATTCGGCACAAAAGTGGGATTTTACTGTCACAATGGCGTTACATTATGGATCTCCTTGCTCGCACAAACATGTCAGCTGCCAAACCGGTTCAAACTCCACTGCCTACAAGTCCTCCAATCAGCCTACACTCAGGCATGCCTCTAGGTGATCCCACTACTTATCGAACAGTGGTTGGTAACCTTCAATACCTATCACTCACTCATCCAGACATCTCCTATGCGGTCAACAAACTGTCTCAATTCATGCATCAGCCGTCAACCGACCACTGGGAACTAGTTAAACATGTGCTAAGGTACTTATGCAACACCTTTGATGAAGGTATCCTCATCTATCATGATTCCTCGGTCTCTCTTCATGCCTTCTTTGATGCAGACTAGGCTGGAAACAAAGATGATTACTCTTCCACTAGTGCCTACATTGTTTATCTCGGGTGAAATCCAATCTCCTAGAGTTCGAAGAAGCAACACACTATTGCACGCTCCTCTACAGAAGCTGAGTATCACACTGTCATGTCCACGGCTGCTGAACTCAATTGGGTGTGTTTTCTCTTAAAGGATCTTGGCCTTACACTGTCAACAATTCTGATCATTTATTGTGACAATGTTGGTATCACTCAATTATGTTCCAATCCGATCTTTCACTCAAGAATGAAACATGTTGCAATAGACTTTCATTTCATCAGGGACCAAGTTCAATCAGGATCACTATGAATGGCTCATGTGTCGTCTAAGGATCAGCTTGCGGATGCTCTTACAAAGCCGCTTCCGCATTCCAACTTTCAGACAATAAATACAAGATTGGCCTCTCTAGCCGTGGCCTATCTTGAGTGGGCATATTGGAAGTCATGTACATCAATTGGAATTTACTTCTGCAAATATCAGATTACTACTGTAAATATCATATTAGGATTTATTAGGTTGCATTTAATTTAATCTCTTATTTCTCTAGGACTTTTAGTTTTACAAGTACTCTTCCAGTTTTATTATATATTAATTCAATACTCAATGAAAAGGGTGTGAGAATTCAACACCAAAACAGATCCCTATTTACAGATACAATGTATGCACACCAAATGATTTTTTTTCTTATTATAAAAATAAAGTTTTTATATTTCTCACCTAGAACTGAATTTTGTATGTAGAGAGAGAGAGGGAGAGAGAGAGAGAGAGAGAGAGAGAGAGAGAGAGAGAGAGAGAGAGAGAGAGAGAGAGTCTTAATTAGGAAATTAGGTGATTAAGTGGCTTGATAGCTTGGTTTGTTCTAGCTTGGCTTCGGTATTTCTTAAACAGCAAGCTCTTGGAATTTAATTAGTTCCTAAACATATATTATATATATGATTTGAAACAACAAGATGAAGTTGACCCGATCGTAAAGCTCCTCACACCTATACCACGAGGTTATGGGTTCGAGACTCTGCCCCTCCCCCATAAAACCCCGAATTATTCTAATATTTTCAATATATATATATATGATTTGCAACTACTATATCATTGTATGACCTACATGATCATATGAGTTTTCAAGAAAAAACCTTGGATCAATTAGTATTAATCTTATGTATCATTTGTAGGCTTACATTAACTTCAAATTTTGATTCAATCTTGTAATTTTAAAGTTTTACAGTCTAATTATTTGATTTATAAAAATTGACGCGAGCCACTTGCTGGATACATTAGTTCAACTAATTAAATCTTAGTTCTTAATTAATTAAAGATGTTTTCAGATTTGGTGTTTAGAGATCCAAGTCATCGTTTCTCAGACATCTCGACGCTATGAAGGATTGACATCACCCTTAGCCGGTGTACTTGTTATTAACTATGACCGGCCTACAGTTCTAACTATGGGCATATTCTGCTGGGCTTTATCAACTGCTGTAGTAGGCGCGAGCCAGCAATTCATGCAGGTTGCATTCTGGAGAGCAATAAACGACTTTAGACTGGCGATTGTGATACCAGCACTCCAGTTTTTTATCGCTGATAGCTACAAGGATGGAGTGAGGGGGGCAGGATTTGGGTTGCTAAGCCTTGTTGGTACCATAGGTGGCATAGGAGGTGGTGTTTTGGCAACAATTATGGCTGGCCAGCAATAATTCGGCATGCCTGGATGGCGTTGTGCCTTCATTCTGATGTCTACGTTGAGCGTGTTGATAGGAATCCTTGTTTTCTCATTCGTTGTTGACCCAAAGAAAACAAATACTACTGGCGAAAATTTTGATAGGAATGAGTTGATAGAAAAGAGTAATGGGAGCGTATCATCCCTATGGATCGAATCTTGAACTGCCATGAAAAGCTGTTATCAAAGTGCCAACATTTCAAGTTATTGTCTTGCAGGGCATTGTGGGTTCACTACCGTGGACTGCCATGGTGTTCTTTACCATGTGGTTCGAATTAATTGGTTTTGATCATAGTAGTACGTCAGCTCTTTTAAGTGTTTTTGCCGCGGGATGTGCTATGGGGTCATTCGTTGGTGGATTGATAGTAGATCGAATCTCACAAAACTACCCTCACTCTGGCCGGATTATGTGTGCACAGTTCAGTGCCTTCATGGGTATTCCTTTCTCATGGTTCCTTCTTAAAGTGATCCCACAATCAGTGAACAGCTATTACACCTTTGCTTTCACTCTTCTTTTTATGGGTTTAATCATCAGCAGGAATGGCACTGCTGCAAATGCTCCTATGTTTGCCGAGGTTGTCCCCAGCAAACACCGAACTATGATCTATGCTTTTGACCGTGCTTTTGAAACCTCGTTCTCTTCTTTTGCTGCTCCCTTGGTCAGAATTCTTTCTAATTCTTTCTGAGAAGATGTTCGGGTATGATTCCAAATCTATCGATCCAGTTAAAGGGTCTGTCCGGGAGGATCATGCTTTGTCTCAAGGGCTTCTTTCAATGATGGTAGTTCCATTTGGTCTGTGTTGCTTGTTTTACACTCCCATGTTTAAGTTTTTTAGGCGAGATCGTGAGAATGCTATAATGGCCACATTGAAAGAGGAAGAACTGAAGAGGAACTTCAGCTGACATGTATGCAGATTGGTGTTAACTGAATTTTGCAAACAATGACACTTTTATGATTTGATGCAAAAAAAATTAATTAAAGATGTTTTTTTTTTTGTTTTATGTACCATATGTGGTGGCACCGTGACGGCAACTCGAACCGTGATATTATCAGATTGAATAAATATTTTTACCATCAAATTAATTATATTAGACTGTGTTCATTAATTATAAATATTACTAAATCTATTGAAGTCGGCACAAAAATTAGCTAATCCATTGAGTACATATATTTTCCATTAAAACAAAAGAGCTAATTTTGTTAATACAATTTGTAGAAAAATCGGTCATGCAACTTTGTATGCTTCATTGAATGACAAGAAGGTTGGATTTTTCTTATTTTATTGCTTTTCTTTTTTGTTCGGCGATTCTATTGCAGCCACGTGGAAAAAAGGATTTTATCATTTTCACCTTGACCAGTTAAATTCTCTGATTCGTCTACATGTTATTATTGATGGATTGACTTTTTCAAAACCTAAAGAGCACTGTCAACACATTGTAAATCACTGTCTACCACAAAACAGGTAAAAACAATTTTAACAAAATACTATAAAATTAATGTGAGCATTAATCTTGTTTTTAATAATTACATGAATTAAATCGGATCATTTAAACATAGAAATAAAAGCGATTCGATCTTGAGGTATGTCTTTGCATACCTATGCAAAAGTTTTAGAAAAGTAGTTGGTATTTCATTAGGTGAAAATGTAACTAACCAAATGGTTCAGTTGGCAACCACGGGAATCTGATGAATATTTTTTTTATACCAAATGGTTCGAACCTGAAATATTAACATGCTGAGTAAACTCTCATTACCACTCTGCCACATGGGGGCGGTGATATCTAACGAATACTTAATTCCAAGCAATATTTAATAATTAATATTAAAGCAATATGTTGTTAGGACTGATTTTGTTTTATTAATTTCTTATAAGAAACAAGCCAACACTGCCCCCATGGGCATAGTTCAGCTGGTAGATGGACGAGCTTAGAGCTTGGGTAAATAACTTTCAAATTAGTGGCTCGAATCCTATAAATGGCAAAAAACTTCAAAAAAAATCTGGTCTAGAAAGGTACGTGGATAGATAGAAACTAAAAAAAATAATAAAAAAAATAATAATAATAATCATGCCAACACTAACATATATAGTATATACGTACAGCAATGCCTAAGATCGGTCATATTTGCAAAAATTAATTATAGAAAATATAAATAAATAAATAAATAAATAAATAACTTGTAGGGATTCGAATATGGGGTCAAAAATTAAATAGCACTATATGGGGCGCCTTTTGTAAGAGTGTCAGTGGTTTAGTAACTTAAGTTTAAAAGGCACCAATTTCGGTTACCAGACAAAAATACCCTTTTTTGTCGCTTTGCTTTGTTTTCAAACGTTGACAGAAAAACCCAAGAGAGAGAAAACCAGGCGGCGCTCAGACCTAAAGGCGACCAAAATCCGACGGAAAGTTGACCGGCGACGAAGCTATAGTGATGGCATCTAACAGAGTTCAACGGCGAAGTGTTTCTACGGTTAGTTATCTTCATCGATGCCTTTTGATCTTTGATTCATGATTGTTGCCTGCGATTTCGATGATATAGATTAGGTTTTATTTGATTTTTGTTTGTTGATTATGTTTGTTTGAAAAGGCTCGGGTAGATTAGGTTAGGGTTTAGGTTTCTGAAAAAAAGTTATGTAGACGATGATGTTCTGGGTTTCCGAGCCTTTTATAACTGTTCCCGAGCCTTTTAAAAAATTTCCGAGCCTTTTATAACTATCCCCGAGCCTTTTAAAACATTTTCGAGCCTTTTATAACTGTCCCCGAGCCTTTTATAACTGTTCCCGAGCCTTTTAAAAAATTTCCGAGCCTTTTATAACTATCCCCGAGCCTTTTAAAACATTTTCGAGCCTTTTATAACTGTCCGAGCCTTTTAGTGTCCCCGAGCCTTTTATAACTGTTCCCGAGCCTTTTAAAAAATTTCCGAGCCTTTTATAACTGTCCGAGCCTTTTAGTGTCCCCGAGCCTTTTATAACTGTTCCCGAGCCTTTTAAAAAATTTCTGAGAATTTTATAACTATCTCCGAGCCTTTTAAAACATTTTCGAGCCTTTTATAACTGTCCCCGAGCCTTTTAGTGTCCCCGAGCCTTTTAAAACATTTTCGAGCCTTTTATAACTGTCCCCGAGCTTTTTATTTTCCCCGAGCCTTTTATAACTATCTCCGAGCCTTTTATAATTTTCCCCGAGCCTTTTTTAACTGTCCCCGAGCTTTTTTAAATGTTACCAAACTTTTGTTAACTCCGAGCCTTTTTACACTAGCTCCGAGCCTTTTAATACGTTACCCGAGCCTTTTAATACGTTACCCGAACCTTTTGACACTCTACCCGAGCCTTTTGATACTCTACCCGAGCCTTTTAATACGTTACCCGAGCCTTTTGATACTTTACCCGAGCCTTTTAATATGTTATCCGAGCCTTTTGATACTCTACCCGAGCCTTTTGATACACTGCCGTGCCTTTTTATTCGAGCCTTTTAATGAACTAATATGTTTGTTTTCTGTGTTTTCTGTGTATATGCAGGCAAAGAAACAGGATTTGCTTAAAACTCCTGTGGGAGCATGGTACAAGGGAAAACTTACAAGGCATGACCATTTCGATGACCTGAAAGATATCGACAACGCCCTTGACAGTGTACCTGACGATCTAAAGATCGAAGACCGACGTCGGTATGCCGAGTCGTGTTTTGGGCATTTCCTACATATGCATCGGGAGATTCAGTTTTCTGCTGGGATTGTCCATCGGCTGCTTTTGCGTGAGTTACATCACGATGGCCCGGAAGACGAGATGAGATTTTTGTTGGGCAAGCACGAGGTCCGGTTCTCAAAGGTTGAGTTCTGCCTAATCACTGGATTGAAGTTCAGAGTGATTCCCGACACGGCGAGCTATGCTATGGTAGAGAATGGCATACATGAGCGCTACTTTCAGGGTTGAGAAATTGAGTTCGAAGAGCTGAGAGCAGTGGTGCGGAGTGGTGTTTTTGCTGAGCAGTACGATGCGATGAAGTTGTGCCTGTTGTTTATGCTCAACTGGATACTAATGGGGGTGGACGAGAGAGATAAAGTCCCAGTATGGCAGTTTCGCCTGGTTGAGGACTTGGACGCTTTTGATGCGTTCCCGTGGGGCGCACACTTGTATAGGTGATCCATACATAGTTGGAAGCATGCGTTGGATGGTCGACGGGAGCAGTTCGAAAAAAGGCAGCAAGAAAAGGGCGCATCACACACCGTCGAGACCTACAACTTATACGGTGTATCGCACGCACTGTTGGTGAGAATTTAAAATTAGAAGCTGTACTTTAATTGAATTTTTTTTTCATTGATGTTGTTACTTATTATCGTACTTATCTATTATGCAGATATTTGCTTTTGAGGTTATCCCTGAACTTCGTAACAAAAACTGTGGGACCCGCAGGGGGAACGATCTCCCACCCCCCCCCCCCCCCCCCCCCCACGTATTCTGAAATGGGAGTTGACTAAGCGACCGAGGGGGGATAAGCTGGATTCCATTTTCATCGAAAGGGTAAGTATTATTGAACTTAATATTTATAATTATTAGTATGTACACTATTAAACTAATGTAACTCCGATTTCAGATGTTTGCGTGGACTGAATTGGTCCCGACGGCTGCTGAAAGGGCTCAACGATACTACGAAGGCATAGACCTGGGCGGCAGTCTATATGATTCCGATGCATCCGATATAGCTGGTCACCGTCCGGATCCTAGTGACGATGAGGGTCGGTATTCCGGACCCAGTGAGGATGAGATTCGGTATTCCGGACCCAGTGACGAGGAGGGTCGGACTTCCGGACCCAGTGATATTGATGTTTCAGACCAGCAGGGTCGTAGTGGGAGACCCTTGAAGAGGCGTAGGCGGGTACGATTCACTTTACCCAGACAGCCTCGCCCTGAAGCTGATCCAGTAGGTGGCGTTGGAGGGCATCATTAGGTACGTAAAAATATTTGAACCGCATTATTTTATTTAAATTAAATGCTCGTTTTAGTATTGATAGAGTTCGAAATCATTTCAGGACGGTGGGTATACAGAACTGATGGCTGCGTTCCGAGATTTACGGGCGGAAGTGCGCAAGACTGATGAGAAACGAGATCAACAACATCGGGAGTTGCTGGATCTGATTAAGGGTCTTCAGGGTTCGAGGCCGACGCCGCAAGCCCGTAGTTCAGGTCCTTCATTCGAGGACCCACCGGAGGATGACCATGACCATTACTTCAGTCCCAGGGACGAGTCCGGTAGTCATCAGGACGGGGCAGACCCACAGAGCGGGCGTGAGCAGCAGTGGTCCGGGCTGACACCACGTGAAGATGTTACTAGTGGTACCGGTGCTGCAGGGACAGCACCTATGGAGATAGAGCCGGTACCTCAGGTTGACCAGGTTGTCTCCTTACAACGGACCCCTCTGCTGGATCCTACTCCAGCGCAGCTGTCCACTCAGTCTACAGGGGTAGAGTTCCACAGTCACGGACCACACATAGGGTCTACCCCAGCTGAGCTGACACCTGCAGTAGATCTTCTGGGTGCCTCCTCCCCGCACACACCTGCAGCAGATCTTATGGGTACCTCCTCCCAGCACACCCCTGCAGATCATCCATGGGGACCGAGTTCCTCTGTACAGCACACCCCTACACGGGATACATCGAGCCACGCTTCCTCCTCACAGCGCAGCGATTCAGATCAGACTCCCCCACCTGTTGGGCGTCAGGCCCGGGGTCGCAAGCCAGGTTGGCAGCAACGGACCCCATACACTGACCCATGTCGGCCGAAGAGGCCAAGGATGATGCCACCGCCAACACATGTATGGGCGCCCAACGCATTGGTAGATGGTGAACACCTGCAGACGTACCTAGCCTACAAGAAGAACTCGACAGGGGAATTGTAAGTAAAATCGTAGAGTTCCACAATCTTTTTATTGTATTTTGAAAGACCTGAGTACAATTGACTTGGTTATCTAACTTTTTTACCAAATATGCAGACGTGATGTGGATCTACCGGAAGCAATTGCTGCCCCTTGGTTCCACCGGTTTCAAACCAACTTCATGGAGTTGGAGGATACGGTACGTACTTGACAAAAACTCTCTGTTTATGTTGTTTCATAAATGGTTAAATCCTAACAATACAAAATTGGCATATTTTCAGCACATAGACGCGTACTTGCATATTCTTCGGAAGCGTCAGCGAACATACTCCAGTGTCTACGGCGCAAGGATCAACATACTGGATTCACAGTTCTATATAAGTGTTTAAATAATACGGTATAAAATTGGGTTATGCATTGCATTGTTAATATTTACACAACGATTTCGTACAGTCATACTTACTTTACCGGTGGGAGAAAATGATGGGAACTGGGGCCAGTGGACCTCGTAGACGTTGGTCTATTGTGAAGCAGAAGTGGTCTGAAGATGACCTTACCGTCGTACGTGGATTGCTCCCGCCAGGGTGCATACCGTGGCACAATGCTGACGCCGTAAGTGTTTATTTTACATGGTTATGTTTTGTATAATATTAAAAGTTGACACTGATAACACGTTGTCCAAAAACCTTCAGGTTATGATTCCCTGCAACCTTGGGCGTACACATTGGGCCCTGGCCAGCGTCGACCTCACAGTAGGGCATATTTACCTGTTCGATCCGTGGAGACAGGAGGTCCCTCTTCGCCACAGGAAAATGCAGCTCGCTTGCTTGAGGTATTTTTTACCCTCAATGTTGCATGCGGTGGACTTTCATGGGCACAGACGGAGGGGTGATACGACGTATCGGGAGAAGAATAGGCCATTCACTTTTTTTTATGTCTCCGCAAACCGTGTGCCCCAACAGGCTAAATGGTATGACTGTCTCAAAAACTTAAGCCCTTCCAATTGGTTTTAATAACTTTATCTTATAACGTATTTGATGTGGTGAATTGCAGGGGTAACTATGGTGCCCATACTTTAAGGTTGATAGAGTACCTCACGGCCAACCGGGATACGTTCGACTGGACGGAAAGCGATATGGCTACCATCCGGGAGAAGATGGCCGTGGAGGTTTTTGTTAACTCGAAGGCGTTGGTTCGCAGATAGTTTATGTGAACATTTGATTTATTTTCTGTACATAACATCATTTGAGTAACGAAATTATTTATTTTTTAAAATTTTAAACGTTTTTTAGTAACAGTTGAACAGACAGTTCCTACATTAAAATCCATAAACAATACAACGAAATCTAATAACTATAACAAAGGATCCAGACTGACATTAAACGAAGAACTAAATTAAACAAAAACCATAACACAACTATATCTGTTGAGGTTAAATAAGTCTGAACGATGTTGGAATACATTAGCAATCAAAAGATCTTTTCCGCTCACCTTCCTCAACGGGCTCACTTCATTCAACGGTAGAGTCCTTTTGAGGACACGTTTGTTTGTTGTGTCCAATTTGATGACAGATGCTGCACCTGCGACGGTATTCCTCGGGGACAATTGTGCTGGGACCTTCATTAACCATAGGCGGGTTGGAACACCTCCTGCTATTATGTCCTGATTGTCCACATCTTCTACACGATTGTGTAATTGTCCTCTCCGAAGAGGAGGCATGTCGACCCTCCATCGGGCGACCTGATTGTCTCTTCGACTTTGGATTTAAAACAACCCGTGCTGTTATGTCAGATGGCACTACCCATGAAGAAGGATGGCCAACAGGCATAATAGGAACCGAGTATGTATCAGTAAGTGTTTCTGTCTTGTAGTAGTCCGAACACAACGATGTGAAATCCAAGTTTCGCTCCCTACAACAATAAAAACAGTCAGATTTATCCAAACGGTAATATAAAGGGTTTGACTGTAACTTGTCATGTACCTTGCCGCTGCGAGTGCATGTGAGCATGGAAATAAATCCATTTGGAATTTGTTGCATGTGCAAGTCTTCCGGGCTAAGTTAATTGTCCACTGTTCTCCCTTGTGTTTGACGGAGAATATGTTCCAATCAACTGGATTTACGGTCATATAACTGCACTTCTCGACACGTTTCAAGATCACAAGATGTGCAGCGTTGGTCAATCGATGACGCATGGACTGTGCAGCTGCATGACGATCGTGAAACCACTTTTGTAGCATATTCCTAATGAACTCTGCCAGTGTCATCAGTGGCAGTTGCCATGCGAATTTTAGGCATGAGTTTATGCACTCTGCAACATTTGTGGTCATCAGCCTGTACCTTCTTTGGGGACAGTGTACGCGGGACCACTTCTATGGACCGGCAGCAATGGCATAATCGAATGCACCCTTGTGCAGCTTACGTAACTCCTCCATGTGGCAATTATACTTTATTTCACTGTACGACCTAGCTGCTGCATCCATTATGTGGGCGACATCCTTCCTGTGGAATCGCTTCTTCATATTTTCACCAAAATGCCAGCAACATAGGGTATGGGTTGCATAAGGGAACACTTTAGAAATCCCTGCTTCAATGCTTGCATGACGATCGGAAATAAAAACCAGATCATCTATATGACCAAGGGCACCCCTCAAGCATTCCAAAAACCACTCCCAGGAAAGGTTGTTTTCTCAGTCACCGTGCCCAAAGGCAATTGGATACACCTGTTCGTTTCCATCTTGTGCAGTTGCAACAAACATTGTACCCCCGAATCTTCCCTTCAAATGGGTACCATCAACTGCAATCACAGGACGCATACACCTCCAGAAACCTCTAATTGAGGACCCTAACGACATGAAAAAGTAGAGGAATTTACCATCGTCTGTGCACTGTAAGTCAGTGATTGTGCCAGGATTTTGCTTTTCCAGAACGTATGCAAAAGATGGCAGCAGTTGGAAAGTTTCTTCATGCGTTCCATAGGTCAAAGACAATGCATATTGTAGGGCATCATGTGCCTTACTGTACATGATTTGGATGCCATACATTGTTTTCATATCGGCGATTATGTCCTTCGGACGCATGAGACGACCATCGTGTTGTTGAAGTCTAGGTGCAACCACTACTCCGATTATGACTGCACTAGCTTGTCGGTGGTGACAATGAATCTCCTCCAAGGGACAACTGTGTTCATTCATAAAACTTCTGACTTGGAAGTAAGTCCCTTCATATCTCCTCACCGCTCTTAATTTCCATGTACACCCATCAACGATGCAAACCAGATGTAACGTTGTCTTATTAGACCTTTTCACCTTCCATTCAAAGTTCTGCCGCATTGAAAATAGGCCAACGAGCCTCTTCAAATCCTTTTTACTCGGAAAAAATTGACCTTTATAAATCATGCTTCTAGGTTCTTGCGATGCTAATGTGCTGCTTCTACCAATACCAAATGAGTATGAATCTGCTCCGGGAATAACCCACGTTCTCGCATTATCAGAATCAGATGCAATTACATGATGCCGTACCTCGGAAGTCCCAGGCATATCTGGTGCAGAGCAACTAACTCCTTCTACATGTCTTCCACGTCTTTGAATTTGTGCAGGGTCTTCATCCACATTTTCTAGATCATCAACCTGTACATTATTTGCCTCATTATCCACCTAATGGTTCTGCTCAGTGTACTGCTCGTTGTATTGCTCAATTGGACAACCAAACACATCGCCAAATTCAGGTTCAACTACATTTGCATGGTCGACCGCTACCGGTGGGACACCGCACACGTTTTCCCCACATTCGGTGGCACTCCTTTGGGTGAACACTCGGTTGCTATCGGAAAATGATCCTAATTGTTTGGTATTTTCAGCAGGATGAATATCATTCCCTATCAGATCTCTAGCTGTCCTCTCGGTTAGACTGACACATATTTGAGGGATCACCCGATCTTCCCCTAGCATAAACTGAACATCATCGTCATTTCTTATAAATGTGCGACATGTACTGCCAGGAACGATTGATATTGATGCTAGATCAACATTGAATTTGTTTACATCATACTTGACAATGGTATGCACGATCGCCACCAATTCTTCGTAAGTCATATTCCTTGACACATACATTCCCTGGTTATCGGATCCAACAAACCTCTGACTTCCGTCGGGTAACTGCTCCCATCGACCGTTGTAAGATATTACTATTCTAACCCGATTCATGATGCTGTCAAATTAATCATCACAAACCATTAATAAAAACTCACCTAAAAAAAATTTTCTTTCAAATATTACATTCACAAAGGCTCGGGTGAGGATATTGAAAAGGCTCGGAGAAGACATGGAAAGGCTCGGGTAAGCCTTCAAAAGGCTCGGGTAAGCACCCAAAAGGCTCGGGTAAGCCTTCAAAAGGCTCGGGAAAGGCAGTACATGAAAAGGCTCGGGAAAGGCATGAAAAGGCTCGGGAAAGGCATTACATGAAAAGGCTCGGGAAGGCATGAAAAGGCTCGGGAAAGGCATGAAAAGGCTTGGGAAAGGCATTACATGAAAAGGCTCGGGAAAGGCATTACATGAAAAGGCTCGAGAAGGCATGAAAAGGCTCGGGAAAGGCATTACATGAAAAGGCTCGGGAAAGGCATGAAAAGGCTCGAAAAAGGCTTCAAAAGGCTCGGAGATCTAAAAAAAATACTCCGATAACATATGAAAATGAACAAATGAAAATGTGAACAAATTCAAAGAATTTGTGGGAAAAAATATTACCTTATTGAATGAAGCACGTCGGGGGTTTATAAGTTAAAGAAGAAAGTCGAGGCAACGTTGAACTTTTATTTGCAGAGAGAGAGAGAGAGAGACTGAGTTAAGCCTAGTGGAGAGAGAAAAGTACAAAGAGAATAACATAAACTCAAATCTAAGGGCAATTTTGGTAGTTCACCATAATAGGTGCCTTTTAAACTTAACTTATTAAACCACTGACAACGTCACCAACTCACTTTAAAAAGGTGACATTTCTCACCATTTCCACTTCGAATATCTTTTAACCAAAAATGGAATCTAATTTAACTAAGAAAACAAGCCTAAAACATATAAGAAAGAGGTCATGAATTAATTTACTGCAGGAATGTTTGTGGAGTTTTATGTATTTAATTTAGCTCATGATAATTTACATTGGAGACTCAATTGATCCTAATTATAATATACAGTGTGCTTCAAGATTTTAACAATGAATTTCCAACATCTCTTGAAGAGCACTCATTGAGAAGAAGATGAGAAGAGGCTTTTGAAGCTGACAACGACAAGGAATGGTTCTCTGTACTACTCCATACCTGTTTCTTCTGAAAAGATAAAATGTTCTTCTTTGAACTTGTATTTGATGAACAAACACCCTTCAAATCATGAAGAGCACAGCTGCAGTTTTTATGGTAAGGCCGTCGCTCAATATTCAACTCATGGAGTGATAAACTTCCTTTGAATACACATCCAAGCACCATATTTGCTGCTCCACTTGCCATTAATTTCTTTCTTGTCTGCACTTTGCTTCACTTCTGTTTTTGTGGGTGTACAAGAGTGAGAGAGTGAGTGGGTGAGTGTCCGTATATGTGTGAGAAGTGATGTGAATCTGTTGAGGGTTTTGCATGATTTCATGGCTATTTATAAAGAGCATGAATGAGATAAACAAGGTTGGAGACTTGGAGTTAGTTATTAATTCTTTGATATAATATATGCACATAAAACTAATTAAAGTTTCTGAATTTTGTATTTAGAGAGAGAAAGAGAATCCTTCAAGAAATTAGTTGAGTGGCTTAATATCTTGGTTTCCTCGGGCTTGGCTTCATGATCAGGACTTCTTAATTAAACAACAGGCTTTTGGAATTTAGTTTCTAAACCCACGCACATGCACACACACATATACTATATATATATAAATTATTAGGTTAGGTATGTATCTGACAATATTATTGTGCGGTTTCACTAATTCTCGCTGCCGGGATATAGTGTAAATTTTTTTACTAATTCTCAGTAACTACAATTAGTGAAACCGCATGATAATATCCTCAAGTATACCTGATCGATATGATAAGTGCTAT
The DNA here is from genome assembly GCA_954870605.1 of Acer campestre. Classification (NCBI taxonomy): domain Eukaryota; kingdom Viridiplantae; phylum Streptophyta; class Magnoliopsida; order Sapindales; family Sapindaceae; genus Acer; species Acer campestre. Next base: position 9,256,216 of record OX940804.1, on the reverse strand, counting down.
ATATATATATATATATTTTGCAATTATTTATGAGTTAACTCGATATGTTTTGGAAACTTCTTAATTAAACAACAAACTTCGTAATCCTAACGTATTTTCTTGAAGGTATAATTGATGAGAGTAGTTTGATATAATTGATCAACATATTTTCTTGAAGGTATAACTAACTTTAACGTATAGAGCCACACCGTTATGAGAGAAGTCAATTTATTTAATTAATTAATTGTCTTTTAGCATGATTGTGTTCTTTATGATAAGTGATATATATATATGCACTTGCAATTATTTATGAGTGATCCTCCATCTTGATGGAAGATAGCTGGGTCAGATTTGGTTTTTCCTCGTTTTTTTAAAAAGAAATAAATTAAAATTATTTTGTTAAAAAAAAATCCTTTCATCTTATGTTTTTGTTTTGGAGGAAGAGATCTAATCAAAAAAATAATTTAAAAAGGTAAGCCTCGAAAAGCAGTGCTACGCCCTATTGCGGATAAGATCTTGTCTAAATTCGCTAAATGGAAGGGCAAGTCTCTCTCTCTGGCCGGTCGTGCTACTTTGATCAGGTCAGTCATCACTGGTTCATTTGTGCACTCTTTCATGATTTATAAGTGGCCTTCTTCTTTACTGTCACTAATTAACCGCAAGTTGAGAAACTTTTTGTGGACCGGTTCCTGTGAGGAGACTAACTTGGTTCGGGTTGCATGGGATCGTTGTTGTAGGCCTTACTCACAGGGTGGTCTTGGTCTGAAAGATATTGGGTTGCTGAATGACTCACTGCTGCGGAAATTCACCTAGAAGTTTATGACCTCTGATGGTTTTGCTTTCTCTTTTCTTCGGGAGAGGTATCTCAGGCATTTGCAAAAGCCTCATGGAGGGTATGTCACCTCCTCGATTTGGTCTTCTCTTCGGTCTAATTATAGTTCCCTTCTTAAGGAAGGTATCTGGCTGATTGGCGAGAACTCTCAGAGGGACTTTTGGCGGGATAATTGGTTGGGGGTTCCCATTGTGGACCTTTTAGGGATTCCTGATTATTTAGCTAATCCGCTCAGGGCGAGGGTTTTGGATTTTATTCATCAGGGTAGATAGGTGCTAGATGATTGTTTCCGAGCTCGCTTCCCGGATCTATGTTTTCGGATTGATCGTATTGCAATTTCTCCTGTTATGGATTCTCTGGTTTGGGCTAATTCTCGAGATGGTCGTGTTTCTTGCAAGACTGCTTATTCCCAATTTTTTCGTGATATTCCTCAGGTTGTTTGGTGGAGAGATGTTTGGTCTCGTTTTATTCCCCCCTCTTGCTCTGCTTTGACTTGGCGTTTGATGTTGAACAGGCTTCCTACTGAGGATCGCCTTTGCAGGTCTAGGTTCCAGTTGGCTTCTCGTTGCAGTATTTGTGGGGTTAGTAGTGAATCTGCAGATCATCTTTTTCTTCATTGTCCCCTGGCGGTTGCTCTTTAGGAGGCGGTTTTCTCGACTTTCCAGCGACGTGTCTCTACCGAAACTTGGCAATCCTTCTTCTTGCAGGCCATGTCGGTTTCCTTTAGTGAGCAGGTCAGGATTTTGTGGAAAGCGGCTATCCATGCAGTGATATGGGGGGTGTGGACTGCTCGTAATCAGTGTATCTTTGAAGGGAAGTTGGTGGACTTTAGATCCGTCCTTTCTTTGGTCTGGTGTGCCGTTTCAGAGGCTAATCGCCTAGAGATTGGTTGTATGCGTAACTGTATGGATGACCTTTTGATTCTTCATTGATTTGGTCTTTAGGGTCGCCCTTCTAAAGCCCAAGTTATCAAGAGTGTGGTTTGGTCGCCTTCGGCCCCCGGCTGGATCAAAGTGAATACTGATGGCGCTGCTTTGGGCTCTCCGGGGGTTGGTGGTTGTGGTGGTATCTTTCGAAACTGTAGAGCTTTTGTGAAGGGTTGCTTTGCTATTCCTCTTGGTCAGGTTTTCGCTTTTGAGGCTGAGCTTCTGGCGGCCTCATTGGCCATTAATTTTGCTTGGAAGTATGGGTGGCATCGTATCTGGCTTGAGAGCGATTCTTCTTATGTGGTTCAGCTTCTCTCTTCTAGTTTTGAGTTGGTTCCTTGGAGGGTTCGTCAGGCATGGCAGCGCTGCATCTTCCAAATCTCACATATGGATTTTCAGGTCTCACATATTTTTAGGGAGGGTAATCAAGTTGCAGATACGCTTTCTAAGCATGCTTTGGAGCTTTAGATAGATTCTTGGTGGTTCTTTGTCCCGCCATTCTGTTCTTCATTAGTTAGCAATGACTGCATGGGCCGCGAGTCTTTTCATTTTTCTTGATGTTTTCTTTTTCTTTTTGGTGTGGCCTACGTGCCTCTTTTTGTTTGGGGTTGTTTTCCCTGGCTCTTTGTGCTTTGTTGCTTTTTGTCACTCTTTACTTTCTTTTATCTCTTTTATATACGGATACTGTCTAAGGGTTTTTCAGCATATGATCGTTTGTGATGCTTTTTCCCCTTAGATCAGTCCAATTTTATTGAAAAAAAAATAAATATTGTTATCCGAAAATTGTCGTTAAGAATTTCCGTACAACAGTTAGCCAAGTGGTACAGGTGTCCCCCAGCGAGGTCACGGGGGTATGTAGAGGAGATGGGCGTTTGCGGCTCTGATACTAATTTCTGGTTTGTGGTGCATGGTACCCTGTTAGTCGTCCCTGGTACCATGTATGTCATCTCTGGTATCCGATCAGTCATACCTGGTCCGTGGCACCTAGTATGTGGTATTCTGCCTATTGTCCATGGTATCCTACGTGTCATCCCTGGTACCTGGTCTTTCGTCCCTGGTACTCGGTCCATGGTGCCTGGTACCTGGTCGGCTGGTCCGTGGTACCCTGCAGAATCTTTTTTTATTTCTTTCTCTTTCTCATTTCTCTCTCATGAGTTCTTCTTCTTCTTCTTTCTTTCTTCTTCTTCTTCTCCTTCTTCTTCTTCATCTCCTCTCTCCTCCGTCTTCTTCTTCTCTCCTTCTTCTTCTCCTTCTGCTCCTCCTCCTCCTCCTCCTCCTTCTTCTTCTCCTCTAGGTTTTTATTAAAAAAAAAAAAAGAATATTTTTTAAACAAAAATTTTCAGATTTTGTTTTTTTTTTTCAAATCAAATTTCCGATGGGTTTTTCGTGTGATGGGTTTTCCGATTTGACCATGATCTGGTCTATATCGAGCAACCCAAACCCAAATTTTTTTAAAAGAAAATCAGTTTTATTTTTTTAGAAAAATTTCCAAATTTTTTTAAAAAACAAAATCAGTTTTTTTTTTTTAAAAAAAAATTTCCAGATTTTAAAAAGTTTTGGATTTGAGTATTGTTTATTTAAAAATAATTCTAATTTCGTTTTGTTAAAAAAAAAAAAGATTTTTTTAAAAAAATTTCTGTTTTTTTTTATTATTATTATTTTTAAAAAATTCCAGACTTTAAGTTTTTAATTAGGGGTTGAGTGTTAGTTGTTGATTTTAAGGGTGGTTGTGGTTGTGGTTGTGCTTAAGTTTGGGTATTGTTTGTTTACAAAATTTCCAGATTTTGTTTTGTTTAAAAAATTTTCTAAACAAATGGGTAGATTGTGTTTAATTGTGTGTTACTGGTGTGTTTAAAGGGTTATGACTGGTGTGTTTAATTGTGTGTTATTGGTGTAGTTGATTTTAAGGGTGGTGGTTGTGAATGGAGTTTTTTTTTTTTTTTTTTTTTTCTAGATTTTCACGTTGAAGTTGAAAATTTCATATCATATTTGAATTTTGTTTTTTCCAGATTTTGTTTAATTAAACACACCAAGCCACTGATTAAACACACCAGGCAAAAAAGATTAAACACACCAGGCAAAAAAGAATAAACATGTCAGGCAAAAAAGACTAAATACACCAGGCAAAAAGAATTAAACACACCGACCAAAAAGGAATTAAACACGCCAGAAAAAAACGACTAAACACACCAGACAAAACCGACTAAACACACTAGACAAAACTCATTAAACACGTTATGGCAAAAACAATTAAACACACCAGGCCACCAATTAAACACACCAGACAAAACTCATTAAACACACTAAAATTAAACACATCAGGGCAAAATGAATTAAACACACCAAGCAAAATAAATTAAACACACTATGGCAAACGAATTAAACACACCTGGTGTGTTTAGTCATTTTTACTTGGTGTGTTTAGTCGTTTTTAACTGGTATGTTTAGTCCTTTTTGCCTGGTGTATTTAATTCCTTGTTACCTAGTGTGTTTAGTCTTTTTGGCCCGGTGTGTTTAATTCATTTTTACCTGGTGTGTTTAGTCATTTTAGCCTAATGTGTTTAGTCATTTTCACCAGTCATAAACACAATAACCACCCTCAAACCTAGATCGGACGGCCGACAATCAGAAAACCCAAACTTAAACGCAAGCAAATCTGAAAAAAAAAAAAATTTTGTTTTAAAAAAAATCTGATTTTTTTTAAAAAAAATTTGGAAAAAACCGAGAAAGAGAAAGAGAAGAGAGGAGAGAAAGAGAAGAAGAAGAAGAAGGAGAGAAGGTGTGAGAGAAGAGAGGAGAGAAAGAAGAAGAAGAAGAACATGTGAGAGAAAAGAGGAGAGAGAGAGAGAGAGAGAGAGAGAGATTATGTAGAAAAACAGAGAGATGAGGTTTTGAAAAAAAAAAGGGCATTTAAGTCCAAAAAGTGGATTGTTTGAAAAAAACAATCAAAATACTAATTCCGGCTACAAACAATAAACCTTCTTAATTTTTGGCTAGTTTCCATTTTCACCCATATATATATATGAGGAAATTGTAGGAAATGATCAAAAAATTTATTAACTTGTTGTTTTTAGCCGCAAGTTTATTTTTTATTATTCTTGTCATCTTTGTGCTTGAATTACCAAAATTGCCCTTTATTTTATTTTACTTGCCTCAAAATTTCCCATCCAAAATTTGAATCTGTCTTCACCGTATAACCTCCAATTTGTCTTCCTAAATTTTCAAAATAAGATACTCTCTCTCTCTCTCTCTCTCTCTCTCTCTCTCTCTCTCTCTCTCTCTCTCTCTCTCTGTGAATTCAAGCAAATTCAAACAAACAAACGAAAAAATAGAAAAAATGAAATCAAAACCTTTTGTTGAAATCTCTTTCATCAATTCATAATGTCGAAACCACTACAACTTCAATTCGAAACCTTTTGTCAAAATCTCTTTCGTCAAAAACCAGATTGAGTCTTAGAAACAGCTTCAAAGTCTGCAAATCGAACAACGAAAACGATCCTCCGCTCCATCCCAACATCTCTTGTCTCTCATCGGTGCTATCGCCATCCAAGTCATTGATTTCGACTAGCAAGTCGCCGGATCCATGGCCAGTTTGAAGTTCCTCAAACTCAGGAGCCACGACCTGTCAAGGTAAATAATTGTTGAAAATTAGTGATTTTTTTTAAAAAAAAATTATTATGCAGTGAAATTAATTTATCTTCAAATTAAGGAATTATAGCTCATTTTTGTGGAATTGTTGAACTTGTATAGAGCCAAAGAGAGAGCGTTGGATCTGCATCGATCATCCTCAGGTGACAGCAGCACCGTGTTAGGTTTTCCATTTTCAGGTGATTTCTTACAAAATACAACAGTTAATCACTATTATCATTAAGAACAAAATAGGTTTTCTTTAAAAAATATATTATATTTTTGTGTTGGATTTGATTCAATAGATTGAGATAAGTGTAGAGCTAGTAGCTGCAGCAAAACAACAGCTTTTGTTTCTTGCAGCAGTTGATAGGAACCGATGGCTCTATCAAGGCCCTGCCCTTCAAAAGGCTATCTATAGGTAACCACACTATGCAATCTATCATCTCATTGCTTTTGTTTGTCATTTATATTTAATTTGTAAGATTATCATGTTATTGCCTGAATTTGTCATTAATACTATGTAATTTGTAAGCTATTCAGTTGTGTTAAATAGTAAACTGTAGAATCCCTGAAGTCATTTACTTCCGTATTAACCTCTACAAAATCCATAGTTTGTATGATGCATCTTTGATACATGAAATATGTTTCACTGTTTTTGCCTCTGTTTTTGGGAATTGCACTACAACATAATTAATTATGTCTTTGTTTTGCTTGTATTAAGTGTTTTTTATTGTTTTAGCTTCATGAACTTTCCACCAATTTCATGTTATAGCTTACGGAAAAATATTCAAATTGATTTACATCCACCAATTTCCATGAACTTTTATACAAACTCAATGTTGATGCAGGGTCTAGTAAGTATGGTGATGTAATTGTGTTCATACATGAGCATGAGATTGTGGTTGAGGTAGCTGCTATGGTTTTTTAGGGAGTGGTCTCGGTACAGATAGTAGAAGTGAAGACTATTTTCGAAGAGTTTGCTATGGTTGTCAGATTGGGGCAACTTCCTTTGTGTATAGAATCAGATGCTTTGGGGGTAAATTTGTGTAAGAAAGTTGGGTCCTTAAATGGTGATAGAGAAAATATTATACATGATATTGTTTTGTTTTTGCAGAGCTTTTGCAATGTAAAACTTGTTCATAGTCCTAGAGCTTGTAATAGTGTAACACATCTGCAACTAGATTTGCAGTTGGTTTGGTTAGTTGGCTAGTGATGTTGGCCAATAAGGATTTTTCTTCTTGTAATCTTTGTGTTGTTTAATGAAAGTTTCCTATTGGCATGTAATTTGGCTATTGACATGTAACTTCTAAATCAACTAGCATGTAAATTATGTATTGTAGACTTTATTCAGTTACATTCCAGTATTGAATGAATTTATCTTAAAGATCAAATTCCATTTATATACCAGTTTAATTTTAAGTTACATGCCAGTTGGTTGTGAAGTTACATGCCGGTTGAAGTTTAAGTTACATGCCAGATCAAATTGAAGTTACATGCCAGTGTCAGTTATTAAGTTACATGCTAGATCAAATTGAAGTTTCATGCCAGTTAGTTGTGAAGTTACATGCCGGTTTATTTTCAAGTTACATGTCATGTCGGTTGATTTTCAAGTTACATGTCAATTTATTTTCAAGTTACATGCTAGTTTAATTTCAAGTTACATGCGAGTTGAGTACCAACTATTCAGAGTTACATGCCTTTCAAGTTGCATACTTGTTGTGTTTCAACTTATATGTCAGTTGTACTTGAACTTATATATCACTATCAAATTGAAGTTAAATGTCAAGTTTGTTTCAAGTTATATGTTCTTCGTGTTCCAAGTTACATGCCAGTTGATTCTTAAGTTACATGCTAGTTGATTCTTAAGTTACATGTCAGTTTATTTTTTTTATTTCCCTAATTGAAAGACATTCATAACTTACATAACTTTCTTAACTTACATGCCAGTGTATTTTTAAGTTACATGCCAGAGTTGCATACCAATACATAATTTACATGCCAGTACAAACAACTAAATTCACGTGGCATGTAACTTGGAATACAACTAGCATGTCAGTAACAATACAAATTGATTGAAACCAAACACAAACTTTACTATCATGTATAATATTGTCTATATCACCATTTGAGGACCCAAATTTATTACACAAATTTACAACCCCTAAAACATCTGATTCTATACACAAAAGAAGTCGCACCAATCTAACAGCTATAGCAAACCCTTCGAAAATGGTCTTCACTTCTACTATCTCCACCGAGACCACTCTCTGAAAAACCATAGCAACTGCCTCAACTACAATCTCATGCTCATGTCTAAACACAATTCCAGCACCATACTTACTAGGCCCTGCATCAACATGCATCAACATTGAGTTTGAAGCAACTAGGAGATGAAGTTGTGCATGCCATAATTGAATTCAGCACCACCTTCATCCAGAGTACCCTAGAACTCAGAAACAAGCTTATTAACTCGATCCCAACAAAATCCAAACAATTAATAGATCCAAGTTCCTTAACACACAAAATATTGCAAGTTTCAAGCTAGATTAGTTTACAAATTTGACAAATTGTAGGTGAGTTTTCCCTCAAACAATAAAAAACAAACATATGGTAAAGCTATAACATGCATATACGCATACACAAAAGGAAAAATGTTGAAAGTCACAAGCTAGATTCGATTATATAATTGACAAACCGTAAATAGGTTTTTCTTTAACAATCAAAAACAAAAGAAAGCTTTTTGGCGTTAACAAATAAAAACACTGGTCGCAGTACCATAAATAAATAATAAAATTAAGGTGATCCCCACTAGAAAACTCAATCAAAGCAACCAAATTTCAATTCATTACTTGGTGAAAATCACACAAATGAAAAAACCAAGAAAACAAAAAAAAAAATCACCAAATTAAATCCCAACAACACGAGAACAACAACAACAACAACAACAACAGTTCGAACAATATGAAAGTGCCCAACTATTCATCAAATCGAATCCCAGCAAATCCAACACAACAATTTAATTTTTTTTTTAAGAAAACATATTTTTCTGAATGATAATATATGTTAAGGTGATTAAATTTTGTCTTATGTAAGAACTCACCTGAATATTGAGAAGTGATTTACCGTTTGAACACAGAACCAGTTGCGGCATTAACGGGCTCCTGAAACAAATTACGGTGTGTACAATATTAATCTAGAGGGGGGGTGAATAGATTTTATCCGATTTTACCCAATTTTCGTTAATAGGCAAGATTACGAAAATACCCTTTACTAGTCAATATAAATAAAGCAAGTGTAATATGGTGCGGAAATTAAAAGACACTTGATATTTACGTGGAAACCCTTACGGGAAAAACCACGGGCTATGTAAGTGAGCCACACTTGAACCTCGAATCCACTAAATGTGTAAAACGATTACAACCTAATCCCGGAAGTAATCACACACCTACCTAATCCCGGTATAAGTGAACCTAGTCCTAATGCTTGTGATTTATGCAACCTAATCCCGGAAGCAACACAAGACTTAGTTCTCAATGAAGAGAAAACAACCTAAGTGAATATATGAAATACTCAAAATGCAACAAGAGCAAGGCAACTCTATATGCTTACCTAGAATGATGATATATCAATGAAATCAATCCTAGATATCAAAAGCTAAATGACATATCATAAAACTTAGCTAATCAAGATTCAACAAAACCTAAATAGCTATCACAATACAACACTCAATCAAATTCATCACAAACAATCTCTATCTTATATTTAGCATGTGAACATAAAGCATACAATAAGATAAAGAGATAACTTGACAAGAAAGAAACTAAACTTAGATGAAGTTAGTCAAAAACTTACCAAGAAAGATGTGATGATGCAAAACCATACATGGATGAGTCCTAAATGGTCATGAATGATCCTAGATGAACTTTGATGATCAAAGGAAATGGTTTGAGTGATTAAAGGTGAGTTCTTGATGATTTTTCACTTGAAATATGTTCTAAGTGAAAAATATGATATTTGGAACTCTTAAAAACAACATAGGAATGAAAGAGGCATATATATAGTATGCCAAAGTGAAGTGGTGTCGTTTTGAAAAAAATGCAAAAGACCGCTGATTCTGCGCCCTTGATTCTGCGGCCTTGACCGCAGAACACAGGGCGCAGAACTGTAATCAACAGTTTTGCGTCTTTATTTTGCGGCCAGGGGCGCAGAACTCAAGGGCGCAGAAATGCACCTGACATTTTTGCGGCCCCTAAACGCAAAAACAAAGGGCGCAGAAAAGAGGACAGAGAGTATGAATTCTGTTCCTTATTCTGCGGCCTTATTTCTGCGGCCTTGGCCGCAGATCAGGGCGCAAATTGCACCTGATGGAGCATCCTAAAATCTAACCATGCTATGCAATTCTAAGCAAGATGCAACCAAATAAACATGCATGAAGAGAGATGAAATAGGCAATAATGCATACACAAAATAAATACACAACACATTCAAGAATGAGAATTATGCAAGTGTTGTGTGTGTGTGCATCTATTTCTCTTCATTGTAAGAAACACTAAGTATTATACCTTTGGAGTGCTTCTTCCCTTGAGGTCTTGAAAAAAGGCCTTTGAGCATGATCTTCAATCACCTAACTACCCTTACAATTCAAACCCCCAATATGTGGTTTGTTTACGAAATAAGCCAATCAACAATGGGAATCCTTACAATCTCCCCCTTTGGCTATTTCGTGACAAAACCACCACTCACATTGATCCTCACAAGATAAATGAAACTACGGGAAATTCTACATTACAAATTACAAAGAGATAAGAAAATAAAACTTCAAGTCTTCAATCTCTTGTAGAATAACCAAGCCTTCAAAACAATAAGATTACACTTCCAAAGCAAGTGTATGTGAGATGATCAAGTGAAAGAAAAACAAGCATTTGCATATGAATCTTTTAACCACAATATCATGCAATGAATGAGTATGCAATGCTCCCCCTCAAAGGGTTACTCCCCCTCAAACCATAAACTCCCCATATGCACAATTGCTACAACAATTAGCAACTCCCCTTACCACATCCTACTCCCCCTTTTTGTCATGATATAGGCAAAGGAGTAGTCCCCAACCGGGTCACTCATAGCAAAGAGAGATAGAAGCATACAAGATAATGCATAGTTAAATAAGCCACTTTATGCACTCAATTAATTGGAGAGAAACAAGGAGATTTATTTTATGAAAATGTGTGAAATAAAAATGCTTTGCAAACAAGACATGTTGCATTCAAGTCCAAAATACAATGGTATTTGGCAAAGCAAATGACAAAGGTTTCAAATAGAATTCAAACCAATTTTACCATTTGTCATGAGAAAAGCAAGAATATAGAGAATTTATTGATTTTCATTTTTAACAACAACTATATCCAACTTTATAAGCGAAACATGGCATGAGCGACTTTGCACCCTATTTGATTTTTCCGGGTATGAAACCCGTATGATAGTAACCATGTTCAACAAATAAAGAAAGAGAGACTTTGAATGGATACATGATCCTTTATCAATTTTAGTCTCACTAGCTTTTTCACACATTGTTTTGCATTTAAGAATATGCAATCATCAATTCATGCTTTTCCAATTTAGCAAGGCATTTGAATTTCATGTTTTTCAAGTTCATTAGCATGTCAATTAAGAATCATCATGTCATGGAAATAACTATAGGTCATTCAAATCATACTTCCTATGAAAATTTCCTAGTCCAAAAATGCATGTTTGAACATAAATATGACATGGATTGAAAACAAAGCAAGGCTCACACTTATATAAAAGCATATATACATATGTCCAACCAAGCTTACTTCAAGCAAATAAAAGAGAAGCACAAGATCTTTCAAATAATTTGCATGCATCAAGTATACAAAAAGCTCTCTTTGCTTGAGTTCCCCTTATGGGGTCAATAACTAGAACTCATCACTCCACAAGACATATTCCAATAGATCTACTAAGAGTTTTAAATCGAGTAGCATCTAGAGGTTTTGTAAACAAGTCGGCTAGTTGATCATTTGTACCTACATGCTCAAGTACAATGCATTTATTTTCAACTAGTTCTCTAATGAAATGATGACGGATGTCAATATGCTTAGTTCTAGAATGTTGAACCGGATTCTTGGAAATATTAATAGCACTCATGTTATCACAAAAGAGAGTGAGTGTACCTTGGTTGAATCCGTAGTCTACTAGCATTTGCTTCATCCATAGGAGTTGTGTGCATCCACTCCCCGCGGCTATGTACTCGGCCTCCGCCGTGGACAAGGAAATTGAGTTTTGCTTCTTGCAAAACCAAGAAACAAGATTGTTTCCAAGGAAAAAGCAACCGCCCGATGTGCTTTTCCTATCATCACAATTTCCGGCCCAATCCGCGTCACTAAAGCCTACAAGACTAGCATTAGTGTCAAATGAGTACCAAATCTCATAGTTAGAAGTCCCATTCACATATCGAATGATTCTCTTGACGCAAGAGAGATGGGACTCCTTGGGATCGGATTGGTACCTTGCACACACACCCACACTAAAGGATATGTCGGGCCTACTTGCGGTCAAATAAAGCAAGCTTCCTATCATACCCCTATAAAGTGTTTGTTCTACACTTTTACCACTAGCATCTTTGCTTAGTTTCAAAGTGGTGCTCATGGGTGTGTTACAATGTTTGGCTTTCTCAAGACCAAACTTCTTCACTAGGTTTTTGGCATATTTGGCTTGGGATATGAAGATCCCATCACTTAATTGCCTAATTTGCAAACCTAGGAAGTAACTAAGCTCACCAACAAGACTCATCTCAAATTCATGAGACATAACATCAACAAATTGTTGGACTTTGGTGTTGTTGGTGGATCCAAACACTATATCATCAACATATATTTGAGCTATAAAAAGCTCATCATTGTCTTTCTTGATGAATAGTGTCTTGTCAACACTACCTCTTGTGTAGTCATTGTTGACAAGAAATTGAGTGAGGCGCTCATACCAAGCCCTCGGTGCTTGTTTCAACCCATAAAGAGCCTTCTTGAGGCGATAGACATGGTTGGGGTGGTGTGCATCCACAAACCCCTTGGGTTGCTCAACAAACACTTCCTCTTGCAAGAAGCCATTGAGGAAGGCACTCTTAACATCCATTTGGTGCAATTTGAACTTGTGCACACAAGAGATGGACAAGAGAAGCCTAATGGACTCTAGGCGGGCAACGGGAGCAAAAGTCTCCTCAAAGTCGATACCCTCAATTTGAGAGTACCCTTGTGCAACAAGTCTTGCCTTGTTACGCACTACGTTGCCATCCTCATCAGATTTGTTCCTATATATCCATTTTGTGCCTATGACATTAGTGGTCTTAGGCCTAGGAACTAGAGTCCAAACCTCATTCCTTTCGAATTGGTTTAGCTCTTCTTGCATGGCAAGAACCCAAAACTCATCATTTAGAGCTTCATCAATCTTTTTGGGTTCTATTTGAGAGGTGTAGCATGTGAAGCTAATAAGATTAGCTATTTGCCTTCTAGTCCTAACACCCTCATTCACATCTCCAATAACATCCTCTTTGTTATGGAGTCTTCTAACCCATGGAGCGGGTTCATTAGAGTCCAAGTTAGGAACTCTATCAATAGGTTGTGTGTCATTTTCAACAACATTGGATGTCCCCACATTAGGAGTCACAACAACCTTCTCCAAAGGAGAATCATCACTAAGAATAACCTCCTCCTCATGATTACTACACTTGAGCCTTTCATCATCAAATACAACATTAGATGATTCCATGACACTTAGAGTTTTCTTATTGAAAACTCTATAGGCTCTACTATTTAAGGCATAGCCAATAAATATACCCTCATCACTCTTGGCATCAAATTTGCCAAGTTGATCTCGGTCATTTAAAATGAAGCATTTGCTTCCAAATATGTGGAAGTAGCTAACATTTGGCCTCTTGCCTTTCCATAACTCATAGGAGGTATTTCTAGTACCGGGCCTTAGGAAAACTCTATTTCCTATATAGCAAGCCGTGTTGATGGCTTCGGCCCATAAATTCCTAGACACATTGTTGCTAAGCAACATCACTCGGGCCATCTCTTGAAGGACCCTATTTTTCCTTTCAACAACTCCATTTTGTTGAGGTGTCCTAGGAGCCGAAAACTCATGGGAGATACCTATACTATCACAATAGGTTTCAAAAGAAGCATTCTCAAATTCCCTCCCATGGTCACTTCTAATCCGTTTTATGCTTTTAATGTTAGAATTCATTTCATTTTGAAGTTTAGTACAAAGCATTTTAAACTTATCAAAAGTTTCGGATTTTTCTCTAAGAAAATATGTCCATGTGAACCTAGAGAAATCATCTACACAAACAAAAATGTATCTCTTTCCACCCAAGCTCTCGGTTTGCATAGGACCCATAAGATCCATATGGAGAAGCTCTAGAGGCTCCTTGGTGGAGAGATACTTGCCCTTTTTATGCATGCTTTTAGTTTGTTTTCCTTGTTGACAAGGTCCACAAATACCATTGGCTTTCTTCCCAAGCTTAGGGAGGCCACGCACACATTCAAACTTTCCAAGGGTCCGTAGATCCCGAAAGTTCATGTGGCCAAGTCTTTCATGCCACAACTCAATTTGCTCATCCTTGGACACATTGTTTGAGACTATTCTAGCTTCAAGACAATAGCAATTGTCGCTAGATCTCATACCTTTCAATAAGGTTTGTCCATTGGGCTTTAGGATAGAGCAATTCTCTTTGCTAAACAAGACGGAATATCCTTCATCACTAAGATGAGAAATGCTAATCAAATTGGCTTTCAAGCCATCAACAAGTAAAGCATTGGATAAGGAGGGCAATCCGGGAACGGAGATGGTTCCTTTCCCTATGACATTCTTTTTGGATCCATCACCAAAGGTGACATTTCCTCCTTCCTCCATAACAAGAGTCTCGAAGAAACTCTTGTTTCCCGTCATGTGCCTAGAGCACCCACTATCAAGATACCAAAGATTAGAAGAATTTGCCTTCAAGGCAATTTGTGCAACATGGCAAACATTTTCATTCTTTCTAATCCATTTAAGAACAACATTTTCTTTCTTAAAGGTCTTTGGTACATGGGCTCTAGTAATCCTAGGATCATGCAAATTAGTCTTATTATTCCTAGGAACATGCATCTTGGCTCTATTCTTTCTCTTTTCAATCATGCTTCGAGTTCTACACATTTTTATATAACGAAAGCAATTTGGTCGAATGTGACCATTAAAACCACAAAAATGACAAATTGGAATGAAACGAGAAATCATACCATTGCCTTGAGCATTTATGGGAGCCTTCCCTTTTCTTTGTGGTTGAGTGGGTTCAATCCATCTCCTTTGTTGAACCGGTCTATCTTGCTTCCAATGTTGGACTTGCATGATTGGATTTTTCCCTTTTTGAGCCAATAGATGAGGAATGTTGGCTTGAGGTTGTCTCCTTGGTGCCACCTTCACTTGTGCACTTTTTGAGCTTTGTCCTAGATCTATTTTCTTCCTAGGAGTGTGCACCGGAGAAGCTTCTATGTTGCCCAAGCTCTTAACAAACACGGTCTTCTTAGAGGAGGTGGTCTCTTGACAATCTTCAAACCCAAGACCTCTCTTGTCACATGGACTCTTTCCAACACCAAGCATGTGATCTAATTTTTTGGTGCTAGAGTCCATCCTAGTAAGTGACTTCTTAGCTTCAACAAGCTCCCTCTTCAAACCTTCTTCATTCCTCCTAGATAAAGCTAACTCCTCTTTTAGCTTATCTTCTCTCTTCTTAAGTCTTTCCACTTCTTCACTTAAGAGATCATTGTGAGATGAAAGCTCAACATTTTCTTCTCTCAACATCTTGATCTTCTTAGTTGTTTTCATCTCTAAGCTCCTAAACTCCTTAAGATATTCAACTAACACTTCTTTCTCCACATATCCATTAGTGGAGTTAGCATCGGAGTCATCTTCACTAGAGTCACTTTCCCTTTGACTCTCTTCTTCTTTTTCACTACCACTTTTGCTCTTGTGAGAAGAGGCAAAAGCTAGGAAGTTAGCCATGATGTTAGCCATCATCCGAAGAATCATCCTCTTCATTGGAGTCATCACTACTTCCACTCCAAGTGGCGGCCATCACTTTTCCCTTCTTCTTTTCCTTGTGATTAGCACATTCGGGAGCAAAGTGACCAATCCCGCCACACTCAAAGCAACGGACCCCTTTCCTTTCGGTCCTCTCTTGCCTTGGTTCAAACTTCTTGAAGGGAAACTTTTTCTTGTCTTGGCCTCTAAAACCAAATCCCTTCTTTCCAAACTTCATAACCTTGTTGAATCTTTTCACAAACAAGGCCATGTCTTCATCCGAGTCATTCTTCACCTCCTTTTCATCCTTAGATGCTTTCAAAGCAATTCCCTTTTGCTTTTTAGGAGGAGTGGAGCTAGGAACCTTCCTAGACTCGTAGGCGAGAAGTCTTCCAATGACCTCGCTCGGCTTCATATCCTTATATCCACTATTTTCTTCTAAAGCCGTCACCTTTGACTCAAACCTATCCGGTAGGGATCTCATTATCTTTTGCTTGATCCTCCTATCCGAATAGGGATCACCAAGTTGATGACTTTGGTTGACTATGTCCATCAACTTGATCTCAAAGTCGTTGAAGCACTCATTCTCCTCCATTTTGAGCATCTCAAATTGGGTTTGGAGAACTTGGAGCTTGGAGTCCTTCACAACTTCGGTTCCCTCATGAGCAACTTCTAGGATTGTCCATGCCTCCTTAGCAATCCTAGTATTTTGAATCAACTTGTATTGATTCTCATCCATGGCACATAGGATGGCATGCATTGCCTTCCTATTCCATTTTGACGCCTCAAATTCTTGTGCACTCCATTGTGCCTTGGGCTTCAAAACTTCTTCTCCTCCACCCGTGGGAGTCATCATGGGAAGATCGTATCCATCTTCAACCGACATCCATGCTCGGTCATGAAGTTGGCATATGTAGGATTCCATTTTCCCTTTCCATGAGGAGTAATTTAATCCGGTGAGAAGGGGAGGACGTGTGCTAGAAGCCCCCTCGTTGTTGCCACCGTTTCCACTCATTTTGTATATGAATGAAATGAAATGAATGCAAAATGTATGAATGAACAAAAAACACACAAATGCAAAACACACCAAAATGAGCAAGGATCACCTATGTATATCTAGGAACCCGCTCTGATACCAATTGAAACAAATTACGGTGTGTACAATATTAATCTAGAGGGGGGGTGAATAGATTTTATCCGATTTTACCCAATTTTCGTTAATAGGCAAGATTACGAAAATACCCTTTACTAGTCAATATAAATAAAGCAAGTGTAATATGGTGCGGAAATTAAAAGACACTTGATATTTACGTGGAAACCCTTACGGGAAAAACCACGGGCTATGTAAGTGAGCCACACTTGAACCTCGAATCCACTAAATGTGTAAAACGATTACAACCTAATCCCGGAAGTAATCACACACCTACCTAATCCCGGTATAAGTGAACCTAGTCCTAATGCTTGTGATTTATGCAACCTAATCCCGGAAGCAACACAAGACTTAGTTCTCAATGAAGAGAAAACAACCTAAGTGAATATATGAAATACTCAAAATGCAACAAGAGCAAGGCAACTCTATATGCTTACCTAGAATGATGATATATCAATGAAATCAATCCTAGATATCAAAAGCTAAATGACATATCATAAAGCTTAGCTAATCAAGATTCAACAAAACCTAAATAGCTATCACAATACAACACTCAATCAAATTCATCACAAACAATCTCTATCTTATATTTAGCATGTGAACATAAAGCATACAATAAGATAAAGAGATAACTTGACAAGAAAGAAACTAAACTTAGATGAAGTTAGTCAAAAACTTACCAAGAAAGATGTGATGATGCAAAACCATACATGGATGAGTCCTAAATGGTCATGAATGATCCTAGATGAACTTTGATGATCAAAGGAAATGGTTTGAGTGATTAAAGGTGAGTTCTTGATGATTTTTCACTTGAAATATGTTCTAAGTGAAAAATATGATATTTGGAACTCTTAAAAACAACATAGGAATGAAAGAGGCATATATATAGTATGCCAAAGTGAAGTGGTGTCGTTTTGAAAAAAATGCAAAAGACCGCTGATTCTGCGCCCTTGATTCTGCGGCCTTGACCGCAGAAACAGGGCGCAGAACTGTAATCAACAGTTTTGCGTCTTTATTTTGCGGCCAGGGGCGCAGAACTCAAGGGCGCAGAAATGCACCTGACATTTTTGTGGCCCCTAAACGCAAAAACAAAGGGCGCAGAAAAGAGGACAGAGAGTATGAATTCTGTTCCTTATTCTGCGGCCTTATTTCTGCGGCCTTGGCCGCAGATCAGGGCGCAAATTGCACCTGATGGAGCATCCTAAAATCTAACCATGCTATGCAATTCTAAGCAAGATGCAACCAAATAAACATGCATGAAGAGAGATGAAATAGGCAATAATGCATACACAAAATAAATACACAACACATTCAAGAATGAGAATTATGCAAGTGTTGTGTGTGTGTGCATCTATTTCTCTTCATTGTAAGAAACACTAAGTATTATACCTTTGGAGTGCTTCTTCCCTTGAGGTCTTGAAAAAAGGCCTTTGAGCATGATCTTCAATCACCTAACTACCCTTACAATTCAAACCCCTAATATGTGGTTTGTCTACGAAATAAGCCAATCAACAATGGGAATCCTTACAGCTCCAAGCGAAGTCGGCGATAAGAGAAAAATGGCCAAGGTGAAGTGCGGTGTTGATGGGATTAGGAGGAAGTTGGCTGCAGGTGGTGGCCTCGACAGACAGGAGACTGACGGTAATGGACGACGGGATAAGAGGCGGCGATGGACTTTTTCTTTTTCCTTTTCTCTTTCTCTTTCTCTTTCAGCCAGAAACCCTAACTTTTTCTTTTTCTCTTTCTCTCTCTTCTCGTTTTTACCACCCACTGACTTTTTTTTTCAAATTTCAAATTTAATTGCATTTTTGTCCAAAAGTGGTCAAAAGTGACGAAAACAATAAAAAATAAATTGTTGGCTAAAAACAATAAACTAATAATTTTTTTGGCTCATTATAAATTCACCCCTATATATATAAATTATTAGGTTAGGTACGTATTTGAGGATATTATTGTGCAGTTTCACTAATTCTCACCACCGGGAAATAGTGTAAATTTTTTAAACTAATTCTCAGTAACTACAATTAGTGAAACCGTACGATAATATCCTCAAGTATACTTGATATGATAAGTGATATATATATATATACACTTGCAATTATTTATGAGTTAACTCGATATGTTTTGGAAACTTCTTAATTAAACAACAAACTTCGTAATCCTATAGCTTCAACATTTCACCGTCTAATTATTCAATTTAGAAATCGATGAGAGTAGTTCGATATAATTGATCAACTTGGCTTGTGTTGGAATTTATTGTAAATGTCGAATTATTTATAGTTTTGTGAGAAGAATATTTTCTATAACTACCGGTTTTGTAGGGATACCAATTTTCTTCTGTTTTTTAATAAGCGTGACACTTTTGATTGTTTTTATTGAATCTTTGGCTGTCAAAATCACTCCCTTTTTGTAGGAATTTCAGTCTTGCAACTTTGAATAATATTGCTCTGTGCATGAAATAACAAGAAAGTTGCTCTTCTTGTTGTTATCAAACAATATATTTTCTTGAAGGTATAACTAACTTTAACAGAGCCACACCGTTATGAGAGAAGTCAATTTATTTATTTAATTAATTGTCTTTTAGCATGATTGTGCTCTTTATGGTGGCGTTTCTGACTAGAACAAAGCAAATAAAAAGACAAGTAAACTTCTTAGTAACCTATATTGGTTGGAGATTACGTACATAGAAATATCATGTATAGTTTTCTGACTAAGGATTCCAATTTTGTTTTTACATTTTACCTAGAAACTTTATATAATTATATTCAAAAGTGAAATAGATATTTGTGAAAAAAGAAAAAGAAAAAGAAAAAGTAAAATAGATCTCAAGTATAGAAGCATTTAGCACGGATATTCCATATGGTGGACGTAAGTCGTATCCAACTAGTATCCAGTTCAAATACTTGGTTTGTTCTAGCTTGGGTCGGTATTTCTTAAACAACAAGCTTTTGGAACTTAATTAGTTCCTAAACATATATTATATATAGTGGAATTGGTGGAAAATGTCACCTTTTTAAACTGATTTGGTGACAAAGTCACTGCTTTAATAAGCTAAGTTTAAAAGGGACCTATTATGGTGAACTACCAAAAATGTCCTTACTGTACACATTCTCTTTCTTACTTTGAAGTTTTCTGATATGTTATCTTTCACCTTCATCTATAACAGACC
Source organism: Acer campestre (assembly GCA_954870605.1). Lineage (NCBI taxonomy): Eukaryota > Viridiplantae > Streptophyta > Magnoliopsida > Sapindales > Sapindaceae > Acer > Acer campestre. The sequence continues at coordinate 9,236,453 of OX940804.1, read as the reverse complement.
TCCAATAGAGGTTGAACATCATAACATTATCAATTCAACTATATTGGATAATTAGTTTTGTGGCACTACGCAGAAGCATTGGATAATTAGCTTTTTTTTTTTTTTTTTTTTTTCAATTTAAAACCCTAATTGGGTTCCTTTTCATTTGTTCTTCGAGTCTTTTGTAAACGTTAAGCTGGTTGTGTGAATTTTGAATCTAATTGAAAAGGCTCAGAGACAAATTGAAAAGGCTCGGAGACTATTTACAAAATCTTGGAGATACAAAATTAACAAAAAAAAAAAAACAGATGGTTAAAAAGGCTTGGAAAAGGCTCAGAGACTATTTACAAAGTCTCGGAGATAATTGAAAAGGCTCGGATATTCAAAATTGACAAACCTATCATAAAAATGAAAAGGCTCATACAATGTATGAAAAGGCTCGGAGACAGTGTTAAAAGGCTTGGAGATTCAAAATTGACAAATCTATTCATAAAAATGAAAAAGCTCGGATTACTGTTGAAAAGGCTCGGATAGTGTATGAAAAGGCTTAGAGAGTTAAAAGGCTCGAAGATTCAAAATTGACAAACCTATTCATATTCCCTAAAAAAGCTCGGAGACTGTTTGAAAAGGCTCGGAAAAAGTGTTAAAAGGCTCGAAAATCCAGATCTTCATTGTTTTGCAAATTCTTGTCAACTTCAGGACTGTAGCGCCACCGCCGGTTAGTTCACCATGAGATTTTCAATCGGATTTCTTGCAGATGTGAGATTTTCAGTCGGATTTCTTTCCTTCTTTTCAATGATACTATTTATTTACCAAAAAAAAAAACGTTTCTATAATTCCCTTAAGCAACACTGTAGAATATACCTAGAAGGGGGTGAATAGGTATCGGCCAAAAATCTTCCAAATTCAAATTTTACGGAATACAAGAATTAAAAACATACTTGACAAGGTATAGCAATTGAATTGATTTAACCAACAAATGTGAAAATCAATATACAAGAGATGCAATTAATACCAAAATATGGAAAATAAAGAAATATAAAACGAAACTTGACACAATAGTTTTTATGTGGTAAAACCTCAAAGAGGAAACATCCACGGGTTGATACCACAATCACCGGAAAAGCAAATCCACTATAAGAAAAGGACTTACACACTCAAGGCTATCAACACAATGATATCCACCCTAAGCTATCACCTCCTAATCAACCCTCGGGCTAGTGATTCACTAAGCCTACTTCCTATACAAGGCTCACAAGTCTCTAGGAAGATTTCTTTGCTTAGCAATCTAGATCAAGAGATCCTAGTCAAGCTTCCCTAGCTCAACCATCTGGAGTACCAAACTTTTTGCTAAGACTTTTACTTGGCTATCCAGAACACTTTCCTAGCCAAGTCTTCCTGCTCAAATTAAAGCTTCACTCACCTTAAAAAGAGACTTTAACCTTTCCATAGGACAATGATTGATCAAACAAAAATTGGTATGATTTTGGCCCTCATTTCCTTCTATTTATGCTTGATTCTCAGGCATTTTCTTGTATTTAATATTGTAAAATCGAGTGTTTCAGGTTTTCTTAGGCTTCAAGAGCATTTGGGAAGAAGATGAGAACTTTGGTGCAAAAAGACAAACAAATAGGTGAAACAGGGCATTCTTGCCATATGAATTTGGGCCCCATGGCGATAGAGGATTTGGTAAGCATTAGGTGTCGCCATGGAGACACACAATGGCAAATGGCGACAACATTGGAATTCCAACGTAGGAATTCTAGTGTTGGAAATTGTCGCCATTTTGTCACCATGGCGATAGAAGAATTTAGGTGGTGTCACCATGAGATGTAGCCATGGTGATATAGAAGGACAAGTGGCGACAATATTGGAATTCCAGTGTAGGCATTCCAGTGTGGGCATTCAAGAGGGGTATTCTTGTCATTTTATACCCATTTCATACCCTAGCTTTCCACACCTATAAATACATCACTATTTTCCCCTTTTGAACAACTATTGACCATCAAGAAACCTCATTTCTCCACCATTCCATATCCTTCCATTTTCTCTTCTACCTAAACTTAACATCTAGATCTCCTTCCCCTAATCATTCCTTTCTTCCCATCTTCTCCACAATCTCCTTAGTCACTTCCCATTTGACTCCATCTATGTAGACATATCCTCATCATCCACTCTTTGCATAAGGAGCATCAAAGGCAAGGAAAGGATCAAGCTTACCAAAGGAGGTCCATGGGTGATTTCCTAATCTTTTACTTGCCTTCCCTTTGATTGTAATATGTGTAATTAAATCCCCTTTTCTAGGGTTTTGATGTGAGAACATGTGGATTGAGATTTGCTTAAGCTTTAATATATTTTTAATCTCTATTTGTGTTCTATTCATTTTATAATTAGATTCTATGCATTATATAATTGACATGTATACCCACTAGTTGATTATAATCTTGTTTAGAATAAAAAAAAAATCTCAAGAAGTCTCTTGATGATTTCTCTTCTCTCTCGGGCCTCAAAGCTAATCTAGCCAAGAGTAATATTTTTCTTTCCGGGGAGCACAATGACAGTAGGCAGCAACTCATCAATATTTTTGGCTATAATGTTGGCTCACTCCCTATCAGGTATTTGGGAATTCCAGTCATTTCTTTAAAGTTAAGTCATCTTGATTGCTCTCCTCTTTTGGTTAAAGTTTTGACTAGAATTTCTTCTTGGATGAATCATTGTCTTTCATATGCGGGTCGATTGCAACTTATTATTTCAGTTTTGTCTAGTATTCAAGTCTTTTGGGCTAGTCACCTTTGTCTTCCTTCAAAGGTTCTAAGGAATATTGAGCAGAAGCTTTGCTCCTTTTTGTGGAAAGGTGTTAATGGAAATTGTAAAGGGGCGAAAGTTGCTTGGGCTGATATTTGTCTTCCTAAAAATGAGGGTGGTCTCGACATCAAGGATCTCATTTCTTGGAATAAAGCTTTAATGATTCGGCATCTGTAGAATCTAGTGCATGGTTCTAATAACCTCTGGTCTACTTTGATTAAAACCCATCACCTCAAAGATAGGAGTATTTGGGAGGTGAAAGCTCCTCAAACGTGTTCTTGGAATTGGAGAAAGCTCCTTAAGCTTCGTCCCATTGCTTGTCCCTTGATTTGGCATATCATTGGTAACGGTCTTAGCACTTCCTTATGGTTTGATAATTTGCATCCTGATGGCCCTATTCTTTTAAATTGGAGCTCTAGGGCAATTTATGACTCAGGTCTTCCGAATAAGGCTAAAGTCAGTTCTATTATTCTTGGTGATCAATGGGTTTGGCCTTGCTCTATGTTGATTGACCTCCTTGAAATCAAGAACCTCATGCCTTCTTACAACCCTAATTCTAGTTTGGAGGATTGTATTAAGTGGCTTCTTACCCTTGATGGTATTTACACCGCAGCCTCTACCATGGCTAGTCTTAAGGCTCCTCATCCTCTGGTTCCTTGGTTTGAGCTTGTTTGGTATTCTCATAATATTCCAAGGATGAGCTTCATTTTTTGGTTAGCTATTAGAGGGAAACTTTCAATGTTGGACCGTGTTCATCCTTAAGTACCTCATGTTGGTACTCTTTGTGTTCTTTGCTCCGATTTCCCTGAGACTCATGCCCACCTTTTCTTTGAGTGTGCTTATAGCAAAGTCATATGGTCTCATTTGATGGATATGTGTGGCCAGACTTGGAATGGTCAGATACGGCCTAGTTTTATTGCTTGGGCTTCTCAACATTGGAGGGAGAAATCTTCTTCCATTGTTATTAAGAAACTTTGTCTTACTATGGCGGTTTACTCTATTTGGAGAGAAAGGAACAATAGAATATTTGGGAGCCCTCATAAGACCAGCATAGTCCTTACCCGTTCCATTATTGATATTAATCGTAGTAGGCTCTTATCTATCAACTTGAAGGATTGGCCTCATGTTGCTTTAAAGTGGAATATTTCTTTTAGTTGATTTGTTTGCCTTGTGTTTTTTTGTTTGTTTGAGCCCTTTTTTAGCTCTTGCTTCTTGTTTTGCTCGTGTGTTTGAGCTGGTTTGAGCTTTTGTTTTTGGCTCCTGTTTTTCCTGGGGTATACCCCTTGTATTTTGTACATTCTTTCTCTCTTTCTATGATACTATTTATTTACCAAAAAAAAAAAATGAGAATGGAGCAAAAACTAAGGACGAACCACCAAGGAACCAAGAGCGAAGCATGAAATTGGAAGAAACGATGTCTTTGCTTCAAGAGAGATTGGTGGAAACCTCCCGAGGGAAGGAAGAATTGGAGAGAAAATTACATCTCGTGATGAAGGAGTTAGAAGATATGGAGGCCTTGGGGAAGGTGAAGATGGAAGAGCTTGAAGGGAAAAATGAGAAGCTCACTCTTGAAGTAAACATGATTAAAGAAGAAAATGCTACCTTTCGAAGGAAGGTAGGAGAAGTCTCCAACAAGAACAAAGACTTGGAAATACAGGTTGGAAGACTTGAAGCTGAGAGGAATTCCGCTTCAAAGGAATTTGAAGACCTTGCAAGGCTATTTGAAGAATTGTAAGAAGAGTGTGCAAGGAAGACAAGGAAATTGCTTATGGAAGCGGAGCGAAAAGCAAAGGATTTAGAAGAAACGAAGGAGGCACTTCGTAGGAAGGATGAAACCCTCAAAATAGCAAAAGTGATGGAGTGTGACAACATTGTCCAGGTAGACAAGGTGGAAAAAGAGGTCAAGGCGCCACAAATGAAGCAACATCAAAGGCCACATAGTCACCAACCAAGAGGGAGTTTTCTTAACCATCCTCCTACTTGCTATTTTTGCTTTCAAAAAGGGCACTTCAAAGCTCATTGTTTTAAATTCCGTAAGCATGAAAAAAAAGAGAAAGTCTAGGAATAGGAAGAGTCCACCTAGAGTTAAGCAAATTTGGGTAAGAAAAGACTTGGTTGAAAAAGTTAGACCTAAAAGAAAAGAAAAGGGGAAATCAACTCAACTTGTTTGGATTGTGAAAAAGTACCAATTTTCAAACTTGGTAAAACCTCCTTTAGTTGATGACACCCCTAGCACAAGTACATAATTTAGAAAAATTCTTTTTTTTTTGCATTTTATTTTTTATGCTTTATTTGTTTAGTTTATTTCTTATGAATAAATGGTGTCCCTAGCCCTTGTTGGCAATTGCATGTATTGATTATATTTTTAATTGCCAGAACTTTCTAATATGCTTAGTGCTTGTGTAGATTTTTTATTGCTTCTTAAGGAAGCAAATGTGTGTTGCTTGTACGATAAAGCAAGGTTCTTTATCTCTTGGGATGAAACAAAGACAACTTTCAAGTCTTGGAGGGACAAGCAAGCCAAGAGTGCTCATAAAAAGGGTGAGAACCTTATCCTAAGGAAGCAACATTTTTAGAGTTCGAGGTGCGGGAGCACTATGCCACGTCTTGCATAGACGTTAAATCGTGCACTTGGTGGGAGGCAACCCACTTAGGTACATTTCTTTTCTAGTTTAAATTTTGTTTTTGTCTTTATTTTATTTTTGCTTAGAATAAGGTTGTAAGTTGTTTGCGATAGTGGATTTAGGCTTGAATGATCATATTTTATCCACATGGATTGTGATGATAACTCTTGATGAACTTGCATTGCTATATATCTTGAGTTGATTATGAGCATATAGGATATTCTTGAGCCATTTGATTTAATTCTTTGGGATAAATTTTAAAATGAACATTGAAATGTGTTTTTGAACTCTTTGATTGAGGATGTGTTGCGCCGAACTTACCGGTATATGCCCCAAAGACATTGAGGACAATGTCTAATTTAGGTTTGGGCTCTTGTTTGCAAATTGTGTGCAAATATTTTTACCCTAAATTTTTCAAAAAATTTTCAAAAATATTGTGAAAATGCTATGCTTGAGCATATTTTGCTTGTTGAGATTGTGCCATTGTGTGTACGAGTAATGAATTATGTATCTTTGCCTTGCTTAGTTTAGATTAATTTCATGCCATTTAGGGTTGCATTACTCAAAATGCGCTAGTTCTTTTCTCTTGATATTGGAGTGAATATTCAATTGTGCTTGAAGGTTAGGAATTAATAGTGGAGACTTCCCGTGAGGTTCACAAACACGGCCTAAAAAGCTTATTTTTGAGGGAAAGTTTTCACTCTTTAAACACTCATTCAAACACACATGTCAAGCATTTTTAAAATGTCTCATTCGCATTTAAATGTTGCTTGTAATAGAACATATGGACTGCTTGTGGATGCTTTAATTGACTTTGTGGACAAACCTTTAGAAATGATTTTAGGCAATGCATGTGAAAAACCACTAGATTGGCCTAAATACTTCCAATCCCCCTATTGTGTGTGCTCCATTGCCCATTTGAAGCCAAACACAATTAAGCTTTTCATTCATAAACCACATCAACATGAACCATATAGCCTATACACTAGACTTACCTTGTACCAAATGGTTTGCTAAGGCTTAGGGGTTGAATGTAAGCTTTGAGGAGTATTAAAATGTAAGGCGTGTACCTAGGCAAATATGTATGTGCAAACACATTAAAAGATGAAATGCAATGCTTGAAAAGAAAAAGAAAAGACAAGCAAAGAAAAGAAAAGAAAAGCATAGTAAAAGAAAGAAAAGAAAAAGAAAAAAAATTGAATGAGGCACTAAGTGCCTAGATCAATTGTGTGGAATTAAATGAGCTACTCAATGAAAATTAAGAGTAGAAAATGCACAAAGTAAATTGTAAGCCTAGACGCCAAATTGTGGAATATGCAAAGTTGTAATGAGCAAGTTGTGCTTAATTAGAATGTATGCCTTAGTGTGACCAATGGGTGTTTGCTTTCAATTATTCCCATTTATTTGACTCATCATTCACCTTTGGCCCCATTACAACCAAATAAAAGACCTATTTGATCTTTAGGAATGTCCACTTTGGAAATTTTGGTTGATACATGTTCTTTTCGGTTCATGGCTTTCAATTCCATTTATGAGACAAATTTTGAGAAATTGTGTTTTTAAATAATCATGTGCAATTATATTTGATATCTTGAACATAAACTCATATTGCATATGGATTGTGAGTGAAGCCTAGGATCTGTGTGAAAATGAGAGAATCCGGTGAGGATTAGATGTCGAGGCGAATTACATTATTTTCTTAATGACACTCTAGTTTTTGAAGCTTTAGTATCTTGAATGTAGTATTGCATTGTGTGCAATGTTTACTTAGAGTGGCATGGCTTTAATCTTTATTTAGCATCTCTTACATGCATTATTTCCTAATGAGCACAACGTTGGTTTAATCTCTTCACTTTTAGTTTTGCAAGTCGAATATTGACTTTTGAGTCATTCACAAAGAGTTGGTGCTCTAATTGTGATTATTTGATACTTAGACACATGTCCATTGGTGCTTAAGTTTGTCTTGCTCGAGGACGAGCAAAAGATAGGTTTGGGGGTATTTGATCGAACCAAAATTGGTATGATTTTGGCCCTCATTTCCTTATTTTTATGCTTGATTCTCGGGCATTTTCTTGTATTTAATATTGTAAAATCGAGTGTTTTAGGTTTTCTTAGGCTTCAAGAGCATTTGGGAAGAAGATGAGGACTTTGGTGCAAAAAGACACAAATAGGTGAAATAGGGCATTCTCGCCATATGAGCAAAAGGAGGTCGCTATTTGGGCGCCATGGCGATAGAGGATTTGTTAATGCATCAGGTGTCGCCATTTGCAGGTCGCCATGGCGACACACAATGGCAAATGGCGACAACGTTGGAATTCCAATGTAGGAATTCCAGTGTTGGAAATTGTCGCCATGAGGTCACCATGGCGATAGAAGAATTCAGGTGGTGTCGCCATGAGATGTCACCATGGCGACATAGAAGGACAAGTGGCGACAACGTTGGAATTCCAGTGTAGGCATTCCAATGTAGGCATTCAAGAGGGGTATTCTTGTCATTTCCTACCCATTTCATGCCCTAGCTTTCCACACTTATAAATACATCACTATTTTACCCTTTTGAACAACTCTTGACCACCAAGAAATCTCATTTCTCCACCATTCCATATCCTTCCATTTTCTCTTCTACCTAAACTTAACATCTAGATCTCCTTCCCCTAATCATTCCTTTCTTCCCATCTTCTCCACAAATCTCCTTAGTCACTTCCCATTTGACTCCATCTATGTAGACATATCTTCATCATCCACTCTTTGCATAAGGAGCATCAAAGACAAGGAAAAGATCAAGCTTACAAAAGGAGGCCCATGGGTGATTTTCTAATCTTTTACTAGTGAGACCCGGAACCAAGATATGGCAACGAAGGATCATTTTTTCTAATTCAAGTTTATAAAAATAAAGAAAATAAAAGGACCGAGACCCGTTATCTATAAAGAGATAAGAACCAACGGTATCAAGAAGGTTGTAGACGCCACACTCAAGAACAAGAAAGAAGGTGAGTGATAAGTCATGTTTGAACGCCACAAGGTATAACCCTTGATAAGTTCATAGTTCAATGAAGAACCAAGAGAAAACATTCTCTCAAATAATATTATTCCATTCAAAATCTCCTGAATAATACATCAATGAGCCCCTTAAATACTAAAATATCTAAGACCTAAAAGGGAACAAATATTTGGCAATTAATGCCTTACAATTAAGAAAATAAATGGGCAATTAATGCGTTATAATCAGGAAAGAAATAAAGACTAAAACTAGCAACTAGTTGACTTACTCCCTATTTGAAAGGCTAAATTTGGAAGTAAATCAGCCCCATAATTTGGGAAACAAATCAACCATTATTCTTTGCAAACTAAAAAGGAAAAAACTGAAATTGAATCTTCTCTAACCCTAACTTGTACCTCACACAAGTATGCTGAAATTATGACTCCTCCAACCACACGGAATTAAGCTGAAATTCGGACTCCTCAGCTCAAGTCTTCGCGCAACAAGCTAGATGTCCAAATTCGGGCTTGTTTGTTGTGATATGTTACGGAGGACGGAGTCTTCATAACATCTGTAGGGCTCGGCTTGGGCTTTCTGAAAACATATTATAATAGATGATCCAACTTCATATGCCTTCTGTAGAGGCCCACGAAGTTCTGCTTGGTGTCCAGCTTAAGTCTGCGCGTAATAAGATAGATGGCTGATTTTGGGCCTGTTACGATCTGTTAAGGATGACGGAGTCTTCATAACATCTGTAGGGCTCGTCTTGGGCTTTCCAGAAACATATTATAATAGATAATCCAACCCCATATGCCCTCTGTAGAGGTCTACAAAGTTTAGCCCGGATTTGGTCTTCGTGTGAGCCGAACTTGTACTTCAGCAACTCAGAATCAATTATCATTAAATGCTTCTTTGACCTCTTGGCCCTTGCAATTGGCCCAACTGGAACATGCAATTGAGCCTTTGGTGATGCTTCTTGATTCTCATCAGCATTCAAGAGGGGTATTCTTGTCATTTCCTATCCATTTCATACCCTAGCTTTCCTCACTTATAAATACATCACTATTTTACCCTTTTGAACAACTCTTGACCACCAAGAAATCTCATTTCTCCACCATTCCATATCCTTCCATTTTTTCTTCTATCTAAACTTAACATCTAGATCTTCTTCCCCTAATCATTCCTTTCTTCCCATCTTCTCCACAAATCTCCTTAGTCACTTCCCATTTGACTCCATCTATGTAGACATATCCTCATCATCCACTCTTTGCATAAGGAGCATCAAAGACAAGGAAAGGATCAAGCTTACAAAAGGAGGCCTATGGGTGATTTCCTAATCTTTTACTTGCCTTCCCTTTGATTGTAATATGTGTAATTAAATCCCCTTTTCTAGGGTTTTGATGTGAGAACATGTGGATTGGGATTTGCTTAAGCTTTAATATATTTTTAATCTCTATTTGTGTTCTGTTCATTTTATAATTAGATTATATGCATTATATAATTGACATGTATACCCACCAGTTGATTAGAATCTTGTTTAGAATAATTTGTTATATAATCTTGATTGGATTGACAACCTTGATGGATTGAGAACATAGTGACTGGGATAGATTGTCGGAGGGTATATCAACCGTGATAATCTAAACCGTTAATTGTAACAAACCGATCCCGCCGTGACCCCCTCTCCTTAATCGGTTAGGCATTGTGGTGGGAAGTTGTTTAGGGCTGATAGTAATGGTCTAAACACATTTTAGAAATCAATTGGTTAACATTTGTAAGATTCGCTCATTAAGGTAGCTTGAGAAGCATTTCCCTTAATCCACTTGTAATCCCATTAATGCCCTAGCTATTCTCTTAATTGTTAATTCCATTTATCTTATCTAGATTTGTTAAGTATTCTTTTATTATTTTATTACGTTTATTTTTCATGCATGTTTGATTGCTTGACAATCCATTCACTCATCCATATTTTTATGATTTATTTTACCGCATTTAGATTAAGTGGTGCAAATGATGTAAACACATGCAAATAGAGCAAGTAGATCAAACACACTCTATGAAGAATTAGATTTGCACAAATCAAGCTCACAAGCAAATGTAACTAATTCTTTTGAACATATGATTAGAAATCTAGATTAGATATTCAAAGTCATTCACAAAAATATTTAGAAACCTAAACATGTCAATCAAAGCTAGAGTAACAAGTTTTCAATAGAAATCACAAAACTAGCTTTGAAATCAAGTGAACAAGTTGTTATTGGAAAATCGTTAACGGGATGAAATTCTAAATAACGACTTAGAGGGGGACCAAGATCAAGATTGATCACGGTCGGAGGGGCATCAACTGGTTCGATACCGGTTATATCCTTGACAATGCAAATACAATATGGACACAAGAAAATAGACCGGAATTAGCTTTTTATTGATCGCCATTTTGCATTATAAGTATAAGAACTATGCTTTTCAGGATTTATAGTAAGGTATGGAGATTTAATGAATGATGGTGATAGAGTACTCGCACACGTTGATAAGTAGAACTTGGTCATAGGGTTTTTGGAAATGATTTTCTTTTCCCTTTTCGATGAATAAGCTGTTGTATATATAGGTCCTGTTGCTTGCCATGCACTCCTATAATTTCGGTCTAGGGTTTGGCCAATGCAGGACCTCCTTCTTCTTAGGAGATAATCTCGGAGCTTTTTTCGTGCAGAATCTAGCCTTTCCTTCCTATAGGGAGTCAATCTCTTAGGTTAATCTTTCCTTCCAGGGAGGATTCTAACTGCGCTCACCTGTTTAAAATAGGACTCTTTGGTGGGAAGGAATATATCTCTTTTTTTTTTTTTTTTTTTTTTTTTTTTTACTGGATGGTGGTGTTTTAATAAGTCTTTATGGAGCTTCTAATTTCGGGTATGAGAATCTTACTGCTTTGCTTGGCAGGCTGGCTATATCAGAAAGTGTAAGCCACTAGGCATCCTATTGCTGAAGTAGGGGGATGTCTAGCCGGTACCATAGCGGGATGCTTAGTGGAACTCCGTGTCGGGGTGCTATGGGGTTCACAGGAAGCCAAGACGTGACTGGGTTAGACCCTGCTACGGGTTTAGACGAGTAGTCTGGCTCGGGTCAATGTTTATGAATGATGATGCTGGTAGGGTCCTTGAGAAGCTGGAGAAAGGTTGGACCGGACCCCGCTGGAGGGGGTATACACTCGGATCAGTCGGGGTCCCCCTCCATCAGGGTAGCCGGATGGTGTCTGGACTCCTATGTCCTCCTGGTGTCGAGGTGGAAAATTCTTCTTTGATCCTTCGCCAATTTTGGTGGTTAACACAAGTTAACACTTGAAATCCACAACATATTCAATCCATACAACTAGATTTAAATGATAGATATCACAATCAAAAATCATAGTTCATGAACATGTGACAAAAACATAGAAATCAACAATCAAGCTCAAGAACAAAAAAATTTTCTAGAATCAAGTTCATGTTCTTCAAGTTTATTAAAAAGATGTTCATATGAAATCAAAAAGGATAAACTCGAAAATCAATCATACAAGTCTAAAAATGGAATCAAAGACATTCTAAACATTTTTCATCAATCAATAAAGTAGATCCATGAAGTTCATCCTAAGAAAAATGTAGAGAAGATGATTACCATACACAAAGATAAACCACGAACTGAAATCAGATGACTGTGTTAAACTTGGACATCGTTTGACTCTAAAAGTGCTTTGGACTTGTTCTTCTCTTCAAGACCAACATTTTTGGCTTACGAATCACTTGATTCGGGGTTGAAATGAGAGAGATATGGTAAAAATAAGAAATCAAAAGTTATGTAGAATTCTGCAGAATTTTCCAATATAAATGGAGGGAAAAGAGATGGAGAAGAGAGGGATTCAATGACCAATCAAAAAGAGACACGTCACCAGCCATGTGTGGGGCGCATGTGGCACATGTGGGTAGAGAGGGACTCTAGCCATGTGGCACACGTGGTCCTCCTTGCTTGGCCTTTCTCTGAGCAAGCTCCCTCGCACTCCTCCTGTGTTCTTCAGTCGTATTTGGGCATCCGAACTCCGAATTCGAATCCATTTTCGGATTACAAACCATGACTCCCTCATGCACAATGAGAACTATAAAACTTTGACAAAAGGTTGATAATTCATCTTGGAAAACGACGACGAAGAAGACAACTCAACGAATGAGAACGCAAAGTAGCGTCGCTATATCGTTTGGACTCGAAACCTAATGAATGAGGAATCGAAATGACTAGGACTCGATAAGGAATCATATCAAATTATGTTCAAGTCCAAAATATAAGAAACACAAACAAATAAGCACAACATCACACATGTATGCCGTTTCCTAGACATAGTCATAGAACATGCAATTCTATGATGTATAAGAATTTGAGTTCAATGTAAAAGCATATAAAAACATGAGAATGTGCTATATAAAAGTTGCACAACGATGCAGGGATACATATGAATGATTTGTGCATGTGTACCTTACGCCTTGTGAGAGGAAGAAGTATCTTTATAGCTTTGCATCCAAGTACGCGTTTTTCCTCTTGAAGACGATATTTGCATAAGAAGTTGCTTTTCTTCTTTGAGGCTTCTTTTCACCAAGAACCACCTAAGCAACTAACCATTACAAATAAATAGAGTTTTGCAATGGAATCAAGCCAACAAAGATCTAGGATCTTACAGTTTCAAAAGACATAAACTGACAAAATAAGGGTATTTTAATCTGGTCACCTAAATAGGTGCCTTTTAAACTTGAATTAGTAAAGTGGTGATATTCTTGCAAAGTCAGACCCAAAATAGTGACAAATTTTTTTTTGAGCCCATTATATATATGATTTGAAACAACAAGATGAAGTTGACCTAGTCGCAAAACTCCTCACACCCACAGTACGAGGTTGTGGGTTCGAGACTCTCCCCCTTCCCTCATAAAACCCTGAATTGTTCTAATATTTTCAATATATATATTTATATAGATGATTTGCAACTACTATATTATTGTTTGACCTACATGATCATATGAGTTTTCAAGCAAAAACCTTGGATCAATTAGTATTATTCTTATTTATCATTTGTAGGCTTATTTTAACTTCAAATTTTGATTCAATCTTATATTATCATCTATTTATTCGATTTATAAAAAATTGACGCGAGCCACTTACTGGATACATTAGTTCAACTAATTTTGATGTGGTGGCACTGTGACGTCGACTCAAACCGTGATATTACCAAACTGAATAAACATTTTTACCATCAAATTAATTACATTAGACGGTGTTCATTAATTATAAATATTACTAAATCTATAGAAGTCGTCACAAAAATTAGCTAATCCATTGAGTACATATATTTTCTATTTAAACAAAAGAGCTACCCTTGTCCTAATCAATTTGTAGAAAAATCGGTTATGCAACTTTGTATGCTGCATTAAATGACAAGGTTAATTGGATTTTTCTTGTTATTATAAAACAGAAATATTGGCTTTTCATTAATTCTTTCTTGAAGGTATAAATAACAAATAAGTCGATCAGGTAGTGTTAACCTATGTCCATAAGACACGGGATAAAATCTGAAAAATAGCTATAAAAGGAAACTCAATAGGTAGAAACAAGAGAATAAATACAGTGATTGAATTGAATAAATTTTTCATTTAATATTATTTTCAGTGTTAACATGTGTGCAAAGCTATAGGTTAACACTACCCTTCATTTAAATATATAATCGTCTTTTAGCATGTTTTAATTTATTACTATGTAATAACGTTTTTGACTAGAAACAAATCAAATAAAAAGACAAATAAATTTCTTAGAATCCAATATTGGTTGGAGATTACATAGTTATTTCCTGCAAAGTTTTAAGACTAAGGATTCCGATTTCTTGTTATTCTACCAAGAATCCTAGTGTTTAACAATCATTTGAATCTGAAACGAGTTTCTAATTTTTTTTTTTTAAATTATTTATTAAATGAATCTGAAATGAGTTTTTAAAAAACTGTAGTCTGTAGGCCGGTATGTATATATATATTCATCAATGTTTTAAAATATGGACCAAAAGTAATTTGTTATATTTAGATATATTATTTTACATATTACACTTTAACCACCATGTACTTTTATGAAAAATTGCTTCATATTTGTTATAATAAAATTAAAATAACAGGTAATTGAAACATAATAGAAATGAGATGAATAATAATAAGATAAAGTAACACTACTACAAAAAACGCAAAAGAAATCGGTTATTTTACATGGAAGAAATCGATTTTTAAAATTTTTAAAACCGATGTCTATTTGAGTGATTTAGAAAAAAGCAAGCTAAAGACATTGGTTTTTAACCGATGTAAAAGCATGAGAAAACACATCGGTATGTAACTTGCCCCACCTCTAATTATAAAGCAAGTTCTATTCCTCATATGAAAGTGGTGAAGTACTCATATCCACCTCTAGCTTGAATGCTCATAGGATAACATACATTAGTATGCATTAATCCTAAACATTCAGTTGCTCTTGTGCCTTTGGTCCTGAATGACCTTTTGGTCAATTTACCTTCCAAACAGGATTCACAAGTTGGTAGATCATCAACCTTTAAGTCACTTAAAGGTCCATCACTAACCAATCTTTTAATCATATTAAGGTCAATACAACCTAGGCACAAATGGCATAGTTAGGTTTAATCTTATGATAATTTTACTCTTTTATGATTAGGTTGCGTTAATTCTGTGTCTAACAAGTGAGAGATATTTCTATGTAAATAGAACAGACCATTTTCCAATGTACCTTCGCAAACAAATTTGTCATCTTTACTAATAATAAATTTTTTATTAAAAGTAACTGAATATTCAAATTTATTTAAACAAGAAACTAAAATTTAATTTCTCTTGAATTGAGGTATATAATAAATGTCTATCAAATATAAATGCCTACTAGCATCTAGATTAACGCTAATATCTCCCACTGCACTAGCAGACACCAACGCTCCATTGCTTAAATGCAAATTGATTTCATTCTTATTCAACCTTCTCCTTTCTTGAAACCCCCATAAGGAATAACAAACATGATTATTGGCTCCAGAGTCTACGATCCAAGAATCTGTAGAATCTGCCAGAAAAACATGTTTCAAGATAATTAACATTACCTTGTTCCTTCTTATTCTGAGAATTTGGCAATTACTTTTCCAATGTCTTTTTTCACCACAAATGAAGCACTTCCTTTTGATCTTGGTTACTTTCTTAGTCTCCATCTTGGTAGGCCCAAGTCGCTTTTTCTTCTATTATTCCTTGACCTTCTGACGGGTCTTAATAGTAGCAACTTTACCAACCATATGAATCTCTTCTAGAGACACCATCATATCAGCAGCAGACCCCATTCCTTCATGTTGCTATTGCAACACGTCGGAGATGGTAGCCATTTGGCTATCTTATTAGAGGTCTTCCACTGCTCATACTCATCTCATTGCATCACATTAGATTCATTAGTAGGAGCATGTGGTTTAGGAGTAGTCAGAACAAAATTTATATTTTTTCAGCTTGCAGCAACAACCCAATTTTCCTTTTCCATGTGATATAATTATTACCGGGTAAAGTTTTATCTTTTAGGATGATCATTAGGGATGGGATCATGATTTCTTAATAAAACAAAATTATATTTGAGTAAATAATCATTGTTTAGCATTTTCGAATATTTATCTTGAATTAAATATTTATAATTCAATCGTAAAATTCAACGTTCGATCCAACACCCATAAATGTTACGCCTCCTTTGGGAGTTTGCACCATTTATTAGTTGGACTAGGTCCCACCTAATTGTTAACATAACAACTAATGTTTTCAATTTTAGCCTTGTGATTTTATTAACAAGAACTCTTGGGAGGATATCAATAAAACCACATTGAGTGTACTACCAAGATTTCGACCCTCAATATATTCCCTCACGAAAATCCCTCCTTGGGGAGTAGATCTTGTTTGAGTCAATTGTCTAGTCTATCCTTGTAAGGAAGTATCTTGCTATATTCCATTCATGGATGCCCCTTGGAGGGATTACCAAAAAATAATATAGTTCAACTAACCTTGGAGGCCATAGGTGTTTACAATACACCTTCTCCCACTCAATTATTTAAGGCTTGTGATTAAATCCCATAGAATGATTTACCAAGTTATCTAGATGCCAATTAGATACCTAAATCATTCAATGCATGTTCATACCAAAAGAGATATCTGAGTGGCACTCCTATTCTACATGACATGTTATCAAACAATAACAAATATTGTAATATTTACACAAAATAAATAGCCACGATTTTGATCCATCCTAGAAAAGTAAGTAAATTACAATTGTTTGGATACAAAAAATCTCCTTTCTTAGCGAACAAATCTTCAAGCGGCCATGGATCACGTGAGCACCCACGGCTGCCCAATTGGCATGCACACTCCACAACCCTAACAAGGGCTGCCGTGTGTAGCCCATGGACTCCATGGGGCTGCCATGCGCAGCCCACAGTCCAACATGCACAGCTGCATGCAATTTTGCACGCGTGCATGTTGCTATGGTGCGCATGGTCCCAAACTCGTTCCGGTTTCTATTAATTCTTCAAGTCTTCGAATCTTTGATACTTGAACATATTACAAACATATTTATACAATAAAAATACTGCAGTTTTTTTTTTTTTTTAATCACAGCAGTATTTAATACAAAAAAATACTGCACTATATTTTAATACATTAAAAAAAATATAATACATAAAAAAAAATATATATATATATATATATAGCAACTACCAAGAAGGAAATTGTGACGATAAAAGGACACCCTTCTTGTTACAATTCTGAAACAAAAATACATTGAAATTCTAGGATCAAAATCGAGCAATAACAATTCACTATATATCAAAATATAACATATATAAATTCATACATTCCAATGTAATTATATATGAGAATACCTAGAGTGTCATCTCTTTCTAAACATGCATAATCACAATAAAAAGAAATAGATTCACGTATATATACGTTAATTAATTAAAGGATACAACCAGGCTCTGATACCAATTGTAGGGAAAAAATGCGTGCACGCAGCGGAAGAGAGACTAAAGAGTTTAGTATATTTAAAAAAA
Source organism: Acer campestre (assembly GCA_954870605.1). NCBI lineage: Eukaryota > Viridiplantae > Streptophyta > Magnoliopsida > Sapindales > Sapindaceae > Acer > Acer campestre. Next base: position 9,218,944 of record OX940804.1, on the reverse strand, counting down.
AAAATTCCATATTGAACCTTAACCCTTTAATTAATAAACATATACATCAAAAGATATCGTACCTTTGTCACGTGATTCGATTGACTATGCGTCGATGGTAATCTGCAAGATCTTCCAATCCGATCACGAACGTGAATCACCTAGGAGCGTGGTCTCCCTTCTCTTCGAATTGTATACTTGAGAATGGACAACAAAACATTTTCTGGTTTCTGTTAGTCATAAAAATTCCAATAGATTGTTAAGAATGTCCCGGTCACTTTTGAATTCATAATCATTAGATTGAAACTCGCGTGAACCTTATTCGAAATTGTGCACAAGACCTCTTGACGTAAAGATCACTAGTGCACTATCAAAATAAGAACAATTCTTCTCACAATCTCTCTTGGCTGAATTTCACACTAGTCTAAGAGTTGGATTTTATTTGTCTCTAGCAAAAGAAAAATCTCTCAATTGTAAAGGCTAGGGTTTGACAGAAATACAAAGAATATCTATATTTTCTTTTTCACGCCTAATATATATATATATATATTTGTATATATATGCTGCACCATAGCCTAATACATATATATATATACATAGTGCCATTAATTGCACGCCTAATGTATATATTTATATATAGTGCACAGCCATTTGCCATACATATTTTTCATATATCTATATATTGTGGCCGAAAATCCTCTACCATGTAGGATTTATGTCTTTTGACTTAAATCCTAACCCTAGGTAGATTTTCTTAGAATTCCAAACCCTAATCAAACTCTTTAATGTATTTGTGACTATATAAAAGACTTCTTAATTTGACTAAACAAATAAAGTCTTTTATATTTAGTATAATACTAATAGTAGTATACTACTAGGAAACATATTTCCTAATCAGAGAAAGATTTGATTTTTAATTAAATAATTAATTAACATATTAATTAATTTTCATTTAATTAAATAATAAAATAAAACAATATAATGGGCTAAAAAATAGCCATTGCCGCCCATGACTAATACTTGGGCCTACATATTGTTTTCTTATTTTATTTAATCCATTTGGACTTTAATAAAAAAACCCACATGTGAACTAGATCCATTCTTACTAAAAGAAACAAGCCCACATGCCTTTCATTAATATATTAATATAATTAAATAGCCCATTAAATAAATAATGTTCAAATTATATTCTTAATATATTAAATACAATTCTAAATGGACCCACAAATAGTCCGGTAGAATTTATCAAGTGATTCATGCAAGTCCGTACGGATTGGGGATCTTGGCTGGTCTATCTAAATTTAAGCTCCTATAGATATAACCCAATCACAATCAACAAATGATTCACTTAGGTTCAATCTATTAATTTTAGTTCATTCCACTAAAGAACTAAAATTGCACTCTTAAATAAAGATGGAATAAGTTAACGATACTCATTCATACCCTAGACAATCATATGGGAGATAGTGAATCCTCGTGAAGAATATCAGTAATCGCCAAGAGCTCATAGACCGCTTATAGCTCTCCAAGTTACCATATTTACTCATATGACCACACTTTGAACTTGGATATATATTATTACTTGTCTAGAAGTCATCTTTCAATAGACACTATTGAAAACTCAACGTTAAGATTTCACATCCAAAACCACAAAGCATCCATATGATGATATTCTACTCACATTTAATAAATGGAGCCACGATGTCCATATCTATAAATGAAGTCCTCTATCGATTAGCAAATGAATACCACCAAACTATCGAGGATAGACTATGTTATATAATCGTACTCATTGATAGCTCAAATTATAACACTTGCAACCATAAGTCCATCATTTATCTCAGGATTAAGATAGACTCTCCGATTGTCCTGATAATGAAAAGACTTTTATCTATTGTTGGTTCTAGAAAAAAGTATTTCATTGTGATCCAGTTCAATGCACCCAGTGCACTAGATTCTTTTACTCGAAGACCCTTCGATGATTTTAGACTCATCACAACAAATTTGATCCCACTCAAATGCTAGTAAAAGAATTCTACAACATTAACAAGATAAAGGTGCCCAACCTTTAACTTAAGTTGTGAACGTTATAAGGCGTACCCAGTAAAACTTACAAGTAATCCAGATATAGAGATGGCGACTAGGGTTGCTGTTTCCATTATTATATAATTTCAAGACCACAATGGATCTATGATAAGATTGTTTATTTACAACGGAATGGTATACAAAGTCAACAGATCTCAATGAATACAAAATAGGATTTATGGCTGCACAAACTGTTGAGGGTAGTTCTAGATCTGGTCCAAGACGGACGTCTGTAGGGGCTTTATTGAAACCATTGAATTCGGAATATGGTAAAGTAGCTCCTGGATGGGGAACTACTCCTTTAATGGGTGTCGCAATGGCTCTATTTGCGGTATTCCTATCTATTATTTTGGAGATTTATAATTCTTCCGTTTTACTGGACGGAATTTCACAGAATTAGATTTATAAGAACCCTAGCTTTTAAATAAAAATACAAAAAACGATGCATTTAGGCCTCGGCTTTTTATTTTAGCTTATTCTTTTTTGGTAGTTCGACCGCGAAATTTTTGTGTTTCTGTATTTCCGGTCAGAGGTAATGCTAGTGAGACTGTCCTGGAAAGAGATTGGATAGCATTCACTGTCCGGAAAAGGCTGGCTAGCCACTTTCCTTATTCAGAGTGGGACCCCTATGTCGAGTGGTTGACTTTTTCTCCTTCATCTCGTCTTCAGCTACCACGCTTGGACTTTGCTTTGTCGGAAATTCCTTCTTTGATTGCTGAGCTCATCCATGAGATGCAGCTGACAATAGAATCGAAGAAGACATGGCAAAAGAAAGGGCTTACCCTACGACTTAGACTGGGAATGAATGCCTTAAAGCACCTAGTCCGACATCGACAACTCCAACTGAAACTACCCCGGAAGAAGACACCTACGGCATGGACTTTATAAACCGTTAACTTCGTTCACAATTTCCCCAGCTATAATAAGTTAGACTTTCCAGAATTAGCATCTCGCCCTATCTAATTGAAGAATTGGCTGTAAGTTCAGTCTTCAGTTCTCTCTTTTAATGATGTAGATAGCCTGGTACATATATAAATCTTTCATAAAACCTTTATTCCATCGTGTGGTTGTCTGAGCCAAGGGGATCAGGTTTCGGTGTGGTTGTCTGCCTATATTCAAAAACTTCTTTTGTAGAGGAAGTCAGTCGTGAATCTCGGTCTAACTTCGTTACCTTAGCCCGGTCAACAGCCTAGTTTCCTAGACCTCCTTTTATCCCGATATTGAGGCAAGCCCGGTACCCCTTATTGTGTTACTGATTCTGTTGCCCAAGAACAGAACAATCAAACTGTTCGTAGCTCTAATTGCGTGATCGGCTGTTAGGACGATGGGGTAGAAATTAGAAATACGCCGAAATGGCGAAAGACGCTTTTCTCATTCTCACTTGGAGTGATGATTCAGAAAGTTAAAAAAAAAAGTATAATTCAAAATTAGTTTCAACAACTCATTGCTTTTGTCTAAAGATTTCAATTTATGCTATAGAAGCACCCTCCATCCACTTTCCCTTTTCCGTGTGCCTAAAAGCCTGCCCGCCCGGTTTATGAGCCCCTTTCCCATTCCGTCACCCAATCTCATGAGAAGCAAGCCCAGCGGGCCCTGCCTTAACCTGTCCCTAGACAGCCAGCCCTCACCAGGCTGCTGGCATTGCTAAATGCTCCGACACGAAGCAAGCTCTCTCGAATACGACAGATGCGGAAGTGGCTAAAAGAGTCGGAGGAAGAAAGTAGTTGGGCAACTGAGTATGCTCGTGTCGCGCCTCCCCTCGGAAAAAGAGAGAAGGAAAGCAGGAAGAGTAGCACGCAAGAAAGAGAAAGAATATCATTCAACTACTACCAGGTTACAATCAAAAGTCCACCACGGAAGGGCTATTCAAGCCGACCTGCCCAGGGCTCGAGGGCGAGCTTTATTTAAGAGAGAATGGGGAGTGAATCGAAAGGCTTCCGTTTCCGTTCTTGGTTTGGGGGCTCTCGGGATCCTCTCGATCTTATTCGTAGTTGGGAAGGGGGAAGGAGTCTAAATCAATGGACATTAATGAACCATCATTGATGGACGTTGCACATGACACGATCAATTCGACTCAAGGTCCGGGAGAATGAATCTTTTTATCGAAGGATCAGAAAAAAATGGGTCCGGATCTCCTGCGGGAATGATTTGGAAGATCCAAAACCAAAAATAGTGGGTTACACCAAAGGATGCGGTCAATACAGCCAGAACCACACCTGTAACCCAAGTCAATTCGCGAGGTTTTTTAAAACCACCAGTGAGATACACACGAAATACGTGCAGGATTATCATTAGGACCATCATACTGGCTGACCATCGATGAACTGATCGACATTACAGGTTCAACCCTCACTCTCTCCCTTACGCTGTGCTCTACCTCTCCATGGGCTAGTTTCAAGTTCGATCATAGACGCAATCTAGTATAGACAGATCTACTAATTCTTTGATTCCAGTTAGTAAGAGGGATCTTGAACTAAGAAATCGATTCTAGAAGCCACCAAGAGGTTCTTTCTCTCACGTAATTTCGCCCGCCCGTTCGACTTCCGTGCCGGAGGAAATGGGATTCGAACCCATGATACAATCTTCTTGTATGTTGCGATAGTTCTAGTAGCTCTAGTTGGCAAAAGCAGCTAATGGAGCTAGCAGTTCTTATCTAGCAGCTCGGCTTGTAGCATCTCTAGTAGCTAGCTCCGTAGTTCTTAGCGGATAATCCCAATTTAGGTTGAATAGTACATCCCAATAGAGGGCGCCTTATTCAAGACTAACTAAAGAATTGTGTCTACCTCATACATATCCAGATGTACGAACAATTCTTCTTTTCTCATATTCTTTTGACCTTATGATTATTTACTTTGACAATTATAATAATAAATGCTATATTTGATTTTGTTAACTAACAGAAATCACTTTATTAATATGAAAAGATTGTCAAGTACAACATTACACTCTTGCTATTGAGCATAATCCTAACAACATGGGCATATGGGATTATTGATATATCCATCTTTAATCAAATATTCACTGAGGCGGTTGTACCACATGCGCCCAGATTGCTTTAATCCATACAAGGACCTTTGTAATTTAATTAAATATAAATTGCGAGGTCTTGAGTTGTTTGTTTCTGGCATTCTAAATCCTTCTAGGATTTTCATATAAATATCTGAATCGAGTGGGCCATATAGGTAGGCAGTTACTACGTCCATAAGATGCATTTCATGTCTTTCTGAGATAGTCAAACTTGTCAGAAATCGAAATGTAATTGTATCCATCATTGGTGAATACGTTTCATCAAAATCAATACTAGGTCTCTGTGAGAAACCTTGTGCTACGAGTCGTGCCTGATATCGCACCACCTTTTTTCTCATTACGTTTCCGTACAAAAACCCATTTGTATCCAACAGGTTTGACGTCTTCAGGTGTCTGGACTATTGGCCCAAATACTTTACGTTTAGTTAATGAAGCCAATTCTGCTTGAATTGCTTCTTTCCATTTAAACCAGTCAGACCTTTGTCTATAATCATTGAGGTTATGAGGCTCATAATATTCATTTAAAATTTCAGTATCCACTGTGTACGAAAAAAATATCATCAATGTTTGTTTCTTCACGATTCCACATTTCTCCTGTATAATTTATAGAAATTTTCTCATTTCTATGTTTTTGTATCTCTTCAGAGATTCCTTTCCCTGTAGTGGTCTCTTGTGTCCTTTCAGGGACATCTAACTCTTGTGGAGTTGATTAAGAGAAAGTGGATTTATTTATCATTTCAGGAACATGATCCTGATATGTAGTTTTCTTCCTTCGGGGAACAGTATCTTTCGAACCAAGTGGTCTACCATGCTTCTGGGGTACAATAGATGATTCTATTTCCTATTATTTGTTTAGACCGTTCTTCTAGAACAATCACCCGTGCTGGTACATTAACAGCTAGGATGTGTGATTTTGTTACCTTAGTAGCATCTGTAAATCCATCTGGTAACTGATTTGCTATTGATTGAAGAAGAACTATCTTACGTACTTCATTATCACATTGAGATGTGTATGGATCAAGATGAGTTAGACCAGGAACTTTCCAAGAAAATTCACGCTTCTCTTTAGGAGAAGTTTTTCCTTTCCCTAATGATGGGAAATTTCCCCGATCGAAATGACAATCAGCAAATCTTGCAGTAAAAAGATCACCAGTTAAAGGTTCCAGATATCTAATAATTGATCGTGAATCTAGACCAATATATATTCCCAAACGCCGTTGGGGTCCTATTTTAGTTCTATGTATAGGTGCAATTGGGACATATACTGCACAGCCAAAAGTACGTAGATGAGAAATATCTAGTTGATGGCCAAATACAAGTTGCACTGGAAAATATTGATGATAAGTAGTGGGATGAAGATGAATTAATGCAGCAGCATGTAAAATAGCATGTCCCCAAACAGAAATTGGTAATTGTGTTCGTAATAATAAAGTTCTTGCAATTACTTTGAGATGCTTGATAAATGATTATGCTAATTCATTATGAGTATAAACATGTGAAACTGGATGCTCAACATCAATCCCAACTGATCTGTAATATTCATCAAATGTCTTGGAAGTAAATTCACCAGCATTATCAAGGCGGATTGATTTGATTGGATGATTGGGAAAATGTGCCCGAAGCCTGATAATCTGTGCGAGTAATCTTGCAAAAGCAACATTGCGTGTTGATAATAAGTAAACGTGTGACCATCTGCTGGATGCATCAACTAGGACTATAAAATATCAGAACGGTCCACTTGGTGGATGAATAGGTCCACATATGTCCCCTTGAATACTTTGTAGGAATGATAGGGATTCAAAGCCAACTTTAGAATGAGATGGTTTTATTACCAATTTCCCTTGTGAACATGCAGTACATAAATTTTCATGGGATAAAAGAATCTTCTGGTTCTTTAATGGATACCCATGAGAATTTTCAATGATTCTACGCATCATTGTAGATCCCAGGTGACCAAGACGGTCATGCCAAAGAATAAATATTTTTGGATCTGGGAACTTCTGGTTCATAACTGCATAAATTTCTACACATCTTATAAAACAAAACAAAAATAAATAAAAGTGCATATCAGATAGAGTGATCAAAAGTATAAACATATAGATATGAAAATATATCACTTTATAAAAAAAAAAAATCATGAATCATATTGATTTTTTGAACTTTCAGTTCGACCATGAACTACAGGTTCATAAAATTCAGAAAACTTCAGGTTCTAAATAGAAATTACAAATTGACTTTCTAGATGAAAGAATCGTAACTTGATCCAATTCAGAATTTTTGGTTCTAATAAACTTTGATATAAAAGTTTTAATATCAAAATTTAAATTGAATTCAGAGCTTTAAGTCTGATTAGAACTTCATGTTCAAAAGTTAAGAACTTCAAGTTCAGATTCAATACTTCATATTTAAAATTAGAACTTCAGATTCTGATCGGTTTGTAAAACTGCGCCAACTTAAATATTATAATGGTAAATCCAGAAACTTCAAATTCTGGTTAGTTGGTCAAGCCGAGCTTGGTTTAAATTCAAAAAATTTAATGATTGACTTAGTTAGACTCAACACATAATTTATACAAATCCAAAAACCTCATGTTCTGGTTAGTTGGCATATTCAGATACATAAATTGCATAAAATTAAATAGATGTGTAAAATTAAAATAACAGATAATACAACATAAATAAGATGAAGAAGAATGAAAGAATAACAGTATGAGATAAAGTGAATAAGGGAGAAAATTTACTATTTGCTTTTATTGATGATTTCGGATTACATCCTGACCATACAATTTCAGCTGTGTAGAGATTGATCCAAAGCCTTGAAAACATAAATGTTTCCACTGATACCTAGCATTTGGTAATGCAACATCGGGTTGGTTATCAAATCAGTCTTTTAGTACTTGCCATAGAACTTCTGGTTCTGTGACAGTTAGGTATTGGGCTTTTAGATCGTAATTGTCCCCAGACACTTCCAGTGCAGCAAATTTCAAATTTGCAAGCTTTGACATTCTTACAACTTCTGGTTATTCGAAAATCACAATCGAAGTCAGAACTTCTGGTCTGATAAAAATCTGAGAAATTTAAATCTTCAGATATGTAAAGAAATATTTGTAAATAAATAAATCCAGAAGCTTCAGGTTTCGGTAATGATAAATAAATTCATAAACTTCATGTTCTTGGTGGGTAACCAAATTGTTTAAATAAAAATTGCGTAAAGTAAAATGAGTAATAATAAAAGCGAAAAAAGTAAATCCAGAACTGCAGGTTCTGGTAGGTTGGCATAGCCACTCTCATAAAAGCATATAAATAAATAAATGCGGGAAAGTAAGTTGCATAAAAGTAAATAAAATGCAGGAAAATAAATTGCGTAAAAGTAAAAATGTGAGAAATTAAATTCAGAACTACAAGTTCTGGTATTAATAAATAAAAATCTGGAAGCTTCAAGCTCCAGTAATAATAAATTCAGAACTTCAGGTTCTAGTAATAAATCTAGGAACTTCAGGTCCCAGTAGTAATAAATTCAGAACTTCAGGTTCTGAGAATAACAACATTCGTGCTGATAACCTGTTATAATAAAATTAAACAGGTAATTGAAACATAATAGAAATGAGATGAATAATAATAAGATAAAGTAAATAATTATAATAAATAAATAAAACAAAATAGATGAAGAAATGTGAGATGAAGAGAAAACAGAAATAGGCGAGGTAGAAGAGAGAATATTGCCTTTTATATATGTTTTTTTTTTTTTTTTTTTTTTTTTTTTTTTAATGTTAAAAAACCCTAGACAGTATCTATATTTGTATTCAGATAACAATAGTTTTCAACAACAACCAATACATCGTATAGACAACAAAGAGAGGGGTAGTTGTTGTAATATTCTGCCACCTATTTAACTTAAACATCAAGTAAAATAAATCAAGCTTCCACGTGTGTTAAAAATCACCACATAGTTTCTTTGACATGCATTGTGACAAGTGGAAATCCACCACTCTACAACAATATTTAAGTTTTTAGCAAACAATTTTAATTTTGTAGAAGTGATAAGTTGCTGACTATCTTTTATTGGAAAAAGTGACGTGAAAGTGCATGCTTCATATTCACCACAACACAAATAATGTTTACTAGCAGAAAAAATTAGATGAGAGTATCCAATCACACAATACAAGATTTTACGTTGAAAACTCAAAACAGGGAAAAATCACAGCCATTACCACGATGAGAGAAAAATATCATTATGTAGAACATTGTTACAACTACACAATTCCAATATTCTATCTCTAACCTCAAACCCCGATTATAACCGAGCCTTAGAGAGCCCAAGCTCACAATTGAGCTACATCCTAGGCATAAACTCATAGCTCTTTCCAGGTCCCTCTTTAGTGCACCCCCATATATTCCATTGATTTCCTCCTGGGTTTCTCCCTTGATATTCCTTAGGTCTCCTAACCCTAAATATCCCTTTAGGGTCACCCAAGGACTCACTCCTCGGATTTACCCACTCTGTAATGTTTTCAAGTGCCACTCAGGTTTCTCCAATTGTTATCCAACCAAGTGATGGCAGTGGTCATGATTGATTTTGAGGTATTATTTATTTTCTTTTTGGCTTTTCCATGTCAAAAAGAGGGATAAATTGATATGCCCATTTTCTATTAGCACATGTTTTTTCTTTATTATTTTGATGTTTTGTTGTAATTGGTATAAAAAACATGGATTATTTGTTATCATGTTTCTTTTATTTTTGTTATATTTCAACTTCTTGGCATGTAATAATAACTTTTATGAGATTTTATTTGTGTTGGATATTATGGGCATGTATTTTAGGGGAGTACATGTATCCATTTGGACTTAATTTTGTAGTTCGTTTGAGTTTGTGATTATGCTTGATCATATTATATTGCCAAATATTCTCTTGGATATATCTTGTGCTTTGAGTTGACGTTTCCAGGTGATATACAAAAAGAAAAGAAGAAGTTCTTAGGTTGAAGATTAGATTAGGAAAAGAAGAGTAATGTGAGGGAGAGATTTGCAATCAAATCTTCATATTTTCGTTATAAGTGTTTTTGTTTAGGGTTTTGACACAGAATAAATCAAAGGAGGAGATTGTTAGATTTATGTTTTGTGTTGGCAAAATTTCGTATCAAAACAGTTTTGTTTGTAACGATTAGTTTTCTAGGTTGCTCATAAAGGATCAAGCTTCCACAAAGGAAGGAAGAATCTTCATGCAAATAAAGTCTTCAAGAGGTGTACGCTTCAATGACAAATTAAGGTAAAATGAGACATTAACCTCTTGCAAGACTTTAGGTGCACACACAGAAACACTTCATGCATATGTGTCTCTACATCGTTGTCCAAATTTTATGTAGCACCCACATTCACATAACGTATATTCATGCATTAGTTCATAAATATTCCTAGTCGAACATGTTCTAGGAATTAAAATTAAGGAATGACACACTGAATGTGTTTGTGCATTTTGATGTTTGGTTTCATGTTTGCTAATTTTAATATTTGATTGATTTTATTTTTCGGTTGAATATCTCATCAAGGAAATTATTTTCCTAAGATTATTCCATTTGTACGGGTTCAACTATGTTAGGTTTGTCCCTAGTTGAGTTTGAACTGATTCGGTATCTCACACAAGTGTTTTTGAGTGTTTTCGAGCCTTTTTGGATTATTTTATGATTCGGGGGTATTTTGAGAAATTCAATAGTGATTAGGAGAATTTTCGAGTCCATTGGGACATTCTGTATGTTAGTTGAAGTCTGGGATCGATTTCGAAAGTGAGAATTGGTTTTTGAGCATCGAGGGCAAAGTGACTTCGCAGCCAGCGTAGCCACATGGCCTTGGTGTGGGGCAAGACCACACTATGTGTGGCATGCAGTCTGTGTGGTCGTAGGGTCCCGATGTGACGAAGCACACACAATGGGAGCCTTGCTGCCCACATGAGTAAGGCCATGCCATGGCTCATACGTCAAGCAGCATAGGCGGTGTGAGCTACCTCATGTGCACGACCATGCACGGGATCATGCTGCCTTGGCATAGGGCACCTCACGGTAAGGGATCAAATGTCTCCAATGTCTCTCGTATCTTCAATCTTTGATTTCTCACTCATACAAACTCTGATTTGAATGATTCAAAGACCGAGAGATTTGTTTTTAAGAGCTCTACCAAGTGCAATCACTTTTAGAGTCAATTATTCAAGTACTAAAGTGATCTACCCTAGTTTTGGTGAAGGCTTGTTCACATTTTCAAGGTATTCATCGAAATTTAAACTTGATATATTTTATCTTGCATGAATCCTTGTTTTTGACTTTGATTTGAATGTTTGTGACTGAACATACATTGATTGGTGGTATGTCTTTCAATATTAAACTAGATTAACTTTTGATTATAAGCTTAACATGTTTTCTAGCTTTATCTTAGAGTTACGTATTTTTGAATATGTTTTAAATGCATCTAGCCTAGTTTTAAATAGATTTGCTTTGACTTGTACTTAATAGAAATCTAGTTTCCATAGAGTATATTGATCATGTATTCTCCGTTGAATATTGTCATTTTAGACACTTAGATCAAGCCTTGTAAAAGGATGAAAAATATCAATAAGATTTGGATTAGTCTATGTTGAGTGTCTACAAGCTTCAATTAGTGAAAGACATGAGGGGTAGAGTAGTGTGGGACAGGCCAATAGGAGTTGGTCATGGATTTGATTGTTTGAGGGTGTACACATGATATGAACCTCGCCAAGAGTGGTGAGACCCGGAACCAATATATGGTAACGAATGATCGTTTTCTAATTCAAGTTTAAAAATTAAGAAAATAAAAAGAACCGCGACCCGTTATCTATATTGAGATAAGAACCAACGGTATCAAGAAGGTTGTAGATGCCACACTCAAGAACAAGAAAGAATGTGAGTGATAAGTCAAGGTTTTAATGCCACAAGGTAGAACCTTGATAAGTTCATAGTTCAATGAAGAACCAAGAGAAAAACGTTCTCTCAAATAATATTATTCCATTCCCAAAAAGACTTCTGAAAAATACATCAATGAGTCGCTTAAATACTAAAATATCTAAACCCTAAAAAAAGAAAGATAAAAGGAAATAAACTACTCAGCAATTGATTGCTTTACAATTAGGAAAGTAAAGAGAATAAAACCAGCAACTAGTTGACTTTGTTTGGGAAACAAATCAGCTATTTATTTGGAAAATAATTAAAATTAGGAAATATGCTAAAAATGGGACTCCTCCAACTACACGCAAATATGCTAAAATTAGGACTCCTCTATTCACACGGATTTAAGAAGAAATTCAGACTCTTCCGACCTTAGCTTGTACGCACGTGCAACAAGATAAATGGTCTAATTTGGGCCTGTTGTGACCTGTTACGGATGACGGAGTCTTCATAACATCTATAGGTCTCGTCTTGGGCTTTGTAAAAACATATTATAATAGGTGATCCGATCCCCATATGCACTTTATAGAGGTCCACGAAGTTCAGCCAGGCATCCAGCTCAAGTCTTCGTGCAACAAGATAGATGTCCGAATTTTGGCCTGTTGTGATCTGTTACGTGTGATAGAGTCTTCATAGAATATGTAGGGCTCATCTTGAGATTTCTAGAAACATATTATAATAGATGATCAAACCCCATATGCCCTCTGCAGAGGTCCACGAAGTTTAATTAGGATTTGGTCTTCATGTGGGCCGAACTTGGACTTCAGCAACTTAGAATCAACCCCCATTAAATGCTTCTTTGATCCTCTTGGCCCTTGTATTTGGCCCAACTGGAACATGCAATAGATCCTTTGGTGATGCTTCTTGATTCTCATCATTCCCCCTCTCTTCAAAAGGATTCGTCCTCGAATCTTCACCGTAATGTTGTTGATAGCCTGCGACACTTCATCAAAGTCTTGCAAAATCTAAACAAGAACACTAGGCCAAGAAGTTGACTAATTTGAAAACAAGGCCTTTTTTTATCTCACTTTTTTTTTTGCATAGAAGTTCACTTGTTGTCTCTTTTTTTTTTCTCATCAGCCGAGATTTCTTTTTTTGCTGTTTCAATCTCTCTTTCTTTTATCTCTCTTTCTTTTGAACTCTCACTCTCCTTTTTTACATCTTTATTTTCTTTTAACCTCACTTTATCTTCATACACATGTATTGGGGTTAAGGGTAAAAGAGTGATTCACTTTTTATAGAGTACAAAAGAGTATCTATTTGTATAACAATCATGATTTACACGCATATCAAACTGCCATGGTCGCCCCAAAAGGATATGTCTCACATGCATTGGTACCACATCACACAAGACTTCATCTTTGTACTTCCCAATGGAAAAAGACACCAACACCTGTTTAGTTACCTTGATTTCTTCACTATCATTCAACAATTGTAGCTTTTAAGGTTTTTGGTGTTTTAAAGTGGCCAAATTCAGTTTTTCCACCAAACCAGTGCTAGCCAAATTAGTACAACCCCCCCCCCCCCCATCAATTATCATGCTACATACCTTATCATTAACATGTCATCGGGTGTGAAAGACATTGTCACATTGTACCTCATGATATTCATTTGCTTGAGCACTAATAGCTATTCTTGCGACCAAAAACTCTCCATCTTTGTGATCTTTGGAAGGTTTGGCCTTGGCCTTGTAACTAGACTGGTCATCCCCCTCGTTCCAATTCAGTTCCCAAGATGAAGAAGAACCCGAGTGTTGCCCAACTCGTGTGGAACCCTTTCTCTTCAATCGTTGATCAAACATCTTCCCCAACTGATCAAACTTTTGTACCATAGCTTTGTAAAAAAAATTGATATCAATCGTTTTCGGTACATCGTCAGACATTTTTGTTTCTTTTTATTTTTTGTAATGGATCTGATCAATTTTTTTTTTTTTGGTAAGAGTTATGATCAACTTTTTTTTTTTTTTTTTGTAACGGATCTGATCATTTTTTTTGAATCGGAATCTAATCAAACTTTTTTTTTTTGGTAACGGATATGATCAACCTTTTTTTTTTTTTTTTGATCAAAAGAAATAAAAAGAAATTAAAAAAAAAAAAGGATAGATCAAACCTGATTTAGAAGTCTAAGCTCTGATACCAACTGATATGAACCTCACCAAGAGTAGTGAGACCCAGAACCAATATATGGTAACGAAGGATCGTTTTCTAATTCAAGTTTACAAATAAAGAAAATAAAAAAGGACCACGACCGATTATCTATATGGAGATAAGAACCAACAGTATCAAGAAGGTTGTAGATTCAACACTCAGGAACAAGAAAGAAGGTGAGTGATAAGTCAAGTTTGAACGCCACAAGGTATAACCTTTGATAAGTTCATAGTTCAATGAAGAACCAAGAGAAAACGTTCTCTCAAATAATATTATTTCATTCTAAAAGTCTACTGAATAATACATCATTGAGTCCATGGGCCGCGAGTCTTTTCGTTTTTCTTGATGTTTTCTTTTTCTTTTTGGTGTGGCCTACGTGCCTCTTTTTGTTTGGGGTTGTTTTCCCTGGCTCTTTGTGCTTTGTTGCTTTTTGTCACTTTTTACTTTCTTTTATCTCTTTTATATACGGATACTGTCTAGGGGTTTTTCAGCATATGATCGTTTGTGATGATTTTTCCCCTTAGATCAGTCCAATTTTATTGAAAAAAAAAAATATCTAAAAAAAAAATATCTAAAACGGTAAGGACCGCGACCCGTTATCTATATAGAGATAAGAACCAACGGTATCAAGAAGGTTGTAGACACCACACTCAAGAACAAGAAAGAAGGTGAGTGATAAGTCAAGGTTTGAATGCCATAAGGTAGAACCTTGATAAGTTCATAGTTCAATGAAGAACCAAGAGAAAAACGTTCTCTCAAATAATATTATTCCATTCCCAAAAAGTCTTCTGAAAAATACATCAATGAGTCCCTTAAATACTAAAATATCTAAACCCTAAAAAACAAAAAGATAAAAGGAAATAAACTACTCAACAATTAATTGCTTTACAATTAGGTAAGTAAAAATAATAAAACTAGCAACTAGTTGACTTTGTTTGGGAAACAAATCAGCTATTTATTTGGAAAACAATTAAAATTAGAAAATATGCTAAAACTGGGACTCCTCCAACCACACACAAATATGCTGAAATTAGGACTCCTCCAATCACACAGATTTAAGAAGAAATTCGAACTCCTCTAACCCTAGCTTGTACCACATGCGCAACAAGATAGATGGTCGAATTTGGGCCTTTTGTGATCTGTTACGAATGACGGAGTCTTCATAACATCTATAGGTCTCGTCTTGGGCTTTACGAAAAAATACTATAATAGATGATCCAACCCCATAATCACTCTGTTGAGGACCACGAAGTTCAGCCCGGCATCTAGCCTAAGTCTTCAAGCAACAAGATTGACGACAGAATTTAGGCCTATTTTGATCTATTAAGTTTGACGGAGTTGTCATAATATCTGTAGGGCTCGTCTTGAGTTTTCGAGAAACATATTATAATAGATAATCTGACCCCATATGCCATCTGTAGAGGTCTATGAATTTTAACTCGGATTCGGTCTTCATGTGGGCCGAAATTGGACTTCAGTAACTCAGAATCAGCCCCAATTTAATGCTTATTTGATCCTCTTGGCCCTTGTATTTAGCCCAACTGGAACATGTAATGGATCCTTTGGTGATGCTTCTTGATTCTCATCAACACATTATTCAACTAGTGGAGAGTGTTGTAGTGGTTGTGGATTCGATCCGTGTGTTAGGTTCTAGTTTTGTGTTGGCTTAATTCCATAACAAAACTCTCTTTGTTTATATTGATTAATTGCTTAGGTGATACATGTTTGGTTTGAGCTTTAAAGGTGGATAGCAACTTCTCATGCAAATTTGTTTGCAAGAGGACTGAAACTAATTTGGCGTGTCTAAATATACCGGGGGGGTGGGGGTTGAATAGATTTTAATCAAGTTAATTACAACTTTTATTGATTAGTCAATATTCAAAAATTCACCCAATCTAAGCAAAATACAATCAACTAATTCTAAGTGCAGAAAAAAAATAAATTCCAAGTTGATTGGTTTACGTCAGAAACCCAAGATTGGGAAAAACTCACTGGCTAATATGCTAGCCATACATGGTCCTCAAATTCACTACTTGTATTGATGTTTACAACCTAGGTTGACTTCAACCATTCTCGGTCACTAATCCACCACTACTAACCAGCGGGCCTTTAATATCGATTCTAAACCTACTTGCTTGTGTACTAAGCTACTTAGTCACAAGGCTTTAGCCATAATGAAGAGAGCACAACCTATGTGTAAATCAGGTGAATAAAGGCTAGGTTAACACATTTGATGCTTGTCAAATCATGCATGAGCGTGTCAGTCAATCCTTAATATCACGTGTCTACATGTCATAAAACTTAGCTATCAAAGATTAAAAACAATCCTAGATGCAATAGCTATCACAATACAACAACTCAATCAATCAAAACAAAAATCTCAATCTTGTATATTAGATCTAATCTAGATGAATACAAGTAATAAATGAGATTTCTTGCTGAGTAAGAACACAAAAATGGATTAAAATAGTGTTCAACTTACTAAGTCATATGAATTGAAGAAGGTCCATGCAATAGTGAATCCTAGATGAAGCTAGATGATGTTTGATGCACATGGAAATGAGTTTGAATGATCAAAGATGAGTTATTGGATGATTTTCTCTCTTGGAAAATACTATTTCTCAAAAACATGGTTTTGAACTCTTAAAAACTGACCTAGAGACAAAGTGGCAATTATATATGAGGTCTACATGAAGCTACAACGTTTTGATCATATTTTAAAATCAAAAACCTTCACAATCGCTGTGCGTACCGTGGTACGGACAAGTGTCCGAACCGCGGTACACCAAGTGTGTGAGCTCTTGAAATCTTCATGGTGGGGGACTGCTCTAGAGGCAAGGTGTCTCCACCACGGTATGCACGACGAAAAACATCAGGGGTTGCACTTGACACATACTGCGGCTCATGCATGTGTACCAGCAGTGGTACCAACCACGGTAAAGAGAAAACTTCTCTTTTCAAAATAACAACTCACACTTAGTCTATATGCAAGATGTGCAAGTGTGAAGTGTGAAGATTGTACTACAAGATTAAAGCATACACAAAAAAAATATAAAAGATAGAGACAGGAAGAATTAACACAAGGGATTTTTTAACGTGGTAAAACCTCCAAGGAGGAAACATCCACGGGTTGAATTACAAACATTGGGTGCTTATATATATTTGGAAAGTAAATTAGAAATTCCATAAAATGACCAATCCTAGATCACCAACCCATGCGGAGTCTATGTTTACCCAATCCCTATTGGAAGATACAAAATCCCTCAATGATGTAAACCACATATTGGAACTCATACCAAACCAACATCGTTGGAAGATTAGAAATTCCTCAAGAGTGCATACATATCCCATGTACCCCGCTCTATCGGACTCTATGTCTAACCAAACACCCGGGCCTACCAATATATAAGCCAACTCTCTATATAAGGCACACGTGCCTCTAGAAAGCCTCCCATGCATGACTATCCAAGTCCTCCCGACTCTAGCCATGACTTCTTGCTTGTCTATCCAAGTCCTCCCGACTCTAAACAAGACTTCTTGCTTACCTATCCAAGTCCTCAAGACTCTAGGCAAGACTTCTTGCTTGGCTATCTGAGTCATCCCAACTCTAGCCAAGACTTCATGCCTTTTACAAGGACTTCCTAAGTGTGATCATGTGAATGCAAATGATGCAAACAATCAAAACAACATAGAACATGTGATCAATACATTCCATGGAACAACTAGATCTAGAGATGTGAAAACACAAGCAATAGAAATCTAGATGCAAAATCATGAATGAAAACCTAGAGCATGTGAAAACAATTAACACATAAAACTACTAGATTCATTCATATACATGAGGCACAAGTTCAAGATGTTATAAACATACATAAAAATGCTAGAATCACAAAATGTATTCAACAAGTATTCTAGCCAAAGATTTAGAGATAGGAGATTATGTTAAAAACAAATCAATCCTAAATATCTCTAAAAACACATACAAAGGCTATAATCCTAGATTTCATCAATCAAGGATCTAAGACACATATAAAGGATTATTAATCATAAAATAGATCAATCAAGTCTCAAATAATCCTAGATATCAATCTAATCACAATACAACTCCCAATCATGTTAAAAACAAAGAATCCAAGATTCTAGTCAACATGTGTCTCTAATTAGACTATTCAATTAGATTGATTGTGAAGCTGTATTTCTCAATAGCATTCATCAAACATACATATACATATAGAAGAAGAAACCCCAAGCAAATTGAAGGTTTAAAAAGATGAAATCACCAAGTTATGAACACTACCTTGATTTCACGAGGTGGTTCGGTTTTCTGAGTAGATCACTCCGAAAATCAATCAAACAGCTGCAAGATCACTTGAAAAAGGTAGAGGACTCGATTACGAACAATCTCCAACTTGAATCACTCAATTCCGACTTCTTATGAGAAAGTTAAGGTGTTTGGAAGTTGAGAAAATTGGAGAGAAAAAACATAAACGGGATTTCAAATCTTTCTTCTTAGAAAACAAATGGAGGGAATAGGAGGGGATTTAAAAGGAAGGAAGAAGGGCATTTTTGTCCGCTTAACTTGTAAGAAGGCTCGCTGCTATTTAAGGGGCTCATCAGAGCTTGTAAGAATATGTATGTTACTTATCGACCTGGATATACGGTTGACTCCACCAATAGGGCTAGGAAGCGTGAGGCTTATCGACCAACGTAAACGTACGAGAAACGTTCCAACAAGAGAGCACCAAACAATGAAAAGAAGGCTCACCATGAGTTTGTTTATTTGTCTGTTCCAGTTATAGTGGTTGGGACATTGCCCATGGCATTATGGAAGTTGAAGTTAGTGGAGCATACGGCATAAAAGCGACCTGCTTTTCCAGTGCCTGTCCCAGGTGAAGAAGTGGGTTTCTCTGTACTTGCCCACTAGCTTTTCAACTACAAGACTGATGAAGATATATTTATATATATACACGGTCACGGTTATCCCGGACTACTTTCCTCTCGCTTCTATGACTCCGCTCTTACCCTTTTCTTTCGGTCGAGCTAGGCTTCACTTCCTATCACCCTTAGTTGAAGGAGAACGTAGGAAGCCAAAGACCTATTTTGAGTTCTGAGTTGAATAAGGCAGGGATAGGTTCACCTTCGGACAGTGATTTCCTATCCAATCTATCCAAATCGAATAACCGCTTCCCACAAGACAAGTTTCATACTGGGGATATCTCACTTTCAGCCTAAACCTCCCCTTAATAAACCCCTCCAGGTGGTGAATCAGAGCAGAGTGAACGCCCTCGTTATCCAACGATAACTCGTTTTCTCAACAGGGGTAGGGGTGGGTCTGTAGAAAGAGATTCGCTCGTTGTCGTGTATCCCATTGCTCTTATTATAGTGGTTGACATCTTGAGCGCCCAGGTATATGATGAATAGCGGCTGGACATAAAAGATTTGGAGCCTTTTCACGTACCACTAAAGGGACTCGGAGGCACAGAGCTAAGGTCTCTAAGAACTGTAGAGCTACCAGTAAGATTCGGCATAGCACCATGTCGAAGCCACTTCTTATCTGTGTTTTCACAGTATTTTAAAAATGATGATTTGCATTCTCGTTGTAGGATTTCTAGTTGCAAGTTGCATTCATGAGAATTTTGAATTGCGTAGATAAACAACGAGTCCCAGTGAGATAGTTATTTCGTATAGTAATGATTCAAGCGACGAAGCAGATCTGTCTCTATTATAGTTTAGTTCAGAAGTGAAGTCGAAGACCATTATATGTTTTTTTTCTAAGCTTTCAAAGGCTTTTTCAAGACCTTACCTTCCAAGGCTTTCCATTCTGCAAGGCGTATAGAGCCCGCTTTTCTTCTTCAATGAGCAAGCTCTGGTGGATTTCCACGCGGAAGAATTCGCACTTCAAAGAGCACTCAAAGAGACCTCCCGTATTGCTGGATCCTGTGCCTGCTCATCACTGTGCTCTTGGTAAGGGAACTCCAGTCTCAGAAGCACTTGATCGGGAGTTTCCTAACACTGGAGTTTGATCTCTCAGTCATTCATTCTGAAAGCCATAATCCCTCGTGACAAGCGGAAGACAGAGGGGCGGGCAACAAGAGCAAGTAGGGTGAAAGTATCCTCATGGGCCAAACAAAAAGAGGTTTAGCCCCAACGTAAAATTGATGCATTGATTCAAGGGGTACCAGTGGAAACATCGTCTATCTCTCTGGTCAAGTGGCTCTGCCCCTAGGGAGAGGATCCAAGGATTCTGTGAAAGGGCTTCCCTATCTATGATTGAGCTCTCGCTCCTACTCTTTCTATCAGTCGTGTTTTTGACTTTCCCTCTGAACTGGATTCCGTCAACTTGCTTGATTCACTAACCCCGTGTTCCCATCCACCTTAAGGTCAGGTCGAAGCAAAGCGTTTTCCGATAGGAAAAGGGAGGAAAACAAGAACCTGCCACTCTCTCTATTGGGCTCCACTTGTACGCTACCCTTCCTTACCTCGACTCTACTCTCCAAGCTCACAGCTCGACCAAACCACCCTGTGGTCTTTCCATCCACCTTAACTTAATAAGAAACCAAAACGCGAAATCTCGGTGAGCTTGATGACGACTTCCTTTTACTTTTAGTGGGGGTAGACGTGCGGATGAAGAATTCATTTCAAGGTGGGCGTGCGCACGAGAGGATTCTCACTTTCGTACATAGAGGAATGATTAACCACTCGAACAAAGCCCTTAGCTTCTGGCTGAATTCATTCGAAAGGTCGATCATAGCTGGAATTTCGGATTTGCTTTCGAGGAAGAAAGTGAGAGCTAGCTTAGGTGGAATAGTAAATCCTATGCTTTTTGAAGCAAAGGTCTCTTCCTTAACAAGTAAGCAAGTAAACTACCTTAACCCATGGAAGCACCACCAGAGGAATGTTAGTAGCTCTGTGAGGAGGAACCAAAACCCTCGTCTTCTGTTGCCACTAGTTCCTTATATATAAATGAAACTACTAACACTCAGACTAGGGACAGGGACTCAGACCCGGTTGCCTAGAAGAAGGAGATTCGATTCCATTTAGTTAGTCTAATAAAGAATAAAAACCCATGCGGAGAGTCTGAGGTCAAGCGCAATCTAAGATCCCTCTTCAATAGACATGAACCAGGTGCGTTAGCCTTTTGTTTTGTCAGCTGATCCTACGAGCTTTCAAAGAAAGCCTATATACAAAGACAAGTGGTGGGAAAGATTCTCCACGCTCTTTGACCTACCATAGATCCTTAGGGGTGGACCGATCGACCCTTCCATTCAAGGGTTGGTGTGGCGTCAAAGCCTTATCTCGTTAGGGACTCTTTTGGTGCAATGAGAGAGGTACTTTCACATCAGTGGGTTCCAAACCTCAAGCAGTAGGGCATACCTGGGATTGGCTCTATAGCAGAAAAGGTCTTTCTTTCATGGACTAGATCCTAGCGGACAGCGATCTTCTTACTGATAACCCAACGTTTAACGAAGAAGATGGGGCCACATGAGGACCAGAAGATGCATTCTAACGCTCTAAAGAGCCCGAAAGACTTATTCCGGAGTTCGGGATCAGATCAGATCAGATCAGATTCGGAATCAGAGAATAGGAACAAGAGGAACGAAGTAGCTCTCGCAAGCAAAGACCCTTGGCCACGTCCGTCGACTCTTTTTACCTTTATACCCCTCTTCGAGAGATTCCAGATCAGTGGGTGAGCTTAGTTTCCAAATAGTACGTGCATATAGGTGCCAATATCATAACATTCAATTTAATATGGGGCATCTTAGAGCAAGAGAAGCTCTCGGTAATAAGGTACAAGACAAGTGGTTTCCTACGCAAGCTATTTTGCATAAAAAGTACTCTATCTAAGCCGAGTGGGATAAGGCTGAACCAGTGTGCCACCAAGTAGTTTGCAAAGTGAAGGTTGCCAAGGCACGTCGTAATGAAAGGCTAGCGCCCGCTGGTCGTGTTCGTGTTGTTGATCCAGTGACAAGTTTGTGGGCTTAAGGAGCACAAATGAAATAGCATGAAATAGCAAATAATAGCTAGGAACCAAGGGTTAAAATAAGGGGAAGGCTTGTGTTGAGTGAGGTCGTATCTAACCCACCCCCCTGTTTACTAATAAATTACACTATCCGAAACACGTCTAGTTCAGATGAACGAACAGGAATGGCTGTGGCGGCTGATAAGAGATAGCCAGCCAGAAAGATAGAACGCCATGCGAAGGTGCGTCTATGGATTACTCTTGTGAAGAGAAAAAGGCTACAGGAGACACGAGCTAAACGAGGTGGTCTACGTCTACGGGTGACGAAGCGACGGTTGGTCAAATACTCTAGAAACGCGAGCTGAGAAGGAAGCTTATCTGAGCGGAGAAGGCTTATACTTGCTCCCTTCACACCATAATAATCACAATCGATGCGGCTAACCTAAAGGAGCCTGTTTTCATTGGTGTTGGTGGCCCTACGAGGAAGTCTTTCTTTGGTGGCCCTACATACGAGGAAGTGTAGTCAAAATACAAAGAGTTTAGTTAAGTCTGGGCTAATAGCTTTTGATGATCACCCACCGGTTAAATGAAGCTGCTCCTCCAATGGTTGTCCCTATAGTCATTTCTTTCGTTTATAGTTAGCGCCCACCAATACTCCTCCTTATGGTTAGTGACCAAGCTCTCCGTGCAAGGCCCCGTCCTTTGACTTGTGATTGGCCTTTGACTTGCGATTGATTAGCTCTAGTATTCCTCCCTCACTATGTGAGTCTCCCCTCGCCCTAACGTAGCCTCAAACAGTTCCCAGTCAATTCTTAATGGTACATTGGAACACCACTGAAGGAAGTACGGGTTAGGGCCCTTAAGTGGAGAACTACTTTTGGGTGGGATGCTTGAGTGAAGACGAAGTGCTTGTTCGGGAAGGACCCCTTATGGTTACCATGCATATTTGCAATTGAAACAAAAGCCTCCCAAGAGGCGGACCCTAACTACGACTTCACTAGCGAAGAACCGTCTAGCTGACTTCAATATACTTTGATTTCAAGTCGTACGAATGCTTCCTCTTTTGATACGGATCAGGCCGTCACTGACTTCATATGCATTATAGGACTTCATATGTATTATAGGACCAAGGGTGACTGGCGCACCTGACTGAGCGCATTTCCTTTCCTTCATGACTTGTACCCCGGTGCTGGTTTTGCTTGAGTTCTTCCTTAGCTTGCTTCTAGAAGATTCTATAGTGATTCACTGGAATCGGCCTCGGGTGAGGTGTCCCCAATGTTAAGGAGATAGTTGGCTGGGGCAGGGCAGACCGGGTTGGAACCTGGTCTGGTGATCGGTCCACTCCCTCAACAGTGAATTAATCCCCAAAACAGTCAGTGCTAAACAGAGGAAGATGGAGAATCAATCTTCTTTCAAAAAGCCCTGTCCTCTTTCTTAGACATTTCATGTCTATCCGCCCGGGAAACAAACAATGTCACTTGATCCATATCCCCTTTAACACAACATGGAAAGAAGTGAAGCAAAAACCTAAGGTCCCCGCCCGAGCTACGCGATCGTCAGTTAGGTTGAAGGTATGATTGACTTTTTTATGAATAGGTAGGTTAGAGATGCCTTCCCTCCAGTTGGTTCAGTTGGTGACTATACGCTCCAGTAGCTACAGGAAAGGAAGATAACCCCCCTACATCCCCCGAGGTGGAGTTCCGGACTAGCTCCGATAGTTGCCCTTAATGCTTCCTCGTCTCTTTCATGAATCTGTTTTCTTTCGATCATCAACTTCGACAGATAAGCCGGGCATTTCTAAACAATGGGAGTGTAGAGAAGGTAGGACAGCTTCGGGTAGCGAAAGTCGTAAAAACAACCGTTCGGAAAAGAAGTCTTATTTTTTTATACTTTTCAGTCAAGCTCCTTAAAGCCGGAAGTAGAGCTAGTTGTTTCAAGCAAGTCCAGCATAGAAAACTCCAGTGCGGGCTAGCCTCGTATATGTTAGTAAAGGTGCTTTCGAGCTCCTTATCTAAACAAATAAGGGTGCACCGTTTGAAGGCGGCAACCGCCCCGTATATAAAGGTAAGGGTTTTCGTATGCAAGTTCCCTTCCGTTTTTGGTCGGAAGCTATTCCTACTGCATGCTATTTTATTAACAGAATGCACTCTCGTGTATTGAATGGAAAATCACCATTTTCTCTTTTGTTTTACTTCTGGATTATATTCCATCTTGTTCCTCGTGTCTTTGGCTGTGTTGCTTTTGAAAATGTGTTACATCCTACCTTTTCTAATTTAGAATTGGTCCATTCCATGTGTCTTTCTTGGTTACTCTCCTGGCAAGAAAGGGTACAAGTGTATGAATCCAAAAGATGGTCTTTTATATCTTTAGTTGGATGTCACTTTTGTTGAGCATGTTCCTGATTTTTCAAACCAAGGGAAGCTACTTTGTGATGGTGGCTTCCCGAAGGGGGAGAAGTGTAGTGATGAGGGAAGCAGATCACAAGTGGTTCTTCCCTTTGAAAATAGTTAATCCATCTATCCTAGTACTGAGCTGAGAGAGAGTCACACCTTGGACGGGGCGCCTCAGTTTCAGTCTTGTGAGCTTAAGACATATCAGAGACAAAAGAAAAAGGCACAGTTCATTGAGCCAACGATGACCCATCAAATGCCCTCTCAAGACTCAGGTACGCCTATCACTGAAATACCTCCTCTTTCTCCTGTTCCTTCTTCTTCCTCGGATCTTGCAATTGCTCTTAGGAAAGGAAAGAGATCATGTACTAACCATCCCATTAGCCATTTTCTCTCTTATCGTGCCCTTCCTTTCCCTTTGGTCAAGCTACTTTGTTTCTTTAAAGATTTTGTTTCAGCCATTTCTTCAATCAGAGAACCTTCCAGTCTTGCCGAAGCATTGTCTCACCCGAAGTAGAAGAAAGCTATGGAAGAGGAAATTGATGAGAATAAGGGAGCTGCACCAAGGGACCCATTGCATGTTCCGGTTGGGCCAATAACAAGGGCTAGGGCTAAGAAATTCAAAGAGGCACTCAATGGCCTGATTCAAGACACTTTGGCTAATTCTAAATTGTTAAAGCCCAAGATAAGCCCACATGAAGACCAAGGCTTAATTAATATCATCAAGGCAATGGATTGGGCCGAATAAGAGAAGACTTGGGCGTGAAGCACAAGTTTGGAGGAGATTCAATTTCAGTTGTTTTGTTTCCTTTTTAGTTTCGTTTTGTAAGGCTAAGGCCGAAATATTTATTTCCTTTTTGAATTAGGTGTGTAGTCTAATATTTGTTTCCTTTTTGAATTAGGCGTGTTGCCTACCTTGTCTTCTAGGGTTTTAGTTTAAACGGAACCAACTTATGTTATTTTCGGCAGTTTTGAATTTTTAATAAAAGTTGAGAGAATTTTCTCTTTTGTTCTTTGAGAACTGATTAGAACTTATCAGATTTTCTCTGTGGCGTTCCTCCCTGACTTATCAATCAAGTATTCCATCCTTGATTATGGCGTCTTCCTTATACCAAGGTTCACATCTCGCTATAGGTGTTGGGTCGCTGTCTCCATCCGAGCCAGAGGTTAGAACGATCCTAGGCATCATCCTTGTTACAATCGACGAGGTTCGTATCACTACCCCTGAATGCGCCACTCGTCCTTTGAAACGGGCGTCAAGGGTGGTTCAATACATGGTCTCATCAGATGAAGAGGGAAATAACGAGCATGTTCGTCCTGAGGTTGCTAATGCTGGCGAGACTGACGCTGAAGTCCCTTAAGTTATGGATTCAGTCTCTCGAATGGAGGAAGGTGGTGGTTGATATGAACCTCACCAAGAGTAGTGAGACCCGGAACCAATATATGGTAACGAAGGATCGTTTTCTAATTCAGGTTTATAAACAAAGAAAATAATAGGACCGCGACCCGTTATCTATATTGAGATAAGAACCAACGGTATCAAGAAGGTTCTAGACGCCACACTCAAGAAAGAGAAAGAAGGTGAGTGATGAGTCAAGTTTGAACGCCACAAGGTATAACCCTTGATAAGTTTATAGTTCAATGAAGAACCAAGAGAAAACGTTCTCTCAAATAATATTATTCCATTCAAAGTCTGCTGAATAATACATCATTGAGTCCCTTAAATACTAAAATATCTAAGACCTAAAAGGTAACAAATATTCGGCAATTAATGCCTTACAATCAGGAAAATAAATGGGCAATTAATGCCTTACAATCAGGAAAGAAATTAAAGATTAAAACATACAATTAGTTGACTTGCTCCTTATTTGGAAGGCTAAATTTTGGAAACAAATCAGCCCCTTACTTTAGGAAACAAATCGGCTCATTATTCTTTGGAAATTAAAAAGGAAAAAGCTAAAAATTGAAACTTCTCTAACCCTAACTTGTACCACACGCCCAAGCCCTAGCTTGGTCTTTATGTGGGCCGAACTTGGACTTCAACAAATCAGATCAGCCCATTAAATGCTTCATTGATCCTCTTAGCCCCTTGTAATTGGCCCAGCTGCAACATAGAATGGATCCTTTGGTGATGCTTCTTGATTCTCATCAGTGGTACAAGGACTGCACCCTCTCTAGCTGCTCAAGGCCCTATCTCTGACAAGTTTGGGCCTTCAGTACCCCCAGCGAATATTAGAGCGCGGGGTACTGCTGTACAAGAGGATACCCCCAGGCCTTCATCCCCCACCGCTGCGAGGGGTAGGAACGCTGCTACTTCGGCTGATATCCCTGGTCCATCATCGGCCCCTGCCGCGGATTTAGGGGGTTCTCGTGAAGGGTCATTTGCTGATCCATCCGGTCAAGGCGAGGGATCAGCAATTGTTTCTCTGTCCGATTTTTCTCCTGCCGAGCTCCTTAACCATTTTATAAGCAACGATATTTATTTTGGTGAGGATTGGGAGCATGTGAAGGGAAAATCGTGCAATCGTAAGATGGAGTTCTTTTTCAACTACCATTCTTTGGTAATTTCTTTTGACGTTACTCTCTTTCTTTCTTTCTGTTAACCGCCAAAATTGGCGGAGGACCAAAGAAGAATTTTCCACCTCAACATAGGAAGGCTATAACAGTTCCCAACCCGGATACCACGACAGAGTGGACCCCGGCTAATCCCAACACATACCTCCTTCAGTGGGGTCCACCCCGCCAAACATCTTTGCTCAACAAAGAAGCCGAAAGCCAAAAATACTCACTAGAACTCACAGCGAGATCAAACCCGGCTATAACCGGGCTTCCTAGGGACCCCGCTACACCCGGCTATAACCAGGCTTCCTATAGACCCCGCTACACCCCGATACAGCTCCCTATGGACCCAGCAGCACCCCGACACGGAGTTCTACTGATCACCTTACTACAAAGCTGTCTAGATATCCCCCTACTGCCATCAGTAGGATGCTAACTAGATATAGGCAGCCCGCTAGAACAGAAGAGCACCAGGAAGCAGCATCCTAAACGTCAAGAACTAAAAGCTCCACAACGAGCCAGTAAAACGTCACCGTACAAAGGAGGAATATACCTTCCCGCCAAAGAGTCCTAATTTGAACAGAACATTACAGTAGGAGTCCTACTAGGAAGGTAAGTGATTGACTCCTCCTAGGAAGGAAAGACTGAATTCAGCGCATTAAAGCTCCGATTTTATTTCCTAAAGAGGAGGATCCTGCAAGCGGCCAAACCCTAGTCCGAGATTGTAGGAGTGCATGGCAAGCAAACAGAACCTATATATACAACAACTTATTCATCGCCAAAGAAAAAAAAGGCTAGAGACCCTACACTCTACTTATCGACAGGCACAGACTTATCTCCACCATCATCCCATTTATCGACTGAAATATCCGTATTGCTACCATGATCCTTATTTTCAATCGAAACCTTCATGTAATCTAGTGTTTTAGTAGTAAGTGATTGACTCCTCCTAGGAAGGTAAGTGATTGACTCCTCCTAGGAAGGAAAGACTGAATTCAGCGCATTAAAGCTCCGATTTTATTTCCTAAAGAGGAGGATCCTGCAAGCGGCCAAACCCTAGTCCGAGATTGTAGGAGTGCATGGCAAGCAAACAGAACCTATATATACAACAACTTATTCATCGCCAAAGAAAAAAAAGGCTAGAGACCCTACACTCTACTTATCGACAGGCACAGACTTATCTCCACCATCATCCCATTTATCGACTGAAATATCCGTATTGCTACCATGATCCTTATTTTCAATCGAAACCTTCATGTAATCTAGTGTTTTAGTAGATTTATGGTCGGTGTATTCATGTAACGGATAAGAGAGATCAATAAGACGAATTCCAATTCAATTTCACGTATTCTTTATCATACATGCATTGACAGGGACCTAGTCGGTATCGAACCACTTGATACCCCTCCGGCCAGGATCAATCTCGATCTTGACCCCCTTAAAAGTGGTTATTTGGATTATCGTCCTTTTAACGATTTTCGGATAACACTTTTGGCGCCGTCTGTGGGAACTTCTCCCAACCATTGTTTAGCAACAGCCTACTTCCACCCAGAAATATTCAGAATGAGACTCCGATCCTCCCAGGGTCATCCCGAACCATCAGGGCTCCAATCCCTTGCCTCCACTGAAAGAGCTCAGAGGCGGGGTAAGGGTATCAGGAGCGAGAATCCTCCGCCAGTGCCCCCACCGGCTGCAGACCCTGTCCCTCAAAACCCCGCGGGGCAAGGGGTCAATCGAGATGTCTTAGAACAGCACGCCGCAGCCTACGTAGAAGCTATCCGGCTCCGGATGATAGCCCAGGGAATCCCATTTGAAGCGGCCGGGATCCAGGACGATGTCAGACCAAGCACTCGGGCTCCAGTCTTCGACCGATTGGGCCCCCCTCTCCCAGTCCGACAGGCGGATCTCAGACCATGACTGGTAAAATCCGCGATTGAGGTTCCTCCCAGGAAGATTCAATCCCCACCAAGACCGCGGTCCAAGGAGAGGGAATCCAGTCCCAATTCTGAAGAAAGTGCCAAATCTCGGAGGATTTCCAGGGAGAGGCATCAAAGAGTTAAGCGAAAGGAGGTAGTCATCGATTCCGAATCTTCGGATGATGAAATTTTGGTAGGTCGATCCGGAACTAAGAAGTCTCAGCGCTTGGAGGACCAGATGACGAGAATGGCAAAGGAGTTGGAGCAGCTAAAGAAGGGAAAGCATCAGGGGATCCAGAAGAATCCTTTGGGCGAGATGAATGCACCATTCTCCAAGAGAGTTAGGGAGGCAGGGCTACCCCCCAAATTCAGGATGCCTTCAGAAAAGTATTCTGGAACAGAAGACCCCGTCAGCCACCTGGAAAGCTTCGTACACCAGATGGAGGTCCAGAGTGCAACCAGGATAGCCATGTGCAGGATGTTCCCTTCAACTCTAACAGACTGTGCCAAGACATGGTTCAGAAAATTGCCACCAGGTAGTGTTGATTCTTTCTCCAAACTTACCAAGGCTTTCTGTGCACAGTTTCAGGGAATCAAACCCCGTCCCAAGGATCCTATCCTACTGCAGTACGTAGTTCAAGAACGAGGTGAAACTCTGAGATCTTATGTGGAGAAATTCCACAAAGAGGTCGTCCAGATGGGTGTATTCAACGAGAAGGAAACGTAAGCAAATTTCCGGAGGAATTTGTGGGCTGGCAGACTGTTCCGATCTTTCGCCAAGCATCCTCCTGAGACGTACCAGGAAGCCTACAATCGGGCTCTGGAACAGGTGGACATTGAGGAACAACTCCGGATTAAGATTGAACATGATGAAGCCCGGTTAGCACCACGCCCTAAAAAGGAGGCTCCGAAACCTGCTCCAGCTAGGAAGTTTCAGAATCAACCTCCAAACCGGTCGACATACAGGCCGCCTCCCATTCCTTCGTACCAGGAGAGGTACCCGGTCAGGAGATCACCTCCCAGAGAGCTCCCCTTGAAGGATGTATCCAGAATAACGAGGGAGGAAGAAGGATATAACCATTATACTCCTCTCAATGCATCACGGGAAACTATCTATCTCGCCATTCGAGACAAGGGTCTACTCAGAAAGCCGGTTCCCATAAAAATCCCGGTAGACAGGAGGAATCAATACAAGTATTGCGACTTCCATGAAGACGTGGGGCACAACACCTCAGAATGCTACAGTCTCCGCAATCAGATAGAAGCACTGGTAAGGGGAGGACTCCTAACCGAATTTTTACAACAGGTACGAGATAGCATCAAAGAAGGAAAGCAGGTTCAAAGCGGGATGCAAGAAGCAGCGGAAAGGAAGAGAGAAGGAGAAAAGGATCTAATGCAGCAGATCCAGGTGATTCACACCATCAGTGGGGGCCCCACCTTGGCTGGAACCTCCAGTAATTCAAGGAAGAACCACGCAAGGAAGATTCCCAGGCTTAACGCTGACCATGAGATACTGAAAGTCAATGGCGGACCCCGAGATCTATCCCGCTCAACCAAGATCATCTTCACGGAGGAGGATGTTTACAATACGGTACAGCCACATGATGACCCCATGGTCATAACAGTGCAGATCGCTAACTGCCTAGTACACCGCGTCCTGATTGATACGGGAAGCAGCGTGGATATTCTGTTCAAGGGGGCTCATGAGCAGCTTAACCTGAAGAATTCTTGCTACAACAGTTGCACCTCTCTACTATATGGATTCACAGGGGACTCCGTAATGCCGATGGGAACAAAGATACTGCCAGTGATAGTCGGAGAAGCTCCTCTTCAGCAAAATATAATGACGGAGTTCATCGTGGTGGACACCCCATCTGCGTACAATGCAATTTTAGGAAGGCCTTTCTTATTAGGGATTAGAGGAGTACTGTCCATCTACCACAACGTGATGAAGTTTCCAGTAGGATTGGGAGTAGGAGAAGTAAGAGGAGACCAGCAGGCAGCCCGAAACTGCTATGCGGTATCAACTAACCCCGCTGCATTGGCTAAGCAATGTGCATCAGTGGCCAGCTACCCAAGTCAGAGAACGACAGAGCAGGATGATTATGTTTTAGAAGAAGGAGAGGTACCAGACATAATCGTGGAAGAGTCAGAAGAAGAAGAGCGAGGTTGGGCCAGTGGGAACCCCGTGGAGCAGCTAGAGGAAGTCCAGATCCAGAGAGAGGACCCAACAAAGACAGTAAAAGTGGGAGAAGGTCTGGACCCGGAGGTGAAGAGTAACTTGATAGAGCTTCTTAAAGAGTATAACGATATCTTTGCTTGGAGTCATGATGAGATGCCTGGCATTCCCCTTAGCCTGGCTTCCCATAGGTTGGCAGTGGATGCAACTTTTAAGCCGGTGAAACAGAAAAGAAGACACTTCAACATAGAACGGAATGCCGCAGTCCAAGAAGAAGTTGACAAGCTCTTGAAGGCCGGATTCATCAGGGAATCCCGGTACCCTGAGTGGATCGCTAACGTGGTCATGGTAACCAAATCCAACGGAAAGTGGCGGATGTGTGTGGACTACACCGATCTCAATCGGGCTTGCCCCAAAGATAGCTTCCCTCTACCAAAAATAGACCAGCTCATTGACTCCACTGCAGGAAATAAGCTCATAAGTTTCATGGACGCTTTCTCGGGGTACAATCAAATCATGATGCACCCTTCAGATCAAGACAAGACTAGCTTCATCACTGGACAAGGCCTCTACTGTTACAAGGTAATGCCATTCGGACTCAAAAATGCAGGTGCCACCTACCAGCGCATGGTGAATAAACTATTCAAGGAACTGATAGGGAGGTCCATGGAGGTATACATAGATGACATGATCACTAAGTCTCCAGAAGCAAGACAACATGCAGGGGACTTGCGCCAGACCTTCCAGATAATAAGGCAGAACCAGATGAGGCTGAACCCCGCTAAGTGCGCATTCGGGGTGGCAGCAGGCAAATTCTTGGGATTCATGGTGCATGAGAGGGGAATCGAGGCAAATCCTGAGAAGATCAAAGCCATTTTAGATCTCGAGTCTCCTACAAACCTCAAGCAGGCGCAAGGGTTAGCCAGGCGGATAGCGGCTTTAAACCGGTTCATATCCCGCTCCACAGACAAGTGTCTCCCCTTTTTTAAAGTCATCAAGCAGGGGAAAAAGATGAAGTGGGACGAGCAGAGCGAGCAGGCCTTTCAGGCTCTAAAGGGATACCTGTCAAGCCCGCCGCTATTGGTAAAACCGATCCCGGGTGAAGAACTTCTACTATACCTAGCAGTTTCCGAAGCAGCAACTAGCGGGGCCTTGGTGAAAGAATGCAGTGACGGGGTACAGAGGCCGATCTACTACGTGAGTCGGGCTCTTACAAAGTCCGAGAAGAATTATACCTTGCTAGAAAAACTCGTCTACGCCTTAGTAACAACATCCAGGAAGCTCCGGCCTTATTTTCAAGCCCACACCATCGCGGTCGTCACAGATCAGCCTTTGAGACAATTTCTCCAGAGACCGGATGTTTCGGGCAGACTGGTTCTGTGGGCCCTAGAGCTCACACAGTTCGACATCAAATACAAGGCGAGAACCACGATCAAAGCTCAAGCCCTGGCGGACTTCATAGTGGAGTTTGGCCCGACCCTGAACCAAGGCGTGTCGGCAGACCCAGACCCGGATCAAGCCCTTCTGGAATGGCCCATAGACGACAAGATATGGATTCTTTACACGGATGGAGCAGCGAACCAGTCGGGGTGCGGAGCCGGGATCGTCCTGATCGACCCCGCAGGAATTGAAGTAAGTCATTGCTTCAGGTTTGAATTCAGAGCCACCAACAACGAAGCGGAATATGAGGCTCTACTAGCAGGAATGAAGGTAGCAGGGGCTCTGGGGGCTGAGTATCTTCAGATCAAGAGCGATTCACAACTAGTGGTCAACCAGGTGACAGGATTATACCATGCAAAAGGTGACAACATGATAGCCTATCTGGCTAAAGTTCAGGAGGCTATGAAGAGGTTCAAAGGTGTAAAAATAGAGCAAGTGCCTAGGGAGAAAAACCATCGCGCGGACGTTTTAGCCAAGATTGCCACAGGAGAGGGACACGCTCTACCAAAAGGGGTCCCCCTTCAATTGGTTCCTTTCTCCAGCATAGCGAAAGAGGCAGAAGTCCTCCCAGTAAGCCGCCCCCCGTGTTGGATGGATCCAATAGCAGACTATCTCCAAAGAGACATTCTCCCAGCAGATCCGGATCAGGCCCGTCGGCTCAAGAGGACAGCTACCCGGTACTGCCTGGTAGAAGGACACCTATATCGTAAGGGGAAATCTCTCCCTCTGCTCAGGTGTCTCCATCCCGATGACGCGCACTGGGCGCTCAGTGAGGTGCATTCTGGGGATTGTGGTAACCACGTATCAGGGGAAACTTTGGCTTACCAAATAGTCAGGATGGGATATTACTGGCCGACTATACACCAGGACGCAAGGCAGTTCGCGCGATCCTGCGAGGCTTGCCAGAAAACAGCCAACCTTCATCATCTCCCTCCAGAGAGGCTCTCCTCAATCAGCACTCCCTACCCCTTTGCCATCTGGGGACTAGACTTGATCGGGCCACTTCCCACGGCACCCGGCCAAGCCAAACACGCAGTAGTGGCGATAGATTACTTCACTCGGTGGGTGGAAGCTAAGGCACTCACCCGGATAACCGAAGAAAAGACCACCAACTTTGTCAAGGAACACATTGTCTGCCGATTTGGCACCCCGATGGCCATCATTACTGATTTGGGAAAGCAATTTGACAATGCCAACTTCCGAGAATTCTGTGCAGACCGGAGGATCAATCTCCGTTTTGCTTCGGTGGCCCATCCTCAAACCAACGGGCTAGTCGAAGCAACCAACAAGACCATTAAGAAGCTCCTAAAGAAAAAGCTCCAACAGAAGAAAGGATTATGGGTGGCAGAATTACCCAATGTACTTTGGGCCTACAGAACAACTAGGCGGACAGCAACCGGAGAGACCCCCTACTCCCTGGTATTTGGGGCAGAGGCGGTCTTGCCCATCGAACATAAGCTCATATCTTTTCGGGTTCAAAATTATGAGCCAGAAGATAATGAGGCCAAGTTGAGAGCTAGCTTGGACCTGCTGGAGGAAAAACAAAGCAAGGTCGCTCAGAAGGTGGCCGTATACCAGAGCAAGATAGCCCGACACTTCAACAAGAAGGTGAGGACCCGAAATTTCAAGGAGGGAGACTTGGTTCTCAGGAAGGTGACCCAGAATACTCGTAGGAGGTCTGACGGGGTGCTAGCCCCTAACTGGGAGGGTCCATACTTGATTAAGGCATCACTTCGGGGTGGTGCTTACAAGCTCGAAGACATGGAGGGTTACCCGGTGGATCACACATGGAATGCCGATCATCTTCGAAAATTCTACCCTTAGAAACTATGTTCTTATCTAGCGGGATGCTCACCCCGAGTTCATGCTTGTACCGTTTGGGAAATTAAATAAAAGCAATTCTTTCTTCTATATGATTCTCCTGTGTACCAGTGCTTGATTGTCCCCTACGGGATCCTCCGATAAATCACATACAGAATCATCATCACGGAATTTCCTCAAGACCAGGAAATAGCCTCAGGGCGTTCCTGATGCCTTGGACTGGGTCAAGCCCGCCAAGAGGATCTCCATTGCTAAAGCTCCTCAAGACCAGGAAATAGCCTCAGGGCGTTCCTGATGCCTTGGACTGGGTCAAGCCCGCCAAGAGGATCTCCATTGCTAAAGCTCCTCAAGACTAGGAAATAGCCTCAGGGCGTTCCTGATGCCTTGGACTGGGTCAAGCCCGCCAAGAGGATCTCCATTGCTAAAGCGCCTCAAGACCAGGAAATAGCCTAAGGGCGCTCCTACTGCCTCGGTCGGGGAATACCCTCCTCTGAGAAGCCTGGTGCTAAAGTGACCTTAGTTGCCTACCAGGATAGCCTTGGTCGGGGAATACCCTCCTCTAGGAAGCCTGGTGCTAAAGTGGCCTTAGTTGCCTACCAGGACAGATTACAGTAAGAGTCGGGCTGCCTAAGGGTACCTGGTTTCTTACTTCGCCTCAAGACCAGGAAATAGCCTCAGGACGTTCCTGATGCCTTGGACTGGGTCAAGCCCGCCAAGAGGATCTCCATTGCTAAAGCGCCTCAAGACCAGGAAATAGCCTAAGGGCGCTCCTGCTGCCTCGGTCGGGGAATACCCTCCTCTGAGAAGCCTGGTGCTAAAGTGGCCTTAGTTGCCTACCAGGATAGCCTTGGTCGGGGAATACCCTCCTCCAGGAAGCCTGTTGCTAAAGTGGCCTTAGTTGCCTACCAGGACAGATTACAGTAAGAGTCGGGCTGCCTAAGGGTACCTGGTTTCTTACTTCGCCTCAAGACCAGGAAATAGCCTCAGGGCGTTCCTGATGCCTTGGACTGGGTCAAGCCCGCCAAGAGGATCTCCATTGCTAAAGCGCCTCAAGACCAGAAAATAGCCTAAGGGCGCTCCTGCTGCCTCGGTCGGGGAATACCCTCCTCTGAGAAGCCTGGTGCTAAAGTGGCCTTAGTTGCCTACCAGGATAGCCTTGGTAGGGGAATACCCTCCT
Organism: Acer campestre; assembly: GCA_954870605.1. Classification (NCBI taxonomy): domain Eukaryota; kingdom Viridiplantae; phylum Streptophyta; class Magnoliopsida; order Sapindales; family Sapindaceae; genus Acer; species Acer campestre. Next base: position 9,183,315 of record OX940804.1, on the reverse strand, counting down.
CCAGGAAGCCTGGTGCTAAAGTGGCCTTAGTTGCCTACCAGGACAGATTACAGTAAGAGTCGGGCTGCCTAAGGGTACCTGGTTTCTTACTTCGCCTCAAGACCAGGAAATAGCCTCAGGGCGCTCCTGATGCCTTGGACTGGGTCAAGCCCGCCAAGAGGGTCTCCATTGTTAAAGCGCCTCAAGACCAGGAAATAGCCTAAGGGCGCTCCTGCTGCCTCGGTCGGGGAATACCCTCCTCTGAGAAGCCTGGTGCTAAAGTGGCCTTAGTTGCCTACCAGGATAGCCTTGGTAGGGGAATACCCTCCTCCAGGAAGCCTGGTGCTAAAGTGGCCTTAGTTGCCTACCAGGACAGATTACAGTAAGAGTCGGGCTGCCTAAGGGTACCTGGTTTCTTACTTCGCCTCAAGACCAGGAAATAGCCTCAGGGCGCTCCTGATGCCTTGGACTGGGTCAAGCCCGCCAAGAGGGTCTCCATTGTTAAAGCGCCTCAAGACCAGGAAATAGCCTAAGGGCGCTCCTGCTGCCTCGGTCGGGGAATACCCTCCTCTGAGAAGCCTGGTGCTAAAGTGGCCTTAGTTGCCTACCAGGATAGCCTTGGTCGGGGAATACCCTCCTCCAGGAAGCCTGGTGCTAAAGTGGCCTTAGTTGCCTACCAGGACAGATTACAGTAAGAGTCGGGCTGCCTCAGGGTACCTGGTTTCTTACTTCGCCTCAAGACCAGGAAATAGCCTCAGGGCGCTCCTGATGCCTTGGACTGGGTCAAGCCCGCCAAGAGGATCTCCATTGTTAAAGCGCCTCAAGACCAGGAAATAGCCTAAGGGCGCTCCTGCTGCCTTGATAGGGAAATACCTTCCTCCAAGAAACCTGGCGCTAAAGTAGCTTTAGTAGCCTACCGGGACAGATCTACAGTAACATCGGGGTGACTCATCGGGATACTTCACCTTTTATTTCCCCGCTTGCTACCCCGACAGCGGACCAGCAGTCAGAAAGAGACTTAGAAGTTCATCCTCAGCATGACGAATTGTTCGTAAGGAGTAGGACTTCTCGAATGACTTCTATAACACTTTATACTGTGATGCGTTTAAGGGAGTCCGGTTAGAGGAAAATATGATTTTACCCCAGTGGTTCTTACGGTTATACGCACATATTCTATCTTTATTACCCATCGGGGTCCAGTCATCATCCTTGTTAGTCATCGGGGTCCAAGCATTCAACAGGATTCCAAGCATCAACAACTTTAGATACAGTGGGAGTTTTCTAAATGCAAAGTAAACATAACACAAGTACGAAGCAAGTAATAAAAGCAAGTTATATTGATAAAACAGGGTGCCTAGGTCCCGATTCAGGCTACAAAAATTTTGTTTTAGAGAAGGGGCCAGGCTAATCTTCTCTATCTTCTTCTAGATGCTCCCCCTGGCCGGCTGCCCCTTCGCCCAAAGACTCAGCTACAGCGTCAGTCTGGACTGCTCCCTCCACACCAGAAGACCCAATTGGAGCCCCTTCAGCCTGAGGAACCCCGGATCTAGCCAGTCCCTCGTCTTCCTCCACAAGGATCGCTCCAGAAGCGGACTCGGGATCCACTCTTTGTTCTTCAACAGCAGGAGGATCTGGATCAGCTCCCACAATGCCATCATGTTGGACTTCAGCAGCCACATCAGCCATATGACCCGGATGAACCTCCTCTTGGGGAAGGATTTCTGTTTCTTGTCCCTCTCCATCCAGCTGGGCAGCCCTGGCCAGTATTTGTTCCCGGTTCCAGTTTAGGGCAGCCTTGAGGTCAAAGGGAGGAGGCAAAGCTGTAGCCACCTCGTAGCAAGCGGTGAAGTAGCCATCCTCGAATGAAGGCCCTTGTTGAGCCTCCAAGCCTGCTATTGTCTCCCGCAGGAGCTGATTCTCGCTCTGTAGTAGATTCTTCTCCCTTTTCACGCATTCCCTCTCCTCCCGGCGGCGTAAAGACCTGACTGTCTCAGTGTCCAGGCTGCGTTCATCACGCCTAAGAGCTACCAAGGCCTCCTGCCTCCCTTCTTCAGCATCTTTGGCGTCCTGCAGCAGAGGAGCCACGCTCTGTTGGGCTTGGACCAACTCCTGTTGGGTATCCTCTAGCTTCGCTTGGAGGTCAATATAAGCCTCCCTCAAGGTTAGCAGCTGCCTCTCCATGGCCATGGCAAACTTGAAGCCCTGCAAGAAGAAAAAGGAGTCAGTACTTGGTGGAAATAAAAAGCAAAGGGAAAAGTTGGGGTTTACCTCAGCCAAAACCGAAGCCCCCTTGGTGACCAAGATATCTGTAGGAAGCTTGGCCATATCCACCAGACTTCCACCAGGGCAGGAAGCCGCAAATCTAGACACCACCTCGTCAAAGGTGGCCCCCCTCAGCCCTGATCCGGAAGCCACATCAGCAGCAGGAGCAGGAATATTGATGGTGGCCTCCTCCACTGGGATCGTCAAAGGATCCACGGGGAGAACTGCGGGAGGAGGAGGAGCAGGAGAAGTTCTGATGGTGGAGGCAGCTTTCTTCTGGGCCGATCTTCCCAAACCTCGGGCCTTAGCCGCCCTGGCCAGCAATGCCGGGATCCTCAAACGGGATGGCGGAGTAGAAGGATGACGAGCTGGAGTCTTGGCCTTAGACCCCGTTGGAGCAGGAGAGGGGTTGGAGTTGGATCCTACTCGGATGGACCCCGACCCAGTCTTGGCAGCCGGAGTAGGAGAAGGAACAGGGGAAGAGTGAGCAAGCAAGGCCATATCCCCTGCCCTAGGAGAAGGAGGAGACCCCGTCACTATTGGGGTAGCCGATACTGCAAGAAGAGAAGAGTTTCAGTGAGAATCAGAAAAAGGAATGCACACATATGTAAAAACAAAGAAACAAGACGTAGTGAAACTTACCAGGAAGGGCGAGAGAGATCCTCAGATACCGATCCAGGCGGGCTCCCTCAAAAGGGTCCAGAGTGGGATACTGCAGGTTGGTATATCCCCTCTTTAGGATCCTTTTTAGAATCTCCAGAGACTCAGGAGTCAGCGTCCCCTTTGCCCACTTATCCCTCGCTGTAAACTGAGTGGGGACGGGGTACTCATACCCCCCAATAAAAGCAGTATGCCCCCAGTCGCCCTCCACCACGAGCCACTCCTCCTTCTAGGGAGCCGAATACTTCACATTTGCCCCTGGGACAGTGAACTTCAAGTCGTTGGACGCCCTCAAGTAGAATTGACCCCGAGGCACCATACTGGCGATGTTGAAGAGGTAGCGGAGTTCGTCCAACCCCGGCTCCCGCTCGATGCTGTCCTTATCACACTGCTCCTTCCAGAGCACCAGGAACCCCGTCAGGTGCTTCCAGAAGCCCGGCGAGATTTGGAGGGGGGCCAATTCGAGCGCGACAAGAGCTCGACGGAGAGTAGGGTGCAGCGGAAGCCGGACTCCACACTCAAAAGCAGCTTTGTGGATCAGTAGGCGGTCTGGAGGTGGGGTGTATACATCATAACCCCTGTGGGGAAGGGAGAGAGTGATGTATTCCGGAATGTTGTACTCTTCCCGTAATTTTTTGAGCGTATCCACCGTACAAACGGAGTCGGGAATAATCCGACCGTCATGAAAGGCGGCGAAGGAGCCCGTTTGGACCCCGACTAGTGTGACGTCAGGTCCGCCACTTTCCTCGTTACCACCAGACTGTAAGGTGCCCGCCTCATCACCAATCAAGACTGGGCCCTCAGGATTATTGTGGAAACCCGACCCAATTCGGGGGTTTCGGGCAGAACGGTGTCGCTGAGCCCGTAGGTTCTCCTCAGCCACTTCGTCCCCCTCTCGACCCCGTTTTTTCTTCTCCGACGTCGGGGAATCTGCCACCGCGTCAGCCGCCTCCGTACTGAAGAGGGCGTCAATACTGTCGGATTGGGCAGGGGAAGCGGGATCAGGACGAGTAGGATTCGCCACTGTAGAAGGGTTTTGTTCGTCAAGTTTTTCTTGAGAAGAAGGAAGTTGTGAAGAAGAGGCCATTATAGAAGAAGAAGAGAAGAAGGATTTCTTCGAAAGATTGCGGTAAGAAAGGAGGAAGAAGGTAGAGCAGAAAGTTCTTGTGTTCAGTCGCGAGTTTGAATGTTTGAGTGAAAGCAAGTAATCACCAGTGGAGCCGGTCTATTTATAGAGAAAGAATGACGGTTACTTACTTGGAAACCGGAATCGGTGACCGGGAGGAGGGGTTGAGGCGTTTTCCGCATTAATCGCGCCAAAACGGCTCTTTTTGAAGAAAGGGGAAACCCAATCAACAGTCGACACGTAATCAGTTATAACGGACAAAATACGGATTTCCTGCTCTTAAGTGGAAACCCAGTCAGACAAGGAAAGTAAGGGGATAAGGTAGAAAATCCTTCAAGCAAACAAAAAAGATCCTGACCCCGACCCCGACAAGGTATCAGTGTCCAAGTCAGGGGGGACTTCTGTTAACCGCCAAAATTGGCATAGGACCAAAGAAGAATTTTCCACCTCAACATAGGAAGGCTATAACAGTTCCCAACCCGGATACCACGACAGAGTGGACCCCGGCTAATCCCAACACATACCTCCTTCAGTGGGGTCCACCCCGCCAAACATCTTTGCTCAACAAAGAAGCCGAAAGCCAAAAATACTCACTAGAACTCACAGCGAGATCAAACCCGGCTATAACCGGGCTTCCTAGGGACCCCGCTACACCCGGCTATAACCAGGCTTCCTATGGACCCCGCTACACCCCGATACAGCTCCCTATGGACCCAGCAGCACCCCGACACGGAGTTCTACTGATCACCTTACTACAAAGCTGTCTAGATATCCCCCTACTGCCATCAGTAGGATGCTAACTAGATATAGGCAGCCCGCTAGAACAGAAGAGCACCAGGAAGCAGCATCCTAAACGTCAAGAACTAAAAGCTCCACAACGAGCCAGTAAAACGTCACCGTACAAAGGAGGAATATACCTTCCCGCCAAAGAGTCCTAATTTGAACAGAACATTACAGTAGGAGTCCTACTAGGAAGGTAAGTGATTGACTCCTCCTAGGAAGGAAAGACTGAATTCAGCGCATTAAAGCTCCGATTTTATTTCCTAAAGAGGAGGATCCTGCAAGCGGCCAAACCCTAGTCCGAGATTGTAGGAGTGCATGGCAAGCAAACAGAACCTATATATACAACAACTTATTCATCGCCAAAGAAAAAAAAGGCTAGAGACCCTACACTCTACTTATCGACAGGCACAGACTTATCTCCACCATCATCCCATTTATCGACTGAAATATCCGTATTGCTACCATGATCCTTATTTTCAATCGAAACCTTCATGTAATCTAGTGTTTTAGTAGATTTATGGTCGGTGTATTCATGTAACGGAAAAGAGAGATCAATAAGACGAATTCCAATTCAATTTCACGTATTCTTTATCATACATGCATTGACAGGGACCTAGTCGGTATCGAACCACTTGATACCCCTCCGGCCAGGATCAATCTCGATCTTGACCCCCTTAAAAGTGGTTATTTGGATTATCGTCCTTTTAACGATTTTCGGATAACACTTTCTTTTTCCCTTTTTCTTCACTTCATCACCTTTTTAACTTTGTTTTATTCGCAGATGATGTCAGAGATGGTGAGTAGCTATCGGCGAGCAAATGTAGCGTTGAGCGACAACAAACGTTTGTAGAAGCAAATCTCCCGCTCAGCGACCGAAAGACTATCGGCCGAGGAGTCTCATGCCCAACACATTGCTCAACTGCAAGAGTCTGCCGATGGGTTTTTAGCTGCCCAGCTCGCTGCTGAAGAGAAGCTACTCGCCACTGAAGAAGAGGTCAGGTTGCTGAAAGAGCAACTTTCTGGGAGTCAAGACGCCTTGGCTGCTCGCATGGAAGGAGAGAGGTTAGCGACGGAGGCCAAGGAGAGGGCCGAGCGTGAATCTGAAGACTTGCGGCATCAACAAGCTTCTTAAGATGTCATTCTGAATGACTTGAAGGCTGTTTTGGAGGTTGAAGTTGTTGACCGCTTTAAGAGGTCTCCTGCGTATGATGCGCTCCTCCTCCGCGAGTTTGAACGGGCATGCGGCAAGCAAAGAAGTTCTTCGCCCTGAAGGACCATTCTAACGAGAAAGCCCTGAGGCGTTACAATAGAAACCTTCAGCGACACATGGATGGCGCAGTACGCTCAATTAAAAGCCAGCTAAAGCTATGGAAGGCCCATTGTCGTTATACTCAAGCGGAGCCTCTTCCTATGCACCTTAAGATTCCCACCAAACGTGCCTTTAGCACTTACTATTCTAGCTAGAAGGGGAGTTTCACTGGGTCTGGTGCTGAGCCCGACTTGGGTCCTATTGCTGGTCGGGATTATACACCTTTCATGCCCGAAGGGGATAAAGAGGTCGTTTGGCCGTCGGAGGATGAGGTGAGCGATGAAGAAGAGGATGATGGGGACATTCCACCGGCGAGCATTTGATTCCTTTGTATATTTTACTTTTCTTTTTTGACTTTGTAAATATATTTGACAAGTAAATGAAATATCAATTTTTCTCGCGTTGCATTCCTTTCTTGTTCGCCGTATTTAATTCTATGTGTTTTTGTTCAGCTGCCATTGCTGAGTTTCTGGCTCAGGCTTTGAAGCCTTTTATCACTTAGCTTTATAATTGCTAGTTTTTATTTTACCCAGTGTCTGTCAGGACGTGTCCGACCATACACCAAGCTTTGCATGAATATACTATTGGGACGTCTCCCGCTTTTGCTCACTATTTTTGGCTGCTAGTTTGTTTTACCCCCAGTATTTTTAATTTTAGGGTGTTTACCCTAAATACTGTTGGCTGAACGCCTCTTACAATATGGGGGTTTTATGCCTTTATTGATGGTGATTGCCTTTTTAAAAGCATTTTTCTCTAGCTCAGGCTACTTTGTAACGTTTTTTGCCCTCAGCCTGCTATAATGCGGGGTATTTCCCCGTTCTCTTTGGTGTTCGCTGAATTTAGATAACTCGATCTATCTGTGTTTGGCGATCCACTCATTGTGGCTGATTTATGATTTCAGCAATGGTAGAAATTTAAGTAATAAATTACTCTTTATTGATTATTTCCTGCAAGCTTTGACATCAAAAAATAAAAGACTTCTAAAAGGTAGATCGAAAAAAGGAGAAATAATAAAGGATTTTCTTGGATTAAAGTATTAAGGATAGTAGATCTTCAGATATTGAGCATTGCATGGTCGGGGCAGCTTGCCGACTCCTTTTCTTGCTATGTAATATGCTCCATGGCCTACTATACCCGTGATATGATATGGCCCTTCCCACTTGTCTGCGAGTGATCCTGCAGCTTTGTTCTTTGTTCCAGGTGTCACCCTTTTTAGTACCAGGTCTCCGAGTGCAAACCTTCTGACTCTCACATGTGAGTTGTAGTACCTTGCCGCTCTCTGCTGATAGGCAGTGTTCCTTATTTGGGCATGCTCCCTTCTCTCTTCTAGCTCATCTAAGCCGTATTTCAGTATGTCAACATTAAGTTCTGGTTGGAAGAGTTGTGTTTTTGGCGAAGAGATCGCTGTTTTGACCGGAATGACCGCCTCAGTCCCAAATGCCATAGAGTAGGGTGTCTCCCTAGTGGAGTTTCTTTCCGTCGTTCGGTATGCCCATAGTACCTGTGGTAGTTTTTCCGCCCAATTCCCTTTTTTAACGGCTAGCTTGGCTTTCAGGTTGTGCTTGATGATTTTATTTACTGCCTCAGTTTGCCCGTTTGTCTGTGGGTAAGCTGGAGAGACATAGTAATTGTTGATCCCATACCTCTTGCATAAATCTCTGAATTTCTTGTTATCGATCTGTGTCCCATTATCAGTGATGATGGTGTTTGGTATTCCAAACCTATATAGAATGTTTTTCTTCACAAAGCTGGTTGTATTAGCTTCTGTTATATGCACCAGTTATTCGGCCTCTACCCACTTAGTGAAATAATCTATTGCTACAATGGCATGCTTTGCTCCTCCTGGTGCTGTAGGCATTGGGCCGATCAAATCAATTCCCCACATGGCGAACGGCCATGGGGAGGTGATACTTTGTAAGCGTTCCGACGGCTGGCGAATGTTATTTGTAATCTTTTGACATGCTTCACATCTGGTCGCTATTCTTTTTATATCGGCGAACATGGTTGGCTAATAGAACCCTTGCCTTAGTTCTTTGTGGGCTAGACTAATGCTCCCAGCATGATTCCTACAGCTCTCGCTGTGTATACCCTTCAGGATTCCTTCTGCCTCTTCAGGTCCAACACATCTTTGCAGTGCTCTCGAAAATCCTCTTCTGTATAGTTCACCGTTGAGGACTGAATATCTTGTTGCCCTGTATCTTAGCCGCTTGGCTTCTAGTAAATCATTTAGGAGGATGCCATTGATCAGGTACTCTTTGATTGGGGTCATCCGGTTGATTGTTACGTCCATGATTGCCCCTACTTCAGCTTGTTCTGCTATGCTTGGTCGGAGTAGGTGTGCCATGGGAATTGTTCGGGGCCAGATGTTGACTGTGGCTGATGCCAATTTAGCCAAAACATCTGCATGTTCATTCTTTTTTCTTGGGATTTGGACTATCTTGTATTCTTTAAACCGCCCCAATAACTCCTTTGCTAGCTTTAAGTAAGCGATCATATTTTCATCCCTCGCTTGGTATTCATCGAGTACCTGGTTGACGATGACTTGGGAGTCGCTGAAGACTTCAATCTAATCAGCTCCTAAGGCTGTACATACCTTTAATCCTACTATCAATGCCTCATACTCAGCTTGGTTGTTGGTGGCTTTACAATCAAACCGCAAGGAACATTCTACCAAATCTCCTTCTGGGGTTGTGACTACTATCCCTGCCCCGCTGCCATGTGTGTTTGATAAGCCGTCGACACAAAGTTTCCAGTGAAAGTCTCTCTTTGCTTGGTCTATTATCATCTTTGCTACTTTGGTGTCTGGTTCGGTGAACTCTGCCACAAAGTCTGCTACTGCTTGGCCCTTGATTGCTGTTATTGGTATGAATTCTATGTCAAACTCGCTCAGCTCAATGGCCCATTTTGTGAGCCTGCCCGATACTTCTGGTTTTTGCAAAATCATTCTTAATGGGCAGTTGGTGTATACCCCTACTTTGTGCGCTTGAAAGTATGGCCTTAATTTCCTTGCGGCTGTTATCAGGGCGAACGACATCTTTTCAGCTGGTGGGTATCTTGTTTCGGTTGGCAGCAGTGCTTTGCTGGTTTAGTACACTGGTTTCTGTATTCCATCTTCCTGTCTGATCAGTACGGAGCTAGTGGCCGTATCTGTGACGGATAGATACAAGTATAGCACTTCTCCTGTGATTGGTTTTGAGAGCAGTGGTGCTTGGCCTAGGTATTTTTGAGGGCAAGAAAAGCTTGTTCACAATCTTCATTCCATTTGATTCCTTTTCCTTTCTTAAGTGCTTTGAAAAATGGCAAGCATCGATCCATTGATTTTGCTATAAACCTGTTCAGCGATGCCAAGCACCCTGTGAGTTTCTGGATGTCTTTCAGGTTTTTTGGAGAGACCATGTTAGCCAGTGCATTGATCTTGTCGGGGTTCACTTCTATCCCTCTTTGATGTACTTGGTACCCGAGAAATTTGCCGGATGGCACACCGAAAACGCACTTTGAGGGGTTTAGCTTTATTCCAAATTTGGTTAGTACATCAAAGGTTTCCCGCAGATCATCTACATGTCTATCAGCTGTGATACTCTTGGTCAGCATGTCATCGACGTATACTTCCATATTTCTACCTATTTGGCTGGCGAACATCCTGTTGACTAACCGCTGGTATGTTGCCCCATCATTCTTCAGGCCGAATGGCATTACTGTATAACAGTACAATCCTTGGTCCGTGGTGAACGCTGTTTTGTCCTCATCTAGTTTGTGCATCTTGATTTGATTGTAGCCTGAATATGCGTCCATGAAGCTTAGCAGCTCGTGTCCGGCTGTTGCGTCGACCAACTGGTGGGAAGCTGTCTTTGGGACAAGCTTTGTTCGGGTCAATGAAATCTACGCACATTCTCCACTGATTGTTCTTCTTTTTTACGAGCACCACGTTCGCCACCCATTCAGGATATTTGACTTCCCTGATCGATCCTACTGCGAGCAGCTTTGATATTTCTTCCCTTATTGCCGCGCTTCAATCAGGGTTGAAGCTTCTTCTTTTTTGTATCACCGGTTTGCATTCTTCGCTTACCGTTAGGTGGTGTGTGGTTACGTTTACATTAATTCCTGGCATATCTTCATGGCTCCAAGCAAAAACCTCCTTATATTCCCTCAGTAGATTCACCACTCCTGTTTTTACCTGTTTCGTCAGACTTGCTCCAACCTTGACTGTTTTGTTTGGTTCTTTTTCATCCAGAATGATGGTTTCGGTTGGTTCCTCTTTTTCTCTGTCGGTTTTATCCCTCGGGTCTAGCTCGAATGTTTCGGGGGTTTCTTCTCGTGCCTCTTTGTCAAGTTGAAATATGCCCAATGTTTCTGCTCCAGTCTTGTTCTTAAAGATTGACAAGTTGGCTCGGCGAGCCATTTTCTGCGACCCCTTAAGCTCCCCAATTTCGAATTCTGTCAGGAATTTGACTTTTAATGCATGGGTGGATGTAACTGCCCACGCCTTGTTCAAGAATGGTCGACCGAGCAAAGCATTGTATGGCCAGTTGTAAATGTCAACAACCACGAAATCTAGGAGGATAGTCCTTCGACAAGTTGCTGTCCCAAATCTTATAGGTAATTACACCGTCCTCAAAGATCTTACTTCTACACCTCCGAATCCTTTTAGGAGCACATGGAATGGTTCCAAATCTTTTCTGTCTAGCCGAAGTTCGTCGTACACTCTGGAGCTCAAAATGTCAGCGGAGCTTCCGTTATCTATCATCACTCGGAGGACATCCTTGTGTGCTATTTGTACTCCCACAACTATTGCGTCATTGGGTTTGGCATCAATTCCTTCCGAATCTTCGGCTGTGAAGATTATTGGGTCATGTCCTTCTCTTGGTTTTTTGTGGTTTTTTTGCACAGAATTCACTTCTAGGTCCCTGTTTTCATACATTACTTCCCTAACTTCTGACATCCTTTCTCCATTGCTTCTGCCCGTGTGGGGTCCACCAAAGATAGTATTTATCACCATGTTAGGGCTACCTTTTCTTGGGCTCCTTCTTTCTTGTCCTGCTCCTCGGTGGCTATCATGGCGACCAATGTTTTGGTCTCCCTTTAAGGTGAAATCTTTAAGGTGCCCTTCTCTGATCAGACTATCAATATGATCCCACAGCTGGAAGCATTTAGAAGTGTCGTGTCTGTGATCTTTGTGGAATCGGCAGCATTTTGTTGTATCCCTCTGGGCATTTGCCGACTGCTGCCGGGGGTATTTGGCAAGTCCCTTGTCCTCAACTACGGATAGTATGTCTTCCTGTTCGCCTTTTAGAGGGGTATAGTTACTATATCTGCCTCGGAACCTACTGGTTCTGTTGCTACCCCGACTTTCTCTGGGTTGACTCTTTCGGCTTTTGTCTTCTTTTTGACGATCGCGTGATTGGCCCTTTGTCTTGTCATCCTTGGATTCGGTTTTTATATCTGGTTTGTGACCATGGACGTAACTCCCCCCTTGCACTACTTCTTCTTCTTCTTCTTCTGCCAATGCATAGTCTCCGGCTATATCCATCATTTCTTCGTACGTCTTGGGCCGGTCCCTTCGTAAGTCGAAAGACAAGTGACCACTTTGCAGTCCATTAGTGAAGGCTGCTATGATAGTTACGTCACTTGCATCTTCTATTTGGGCAACTTCTTTCCCGAATCTGGCTAAGTATTTCTTAAGTGACTCATTGCTTTCTTGTTTTAAGTTCGACAGATGTGCTAATGATTTTCTCCTCTGTACACTTCCCATGAACTGCCTTATGTACGCCTTGCTGAAACTAGAAAAGTTATTAATACTCCTGGCTGGTAGGCGTCCAAACCATCTGGAAGCGAGGTCGCCGAAGGTTTGAGGGAATGTTAGGCACAAAAGGGCGTCATCTGATGCATATTGTGCTATGACATTATGGAATCTGCGAACATGCTCATTTGGATCCCTGTTTTCTTTGTACTGTTCGATGGTTGGCATTCTGAATCTTTCTGGGAACCTGGTATGGGCGATATGATCCACGAACGAATTGTCTGACTCATCATCCGAAAAAACTTTGTGTCTATACCGCTTAGCCATTGTTGAGACCTTTTTTGAGAGCTGTTGGAGGGTAACACTCCAGTGACCGATCGGCTCCCCTTCTTGGTTGATTCTGCTTTTAATTGTCATCCTCCGGTAATCACCTTCTCTACTGTCGGCACTTTTGTTATCTTCTAAATCGTATGCACTTTCGGACCTCCGCTGCCGTGCTCTTTTTGACCGTAATCCCCTTCTCAACTGGGGACTCCTATCTCCCGAAGAGGTTGATCGCCGTCTCCGACGGTTTCTGTTAAATCCATTATTGGTGACTTCCCCATGTGCTCGCTCGCGGCCTCGCTTTTCTGGAAAGTCCTCGTAAAGCAAGCCCTTTCCCTTTCTATGCCTTCTTTCTTCCAGGACCTCTTATGGGTCCCGAGGTGATTTCTCCATAGTTGGTTTTGCTTGAATGCTGGGAGTTACGACATGGACTTCGGATCGCAACCGTCCTGTAGGGTGATTCCCAGGCGTGCTAGTCGTGAGTTCATAAGGAGACGAGGCTCCTAACCCTATGGGAAGCGTGAGGCCAATTTTGTTGGCTTCATTAACCAAGTTCACCAGTGCAGTTTGAAAGTGTTGTAAAGTCTCATTGGTTACTCTGGTTCTCGGAGTCGCTGCTGATTGCTCTCCTGTTGCCAACATTACCTCTCCGGGTACCATAGCCTTCTCAGGGATTTGATCGTTACTGGGGATCTCGTCTCTGTCGTTGTCGTTGATCATGTTGTGCCTGTTGGTAAGGGTTCCTGAAAGTTTTTATTCTGAAATCTCACAGCCCCTCCTTCTAGCGCCAATTGTTGATGACGATTTTTGGATTGATTCGGTCAACAATAATGTATTAATTGAAAGAAACAAATAAAGAAAATAAATCAATGCATGCAAGATAGATTTTACGTGGAAAAACCCTTGAATGGGAAAAAACCACGGCGACCTTGAGGGCAGGAGAAATCACTATGAATTCCTTACGATTTACACACTCAGATCTCTCATATAATTGCCTGATTATTCTCTCGATGATCTCCAACCCCTTTTCATGAGGTTTACGGTTCTATTTATACTAGTATCTTTTTAGGGTTTCCTATGCCTATGCCGTATTAATAAGGGAGTTCCTATTTTCAATAATACAAGGAGTCTAGGGTTTGTTTCTTGTTTGGACTCTTCTTTTGTTGGAATTAATTGGATCCTATCTGAAATAGGATTTGATCTTTATGCCTTGTATCCGGTCGAATTCCTGCTGTGGAAGGTATACTGGGTTTAGGTTATTCTCCTGGCTATATATTTCTTGGCGAACGCTTTAGGCCGGCGAACACAGTTTGCTCTCCTTTTGGTCGACCAGCTATGGCGAGCACATTCCTATTTCGGGTCAGCGAGCATGCCAGCCGGTATGTCTTTTGACTAGTGTCCTCTCGTCTATTGGTCAATCAATGACGTGGTTGTTTGTTTGACCCGTCTTTATCGTACATTTTGATGACGTGTCTTTTGACTAGGTTTATACCTACAACAATTGTTAAGGATGGGTTAGATGTGATTAATGATGGAATTGAAAAAGTTAGAGAAATAGTAACTTATTAGTCACAATCAAGCAGGCGGTTGGAGCTTTTAGAGGATACTGCCATACGTCAATTAAAAATGAAGTATCCTAAGAAGCTAGTGCTTAATTGTAAAACTAGGTGGAATTCAACATTTATGATGCTTGAGGTTGCTTTGATATACAAAGATGTTTTTATTCGTTTACAGCAACGTGATAGTCAATATAAGAATCTACCTAGTGAATCAGAGTGGGAGTTGGCAAAAGTGATGTGTGAGCATTTGAAGCCTTTTTATAAGATAACCAATTTGTTTTCTGGATTTAAATACCCAATAACTAACCTTTTCTTTCCTATAATTTGTGAAATTAAATTTTCATATAAATCTTGGCTTGATTAAGAGGTTGTTTAATTAGATTGATGGCAACAAATATGACTCATAAGTTTGAAAAATATTGGGATAAAATTCATGGGGTTATAGCTATGGCGGCAGTGTTAGATCCTAGATATAAAATGGTTTTGATAGATTACTTTTTTCCTTAGATGTATGAGATTGATTGTGAACATGAAACTCAAAGGATATTTGAACTTTGTAATGATTTGGTGAGTGAGTATCAAGCAAAGGAGAAGGGAGGTTTGGGTGAAGGCATTGGTGAGTCTGGTGTAAATTCTAGTTTTACATCTAGTTCATCTTCTTCTTCTATGTGGGATGTGAATGGCTTTGAATCTTATAAGAGGAAACATGGTCGCCAACATAAATTGACATATGAATTAGTCTTATTTGGAGCAAGAAGAAATATCAGGGTCTAAAGAATTTGATATTTTGTTGTGGTGGAAGATGCAAAAAGGTTGATATCTTATATTGTCAAAGATTGCTCGAGATGTTTTGGCAATTCCAGTATCTACAGTTGCTTCTAAGTCGGTATTCAATACTGGTGATAGAACTTTAAGTTCACATCGCAGCAGACTCCATCCACATACAGTTGAGGCATTAATGTGCACCCAAAATTGGATATGGGCTCAAAGACGAGGTAAAAGATCACATCAACTTATATTTATCTCATAATATAGTTTTATTTTGTTTTCTTTTTAATTGTTTCAATTGATATTTTTTTTGTTAGGTCTTGTTCCTGAAGATGAAATTTTGAGAGGAGAAGTGATGGATGAAAATGATAATGAATAGCCACAAACTATAAAATTGGTTATCAAGTGATTGTTGTAAAGCTTGTAATTGATGTTTTTGTAATGCTATGTGCAACTCGTTTTAATTGTTTTAACTTTTATTGGGTTTGATTGGGATCCAGTGTGCAACTCTTTCTCTGATAAATGTCAGGCAGGCTTGTCTTCTTTGTTAAGCCTGTCTTCTTTGTTATCATTGGAGTTGGAAAAATATTGATACTATTGATACTATTATTTGTCTGTAACATAACACTTGTGGATCTACTCAAACAATATCCAAATTCAAGCACAAATTTGATCTTGATAAACAACAAATTAATTTAATTTGTTTTAAGCATGTAGCAGCCTTGAATTATATAGAATTATTCATTCTTTCAAAGGTGAAAATATAAAATCTCTTATTGTAAATTTAAATTGTATATAATTTATTAGCTAATTTTACAAAGAATAAGACCTTGAGTGATTAACTGATTATACATTATTTACAGTGAATCCAAAAAAAAAAAAAAAAAAAGGGGGGGGGGGGGGGGGGGGGGGGGGTAAAATTCAGGTATGGATACCTGAAAACCCGATCGGGTATTTCCGGACCGGATACCTAGACTATGAAAACTCGGTTACCAGGCCCGGACCCGGGTTTTTGCCATCCCTGGGTGGGGTAGTTGAATCCTGGCATCAATGATTATGATTGTAAATGAATTAACCCATTGCAAATGAATTTATATATGGTTGTAGTCATTCGAGAATTGATTATTAGCATTTTCTGATATCCTTGTGTAACTGTAAAGCAATTATATTGGTTCAATTTAATGACATTCATAAATCTCCCTTGAAATCTTCCCATTTATGAGCTTTTGTGCAGAATCATCAATGGCATTAATGGGTCCGATTAAGAACTTACATCTCTTGATTTATTTATTCTCTCTTTTTCTACTTTTTGGTCAATGGGTTTAGCATACGTTGAAGTAAAGTCACTTTTGGGTTTCTAAGAGCATCCCCAAAAGACTCTTCAAATAAGATATATCAAAAAATTAAACGAGCCACGTCAGCATATATGCCCCCAACAAACTCTTCAAATGAGATTCTTCAAATAAGATTTTGCTTCTCACTCTTCAATATTGAAGAGCAACTTCTCCCTCTTCAATTATTATTATATTATTTTTTATATCACATCATCATTAATATTTAACATCTATATCTTTTATTTTTTAATTAAATTCAATTAATATATAATAAGTTTTAATTTATAAATTATATCATCATAAAAATTATACCACTAGAAAGGTCTCATGTAGATCTTTAAAACGAGACTAATGTTGAATATTTAATAATAACATATAAATAACATGAAAAGTTATTATTTCTAACTTGAAAAAAACAGAGGGCAATTAGATTTTTTGGTGGTGAGGGGGGAATTTGAGCACTTTCATTAAAATAATATAAACTTATTTCTAATTGAAGAGTCTTTTGGAAGAGTTTTTCTTTTTTCACTCCTCAAATTGCCACATAGGTAAGCAAATAGACATTTGAAGAGTATAAATAGAAGAGTCTTTTGGGGATGATCTAACAAGAACTTAATTCATTATGAGTATTGAATTCACGTTATTTAATTCTCAACCGTATGTGTTTTTAACAAACATTATAATTAGAAATCAGAAATTAAATTAATTTTCCCTCGTTAGATTTTCTATCGGTAAACGTGAATCTAGATATCCAATGCGGCAGGAACTCCTTTTCTTTTTTTTATTAAAAATGGACTGATTTAAGGGGAAAAAGCATCACAAGCGATCAGATGCTGAAAAACCCCTAGACAGTATCCGTATATAAATGAGATAAAAGAAAGTAAAAAGTGACAAAAAGCAACAAAGCACAAAGAGCCAGGGAAAACAACCCCAAACAAAAAGAGGCACGTAGGCCACACCAAAAAGAAAAAGAAAACATCAAGAAAAACGAAAAGACTCGCGGCCCATGCAGTCATTGCCAACTAAAGAAGAACAGAATGGCGGGGCAGAGAACCACCAAGAATCTGTCTGAAGCTTCAAAACATGCTTAGAAAGCGTATCTGCAACTTGATTTCCCTCCCTAAAAATATGTGAAACTTGAAAATCCATATGTGAGATTTGGAAGATGCAGCGCTGCCACGCCTGACGAACCCTCCAAGGAACCAACTCAGAACGAGAAGAAAGAAGCTGAACCACATAAGAAGAATCGCTCTCAAGCCAGATTCGATGCCACCCATACTTCCAAGCAAAATTAATGGCCAATGAGGCCGCTAGAAGCTCAGCCTCAAAAGCGAAAACCTGACCAAGAGGAATAGCAAAGCAACCCTTCACAAAAGCTCTACAGTTCCGAAAGATACCACCACAACCACCAACCCCTGGAGAGCCCATAGCAGCGCCATCAGTATTCACTTTGATCCAGCCGGGGGTCGGAAGCGACCAAACCACACTCTTGATTACTGGGGCTTTAGAAGGGCGACCCTGAAGACCAAATCGACGAAGAATCAAAAGGTCATCCATACAGTTACACATACAACCAATCTCTAGGCGGTTAGCCTCTGAAACTGCACACCAGACCAAAGAAAGGATGGATCTAAAGTCCACCGACTTCCCTTCAAAGATCCACTGATTACGAGCAGTCCACACCCCCCAAATCACAGCATGGATAGCCGCTTTCCACAAAATCCTGACCTGCTCACTAAAGGAAACCGACATGGCCTGTAAGAAGAAGGATTGCCAAGTTTCGGTAGAGACACGTCGCTGGAAAATCGAGAAAACCGCCTCCCAAAGAGCAACCGCCAGGGGAAAATGAAGAAAAAGATGATCTGCAGACTCACTACTAACCCCACAAATACTGCAACGAGAAGCCAACTGGAACCCAGACCTGCAAAGGCGATCCTCAGTAAGAAGCCTGTTCAACATCAAATGCCAAGTCAAAGTAGAGCGAGAGGGGGGAATAAAACGGGACCAAACATCTCTCCACCAAACAACCTGAGGAATATCACGGAAAAACTGGGAATAAGCAGCCTTGCAAGAAACACGACCATCTCGAGAATTAGCCCAAACCAGAGAATCCACAACATGAGAAATTGCAATACGATCAATCCGAAAACACAAATCCGGGAAGCGCGCTTGGAAACAATCGTCTAGCACCCATCTACCCTGATGAATAAAATCCGAAACCCTAGCACAGAGCAGATTAGCTAAATAATCAGGAATCCCTAAAAGGTCCAAAATGGGAACCCCCAACCAATTATCCCGCCAAAAGTCCCTCTGAGAGTTCTCGCCAATCAGCCAGATACCTTCCTTAAGAAGGGAACTATAATTAGACCGAAGAGAAGACCAAATCGAGGAGGTGACATACCCTCCATGAGGCTTCTGCAAATGCCTGAGATACCTCTCCCGAAGAAAAGAGAAAGCAAAACCATCAGAGGTCATAAACTTCCAGGTGAATTTCCGTAACAGTGAGTCATTCAGCAACCCAATATCTTTTAGACCAAGACCACCCTGTGAGTAAGGCCTACAACAACGATTCCATGCAACCCGAACCAACTTAGTCTCCTCACAGGAACCAGTCCACAAAAAGTTTCTCAACTTGCGGTTAATTAGTGACAGTAAAGAAGAAGGCCACTTGTAAATCATGAAAGAGTGCACAAATGAACCAGTGATGACTGACCTGATCAGAGTAGCACGACCGGCCAGAGAGAGAGACTTGCCCTTCCATTTAGCTAATTTAGACAAGATCTTATCCGTAATAGGGCGAAGCACTGCTTTTCGAGGCTTACCCCGAAATAAAGGGACTCCCAAATAAGAAAATGGAAGATGCCCAATCTGCATACCAACCAGAGACTGCAAACTACCAATCCGAGAGGGGGAGATAGAAGAACCGAAATAAATCGAAGACTTACCCCAGTTAACCAATTGGCCTGAAATATCACCATAATTGCCAAAAGCACCCATGATATGCTTTAGATTCTTTTGAGTGCCTCTGCAAAAGATCAAAACATCATCTGCATAGATCAAATGAGTTGGAGCCAAAAAACCCCTTGGGGAAGAAATCGGCAGAATCTGAGAAGAACCCACCAACCTTGTTAATAATCTACTAAGGAAGTCCTCTGCAATACCAAACAAAAGCGGAGAGAGCGGATCTCCCTGACGAACCCCTCTAGAGCAGCCAAAATATCCCTCTGGGACCCCATTCAAAAGAACTGAAAGCCTAGACGAATGAAGAATACTGTCCATCCAATCCACAAAAACAGAAGAGAACCCAAAAGCCTGAAGCACTCTGTAAAGGAAAGACCAATCCAGGGTGTCAAAAGCCTTACGGATATCAATCTTCATGGCCAAGTTACCCCCATAGCACTTCTTGATGACTCGCTTTTCGTGTCGTTACCAAATTGCGAATTACCAAAAGAACGTTTATAAAATGAATCTTTATGCAATATATTTTAAGTTATGAAAATGAGTATTGTGGTAAGCTTAGAATTCGTTCCACAGGGAATTAGAGAAATATGTTGATTTAATTAGCTAATCTAGAAACAATAAAATAAATCATAAATGATGAATGAGTGTATGGTTTGTCAAACCATCAAACATACATACAAAATTAACCTAACTAAAAATATGGTGATATGAAAAATAGAAGACTCACAATCTTGATAAGAAAAATGGATATAAACAATTAATATAGATTCTAGGAAATTGATTGATTAGCAAGTGAGTATGAGTAGTGCTTCTTAAGCCACTTTAAGGACCAATCTCTACATGTTAACCAATTTAGGTTTAGATTAATGTGGTTGATATACCCTCCACTAATCTATCCTATTTATTGGGTTCTTAATCACTCAAGTTTGTCAATCCAAGAGTGATTATATAACATGTTATTCTAAACAAGATTGTAATTAACAAGTGGATATACAAGTCAATCACATAATGAATAGAATCTAATGAATTAATAAATAGAACACATATAGAGATTCATTACAAAGCTTAAGCAAAACCCACAACCAAATGTTTATCAAATCAATCCCCTAGATTAGGGTTTTAATTACACATAGTAGCAAAAATAGAAAACAAATAAATGGTAAGGAAATAACCCTTGGGTGACCTTCTTTAGTGCTTGATCCTTGTTTTCCTTAAATGCTCCTAGTTGCAAAGAATGGACGATGAGGATGTGTCTAGATAGGTGGATGGCTTATGGTGAGTGACAAAGGATTTGTGATGTAGAGAATGGTAGGGAAGGAATGGTCTAGGGAAGTAATCAAGATTTGGTGTGAGTTTTTGGATGGAAAAGATAAGTCCAAGTATAGAAATGGAGGAGTTTGAGAGATGATTAATGGAGAAAAGGGAGATTGGTAGGAGAGAATATGAATTGAATGGCTTGGTAAGGCTTAGATAGGGATTGGTATTCAAATTGAAAAGAGGATGAATTTATAGTGTTTTCAAAATAGGTCACGAATGGCTAATTACCAAAACACCCCATGTACTTGTCAAATTGCCATTTTGGCCCCTCTAGGGGGCCTTCTTGTAATTTTCCTCCAAAAATCAGCCAATCAGAGAAAGGCACAGAGAGAGTCGCGGTTTGGCTAAATGGCGACAAAGTGGCGAAGCAATCAGGTGTGGGAAATCATCCCCTGTCGCCATGGCGACCTCGAATGACAAATGGCGACCAAATGGATGACGTGGCCGTGACATGGCCGTGACTTAGGCGAGACTTGCGTGGCCGGTTTCCGGTGATTGGAGGGTCCCAGAGGCTTACGATCAGGCTGCCGGTGTCCTTACCGTTATTTTGGTACCGGAATCGGCCAAAGGTAGCTCGGTTTGGGTGGTTTTCCGGCCGGCGGCGTGTTTAGGGTTTAGAGGGGCATTCAATGGCTGTCACGAGTGAGAGGAAGGAGATGATGAATAGTCACGGGGTGCATTCAGCAAGGGAGTGGGGTGGAAAATGGGACAAGTCATAGTGGATGAGGGCCACGCGTGAAGCCCAATATCAGATGAG
Organism: Acer campestre; assembly: GCA_954870605.1. Taxonomy (NCBI): domain Eukaryota; kingdom Viridiplantae; phylum Streptophyta; class Magnoliopsida; order Sapindales; family Sapindaceae; genus Acer; species Acer campestre. The sequence goes on along the minus strand of OX940804.1, from coordinate 9,162,439 downwards.
CCTGCACTTAAACCAAAACGCACCGTTTTAGGCTTAGGGAAATTGGGCTGCACCTTGGAGATGGGCTGGTATGGGTCAAGCCCAGGTGGGTCTGGTCCTCTTACACAAAACGCACCGTTTTGAGCATGGCCTCTATGTTGAGGCGTGAATAGCAGTGGCTTGGGGTGTGATCAGAAGCCCAAACTCTTCTTTGAATCAAAACGCACAGCTTTGGCAATTTACGTAATGCTCCCCTGATCTCTTCTATTATTGCAATAAATTCATTCTTTTCTTCAAATATTACTCTTTTACCCCTATTTCACCAAAATTACTCCAATGCCCCTGAACTTTATAAATACCTGAAATTACTTAATAAACACCATTAAATCACAGAATAATGCCCAAGAATCAAGCAAAAGGAGAAGGAAATGGGGGCCAAAATCATACCAATTTTGGCTCGATCACTTCTTATGCAACACATTCACACAGTCAGAAGCCAAAGCAATACAATCCTCGATATGCCGGTCTCGAATGAAACCGAACTGCTGAGGAGAAATAATCCTGGAGACAACACAAGCTAAACGATCAGCCAAAATCTTCGAAGAAATTTTAAATAGAAAGTTGCTAAGAACAATCGGACGAAACTGATCAACCGAAATGGATTCCCTCAGCTTCGGAAGAAGAATAATGAAACTGGAATTGAGACCCTGGAAAATAACTCCAGTGATGAAAAAATCCTGAACAGCAAGGACCACGTCACTACCTACAACATCCTAACATCTTTGATAAAATCTACCAGAAAACCCATCTGGCCCATGGGCAGAAGCAGCATCCATAGCAAAGACTGCATCGTGAATTTCATCTGCAGATGGAATGCTAGTCAAGAAAACGTTCTCTATGGTAGTTACCAAGGAAGGAATCACATCATCTACAATAGATAAATCTCTTCCAACTTGAGAAACATTCGAGGAAAAAAGGTCAGAATAATAACTAATGATATGATCCCTGATGGTAGGCCGATCCTCCGAGATAACCCCATTAATCGAAAGGGCTGAAATAACATTACGATACCGCCTACGTTTGATAGAGGCATGAAAGAATGATGAGTTCCGATCCCCATCACGAAGCCACCTAACTCTAGACCGATCCCAAAAAAAACACTCCTGTCTCCGTAACAACACATCTAGCTCAGAATGAACACTCGCCTCGGCCATAAAAAGATCATCTGAAAAACCCTGGTTAGACAAATCTAGCTGAATAGAATGAAGCTCCGCACACTTCCCATCAATGGTAGAGTTAAGATCACCAAAAACCTCCCAATTCCAAGACTTGAGAGCCTTCTTCAAGCTTCTCAGCTTATAGATAACAACCTGAGGAGGCCTACCCACAACATGAGAGCTCCAAATCCTACGAACAATAGCTATAAAATCAGGATGCTCTAACCACATGCTCTGAAACCGAAACGGTCTATGACTAGAAACCTCAAAATCTGACAACCGAACCAACAACGGGCAGTGATCTGAACAGATAAGGGGAAGAGCCACACACGAAATTTCCCGCCAACAGGAAATGCAACCATCAGAAACCAAAACTCTATCTAATCGTCTCTCAACTCTAGTGCGGTTACTGCGACCTCTAACCCAAGTGAATCGGGCACCCTGAGAACGAATACCAACCAAATCACAATCCTCAATCATCGACCTGAAATCCTCACAAGAACCACGGGCAGGAGAATGAGAGCCCAAAGCCTCATGAGCTCCCAGAACCGCATTAAAATCCCCAACAACCAACCAGGAAGAAGAAACCAAACTAACCATATCACGAAGAGACTGCCAAAGAGACCTACGAACCACTGTAGAAGTGCTCGCATAAACAAAAGTGTACCAATGCACCCGAGAACCGATCGAAAGAGAAACAGTAAGATGTTGCTCATGACAATGAACTATCTGAACCTCAGGAAAAGAAACACAAGCGAAAACCCAATTAGTCGGAATCAACCCACCCCTATCATTCATGCCCACCAGACGAAGATTGAGAGAGGACCAGAAACCTGAAGAGATAGAGGAAAAACCAACCATAGGCTCTGCGATACAAACCTAAGCAGGTCTATGTAAACGACATAACTCTCTAAGTACCCTTCTCGTGGGCTCGCCTCGGATCCCACGACAGTTCCAAAAGAGAACATTAATCATCGAAAACCGTCGGAGGAGCCTGATATCCGGACTTTAAAGAAGCCAGCCTACGCTCAACCCTCAAAGCTCTCTGAGCAATCTCATCATCAGCGAACTCACCCTCCTCCATTTGGGAAGCCCATGAAGAATTTGCAATGAGGTGAAGCTCGGCCTGAGATTCTGACAACGGACCCGGGGTCCGAATAAACACCCTAGGAACCACAACCGAAGAACAAGAAAAACCAGATCTATCACTACTCTGATCCACATTAACATTCGAAAAAGAAGACCCAACTGCCTCCTCAGATGATTGATTGCCTGAAACCTCATGAACCCTAACTTGCCGACGAGCTGTCTGACCCGGACGAGAAGATGACCTGGATAAAATGGTAGAGACCATAGGACGAACCTGATTGACCAACGAAGAACCCTGAACAACAGTCTTAGCATCATGCATCACCCCTACCGTCGAACTGATAGAACTAATAGAAGGATTAACAACCGAAGAACTAGAAACCAGAACTGAATCAGTGCCCTCATAATCAAATCCTGAACCCTGGCAAATCTGCAATGCCTGGGAAATCATTGGAGGAACCAAACTCGAAACCACTTCAGAAATAGTTGACACGGTAGACGAAGATGGATCCGAAGAAAGAACCAAACTAGCGGACGGAATGGATCCTGAAATCAAATTAGACCCTACTGAAGTATGGACAACCATCGAATCTTGACCACCTATATCCTGATGAATAGCTGTAAATGTTAGGATTATGCTCAATAGCAAGAGTGTAATAGTGTAATTAACAATCTTATTCATATTAATAAAGTGATTTCTGGTTTAAACAAATCTTATAACATTTATAGTTTAATAATTGTTAAAGTAAATAATCATAAGGTCTAAAGACTATGAGAAAAGAAGAATTGTTCATACATCTGGATATGTATGTGGTAGACACAATTCTTTAGTTAGTCTTGAATATCGTTCACAACTTAAGTTAAAGGTTGGGCACCTTTATCTTGTTAAAGTTGTAGAATTCTTTTGCTAGCATTTGAGTGGGATCAAATGAGATATGATGAGTCTAAAATCATCGGAGTGTCTTCGAGCAAAAGGATCTAGTGCACTGGGTGCATTGAACAGGATCACAATGAAATACTTTATCTATAACCGTCAGTAGATAAAAGTAATTTCATTATCAGGACAATCGGAGAGTCTATCTTAATCCTGAGATAAATGATGGACTTATGGTTGCAGGTGATATCATTTGAGCTATCAATGAGTACGATTATATCGCATAGTCTATCCTCGATAGTTTGGTGATATTCATTTGTTAATCGATAGAGGACTTCATTTATAGATATGGACATCGTGGCTCCATTTATTAAATGAGAGTATAATATCATCATATGGATGTTTTGAGGTAATTGGATATTAAATCTCAACGTTGAGTTTTCAATAATGTCTATTGAAAACATGGCTTCTGGACAAGTCAAAATATCCAAGTTCAAAATGTGGTCATATGAGTAAATATGGTAACTTGGAGAGTTATAGGCGGTCTATGAACTCTTGGCGATTACTGATATTAATCACGAGGATACACTATCTCCAATATGATTGTCTAGGGTATGAATGAGGAAGCATCTTCCTTTTCTGTCTTTATTTAAGAGTTCAATTTTAGCTCTTTAGTGGAATGAGCTAAAATTAATGGATCGGACCTAAGTGAATCATTAGTTGATTGTGATTAGGTTATGTCGATTGGAGCTTAAATTTAGATAGCCCGCCAAGATCCCCAATCCACACGGACTTGCATGGATCACTTGATATATTCTACCGGACCAATTTAGGGTCCATCTAGAATTGCAATTTAATATATTAAGAATATAATTTGCACATTATTTATGTAATGGGCTGCACAATTATATTTATATATTAATGGATGACATGTGGGCTTGTTTCTTTTAGTAAGATTGGGTCTAGTTCACATGTGGGCTTTTTAATTAAAGTCCTATGGATTAAATGAAATAGGAAAAATAATATTTGGCCCATTACTAATATGGGGCGGCAAGGTTAAATAATAACCTAAAATATTATTTTGTTTTCATTATTTAATTAAATAAGAATTAATTAATTCATTAATTAATTATTTAATTAAGATACAAATCTTTTCTCATTAGGAAATATATTTCCTAAAGGTATACTATTGGTTGTAGTATAATTAAATAGAAAGACTTGTTTGACAAGGAAATAAATAATTAGTTTTATTTATTCAAACAGGAAGTCTTTTTATTTTAGTCAAATATGAGAATAAAAGATTTATGAGTTTGATTAGGTTTGGGAAATCTTTTCTAAATAGGAATTAGGGTGCAATTCAAACTAGTTAACTTGTTTTGGAAATTGCGGCAACCCTAATGCATCAAGGAAGAGAATTCAGCCAACCCTAAAGCTAAAAAAGAAAGGAGAAAAATTTGGGCCATATATATATGCACATATATTATTTTCGGCCAGCCCTAAGGCTTAGTGCAGAAAATTATTTTTCTTCTTCTTCTTAACTCATAGATAGAGATTTTATTCTACCAAAACAAAAGGAAAAGGAACATAGATTATTCTTTGATGGTGTACTACTTGCTTAATCATTGATAAGCTTGTGTATACAACATCGATCAAGGTTCACGCGAGTTTCGATCATTAGATTGAGAACTCAAAAGTGACCGGAATAATCTTAGGTTTCTTTTGATTGTTTTTGTGACTAACGATCAAGAAAGAAAAGTTTGTTTAATCCAATCACAGGTTTGCAATTCAAAGAGAAGGGAGACCACGCTCCTAGGTGATCCACGTTCGTGCTAGGATTGAAGATCTTGCGGATTACCATCGACGCAAGTCAATCGGATCACGCGACAAGAGGTATTAAATTTTATTACTTTGTTATATATATTTAATTAATCAAAAGGGTTTAAGGTTCATAATTGGAAAAATTTTAAAAGCTACCCAACACTATTTTTTTTTAGTCTCGCTTCCGCTGCGGGTACTACGGTATTTTTCCCTACAGTAAAAACATTGGATAACGGGACCTCCTCCTGAGGTGCAATAACAGGGCGATAAACTGATTTAGAAGAACGGGTCCGAACAGGCTGAAAACCATCAGCTCCAAAAACTTTAGAATCCCCCGCTATATCCTGGGTTGATTTTGCAGAACTAGTTAGAGGAACCTTAGAAGACTTGTTCCAACGACAAGAACTAGGCAAATGACCTATAGAAGAGAAAGTAGAGCAAAAAACTGGGAGATTCTCATACTCAACAGCTATAAAAGAACTATGAAATCCATCCCTCTCTAGCAACAATGAAGTAGGCAGCACTGATGACACATCCACATCAACTAGAACTCTAGCATAATGACCAAAATCCCCATCACTAGTAGCCTTGTCCAACCGCAATGGCACACCAATCCCTCTAGCCAAGTCAGAAATAATTTTTGGATGCCAGTATTCCCACGATAAATCAAAGAGCCTAATCCAAACCTGAGCATTGGTGGACTTCTGTAATGATGGGTTAAAATCCGGGACCCAAGGCTGTAGGCGAAGAATATCTGGCTTCAGATGAACTGAACCTAACCCCCAAACATTAGTCTTCTCGGCAGGAGACTTCAAAAGAATATGATAATATCCTCTCCCTAGAGAGATAAGTCGCCAATCGGAATTTAGCATCCAATGCTTGCTAAGTCTTACCTTGAGATCTACAAGCTTCCAAGGCTGCTCACCACTGGAAAGCACCACACGACCAATAAGAGCATTCTTACACAACTCAAGACGAGCCTGATAAGCAATCGGATCCACCCGAACAAAAACATACCCCCCCTTCTTAGAAGGAATTGATGGCACCGGTAAAGTCTCAACAGGAGAAGATTTGAAAAGACCCGCAAAAGACTTACCACCCTGGACCATAGGCGCTGGACTCTGAATGAGACCTGTAACAGAATCTGAAACGATCATCGAAACATCCCCCTCGGGCTGAGATGGAATCAACTGACCAACCAATGAACACACCCCACCAGATGCAAGAGGAACAACCCGATAAGAGGAATTCACTCCACTCACCGTACTCAGACCAACCAGACTATTCGAGGTGGAAGACATTGGCATCGGAGATGAAAGAGACAAAGCGGCCTCCATGCACATAGGATCCATCAAATACTGTAGCAAATCACTGTAGCTGATCCTGTAGCAAAATCACTGTAGCGGGATACTGTAGCGAAACACTGTAGCGGAATCCTGTAGCGAATCCCTGTAGCGAGCTGTAATAGTGACTGAACTGTAGCGGAAACACTGTAGCAATAACGAAAATACTGTAGCGGTGCCAATACTGTAGCGGAAACACTGTAGCGGCACCAATATTGTAGCGGAAACACTGTAGCAGTAACGGAACACTGTAGCAGCACTGTAGCATTGACGGAACTGTAGCGGCGACGGAATTACTGTAGCAGCGGCGGAGTCACTGTAGCAACGACCACTATTCACTTTTTTTTTTTCTCTCCCTAGGGTTCCCTCATCTTTTTTTTGTCAAGAATCCAAAAATTTTCCGCAGGAACTCCTTTTCTACTGACATTTTCCAGACAATAAAAACAATGAAAAACCATGTAGTTGGCACCAATGACTGAGCGCTTTATTAATTTTCGTAGCTAGCTTGGAACATACCTTTTATTTATTTATTTATTTATTTATTTATTTATAAATAATATCTATCTATCTACCTATCTCTAGATCAAGCAATTTTTTTTCGAAGCATTTTGTCATTGATAGGATTTGAACTACACCACTAAGAACAGAATATGCTCTTTTTACTATTAAATTTCACATATCATATATAACAACCTATACCCTTATAGCTTAGGTTAACACTACCCCTCTCTCTCTTTTTATGTATATATATATATTAATTATGTGGTGGCCATGTTAGTGGGTAAATGATTTGTTTATTATTAAACCCTAGCTCTGTTCTCCTCCCCTCCATGTGGCTAGCTTTGAACAACAACATTGTACACTGCTTCAGTCTTCACATGGTCTAAGAAAAAGCAATTCTTTATTGTTTTAAAAAAACAGAAGAGAGAAAATCAAAAATAGCTATTGAAAACATTAAACTTTCGTTTGTAGTCACTTTTTTTTAAAAAAAAATTCAATGTATATCCATAAATTACAAAATTACCCCTGAACTTATTTTATTTTTTAAAAACCTAGAAGCAAACTTGAAATCATGACTAAAATCTGGAACTAAACTTGAAATCACAACTAAAATCTAGAACCAAACTTGAAATCATGACTAAAAACTCGAAATCTTACCTAAAAACATGAAATTTTGAAACTTGAAATCTTGACTAAATTGAAATGTTGAAACTTGAAATCTTTCCCTTCTTCTTCTTCCTCAAATTAGGTTTAGGTTTATTTTCCCCTTTTTTCTACAGATCACATCAACGGCTCTGCTGGATGGTTGTGAAGCCTAGGTGAAGCACGATGGCATAATGGCGCTGTGCCTGGGCGTGAAGCACGATGGCGCTGTCCTTGGTTCACATAGGATAGTAGCATGTATGGCGGCACGACGACGGTGCTGTGGCTATCGTGAAGCCCAGAAGCACGCCAACGCTCGGCGACATCTTCATCGGTGGTGTACACTTAGGCAACGACGCCGGCGGTGATTTTCAAGCTTGGTTTGGATGGAGGGAGAGAGAGAGAGAGAGAGAGAGAGAGAGAGAGAGAGAGAGAGAGAGAGAGAGAGAGAGAGCATAGGAGAGAGAAAGAAAGAGAGAAAATGAGAGAGAGAGTGTTTGGGGATGGTTTTTATATGAGGGTATTCAAGTAATTTCTCAAAAAATGTGTTATTAATAATTAAATTTCCGTTTGTGGTTACAAACAAAATTTTCATACTGTATGTGGTCATTTTGAGTAATTTCCATAAAAACAGAAAGCTAGAAAGAAAAATAATTAGAAAATCTTTTATTTCTCTGATCTGTTATTGTTTTTTTAAAATATAATTTTGGTGGGCCTGTTAAAATTAACCAAAAGTTAAAGAAAGAGACAATATTTTATACTTTTTTGATAACAAGATAATTTCCTAGTAGATCATTAACTCAACAAACACATTAAGACAGTAACAAACTCACCACTTGACCCATCTGACTTACCACTTGACCCATCTGATGGCAACAATTAATTAGAAAATTGTGTCTTCCATGTCAATTTTTTCCTTCCAAAGATAACAAATACATTGATTTCCAATGTTTCATTTCCATTACTCAGGTCATAAAAATTGTCCAAATAGGGTTTTAAACCATCTCCAACCCATTGCATCAATTTGTTTCAAACTTTGTAGTAAAATAAAGCAACTTTGATAAGGAGTCTGCCTTTCATGACTTGAGAACGGGTGATGTGGGTCATGGATGGAGAAGTGCACTAGTGGGATAATTCCCTGTTGAAGAAGTCAGAGTTTGTTTTATTGTTTTATTGAATTAGTCAAGTCATAAATTAGATACGGATGGAGGAGTTGCTGAATGCTCTCCTAATATCTGGGTTCCACTGGTAGAGTCCCTATTGTTTAGCATTTTCGTTGTATTGTGTGGCCTATTTAAGTTCACAATTGATATTGAATAAGGCATCAGATATAATACAAATACATTTCCCAACCTCTGCTTCTTCCTACGTAGTTTCTTCTTCTATTTCTTCCCCAAAATTCTGTTTCTTATCATTGGTATCAGAGCCTGGTTCCATCCATGGAGACTCATGCCAAATCGTCTACCGAATTTCGTAGCGAAATTCATGAACTCATTTCCAATCAAGAAGCCAAAAATATAGAAAATGCTGCCAAAACCGACACACGTTTCAAACAACTCATTGATCTCATAGCCCAGTGTAATGCTCGTTTCGATCAAATCACCCAAGACTTGCAAGCCCTGTGCCTTCAACAGAATAATCAACCCATTTCCAGCCACATTCGACCAGCCCCTGACAAAGAACCCCATTACCCAATTCGTTCCACAAATCCTTCTATGCTAGACACTGGAGAAACGTCCAACAATAGCATGACCACTCATCATCATTCCAATTTGAAGTTAAATTTTCCAACATACAACGGATTGGATGATCCAACGAGGTGGATATTCAAAGCCGAGCAGTACATTGAATTCAAGCAGATCAAACCGCAACAACAGGTACAGTTGGCGTCTTTTCACCTAGAGAAAATTGCATTGCAGTGGTACCATTGGTTTACAAAAAATCGTGGTCCTTTGAGGTGGAATGAATTTACCACAGCCCTCCTCCACCATTTTGGCCCAACCGACTATGACAATCCGTCTGAAGCTTTATCTCGTCTCAAACAAACCACGATAGTCAACGCCTATCAGGTGGAGTTTGAAAAACTGTCACACAAAATTGATGATCTTCCAGAAATATTTTTAGTAGGATCATTCATTGCAGGTTTGAAGGATGAAATACAGTTGGATGTACGAGTCAAACAGCCGAGAACATTGGCAGATGCCATTAGTGTGGCACACCTTATTGAAGAAAGAAATCAGCTCCAACGAAGGCCAACAAATTCTTTTTGTCCAGTAGTTTTGGGGAGCCAAAACCGAGTAGCTCAAAGCTCAACCATCAGCCTACTTGGTCCAGCTCCTACGCAGCGTGCAGCCAACAACATGGGTAACTTTCCAGGTCCCATTCATCAAATTACAAGGCAAGAAATTTGAGAGCGACGTGAGAAGGGGCTCTGTTTTTATTGCAATGAAAAGTATGTGCCGGGACATCGATGCTCTAGACTGCAGTTGTGTATGATGGTAAATGTACTGCCGGAAAATGAAATCGAGGATATTGACATGGAAATATAACCAGTTCATGAAATCATACCAGAAATATCATTCCACGCATTGGCTGGAACCACATATCCACAAACCTTTCGGGTTATCAGAAAGATTGGAAACCAAGAACTGATAGTGCTTATTGATGGGGGTAGCACCCACAATTTCATCCACCAATCCATGGTTACCAAATTGGGTCTGCAAGTGGTTCGAGGCAAGACATTTCAGGTAACAGTCAGAAACAAAGAAATTATTGAATGCACTAGTCGTTGTATGAGACTGTCCCTCTCAATTCAAGGGTTCACCATCCGAGCTGATTTTTACGTACTTCCCGTGGCCGCTTGTCAAGCTGTTTCAGGGGTGCAATGGCTGGAGACGTTAGGTCCAATTGAAACTAATTACAAAAAGCTCAGTATGTCTTTTACTCACTCTGGCCGAACTTATGTATTGCGAGGAATGAGCAGTTCTAAAATCACCCCCATGACTGAAAGGGAACTACTGCACTTATCAGGAATGGGATTTTTTGTTCATATGATTTCAGATGTGACACCCATTCAAGAAGCAACAATGCCACCAGACCTCAGCAAAATACTTTCAGAATTTGCACATGTGTTTGAGGAACCCACCAGACTGCCACCTACACAAAGTCATGATCATCGGATTCCCTTGCTTTCTAACCAACCACCTATTAACGCAAGACCTTACAAGTATCCGCATTACCAAAAAAATGAGATCGAAAATCTGGTCAAAGAATTCCTCAAAACCAGAATTATTCGCCCTAGTCGGAGTCCATTTTCATCACCAATTCTACTAATCAAGAAGTCGGATGGGTCTTGGCACTTTTGCGTTGATTACAGGGCACTCAATGAAATCACGGTCAAAGATAAATTTCCAATAGCCGTCATCGACGAGCTACTTAACGAGTTACATGGCGTGAAATTTTTTTCGAAGCTAGACCTACGCTCCGGGTATCATCAGATCAGAGTCCATCCAGAGGATGTTCTAAAAACCGCTTTTCGAACCCATGATAGACATTACAAATTCCTAGTAATGTCGTTCGGGTTAACAAACTCTCCGGCCTCCTTTCAAAGTCTCATAAACGACATTTTTTGGCCACATTTACGAAGGTTTATTCTTGTTTTTTTTGATGATATTTTGGTGTATAGCAGGTCTTGGGAGGATCATCTGCAACACCTAACTGTAGTACTACAAACCTTGTCTGAGCACCACTTGTTTGTCAAACGCTCCAAGTGCCAGTTTGATGTGATGATAATAGGTTATTTGGGCCACCTTATCTCTGTCAATGGTGTGGCAGTGGACCCAGCGAAGATACAATCAGTTTAGCAGTGGCCAGTGCCAACATCGGCTAAGGGTTTGCGCGGGTTCCTTGGGTTGTCTAGGTATTACCGAAAATTTGTGAGGGGATTTGGGATGATAGCTGCTCCATTAACAAAGCTACTCACCAAGGAAGGGTTTAGCTGGTCAGAAGAATCTCTTAAAGCCATTAACAAACTGAAATGTGCTCTCATTTCACCATCTATATTGCGGCTGCCTGATGCGGTCGTTTTGCGCAACAAAATAATGTTTTAAATGTGTTCGTTTAGAAAACCGATTTTTCACCACATAGATATTAAATTAGTAAAGTGGCAAGTAGGATTTGTTCCACAGGGAATTAGAGTAATTAGTTGAATTAATTAACAATTCCTAAAATACAAAATAAAGTAAATCATGGTAGTTTGAATGGTATATGGTTTAAGAAACCATCAAACATACATGGAAAAATAAAAGCAATAAAATGTAAAGAGAATATGAATAGATAGGAATCCAATAACAACAACCTAGATAAGAAAATGGATTAAACAATTAATTAGAAGTCTAGGGAAATGATAGAGTAGCTAATGGACTTTGAGCAATTCATCAATGGCTTCATTAATGCACTATTCACACAATTAAGGACCGATCTCATTCAAAAGTGTTATTTAGACTGTCACTACGAACCCTAAACAACTTCCCACCACAATGCCTAACCGATTAAGGAGAAGGGGTCATGGCAGGATCAGTTAGTAACGATCGAATGGCCTAGGCAATTGTGGTAGGCCTACCCTCCAAAAGCCTATCCTATTCACTATGTGCTATGATCAATCAAGTGTGTCAATAACTTAATCAATTTTATCACAAATTATCCTACAACATATTGTAATCAATAAGTGTGTCAATACTCATATAATCACATAAGTGCAAGATCTAATTAAAAAGTGAATAAAACTATAATTGAATAAACATAATATTCAAAGCCTTAATAAATACTCATAGTCCAAAAGTGTCTCAAATCATCCCCCAAGAAAGGGGGTTTAATTACACATAATCACAAACAAAGAAAGGAAGTAAAATGGAGAGAAATCACCCTTGGGTCTCTCTTTTAAGCTTGATCCTTCCTTGAGCTTTGTTGCTTGAGTCTTGTGCAAAGATTGGGTGTTGAGAAGGTGTCTAGATAGGTGGAGTCAAATGGAAAGTGACAAAGGAAATGGGTGGAGAAGATGAAAAGAGAGGAATGATTTATGTGGAGTAACCTAGGTGTTTATTGGAGAGGAGAATGGAGGGATTAGAAATGGTGGAGAAAGGAGGTTTCTTGATGAACAAGAGTTGTCAAGAGTTAGCATAAAATGGTGTATTTATATGTTAGAAAAGCTAGGGTATGAAATGGGCATGAAAGGAAAAGAATACCCCTCAAAAATGGCTTGAAAAATGTTCATTTTGCTGCTTCTAGAAAGTGGAGGTCGTCATGGCGCGCCATAGGGTCGCCATGGCGACAAGGAGTGCACAGCAGCTACGAAAATGAGCATAACTTTCTGTAGAAAACTCGGAATCACAATCCGTAAAAACCGCTGGAAAGTATACTTTCGGGGCTTTCCGACTATATTTAATCTGAAATATGTTTCAAGTTGAAGAGAGAGATATGCCTATTTGAAGATGAATGATCTGCACACACTTTTTACAATTTCAGCCCCTTTTGCCACCAATATTACTCCAATGCCTCTGAACTTTATAAATACCTAAAAACACTTAATTCACACCATTAAATCATGGGATATTGCCTAAGAATCAAGCAAAAAGAGAAGGAAGTGAGGGCCAAAATCATACCAATTTTGGTTCGATCACTACCCGACTTCGCACAACCATTCGTGGTGGAATGTGATGCGTGTGGAGATGGTTTATGTGCTATTTTGTCTCAGCAGAATCAACCAATAGCCTATTATAGTGAAGCATTGAAAGGGAAGGCCAAATTACAATCAACTTATGACAAGGAAATGTTGGCGGTAGTGAAGGCCGTTCAGAAGTGGCCGTCGTATCTCTTGGGCAAACCGTTTGTGATCAAGACGGACCATCGAAGTTTGAAATACCTCTTGGAACAGAGAATCACTACGCCTTCACAAGCATGATGGCTACCAAAAATTATGGGGTTCGATTACTCTATTCAGTACAAAAAAGGTAAAGACAAGCAAGGTGCCGATGCTCTCTCCCGCATTGCCGCTTTTCAATTTCAAGCCTTGTCCTTACCCATTGTGAATTGGTGGTCAGCTTTACAACAGGAGGTAATACAACAACCTTATTATGCTATGTTGTCTAATAATTAGTCCTTGAATTGTGTTCAAAGGGATGGATTATGGATGCAAAATGGGAAGATCCACTTGAGTCCAACATCATCACTCTTGCCAACTGTTTTGGCCGATGGTCGCTCTTCTCCAGCCAGTGGCCATTTCGATTATCTAAAGACTTGCTCGAATTTCTGCAAGCTTTGTTTGGCCTGGCATCCGCTCCTCTGTTAAGGAGTTTATTCGAAATTGTGAGGTGTGTCAGCGTTGTAAGCATGAGACCCTTCGGCCAGCTGGATTGCTTCAACCCTTATTCCGCAACATATTTGGACAGAAATATCGATGAACTTTGTCGAGGGATTGTCATTGTCATAGGGCCATGATATGATCATGGTTGTGGTTGATCGCCTTTCGAAGTATGCACATTTTGTGCCATTGAAACACCCTTACACAACAGTAACAGTAGCTAAAAGTTTCATCAACAATGTTGTGCGGTTATATGGTATGCCTATTTCAATTGTCAGTGATCGTGAAAAAATTTTCATAAGTACTTTCTAGAAAACTTTATTCAAGTTGCAGAGCACGGCATTGTGTTTTAGTTCTAGTTACCACCCACAATCCGATGGCCAAACCGAGGTGGTGAACCGCACCCTTGAACAATATTTACAATGCTTCGTTTATGACCATCCCAAATGGTGGACGGAATGGCTCTCTTGGGCTGAATATGCATACAACACAGCCGTCCATTCCTCTACCAAGTTGTCTCCTTTCGAGGTCATTTACGGTGTTCCTCCTCCCTCTATGATATCTTATATTCCAGGCACAACCAAAGTACCGGCAGTAGATGACTTGCTGCGCACGAGGGAGGAAATATTACGTGAGTTGCGGAGGAATTTGTCAGAGGCACAGGTGCGAATGAAAACTCAAGTGGACATGCACCGATGGGAAGTCACATTTGAAGTGGGCAATTATGTATTCTTAAGGCTATAGCCTTACCACCAAAAATTGGTAGCTTTCCAAAGCTTGTTAAAATTGGCACCTAGATTTTTTGGACCCTTCAAAATCCTTGCCAAAATTGGGTTGGTGGCTTACAAACTAGACCTACCAGCTGAGGCACAAATACATGATGTTTTTCATGTCAGTTTACTCAAGAAAAAGTGGAGACCTGTTAGCGATACCACAGTGGTATCACTCCCTCCAGTCTCAGTGGATGCAACTGTGTTACCAGAACCTGAATACATCTTGGATCTTAGGGTTGTACAGAAGGGAAAGTACCGTCCCAAAATAGAAATTCTAGTCCAATGGAAGGGAGCTCCTCCGGAAGATGCCTCTTGGGAAAACTTGTGGCGTTTTTCCAAAACTTATCTGAAATTCGGTCTTGAGGACAAGAGCCTTCTTTGGGGGATGGATTGATAAGGAGTCTGCCTTTCATGACTTGAGAGGGGTGTCGTGGGTCATGGATGGAGAAGTTAATTCCCTGTTGAAGAAGTCAGAGTTTGTTTTATTGTTTTATTGAATTAGTCAAGTCATAAATTAGATATGGATGGAGGAGTTGATGAAAGCTCTCCTAATATCTGGGTTCCACTGGTAGAGTCCCTATTGTTTAGCATTTTCGTTGTATTGTGTGGCCTATTTAAGTTCACGATTGATATTGAATAAGGCATCAGATATAATACAAAAACATTTCCCAACCTCTGCTTCTTCCTGCGCTGTTTCTTCTTCTATTTCTTCCCCAAAATTCTATTTCTTATCAAACTTCCACATTTCCATCTTCAACCCATTGCATCAAATTCTACTCTAAAAAGAATATTCCCTCTCAACCAATCAAAAACAATAAAACAATTATTTAAAAAAAAAAAAAAAAAAAGTGCTACAAAGTAGCACAAGATGAAAGTTGTGTAAGTACCTAGGTTTACAGATCGCGCAGCGGAAAGGTTTTTAAAATTTTTTATGCAATCATAAACTAAACCTATTTGTACAGTAATAATCGAAAACAATTAAAGAAGGTGAAACGATTTCATACCTATGTAGGAGGCTCCTTCACTTTAATTTGATCTGCTCCTGATTTGAACCACTTGATCTTCCTCGCTATCTCCCGGAATTTGCAACGACGTGTGGGCGCGTCACGGTACTCAGGAACTTGAATGGAGGTAGTAGAGACACACAAAACAACTCTTTTGCATTTTTGTGTATAGTATGCAGCAAGCCTAAAATATATATATATATATATAAAACCCCCTCTTTTTTTTTTTTTTTTTGTTTGTCGCACCCTATGCCACTCTTTTCATTTTGCTTTGTTTATTGTATCAGATACAAAATGTCTACTTTTTCCTTTTTTATTCAAAATCACATATATCATATATATATATATAATTTGTAAACTTAAACTAATAAAATCTTTTAAGATATCAAATATCTTTTAAAGATATTAATTAATTTATTTGATTTAATTTGAATTCAAAACTCTTTTAAATTCAAATTTAAATATTTAATTAAATGAAAATAAAATAATCAAATTATCTTTTCTTCATTCAAAATTAAATATCAATCAACACCTTCCATCTAATGATTAATTACTTAATTAAATAATCTAATTATTTAATTAACATAATCATTAATATTCATTAATTGAATAATCACATTATTCAATTAATTCCTGAATAGACATGTATCACTTTTGTAACACAATTAATTGAACAATCCAATTAATTAACCGTGACCCTTGTTACCTAAATCGATCGGGCTAGCAAGGGGACCTAATGGATCCACAGTATTTTGAGCTCCAATAATCCTTAGAAATAAATAATTAAACTCTTTAATTAATATTTCATGATTATTAACTTCGGTGTTATTCCACTAAAAACCCGAAGTTGCACTCTCTCAACTGTAGACGTTTTTACACAAACCAATAATTATTGGTGTCCATCGATATAGCTATTACATATGGTATAATCCTCCACAGGTAGTTCATAATTAGAGCTGGGTCATAATTTCCGTTATACCCCTCTAATTATATCTTTCCATTAAGTACCATTGATTCTCTAATGAACAATAAATCCTACATTCCTTACGGAATTAGGAGAGCGCTCATATTGTTCAAGCCCCGAATCAACCCTTAAGGGAACTACTATCTACTTCTCACAAGAATGAGTGGATTCCACTATTGTGTGCAGACCTTCCCAGCCACAAGCCAAACCGCGATTCCAACATACGAAGTTATTGACCGGGAATGCAACTCCGATCTCACCTATGGTATATCAAAAACCACGATCTAACCTGAAGGAGTCAATAAGACACTTAGGATTAAGATCACCCATATATAGCCATCATTTGTTGATATATATGAATTTCATCTTTTAACGGATCTTAGTGAGAGATTCATATAGATCATGGCCCAGTCCTATATGATCAAATCATATAAGGTGCCTCCATTCTCATATCTCCATATGAATGATCTAGGATAAGATCACCGTACATTACGGAATGGACCGCAGCTGTAGATTGACCACAAATAAAGTACCAAGCTTTATTTGCTATCTACAGACTCTTTAGATTGCTCATTTCAAACTGAATCCATCTATATATGATATTCATATACTCAGTTTGAAATTACATCCGGCAATCTTGGATGTTAAGTACACATGTTATTATAAATGTATGAGACAATTTGAATGAATAAACTACTTCTTTTATTTCTTGTTTAATTCACATTTACAAACTACAAGCTTTAGGGCAAAAACCCCAACAAGTTGCACCAGATCTAATGCAAGAAGAAGGGCTGTTGCAATCTGTCGCAAGGAATAGCACCTGGGTTAGAGAAGAAAAACTGCAACAAAATGGAGATTGATGCTTTGGTTGGAGATGCCCTTAGGTCCAGTAAATAAACATGACTAATATGCTAAATTAGATACTCGGGTTGTACTTCTATTTTCAACATTTTGTAGTTTTTATTTTTAAATCATTGGATTTCAATATAATTGTTATTTCTTTTCTCTGTTTTTTCTCTCGGTTTCACTGAAGGAAATATTGGGTAAAAGTAGAGGTGTCCTGTTAGGTCGGTGTCTTTTGGATTGAAGTAGCTTGTCTAAAGATATTGGGTGTTACTTTACAGTTAAGGATTGGTAAGATGGGAGAGTCTGAGATATCAAAGTTATATGAGAGATTATCAATTACGGATGCTGATGGGGCGATTTATGAGATGGCTGAAGAAGATCGTCAAGAAGGGGTGGCAGAGGTTGACCTCTGTCTAGTAGGGAAGATTATTTCGGGTAAAAAAGCTAATAGGGAGGCTTTTAAAAATCTAATTGAAAAACTGTGGAGTCAATTTGGAAAGGTGGAGATTGAATTAGTGGGGGTTAGTATTTTCTTGTTTCTGTTTCACGATCAGGATGAAAGGAATCGGATTTGGCAACGTGGTCCGTGGTATTTCGACAATAGTTTGATTGTGCTGGAGAAACCGGAAGAGATGGCGAATATTTCCAATCTGCAGTTTAATAAAGTGGAGCTCTGGATTCAAATTCATGATGTTCCTATTATGTGTATGATTAGAAGAACAGCTAAATGGGTGGCAAATCAGATTGGGAGGGTGATCGATATACCGGTGGAATCAAAGGAGTGTTGGGGGAAGTTTATGAAAGTAAAAGTACAAATTGATATTTCCAAACCCTTGAAGAGATGGTTAAGATTGAAGTTGGATAAATCGAATAGTGTAGTTATGGTGAGTTTAAAGTATGAGAAGCTTCCCGAATTCTGTTATATTTGTGGAAGAATTGGTCATGGTAATAAGGACTGTTATGATGAAGATGCTAAGAAGGGGGCTTTTGATGCGTGAATCAACTAATTATGGATCATGGATGAGAGCTGCAGCTCCTGATAGGCAGAAGTTGAGATTCGAACAGCATACTGAAGAGTATTCAAAGAGCCCGAATAGAGTTTTGGAGGAGAGGAATGGGATGAAGGATGTTGTTCTGCAAAAATTCAGTGATGGAAGTTTAGGTCTACAGGAGGTAGGAGGGATCAACTCAGTGGAAATATCTGGAGAAGATGTCACTGTTTGTCCAACAAAAAAGATGATTTCTCTTAGTGGGCTTAGGGCTACTCCGAATATTGGTCTGAGAATAGAAGGCCCAATAGAGGAATGTACAAGGAGTCCTAAAGAGAATGGTGTAGATGGGAGTGTAGGTTTTGGGCCTGTTTTGAGTGAGGGTGGTCCGAATGTGAGTGAGGGTGGTCCGGATTTGGAGAAGGCTGGCCCAATTGTGGTTAGTACTCAAAGTAGAGATCTGAAGATGTTCGTTCCTTCCCAGCCGGTCATTCATTCTTCCCCAAAGCTGACCAACACCAGAAACTGGAAACGTTTGGCGAGATCAACGAAGTTAGAGAAGGAAGGGCATAGTCAGTCATCTTTTTTTCGGAATTTACAAACAGTTAGCACCAAAGGGAAGAAGAGCTTAACTGGAAGTGATTCAGCTTCATCAAGTAAGAATAAATTTAATTTAGCAGGGAAACGTTCCAAATTGGGGAAATTTAAATATTCTTCTCCGTTATCTTCTAAAGAGGAGGATACTCTCTCTAGCTCTTTAAAAAGATGGGATTGCAATTTGGGAAAAGAAAGCTCGTGATTGGGTCAGGTGTAGAGGCTGGATTGAGTAAGAAGGGTAGAATTTCTGGTTTGGAGAATTTGGCGGAGTCTGGTTTCTAGGCCCGTCGAGAATTATGACTTGTTTAAGTTGGAACGTTCGGGATTTGGGGAATCCCCGAGTGTTATTGGCCTTTAAGAGGTTGTTGAGGATTTATTCCCCAGATGTTGTGTTTTTGTCGGAAACAAAAATTGATGGTGGTAAAGTCTCAAAATTTAGAGAATCTATAGGTCTTTATGAGCTGTTTTCGGTTGATAGTATAGGTAGCAGTGGTGGGTGGATGTTGCTGTGGAAATATGAGTTGAAGGTGACGATTTTGTCTTTTTCAGTTGGGCATTTAAATGCTAGAATTTCTATGGAGGATGGTTTCTTATGGAGGTTTTCGGGAATGTATGGTGATCCGTCTCCTATCAAGAGAGTGAATTCTTGGGATTTAATGCGTCGCCTGAGAAAGGTTGATATGTTGTCGTGGGTCTGTGGTGGGGACTTTAATGAGCTGATTAGTCCGAATGAGAAAGTAGGAGAGTCGGAGAAGTCTGTTTCAGGGATGATTCGGTTTCGCCAGGTAATAGATGAGTGTGATTTAATTGATTTAGGATATTCTGGTCCTAAATTTACATGGAATAACAAAAGAGAGGGTAAGGGTAATATTCAAGAAAGGTTGGATAGGTTTTTAGCTAATATTGGGTGGAGAGACAATTTTCGTTTTGTGGAGGTGAAGAATTTAGGTTTTAATTCGACGGATCATCGTCCGATTCTTTTAAATTTTGGGAATTCTTGTCAGAATGTGAAGAGTAGTTTTCCAGGGTTTAGGTTTGAGCCATTCTGGTTAAAATCAGAAGATATTGGTAGTGTGGTGTTGGAAGCTTGGCAGAAAAATGGTCCCTTGTTTTCAGCTTCAGATTTTTCTATTAAAATTTCTATGTGTGCTTCAAGTTTATCGAAGTGGAGTAAGCTTAAGTTCAGAAATCGCAGTAATCAAATAGTGGTGAATAATAGAGAAATTGAGCAGTTATATAAGCACTGTGAGGAGGTAGGTGTGATGTCAGAGATTAAAGGGCTTGAGCATTGTGTGGAGGATCTTTTTGACAGTGAAGAATTGTATTGGAAGCAAAGGTCCCGAGCAGATTGGTTGGCAGCAGGTGATAGTAATTCGAAGTATTTCCATGCCAAGGCCTCTGCCAGGAAGAAGAAAAATGCTATCCTTAGTTTATATGATAAGGAGGGTCGGCTGGCTGACAGTAACGAGGGTATGGCTGCTGTTATTCATGACTATTTTCATTCCCTTTTCACTTCTTCAAATCCTTCTCAAGTTGAAGTTCAGCAAGCTTCAGAGCAGATCAACCGAAGTGTGAGCTCTTCCCAGAGGGATGTGTTGCAGGCAGGGTTTACTGCTGCAGATGTCAGGTTAGCACTATTTAGTTTAAGCCCTACTAAAGCCCCTGGTTCTGATGGTTTTCATGCTTTATTTTTTCAGAAATTTTGGTATATCTTGGGTGATGATTTTTCTAGGGTTTGTTTAAGTATCTTGAATGGTCATTCCTCAATTAGGGAGTTTAATTTTACTGATATAGTTTTAATACCTAAGATTAATAATCCGGTTTCCCCTAAAGATTTTAGGCCTATTTCTCTGTGTAGTGTGATGTATAAGGTTGTGTCTAAGGCTGTAGCTACTAGAATTAAGCCTTTTTTGCAAGCCATTATTTCGCCTAATCAGTCTGCCTTTGTCCCTAGGAGGCAAATTTTTGATAATGTGTTAGTTGCTTTCGAAATCCTTCATTCGATATCACGGAAGAAGTCTGGGAAGAAGTCTGGTAAGAAGGGGTTGATGGCGCTCAAATTGGATATGAGTAAGGCCTATGATAGAGTTGAGTGGAATTTTCTAGAAGGGGTGATGTCTAGAATGAATTTTCCTGTTAGTTTGATTGAGCTGATTATGGATTGTGTTTCCACTTCTTCGCTTAGGTTTTTGCTTAATGGTAATCCTGTTTGTGAGGTGAATCCTTCCAGAGGCCTTGGGCAGGGGTGTCCTCTCTCCCCCTATTTGTTTATTTTGTGTGCTGAGGCTCTTTCGTGTATGCTTTCGGCTGGTGAATTTAATGGCAGGGGCTTAGGTGTTAGATGTGTTAGAGGTGGCCCAATTATTAGTCATATGTTTTTTGCAGATGACAATATTCTTTTTAGTAAGGCTTCGAAGGAGTGTAGTTGTAGTATCCGTGATATTCTGAAAGTGTATGAGTGTGGGTCTAGGCAGCAAATAAATCTGCAGAAGAGTAAGGTCACGTATAGTTCTAATGTGGATGAGTTTACTAGATCTGAGATTTTTAATTTGCTTGGAATTGAGGATCGTAATTTTCAGGATAAGTATCTTGGGCTTCTTCTATGTTGGGTAGAAATAAGAGGTTAATGTTTAATGATATTAAAGAGAGAGTTTGGAAGAAACTTATAGGATGGAAGGATAGCTATTTTTCGTTTGGTGGGAAGGAGGTGTTAATTAGAGCCGTGGCTCAAGCTATTCCTAATTATGTTATGAGTATTTTTCAGTTGCCGGTGGGACTTTGTAAAGAGTTAAGTGCTATGTTTTCCAAGTTTTGGTGGGGGTCTAGGGAGGGTAAAAGAAAGATTAGTTGGGTGAAGTGGGTTACTCTTTGTAAGTCGAAATGTCAAGGAGGTTTGGATTTTAAAGATCTAATTTCTTTTAATCAATCCCTTCTTGCAAAGCAAGCTTGGAGGATCTTGAAATTTCTAGGGTCTTTGGTTGCACAGATGTTGAAGGCTAAGTATTTTAAAAATGAGGAGTTTTTGGAGGTGGCAGTAAAACAGGGGTGTTCTCACATTTGGAGGAGTATTTTGTGGGGGAGAGAGTTGCTTTTAAAGGGTCTGAAATGGGTGGTGGGGAATGGGAAACGGATTAGAGTTTTTTAGGATGGATGGATTCCGAGGCCTTATTCTTTTAAGGTAGTTTCGCTAGATCCGGGGGTTGATATTAGAGTGGCTGAATTGTTTGATGGTACTCGTAGGTGGTGGGATATTGATAAGATCAATAGATGTTTGATGATGTGTGACAGGGACCTTATTCTTTCTATCCCGATTAGTTGGGTAGGTGGAGACGACTTTCTTGTGTGGCATTATGAAAAGGATGGAGTATTTTCTGTCCGGAGTGGTTATCAATTAGCCATTTCGCAACAGGAGGAGGTAACTGGGTCAAATTCGGTTGGGTTACAGAGTTGGTGGAAGAAGTTGTGGAGGCTGAATTTACCTCCAAAAGTTAAAGTGTTTGTATGGCGCGCTTGCTGGAATGGACTCCCTACTTTACAGAACCTCTGGAAAAGAAATGTAGTTGATTCTTATAGGTGTAATACCTGTTCTGACCCTGTTGAAACCTCTGCACATGAGATTTTTTTGGTGTAAACAAGCTCAGAAATGTTGGAATTTGTCAGATTATGTGTGGCCGTTTGAGGAGATGTCTCAGCTCCTTGCTCTTGATGTTTTTATGTATGTTTCTTCTATGTTTTCTATGGATGAATTGTGTAGTTTTTGTATAACAGCCTGGGCCATTTGGAATAATAGAAATGGTCTTTTGCAAAGTGGAAAGGGGAAGCCTCCTCTGTTGGTGGTTTCGGGAGCTGTAGCTTTGTTGGAAGAATTTCAGAAGTCAAAGGGGGCCATTTGTTCTCAGCCTGTCTCAGTTGGGGTTAGGCGTGCTGCAGCCTGGTTAGCTCCTCCTCCTGGCAGGCTCAAGATTAATACAACAGTGGCTTTACGAAAAAATGGTATGACAATGGGAGTGGGAGCAGCAATTCAGGATGATAAGGGGTTGGTGGTAGCAGCTAGGGCTAATCAGCTGCTAGGTATTTTCAATTTTGAAATTGGTGAGATGATAGCCCTTAGGGAAGGATTGCTTCTTGCTCAGTTCTATCATCTGAAAGTGGATTATGCTGAGGGGTTTTCTCCTTCATTGGTGTCCATTCTAAACGATTCCAAACCTATTGTAGGGGAATCTAAATTTTTAGTGAATGATATTAAAATGATGTGTTATAATGTGGGTATTATTAAGAGCTTAGCAATTTCTAATTCAGATAATTCCTTTGCTTTTAAGCTAGCATGTTCAGCTTTTGTATCTTTTAGGGAGAGTCTTTGGTCGGATTTTCATCCTCCTTATGTTGACAATGTAGTGCTGTAATATTTTCTGGTAGTTATGTATCAAAAAAATAAATAAATAAATAAAAAATAAAAAATAAAAAATAAAAAATAAAAATAAAAAACCTTCTGAAGGGAGATCCATGGTTAGTTCCTTCACCTAATATAACAGTCTTTAAGTTGAATAAGTAATAATTAATCAAGTTTTAACTTAATTTCTTATTGAAAGATTCGGACGAGTAATCAGTACTTGTGAGATTATATATATAATTCTTCATGACCTATGAAATCTGGATCCAGTCTAATGATCTTGAAACTTTTATGGAAAAAGAAAATTACTGTAACATAAGAATTTTATTAAGAATAAAAGGAAACAGAAAATCAACAAGATATATAAACTAAAGAAATTAATAAATTCAACACTTGTTTTTTTATTTATTTATCTTTTATGCATAGTACTGCAATTAAGCTGATGATCAGAGGAATTTTATCTATGAATTACACATTGTGATGATCATGATCTCACAGTCACACACACACACCAATAACACAAAACCCCAGATTAATTTGGATTTGATGATCAGGGCCATCAAAATCCTGATCAAATCTGTCTCTCTTGTCCAAATTGTACACATATCATCCAGGGGATCATCGGTTTTAATTAGTATTACAAAAAAACAAAAAAATAAAAATTAAATCAAACCTTGATAAAGAGTGAAAATTGATGATCTTGATCATCATCCTCCTCCTCCTCCTCAATGCATAGTGTTGTTGATGATCCCAATTGAAGCCTCTCCAGAGCTGGTGAAGAAGAAGAAGGAGAAGAAGAATAGCTAGAATCCGCAGCAGCCATGACCAATAAGCTGCCTTCACTCCATGCTCTTCTCATAGGATATGAAACATTCTTATTGCACTTGTGACAATTGTTTCTTGATTTGTTGTTATTGGATTTACTATGGAGAGCACAACTGCAGTTCTGATGGTACGGCCGGCGTTCGATGCCCGAGTCACACCCGGAGATGCAACCCTCGTATACGTTCCGGAAAAAACCATCGGCGGCTGCGGCCATTAATTTGGTGTTTTGCTGTTCCAAGGAGCTAATTATATGGCATTTTATAGAAAGCAGTTAATGGAGTTTATATATAAGCTAGTTTGTTGGGTTGCTTTTGCCGATGTTAGAGCCGTGTCTTATGGGTGCTCTTTACAGTTTAGACTTACTCTGCTGCTTGCACGTGCTCTTCCTTTGTTTCCGTGTGTCATACTAACCGAATGAAACAACATATCACGTCATTTTTATTAATGGGTTTGATACCATCCAACGTGTCTTATTGTTAAGAATGTTCATTTAGTCCATCTAATAAGATTATCACTATAAATGATATATCCAAAAATAAAATTATCTTGTTGGACCGAATAATGAAATATTATCATTTGTATGGAAAATGTAATCGCTAAGGTGACCCGGACCCTCATAATAAAACTATAGATTTAGCTCATCTTTTACTTATTGGATTACGATGTTATTTTACAAAAAATTGATATGTTTAAGAACTAAACCCTTCATAATCACACCAATAAAAATGTATATAAATATATGTGTTGGGTTGTGTAATCTAAATTTATAATAATATACTATGCAGACGCATTGGTGGTCGAGTTAATAGATCGGCTCGTAGAGGACAAGTTGCCGATCAGCTTTATTATATACTCTTGTAATTCTAGGTTTTTAGATAACAATAGAGAAACAATACTGAAAGCTGAATTAAGGTGGAGGGAATTTACTTCACATTGTAAACAACCATTTAACAGTGGAAGTTAAGTGTTTGTAGACTCCACGTCTCCATAGATGTAGATTAACATCTCTTATTCTTGTATTTGCTATTTTGCTTTAGTTTGATTTGATCAGTCTTAGAATTTTTTTTTTTTTTTTTTTGATAAATAAATAGTATCATAGAAAAGAAGATATTCAAGGGGTATACCCCAAGAAGCAAAGAGACAAGAGCCGAAAGGCCTAAAAAACAAGCACAACAAAGCTCAAACAAGAGCTAAACAAAGTCTTGAAATTTTAAAATTCGAACCTAAGTTAGAACAACATTAAACGGAAATGGTTAGAAAGTTAAAACAATATTTGTAAAATGTGATGAAATTTTATTAGATAAACTAATAAATAACGCGTTCCAACAAAATAAATGTTTTTTCGTGTCGCGGATAGAAAGAGAGAAATAGAGAGCATATATATTAGGTGGGAAAATGGTTGAGAGAGAACAAACAAGACACTCATAGAATGCCTCAAAAGCAATGCATTTTCTTGACTCAAAGCAATGTATAATTTGTAGGATAGTATTTGGGATAAACCGTACTTAAAAATAAATAATTTGAAATTTGTTACTTGTTAGTATCGTGTTTAGTACACATAGTTAGTTCTATGAAAAATTATGTTATGATACTGTTGGTCTTTTATAAATTTTGTGAATATGACCATAGTATGATCCAAAATGATTATCCATAATTACTATAAATGTTTCAAGAAATAACCTTTTTTGTGTTTGAAATGGCTATCAAATGTGTTTTTTATTTTTTTTATTTTATAAATATTATTGTACGATAAATTTTGATAGCAAATGATCGAGTTAGAGGTTTGTCGGGACTTGTGGAGATCAAAAACTATATATGCGGCCCAAATATCTACTACGACAGCAAAGTATAACTCTTTCAATACCGGTAGAAAACTCATTACACATGCATACAATGAGGCTGTGAGTTCAAAACATATCCTTGCTCTAAATCTCAAATATTTTACTTTAAAAAAACTTGTATTATAGATTCTTTTAAGTCGAGTCCCATCCCTTAAACCCCCAATTATTTATAATTGTTCAAAAAATAAGAAAAAAAAAACTCATGCTTGATCATTGTTTTTTATTTCTTTTTTCTTGTAAATAACAATTACGTACCTTACAAACACGGTTAGATGACAAGAATTTTTTAATTCTTGTCATCTAACCGTGTTTGTAAGGTACGTAATTGTTATTTACCAAGGAAACAAATAAAAAATATATTGTTGTGGCAGAAGTTATTTTTCTTATTTTTTAAACAATTACAAATAATTGGGCGTTTAGGGGAGAGGATACGACTTGAGAGAATCTATATTAATACATGTTTTTTTATTTATTTATTTATTTATTTATTTATTTATTTATTTTTATATTTTAAATTTTGGAATTTAGAGTAAGGATATGTCTTGAACTCACGACCTAGATGTACAAATGTGAGGGGTAATTATTATTATTATTATTATTATTATTTGGAAGAAAGCAACTGTTAATTAGTTGATCAAATAGTGATTTGAAAATGAAAACCATAAAACCAAATAAGATAAAATCCCATTTTGTGGCACATTTTGGACTTCAAATTGTAAGTACAGGTAAGGATTTTATTGAAGATATTTTAAAAACTTTTGTTATGAACTTTTGGAGAAGACATATGCACCGACTTGATAAGTGCTTATAGTTATAGGCGTATAGCACATGCACTACTAATCTACTAATGTATGCATAATCTAAGCACTATCATAATTTAATTGAGTTTGGTATCATGAGTAAACTTGTACATCAAAGTACTTTATTTGTTATCCTCAATTTGTGAACTTCTAGGGTTTGTTTAATCTCAAAATTGCTTTAGGATTCATTTAAAAGTGTTGTTACTTCAATTTTAAAAAAACTAAAATTACTTTTACCTCTATTAATTTTATTGTATTTAATTATTAATATACGAAAAAACAAATGCTAGAGCTAAAATATATAACACTTACACAATGATTCATAAAACGATATTTAATAAGTAATTAAAAAAAAATACTTCTAGTAATTATTTTTATTTTTTAAAAAAATAAAATTTATTTACAGAATCATTTTTTAGATAGACTTAAAAAAAAATAAAAAAATCAAATGTTATAATATGGATATAATAACATATTTGTAACTTGTCCAATTCAATTAATAATATTAAAGACATATTAATTTGTCAATTGTAATTAAATCAACAAGATGATTACTTCTCTTGGGGACAAATTAAATAGACAAGAAAGATTAATCAGAGTGAGGAAACTTATAACATGTTAAGTGAGACAATTAAGCAGAAATAAATTTTAGTATGCATTCCAATTCATGTTCTTCATTTTTTTTCCTACCTTTCACGTAGAATTGTTTGCAAAATTTCACGCCTACTACACCTAAATTGGATTTTGGTTGTTAATTGCAAACATGATAGACCAAAAATATTTGGGGTTTCTTCATCTTTTGATCAATCAACTTTCTTTTCTGTATATCTTCTCGATTAATTCCAGCAATTTCGATGCTAATTAAGATAAGGGTTTGACTCTTGATTCAGATCCTGCAATGATCCTCCCTTAATTTGTAGGATTTCTTTTTTCTTTTTCTTTTTTTCTTTTTAAGGGGAAAACAATAAAGACCATTTCAAGACCCAAAATACAGATACGTGATTAAAATATTGTAATTACGTAGAATGACAGGTAAATCTAGTATTCTCTTCTTCTGTAGATCATTATCTCAATAAATGAGATTTTTACAAAAATATTTCAAAAAAAGCTTCCTCTGTTTATGGAACAATCCAAAGATTTGTCGTCTAATAATAATAACATCAGTTCCACATAATAACTTCATCTACAAATAAATAAAAGTTTAATCACTCATAAATTTCAAATGTCACTAACAAATTTCCACCCAAATCCGTTGAGTTCCATAAGCCAAACTCTAAACGCTATGATTATACGAACCATTTATAAATCAGAGAATTTTATTTCAACTAAGTAAGACCGTTAAGTCAACTTCGTTATACTTCTCAAGGTGTTATGTGCTAATTTGCCTTATATAATTTCTTTAGCATATTTATTAGCGAATATAAAACGGCCATCAGCCTTTAAGTCGTATAGAAAAATACAAATATAGTCATTCCTTGTTACCCGACATCAACCCAAGCAAGGATGTTGAAACAATGTCACTCATTCCAGGTTACAAACTCAATTCACGGTTCATTAATTCGTTATGACTTTAAGCCACTACAAACCACAATATACTAAACATTTATTTCATAGTTTAGATATATCTTTTTTGAACAATTTAATTTGTTCCACCCCATAAAAAACTAAATATATGATGATTGTACTGAGTATGGTCACAAAATTCATATGAAATGAAAATTTGAACGACTTCGATCAGTTCGTGTTGGAAAGGCCTACCCGCTTCTCGGATAAGCACTTGAAATCCTTACTATACAACCTCATCACTGCCTAAACCACTAAAGTTTTAGAGCTTCTCTAAATCCAATGCTGAAGCTGTTCTCTAAATCCATAGCAGGGCCTTAAACATTTCCTTTTTGCGTCATCGCCACGAATTCGTTATAATCTATGCGTCCATCATAGTTTAGATATATCAATGCCGCGTATATGTGTTGTAAGAAAAAATGCACACACAAATCTAAATACACAGATAATATGAAAGCAATAAGAAGAAAAAGACGACACCAAAGATTTTACATGGTTCAACAATTTGCCTACATCCACGGAGCGCACCACACTCAATCCACTACTTTCAGAGTTGATTACAATCTTTCTGTCTTTCTTTCAGTCTCTTTACAATTTGCTCTCTATCTCTCTAGCAATTTTTCTCACACACATTAAGGTTTAAATAATGGTGGTATTTATATGGGAGCATTAGGATTGGCCAAATCCTAATTGGGATGTATTTCCTTTTTGCTCTTTCTTTATTGTGCAAGTCTTCATCACACGCGTATTTGTATCGGACCGCAGCCAATGTCACAGCGCTCTCGCAGTGCTTCTCACAGCGTGAACCTCTGGAGATAGTACCACTCTCAAACTGCTGCTGAAAAATCATAGCGCAATGCGCAGTGCAAAACGTTGATGCCTGGCCGCTGCCCAACCGCTCTCGAATGCGCAGCGGTTAACAAAAAAATTGGACCGTTGCACATAAAACGCTGCCATTGCAACAGCGTGAAGCACTTTTTCAATTTCAATTGCTTTTATTGACTTTGCACATGAACATTAATTCACCAAATGTCCAAAAAAACCATGCAATTCCTTTGCATATTAATTTCGCTAGAGACAAAAAACCACTTTGCTTAATTAATTTCTTGACTTTGTTTAATTCATTTGTTGAAGTCTTCATAAAGAATCCCAACAATCTTCCACTTGAAGACTAAAACTCAAGAGACGTTCTCCATCCTTCCTCGATGACTTAGTGGATAAATAACGGTGCGCTCATCCCCCACATGTTCACTCTTGAAGACCCACTAAAGTTGCGAACAACTCCAGTTTTTCGGTAGTGACTGACTTAGTTAGCATGTCGGTCGGATTCTTGCTACCTGCTATCTTCACAAACTTTAACACGCCTTCTTCAATTAACAAATGAATGAAATGGTAGCGAAGATCTATATGTTTGGTCCTAGAATGGAACGCCGAATTCTTAGCCAAGTGTATTGCAGTCTGACTGTCACTGTGCAACACATTCATCACTTGATCGAATCCCAACTCAGCTAACAAACTTTGTAACCATATCAGCTCCTTGCTTGATTATGTTACAGCCACATACTCTGCTTCAGTTGTAGAGATTGTCACTATCTTCTGTAACTGGGACATCCAACTAATTGCGGTACCAGCCATTGTAAACACATATCCGGTGGTATTCCTTCTATGATCCACCTCCCCAGTAAAATCTGAATCCACATAACCTTCCAGCTTGAGTTCATCTCTTCTGAAGGTTAGACATCTCTCTGTCGTACCCCGCAGGTATCTTAGGATCCACTTCATAGTCTCCCAGTGAAGCTTGTCTGGATTTGATATGTAACGGCTCACAACTCCCACTGCATGGGAAATATCTGGTCTTGTGCAAGTTATGGCATACATTAGGCTTCCAATGGCTGAAGCATAAGGAACTTTAGCCATGAAGTCCTTCTCTTCTTCCATCTTCTGACTCTGGTCCTTGGACAACCTGAAATGACTAGCCAAAGGTGTTATTACCGATTTTGCATCACCCTTGCTGAATCTTTGCAACACCTTCTGAACGTACTCTGCTTGTGAAAGCTTCAATGTACCTTTCTGTTCGTTTCTGCTAATTCTCATTCCAAGAATCTGTTTTGCTGCACCTAAATCCTTCATCTCGAACTCACTAGAGAGTTGCTTCTTCAAATTATTAATATCTTCTAAATCTGCACCAGCTACTAACATGTCATCAACATAAAGTAGCAAAATAATAAAATTTGACTTAACCTTTTTGAAGTAACAGTAGTGGTTAGCATTGCATCTCAAATATCCATTACCTTGCATAAACCCATCAAACTTTTTGTACCACTGTTGGGGAGCTTGTTTTAAACCATACAAGCTCTTTGTCAACCTACACACCAACTCTTCCTTGCCATCTTTTGCGAACCCTTTTGGTTGCTACATGTATAACTCTTCCTCCAAATCTTCATGAAGAAAGACAATCTTCACATCTAACTGCTCAAGATATAACCCCTTTGCAGCGACAATACTTAACACTAACCGGATCGTAGTTAGTTTATGATACGAACCTCGTCGATTGTAACAAGGTTATTGCCTCGGATCGTTCTAACCTCTGGTTTTGATGGAAACCGCGACCCAACACCTATATCGAGATGTGAACCTTGGTATAAGGAAGACGCCACAATCAAGGATGGAATACTTGATTGATAAGTCAAGGAGGAACGCCACAGAGAAAATCTGATAAGTTCCAATTAGTTCTCAAAGAACAAAATAGAAAATTCTCTCAACTTTTCATTAAAAATTCAAAACTGCCGAAAATACATAAGTTGATCCCTTTTAAACTAAAACCCTAGAAGACAAGGTAGGCTACACGCCTAACTCAAAAAGGAAAACAAAATATTTCACGCCTAACTCAAAAAAGGAAAACAAAATATTTCGGCCATTAAGGTCTTACAAAACGAAAACTAAAAAGGAAACAAATCAACTAAAATTAAAACTCCTCCAAACTTGTGCCACACGCCCAACTTGTGCTTCACGCCCAAGTCTTCTCTTATTCGGCCCAATCCATTGCCTTGATGACATTAATTAAGCCTTGGTCTTCATGTGGGCTTATCTTGGGCTTCAACAATTTAGAATCAGCCCAAGTGTCTTGAATCAGGCCATTGAGTGCCTCTTTGAATCTCCTAGCCCTAGCCCTTGTTATTGGCCCAACCGGAACATGCAATGGGTCCCTTGGTGCAGCTCCCTTATTCTCATCAGTTTAACAACAAGAGAAAATATTTCAGAGTGGTCAACAATACCTTCTATTTGTTGGAAGCCTTTGACCACTAGTCGTGCCTTGTATCTCTTGGAACCATCATGTTCCTCTTTGATCTGAAACACCCATTTATTCTGTAGGGCTTTCTTTCCTTCAGGCATATTAGCTAACTCCCAAGTTTGATTTGAAATCAACAACTTCATCTCATCCTTCATTGCAAGCTCTCACTTGTTTGCACCTTCTCCTTGATATGCTTCATCATAGCACTCAGGTTCCCTTGCATCTGTCAACAACATGTATTGCAAGTACTTCCTATTTGGTATAGGAGTTCGAGTTGATCTTCTCACTACACTCTGAGCCTATGTCACAGGAACGTCTCTATGTGGGATAGGATCTATAACTTGGAGTGGCACAGCTTGTTCTTCATCATTCTGAAGACTGGTTCCACGACCCTGTTCTCTGGCACATCATTTGGCCCAAAATACTCTGGCTCTTCTGGCTCAAACACCTATGTGTTTCCGTCTTTGTACATAACCTTTTCATTGAAGACAACATCTCTACTTCTGATCATCTTGTGGTTTTGGTCATCCCACAGCTTGTAACCAAATTCATCTTCTCCATAACCCACCAAAGTACACTTCACTAACTTGGAGTCTAGCTTATTCCTCGCATGATCACCTATATGTACATAAGAAACACACCCAAACACTTTAAGATGAGAAAGTTTTACCTCTTTCCCAATCAAGATATCTTCTGGTATAGTGAGGTCCAAAGGCTTTGATGGTCCTCTGTTGATCAAATATGCTACTGTATTGACTGCCTCTGCCCAAAACTGTTTTGGCAACCCTGAATGTAACCTCATGCTTCTGGCTCTCTCAGTCAATGATCTGTTCATCCGTTCTTCTATTCCATTCTGCTGTGGGGTTCCAGGAACCATTCTACTGAGCTTAATCCCACTTAGATAGTAAAACCTCTTGAACTCACTGTCTTCATATTCTCAACCATTGTCTGAATGCAGCTTTTTGATCTTTAACCCTGTCTTATTCTCAACCCTAGCTTTCCATCTCTTGAAAGGATCAAACACCTCAGACTTGTGTTTCAGAAAATAAACCTATACCTTCCTGGAGTGGTCGTTAATAAATGTGATGAAATACTGTTTACCTCCGGTTGACGAGACTGAAGCTGGACCCCAAACATCGGTGTGCACTAGTTCCAGCTTCTCCTTTGCCGGTACCCTTCTGGTCTTCTTAAAGCTCACTCACTTATGTTTTCCCAATACGCAGCTCTCATAGAAATCAACCTCAACACTTTTCAGATCTGGCAACTTACCTTTCGAATGTAGACACTTCAGCCCTTGACTGCTCATGTGCCTAAACCTTTGGTGCCACAAGTTCGGATCATCTCTACCTTCTGCCATAGCGATTGAACCACAACCATCTGTTGTAGTGTAAAGCGACCCATTCTTATTTCCTCGGGCGATTGTCATAATACCCTTCAAAATCTTCCACTTATCATCTGTGAAAGTCGTCATGTAACCCTCTAACGCCAGTTGCCTAATGGAGATCAAATTCTTCCTCAAATCCGGTATGTGCCTCACATTATTAAGTTTCCAAATTGACCCTTTCAGCTGAATCATCACATCTCCCTTCCCGGTAATATTGCATGCTTGATCATCACCAAGATACACCTTACCTAAATTTTCAAAGACTTAATTCTCAAATAAATCCTTATGAGGTGTGGTATGGAAAGACACTTCTGAATCCAGAACCCAAGACTCCGTCTTAATTTCCAACAAGCAGATGAGGCAGTCATCTGACTCCTCTGACACTCAGTTCGCACTACTCTTGCCATTATCTTTCTTTTCAGATCTACACTCATACGAGAAGTGGCATTTCTTACCACAGTTCCAGCACTCTACATTTTTCTTGCTTCGTTGCTAATTTCCCGAATAATTGACCTGATACCTGGATTTAGACTTACCTCTTGACTTTGATCTTCCTCGTTGATTTGTGTTCCGATTTCTGTTTCTGCCTTCTCTACCTTCCATATTCAATGACGAAGATGTAGATGCTCCAACTCCCTCTTCATGCATCCTAATCTCTTCGGTCATGATCATGTTTACAACCTGTGAGAAATCTAATTTCTCTTTTTCGAACGAGTTAGCAATTGACTGACATGTCATCTTCCAACTTTCTGGCATTTGGGTGAGCATATACACCGCCAAGAATTCTTCATCAAAACCCATAGACATAGAAGTTAACTCATCCTTCACTTCATTGAACTGGTTTAGATACTCTCTAAAACCCTGACCTCCCGTCATCTTTAAATTTGATAGTTTCTTGAAAAGATGGACCTTCCTTACCGCAGAAGGCTGTTCATATAGGTTTGATAAAGTCTTCATCAGATCTCAAACAGTTAGCTGATCCTTTACGTTAAAAGCGACTTGCTTCGTCAAACTGAGACAAATTGCTCCCAATGCTTTCCTGTCCAGCAGTTCGAACTCCTCTTCATCCATGTTATTTGGCATCCGCTTCTTTGACCAATCTGCATCGGTCATAGTTGCCGGCTTCTCTTTTATAGGCCAATGCAGGTCCTTCTGGTACAGATAATCCTCCATCTGTATCTTTCAGAAACTGAAATTCATCCTATCGAATTTCTCAATCTTGTGAAAATCTTTCTCAGATCCCGTCCCTGCAACAAAATCGTTGACCTCGAGATAACCTAGATTTGTGTGAAAAATAACCCGCCCCAACCTAGGGCTCTGATACCAATTGTTATAAGAAAGATCACACACACAAATCTAAACACACAGATAATATGAAAGCAATAAGAAGAAAAAGACGACACCAAAGATTTTACGTGGTTCAGCAATTTGCTTACGTCCACAGAGCGCACCGCACTCAATTCACTACTTTCAGAGTTGATTACAATCTTTCAGTCTCTCTTTCAGTCTCTCTACAATTTGCTCTCTATCTCTCTAGTAATTTTTCTTACACACATTAAGGTTTACATAATTGTGGTATTTATATGGGAGCACTAGGGTTAGCCAAATCCTAATTGAGATCTATTTCCTTTTTGCTCTTTCTTTATTGTGCAAGTCTTCATCACATGTGTATTTGTGACAGACCGCTACCGATGTCACAGCGCTTCTCACAGCGTGAACCTCTGGAGATAGTACTGCTCTCAAACCGCTGCCGAAAAATCACAGCGCAATGTATAGCGCAAAACGCTGATGCTTAACCGCTGCCCAACCGCTCTCGAATGCACAGCGCAATACGCAGCGGTTAACAAAAAATTGGACCACTACACATAAAACGCTGCCATTGCAACATCGTGAAGCACTTCTTCAATTTCAATTGCTTTTGTTGACTTTGCACATGAACATTAATTCACCAAACGTCCAAAAAACCATGCAATTTACTTTGCATATTAATTTCACTAGAGACAAAAAACCACTTTGCTTAATTAATTTCTTGACTTTGTTTAATTCATTTGTTGAAGTCTTCATAAATAATCCCAACAATATGCAAAATCTATAGCATACTTATTTACAACACAAATGCTTACATACACTATAGTTAATAAGGATCAAACCCTCGTAATTCATTTACAATAAATCAATTGTAAAAAAAATAATATTCATAGCGTATAATTTAAAATAACCATGTTCAATGCATTTCTTAAACCATGTCTAATAGATTTATCATTATAAATCTATTCTCAGAATAACAATAGTATATAAACCAAATACCAAATATAATTCTTTTGGTGTCATTGTACAAAATAGAAGTACATCAACTATCATGTTCTAGTAATTGCCTTACATTCTAATGTATAGGATTGTTCATGGGGCACCAAGGGTTACACCTTGACCCACAACATTGTATCAAGGGCAATGCCTTAACTTCCACCGCCACACACACAAGGGCATACAAGTACCACATAACAAGGGTACTATCTTGTTAAGATTTTGGTTTATGTTGGCATCATTCTATATCAAAACGTAATTTACTTTTTATTGTTTAGTTGTCTAGGATTCGGTTTGTCAAGCTTCAAAGAAGATGGACAATGTTCCAAGCAAAGTGAAGCCTTCGTGTGAGGAAAAAGTTATTGACTACAAAGGTAATAAGGCATCTTTCCTCTAACAAGGCTTAGGCGCGCACACACACACTTCATTCATATGTGTCCCTTCATAGTAGTGCTAAATTTGTATAACACATTCACACTTATTTTTTTATGCTCATGCATTATTCTCAAATTGTCAAACATTATAGAAAAAATGCATGTACTAGGCCTATCTCTAGGAAATTGCATTCTTGTGTGGCCATGTGTTTATTTATTTGTGTGTTAGTGATTTAGACTTGAATATGTTCTCATATGATTCCTTGTGGAGTTCCGGTCATTTCGGTTACTCACTCATTAGATTTCAGTTCAAACTAGGAAGTTATGAAACTTTATGTTCTCTTACAATGCGTGTCTTTGTCTTCATATATCGAGTCGAGTTTACAACCATTTGTCAAAGTTTCATAATATTCCTCGTGTATTAGTGAGATATGGTTCGTAATCCAGAAACGGATTCGAATTCCAAGTTTAGAGGCCAAAGGACAATCAAAGAACATGAGGGCGAGGAGAGAATTGAAAGGAGAGAAGGCCAACTTGGGAGGCCTTCCCATGGAGGCGTATAGCCACCACGGGAAGGAGGCCTCTTGGCCTCCCCGTGGTGGCCACGTGCCTCCACGGGAAGGCAAGAGGCCATCCTCCCAAGCGGGTCCCACTCTCTTTCTTTTTCCCTCCCTTTCTCCTTCAAATATTCCCTCTCTCTCACTTTCACATTTCAACCATTTTCAAGAGAGAAAAGTGCAGAAATTTTCTCTAAGATTTTCCCAACTTCCAAACACCATATCTCTCTCATCTTTCATACGATTTGAGTGATTCAAGTTGGAGAATCTTCATATTGAAGTCCTCTATAAATCCTAAGCAACCTTGAGGTCATTTGATCAAGATTTCATTTGGTTTCACACCAAATTCGGACTGCACTCCTTGTTCTAAGGTAATTGTCAAATCCTTTGTGATCTTGAGCTTAAATGTTCTTCAATTACCTTGGGCTTTCTTCCTATATATGTGTATGTTTTTGATCATATGTTATTAGGTTTGTAGGCTTCAATCAAAAGCTAATTTGATCGTAATTAGAATCTTGAATGTGAGTTAGGTTTTTCTAAACCTATGTTTTCACATGTTTGCGAGTTGTATTGTGATTAGCTTTGAATCTAGGAATGTTTGTGCATTGATTATGAATATTCTAATAATTAATAATTCCTAGTTGTGCTATATGTCTTTGATCGAACATATTTGGAATTATCAAAATTTATTGTATGTTTAGAGCATTGAATAGATTTTTACTTAATAGATTATTGAATATATGCTCTAATTGATTTCTAGAGAAGTTTGTAGATCTAATTTCATTTCTCTAGCATTTTAGTTTTAGTACTAAAGGCTTGTATATGTGCTTCATGAACATGTCTAAAATCAAGCTTTAGTTGCATGAATCAAATCGAGGATTTAAGTATGTTTGGTGATTTGACATATACTAGATTTCAATATTCATGTGTTTTTGACCTAGACTATTTTTGTTGTGATCTTTGTTGACTAAGTCTAGTTCTACATGAAGTGTACTAATCTATACATTTCATATGTTCATGCATCATCTTGTGTGATAGCATATTTTTGATTATAAACTAGAATATCTTACATTTTGTGCTCATTGTCTAATTCTAGTTTCCAAACTCATATTGATCATATGTTCTATGTTGGTTGTGTTTACATCATTTGCATCACTTAGATCACTTGTCGTGTAAAAGGTGGAAGTCTCATATTGGGTGGATTCCTTAATAGTGAGCAAGAGAAGTCTTGGCAAGAGGCGTGTGGTCTCAAGTAAGACCAAGCAAGGGAAGTCTTGGCAAAAGGTGTGTGACTTTTAGTAAGATCAAGCATGTATACTTTCTACAGGCAAGCTATTTGTCTCAATTAGGAAGTAGGCAAGTTTCTCTCTAGTGGGAATAGGTAGGAGGGATATCCAATAAATACATGTGAGTTGGTCACTTTAGAGGGTGTACTCTTATTTAACTAGTGAAAAACATATTACCAGTGGTTGTGGATTCAACCGGTGGATGTTTCCTCTTTAGAGGTTTACCACATTAAAAATATCGTGTGTTAAGTTTCTCTTTCCCTATCTCTTTATATTTGTATATGTGATTTACAACATATTGTTTAAGATCTTCATTTCTTCATATCCTTGTAAACAACATTCTTGTAGAGAAAGAGATGTACACATTATTTGTTGAATCAACATTTGTCTCTTGTATCTTTGTAAGTGTTTGAACATTGTATCTTGTGATATTCTATATCCAGTTGTAAAGCTCTACTTAGTGAATTTACATTGTAATATTCAAAGTACAACTTGTAGAATTTGCTTTGCATTGAACATGCTTTTATATAAGATACATTATCTCTTGTTATATATTGTGTAGATTATGGGTGGTGAATCAAGCATACATGTGATTATTGTTTTCTCATAACAATCATATTAAAGGTTAATTTGTATGTTTACCAAGGTTTTGACAAAAGCATCGAAAGAGTTATAAAAATAGAGTGTCAACCGATTCAACCCCCCTCTAGGTTGTTTAGTATAACCTTGAAGGTACTTTCAATTGGTATTAGAGCGGGTCACTTAAAGTAATTAGTGTGATTTGGGATCTACAAGGTTATTTACTAACTATGGATAACAATCTTAAGTCTATCAGTGTTTGTGTTGATTGTCCTTCACTTGTTGTTGAAACAAAAAGGTCATGGGATTATCTTCAAGCTATTTGTAAATGTGGTTCTTTATTTTCTACTTTGTATTTGTCTACTAACAATCTTGTTGATAAGCTTAAAGAGAATATTAGTGACAAAAGCGAAGATGGAGAGGAACAACATTCCTTGGAATGTAATGTTTATGTAGGTAGCTACCTATGTGACACGACTTCCTATCAAGTAGAAATTCAAGTAGAAGTGGATTTCCCGAAGGACAATCAAGCTAGACATGATCACTTGACTTTGCAACTCAATTAAGAGATTTGCAAATCAAAGACCACCAACTTCAACTTGATGGCAAGAGTTCAAACTCTTGAAAAGGAAAGAGATGAAGCGTTAAAGGAAGTTGAAGTGAAGAATGAAGTGATCAAATGTCAAGAAGAGAAGATGGTTGAAGATACTCTTGTGTTAGCAAATTTAATGAGTGATTTTGCTAATAATTTTTTTTTTTCTTGAAGGAAACCATCAAAGGCAAGAAAGAGGAGTTAGCAATCATGAAAGCCAAAGAGCTTGGTAATCTTCATGATGATTCAAGTGACTCAAGCTTTGTAGATGAGCAAGTGGAGTCACTAAGGAACAAAAGGATTTCAAAGGACAATTCTTCCAAGGTCAAGAGCAAAATCAAAAAGAGTAAAGAGCCTTCATCATTGGTACATTCTCACCTAAATAGTAGCATCTCCAAATTTATTCCGGTTTGCCATTTTTGCAATGTGATAGGGCATATTAAATCTAGATGACATGAGTTTATTAGGCAAAAAGGGTGTATTTACAGGCTGGGCAAGTTTAGGGCACGAATTATGGGTGAAAAGACCAAAATACTCCTGAAAATCTCATCATTTCAGTTCTGACGGGGGTCTGGCTACTTCAGTCAATGACTTCTTGCTAGCTGAACGAAGTAGCCAGAGTCTCAGATAGTTTAGTTTACGACTTCTTACTAGTGGAATGAAGTAGCTAGAGGCTTAACTAGTTCACTTTGACTAGCAATTGCTAGCAAACCAGAAAGTTACAAAATAGCGGTGGGGCTCCGTGAATTCATTTCGAGACCTCTTTCCAATGGACAAGAAGGCTTGT
Source organism: Acer campestre (assembly GCA_954870605.1). NCBI lineage: Eukaryota > Viridiplantae > Streptophyta > Magnoliopsida > Sapindales > Sapindaceae > Acer > Acer campestre. Next base: position 9,122,871 of record OX940804.1, on the reverse strand, counting down.
TCTCGCACAAAATACTTGTCTTTTGGTGCAGCTTCTTATCCCCTACTTCGCGGCTTCATTCTTTTGGTGATAATCCAAAGGTTCTTTTGAAATTCTACCGCGGCTTCATGATCTTCTGTTCTGCGAGTTCATTCTCTTGGTGGAAACCCACGATGCTCTTCTTCTCTATATATTTTCTTTGTTTTGCCCAAATTTGGTACTAACACCTTATTTGTGGGACATTTACCGACACAAAGCTAAAACACACATTTTTAGAACCCGTCACTCTTTTGTTCCCTGGTTTAATATTGTGCGGTTCCCTCAGAATATTTCGAGGATAGGTTTCATCCTTTGGTTGGCTATTAAAGGTAGGCTTTCTACCTTGGACCGTGTTCAGCGCTACGATCCTCAAGTTATTGCTACATGTGTCATTTGCAATTCTCAAAACGAAACTCATGCCCACCTTTTCTTTGAGTGTTTGTATAGCAAAGCCATTTAAACTCAACTCTTGAACAAGTGTGGTTGTACTTGGATTGGTCTCAGCTGGAATGATTTAATTGATTGGATTTCCATTCATTGGAAAGGGAACTCTACTTCCACTGTGACTAAAAAGTTTTGTCTTGCGGTGGCTGTCTATTGTATTTGGAGAGAACTAAATTGTTGTATTTTTAAGAGCGCTAGAAGGTCTAATGCAGAGGTTACCTGGACCATTATTGACACTATTAGTAGCCAGCTCTGTTCTATCAATTTGAAGGATTGGCCTCTGATTGCTATGAATTGGAATGTCACCTCTAGATGATACTTGTGTTGTTGGCTATTTGTTTGCTCTTTCTTTTGTGTTTTTGCTTTGTTAAAGGTTTTGTTTAGCTCTTGTTTATGAGCTTGTTGTTTTTGAGCTTTTTTTGAGCATGTTTTGGGCCTTTGTGCTCCGGTTTCCTCGATTCCTAGGGTATGCCCCTTATATTTATACATTCTTTCCTCTTTCTATGATACTATTTATTTACGCAAAAATAAAAAACACACATTATATACAAAAAAGTGTTCGAAAACAAGAACAAAAGATAAGAAAATGGAGCGCTAAATGAGAACGTTTATAGCGCGATCAAACCCCCATACCTATCTTTTACTCGTCCTCGAGCTAAACTAAAAACAAAAAACAAACTAATAACAACAAAACACTAAAGTAATAAACAAGTAAAAACTAATTAGTCCACTTTAGTGAGAGAAACGATGGCACTTAGCACGTGCCACAAGCCTTTTAAATCTCTAGGTGTCACTAGTAGGAGGAGTATAGTCTCATGAGGGTTTACCGATACAGTACCCACAAACGTAACTCTACAAAGCAAAACATTAAGATGTAATCCATACATACCAAGCAAAAACTACAAGCATGCTAGAATTCCTACATAAGGACTAATAATATGCCATTCAAATCAATACATCATAGTCATGCAAGTATGCCGCTATCACTCTTTATCAAACATATGCGAATGAGTTTATGTATCGGAATCAAATAAATAACGCATATGAGTATTTTCAAGTAAAGCACAATTTCTAAAATTGGATCTCATGGAAGGAATTGAAATACCATGAACATGAAAAGAGCATGTGTTAGGGCTTTTCGGTTTATGTTGGCATAAATTCCATATCCAAACGATATTTTTCTTGTATTGATTAATGGTCTTAGATTAATGATGATTCAAGCTTCAAAGAAAGACTTGGCTACTTTTCATGCAAGATGGTGTCTTCGAAGAGGAATATGTTACATTGCTCAACAAAGGTATGTTAGACCTCATTTCTCTTACAAAGCTAAGGCACACACACACACATTGCATTCATATGTGTCCCTGCATTGTTGTGCACCATTGGTTTAACACATTTACACACTTGTTGAAGTATGCACATACATTATATTTTATTTGATAAACATTGTGAAATTGCATGCTCTAAAACTATCTCTAGGAAATGGCATACTTGTGTGACTTTGTGTTTATTTGTTTTTGTTTTATATTTTTTAGACTTGAACATGATCTCATATGATTCCTTATTAAGTTCCGATCGTTTTGGTTTCTCACTCATTAGGTTTCCATTCCTAACCAAGAAGCTATGCTAGTTTACGTTCTCGTACAATGTGTTGTCTTCGTCGTCGTGTATCGAGTCGAATTCACAACTTTTTGTCAAAGTTTCGTAGTCGTCCTTGTGCGTGAGGAAGTCACAGTTTGTAATTCAAATATGGATTCAAATTCAGAGTTTAGAGGCCTGAATACAGCTGAAGAATGCGAGAAAAGCGCGAGGAGGCAAGAATGGCCAAAGGCCATTTGGGGTGCCACCCTGTGAGGTCGCGTGAGCCTCATAGGCCAGCCACCCTTCTGCCCCAGTGAGACTCATGCGCCTCCATGGGGTAGGGTGACGTGGTAGCTCTTAATTTCCTACCAAATTCCCTCTTTTCAATTCTTTTAAATTCTCTCATTTCCCTCCCATTTCATTATAAGAAGAAAATTTGAAAACACTTGAGCTGAAATTTTCTATCCAACTTTCTCAACTTCCAAACACAATAACTTTCTCATTCGGACTCTGAATTGAGTGATTCAAGCTGGAGAATCTTCATAATTAAGTCTTCTATCTTCCTCAAAAGAGTTTGTAGCTGTTTGAACTTTACTCAAAACCGAACCAGCACATGATTCTTAGGTATTGACCTAAACTTTGTGTTTTCACATTTTTAAACCTTCAATTACCTTGGGTTTTCTTCTTATGTATGTGTGTGTTACTATGATGAAAGCTATTGAGAAGGATAGCTTCAAATCAAAGCTAATCTAGTCTAATTAGAGACATGAATGTGAACTAGTTTTCTAGGATTATGATTAGAGACATGAATGTGAACTGGTTTTCACATGTTTGAGAGTTGTATTATGATTAGCTGGATATCCAGGGTTATTTGTGCTTTGATTGACTTATTTCATGATTGATAGCTTTTTCATGTGCTATGATCCTTTAGTTGAACAAATCTAGGATTAGCACATTTGAATTTGTATTTAGAGCTAACTTGGATATAATTGTTTATTATATATGTACTTGCTCTACATACTTGCTAGAATATTCATTAAATATATTTTGTGAATCTAGCATTTTTGTGTATGTTTCTAATATCTTGAATATGTGCTTCATGTATATGATTTATTCAAGTGTTAGCTTTGTGAATGAAACTAGGAGTCACTTGTGTTAGGTGTTTCACATGCTCTAGGTTTTAATTCAAGTTTTGTAATTAGACTATTTTGACTTGTGTGCTCACATGACTAAATCTAGTTTCCATGGAATGTATTGATCAAATGTTCTATCTTGAATTGCTTGTTTGCATCATTTGCATTCATGGATCATACATAGGAAGTCCTTGTAAAAGGCATGAAGTCTTGACAATGACATGTTGTCCAGATAGTCAAACAAGGAAGACTTGGTTAGGACAAGAGGTCCGGATAACCAAGCAAGAAGTCATGGCTAGGATCGGGTAGGTATGGATAGCTATGCATGTGAGGCTCTCTAGAGGCATGAGTGCCATGGATAGGGAGTTGGCTTTGACATTGGTAGGCCCAGGATATTGTTTAGACATACACTCCAACAAAGAGTGTTGCATGGGATGTGTATTCACTCTTGAGGAATTTCTAATCTTTCAACTGTGTTGTGTAAACATAAACTCTAATAGAAAGTGGTTCCACATTTTTTAGGAATTTCTAATCTACCAATAGGGTTGGGTAGATATAGACTCCAATAGGAAGTAGATCATGTGTTGGTCACTTTTGAGGAATTTCTAATCTGTCATCCAATATATATAGTACCCAATGGTTGTAGTTCAACTCGTGGATGTTTCTTCCTTGGAGGCTTTACCACGTTAAAAAATCTTGAGTTAATTCTTCTTATCCCTATCTTTCGTATTTATATATGTGTATGTTTTAATCTTGTTTCATAATCTTCATTCATGATGTATTTGTAAATAAGATTTTGTTAAGTATGGGATGTAAGTACATGATATTGATCAAAGTTGTATATATAATTCTTTTATATATTGATCTATTTGTGTATAGTTATATATTGATTGTTACTTGTAACTGAAAATATATAAAACGAGTCTATTTATATCTGGGGGGTGGGGAAGATTTTAATCCAGTTATTACCAAAATTTTGAATTAGTCAATATCAAGAAAATAACCCCAATCTAGTCAAAAGCAAAATCAAGCGTAAAGTGCAGAATTTAAATGATACTTGATTTTTACGTGGAAACCTTCAACAAGGAAAAACCACGGGCTGATATGTGCGCCACACACGGTCTTCGAATCCATTACTTGTAATGGTGTTTACAACCTAGGTTGACCACGTCAAACCATACACGGTTACTAACCTACCACTACAACCCAACGGACCTCTAATAGCGATTCTAGACCTAAGGTTCTTGAGCTCTACACACGATAGTCACAAGACTTAACTTTCAAAGAGAAGAGATAAACAACCTAAAGTGAATATGAGTAATATTCAAAGTACATAAATGCAGGTCAAACATTTAAGTTTATCTAGGCATGGATGAACATGTCAAAGACATTCCTAGATATTATGTAGCTATATGACATGCATACAACTTAGCTATTTGTGAAAATCAAACCCTATATGCAATAGCTATCACAAACAACTCATAAAACACAATAAACAAGTTATCTTGAAACTAGTCAAGTTATAAAGATGCTATCTTGTAAAGTAAGAATATGTGAAAAGATGTAGATGATGTTCTAGCTACAAGTCATATGAGCAAAATGAAAACCCTATAAAAAATCAAACTAGAACATGATAGATGATCTATGAAACATGAAAGTTTGATGGGTTTTTGTGTTTTGTATAATAAAAATCAAGTCTTGATAACTTTGCTTTGATGATACTCTATAGCTCTCAAAAGTTGTAATTTTTGATCTCTAAAATGACCGAAGGCTATCAAGACATATGTATATATATATATATATTCAAGAAGAGTGAGGTCGTTTTGAAAAAAAAAGGGTTAAGATTCTAGCCTATTGCGCTGGTGTTTGCTCTAGTTGAGTAGCGCACAACGATTGTGGAAGATGCGCCGGTGTGTGTGCGCATGACGTCCAATGTACGACCAGCGGCAATCCTCTACCAAGGTTGAGCTTATATGCTCATGATAAGTAGCGCACTCCGTGGGTGTGCACGGGTAATTGGACCAGCACACAGCACACAAGGTCAAAACAAGCATAAAAAATGTGCAAGTGTGATTTGTGAAATTCATACACTCAAAAAGCAATAATCACACATGCATGCTAGAGTAGTGTGTGTGCAACTAAATATCTTAAACTAAGAGTTAAGACAAGTAAACTACCTTCCTCGAAGCTCTTGATGTCCACAATGAGGTCCTTTAGCATATGAGGAGAATTTCTTCAATCATAAGCTACCATTACAAGTTTGAACCCTATTGTGATTTTGTCAACGAAATAAGCCAATCAAAACGTAAGGCACTTACAATCCCCCCCTTTGGCTATTTCATGAAAAAATCAACACTCACATAGCATCCTCACAAAAACAAAAAATTGGTTCGTCAACAAATTTTTTCTACATTACAATAAAACTCCTAGACTAAGTCTTGAACATCTTCAAGTCAATCCAAAGCTTATAGAAAAAATCCAACCTACACACAATCAACAAGAAGGATACATTCCAAGAGCAAATGTGTGAGAGATGCTTATAACAAGAGTAATTACAATTGCCAATCAAAGAAATAAATCAATACAAAAAAAAAAAAATGTAATCACGCAATGCAATGCAACTCCCCCTAAATGCAATCCCAATCATGAGTTACTCTCTCTCAACTCCCCCTAAATGCAATGCCAAGAATGGCACAATTTCACAAATTCTTCCCAACCTTACTCCCTATTTTTGTCATAAGATAGGCAAAAGGAGTCTCCCCTAATAGGAAGCATTAGCAAGAAGAGCTTGTAGCACAAGCACATATGCATAATTATATAAGCAATTTTATGCAACTCAATTAAGTAAGAGAGATTCAAGGAGTTTTATTCTAAGAATATGTGTGACAAAGATGCTTTACATGCAAGACATGTTGCATTCAAGTTCAAAAGCAATGGTATTTGGCAAAACAAATAACAATGGTTTCCAATAGAGTTCAAACCAATTTCACCCTTTGTCATGGAAAAAGCAAGGATATAGAGTTTAAGCATTTCAACTTTAAAGAGTAACTATATCCAACTTTATAAGCAAAACAAGACATGAGCGACTTTGCACCCTATTTGATTTTTCCGGGTGAGATACCCATATGATAGTAGCCTTGTTCTACCAATAAAGAAAGAGAGACTTTTGATTTGAAGATCCTTATTTATTTGAGTCTCAACATTTGCTTTTGCACACATATTTGCATTCAAGATTTAGCAATCAAATATTTCACATTTTTCATCTCATACCTTTCAACTTAAGCATGTCATTAAAAAGAATTATTATGTCATGGAGATCAATTAAATGTCATTCAAAAAGTACTTCCAAAGTACATCTCCTATTTCGAAAATGCATGTTTGAGCATAAATATGATATGGATTGCAAGCAAGGCAATGTAGCACACATATTAAGGAAAAATACATATAAGCATATACAACCAATCATCTCAAGTAATTAAATAAGAGGCATAAAATTTATTAATGTAGCACAATGCATGATCATGCAACTTTGCTCTCTTTACTTGAGCTCCTCATATGAGGTCAAGACATACCATTTCAACTCAAGTGACAAATCCCAATAAACTTGCTAAGGTTCCCAAATATAAGAGTGTCGAAGGGTTTTGTAAACAAATCCACTAGTTGGTCATTTGTTCCCACATGCTCCAATGCATTGACTTTACTCTCAACTACCTCTCTTATGAAATGGTGTCTAATGTCAATGTGCATTGTCCTAGAATATTGGACGGGATTCTTGGAAATGTTAATGGCACTCATGTTATCACAAAATAAAGTAAGAGTACCTTGCTCCAAGCCATAATTAGTTAGCATTTGTTTCATCCACATCAATTGAGTGCAAGCACTATCAGCGGCAATGTATTCCACCTCGGCCATGGATAGTGAAATTGAGTTTTACTTCTTACAAAGCCAAGAAAACAAATTGTTCCCAAGGAAGAAGCAACTGCCCAATGTACACTTCCTATCATCACAATTTCCCGCCTAATCGGCATCACTAAATCCAACTAGACTTGGATTAGTGTCAAAGAAGTACCAAATCCCATGATTTGGGGTACCGTTCACAAATTGAATGATCTTCTTCACCGTAACAAGGTGAGACTCTTTGGGATTAGCTTGGTACCTAGCACAAACACCCACTAAAACAAATATCAGGCCTATTTGCAGTCAAGTAAAACAAGCTACCTATCATACCACAATATAGACTTTCCTCAACATCCTATCCACTAGCATATTTGCTAAATTTCAAGGTGGTGCTTATGGGTGTATCACAATGTTTGGTATTTTCAAGGTCAAACTTCTTTACTAGGCTCTTAGCATATTTAGCTTGGGATATGAAGATCCCATCCAGTATTTGCTTGATTTGCAAGCCTAGGAAGTAATTTAGTTCACCAACCATGCTCATCTCAAATTCATGAGACATGACATCAACAAATTGTTGAACTTTCAAGTTGTTGGTGGAACCAAATACAATGTCATCAACATAAATTTGAGCTACGAATAGCTTATCTTTAGTGGACTTAATTAACAATGTCTTGTCAACACTACCTTTAGAGTAGCCATTGCCAACAAGATAGAGAGTGAGGCGCTCATACCAAGCCATCGGTGCTTGTTTCAACCCATATAAAGCCTTCTTGAGGCGATAGACATGAGATGGGTGGTGTGGATCCAAAAACCCCTTAGGTTGCTCAACAAACACTTCCTCAGGCAAAAAGTCATTGAGGAAGACACTCTTGACATCCATTTGGTGTAGTTTAAACTTGTACACATAAGAAATGGATAAGAGAAGCCTTATGGACTCAAGGCGGGCAATGGGGGCAAAAGTCTCCTCAAAGTCAATACCCTCAATTTGAGAGTATCCTTGTGCAACAAACCTTGCCTTGTTTTGCACAATGTTGCCATCCTCATCGGATTTATTCCTAAACACCCACTTAGTGCTTATGACATTGGTGTTTCTAGGTCTAGGAACAAGAGTCCAAACCTCATTTCTCTCAAATTGGTTTAGCTCTTCTTGCATGGTAAGAACCCAAAATTCATCATTCAACGCCTCTTCAACCTTTTTGGATTATATTTGAGAGGTGTAGAAAGTGTAGCTAATTTAATTAGCTATTTGACGCCTAGTCCTAACACCCTCATTAACTTCTCTAATGATATCATTCTTATCATGGAGTTTTCTTACCCAAGGAGTGGGTTCACTAGAGTCCAACGGAGGAACTCTTTTAAGAGGAAGATCATCCTCTTCATTTTTGTTTGACTTCACACCACTTGAAGTCTCACCACACTGCTTCAAAGGAAGGACATCTATCTCACAAACATCCTCCTCATGGTCATCATGTTTCGGCCTACAATTATCTAAGACAATATTTGATGATTCCATAACACTTCGAGTCTTTAAATTAAAAACTCTATAGGCCATGCTATTAAGTGTATACACAATGAAAATACCCTCATCACTCTTGGCATCAAACTTGCCAAGTTGGTCTCGGTCATTTAGTAGCACTTGCTTCCAAAGATGTGGAAGTAGCTCACATTGTGTTTCCTACCCTTCCATAACTCATAGGATGTTTGTTTAGTCCCAGGCATAAGGAATACTCTATTCCCTATGTAACAAGCCGTATTGATGGCTTCAGCCCATAGGTTCCTAGGGACTTTGTTGTTAAGCAACATGACTCGGGTCATCTCTTGGAAGACTCTATTCTTCCTCTCAACAACACCATTTTGTTGAGGAGTCCTATAGGCCAAAAATTCATGAGAAATGCCTAAGCTATTGCAAAAAATTTCAAAGCTAGCATTTTCAAACTCTTTCCCGTGATCACTTCTAATTTTCTTAATGCTTTTAATGTGAGAAGTTTTCTCATTTTGAATTTTGATACAAAGCATTTTGAATTTCTCAAAGGCTTCGGAATTTTCTATAAGAAATTAAGTCCATGTGAACCTAGAGAAGTCATCAACAACTACAAGAATGTACATTTTACCATCTAAGCTTTCGGTTTGAGTAGGACCCATAAGGTCCATGTCCATAAGGTCCATGTGGAGAAGCTCCAATGGCTCTTTGGTGGAAAGGTATTTACCTTTCTTGTGCACACTCTTGGTTTGCTTCCCTTGTTGACAAGGTCCACAAACATCCTTAACCCTTTTCACAAGCTTGGGATGGCCTCTAACAATATTCAACCTATCAAGGATTTTCAAGTCCCTATAGTTCATATGGCTAGATCTTTGATGCCACACTTCAACTTGCTCACTAGTAGACAAGTTACAAGAGATGAGATTAGACTCAAGAAAATAGCAATTGTCACTTGATCTCTTGCCTTTTAACAAAACTTGCCTATTTTCCTTAAGAATAGAGCAATTAGCTTTCCCAAATATAACCAAAAGCCCTTCATCACTCAAATATGATATGCTAATGAGATTAGCTTGCAAGCTATTTACATAAAAAGCATTGGGCAAGGAGGGCAAACCAGGAATAGATATATTACGTTTCTCTATGACTATTTTCTTGGACCTATCACCAAAGGTGACAAATCCACCATCCTCCATCACAAGAATTTTAAAGAAACTCTTGTTTCTGGTCATGTGCCTAGAACACCTACTATCAAGGTACTAAGTGTTGGAGGCATTTGCTTTCAAGGCTACTTGAACCACATAGCAATAATATTCATTATTTCTATTCATCCTAGGTGCAACATGGTCATTCCTAGGAGCCATTGGTCCATTAGCTCTAAATTTCCTAGGTGCATGCATTGTAGCTCTTCTAAGCATACTTTTCTCAATCATGCTTTCTCTTCTACACAATTTAATATACTTAAAGCAATTACGCCTAATGTAGCTTTCAATACCATAATAATGACAAGTATGAGTAAAATAGGAAGTTGTAACCTCCTTCCATTTTGAGTTGCTTTTTGATGTTGAGGCAAATTTCTCCTCTATGGTGGAGCCAAGTTAGCATGTCTTCTTGGTTGAGCATGAAAGACCTTATCTTGAGCTTGTGGGATCCATGGTTGAGGAGGTTTTGGTTGTGGGGGTCTTGTGTTGGAGGTCTTGGTTGTGGTGCTCTAGCTTTTTATAATGGAGCTCTTGTAGGAACCCTTGCTTGAGCTTGCTTTAAAGATTCACCAACTTCAACCCATTTGGTTGAATGTTGAGGGGTTTGAATATTTTCAATCTCTTTGCTCTTGACAAATATTGTCTTCCACATATCCTAACCCCTTCTTGTTAGTAAGACTATTCTCACAAGATAGTATCTTGTCAAGATTTTTGGTTTCGAAAGTCAACTTAGCTATCAACCCTTTTGCTTCCATGAGCTCTTTCCTCAAGCTTTCTTCATTCTTTTAGGCCAAGACAAGCTCCATCTTCAATCCTTCTTCCATTTCTCTTTCACTACTCATTTTCATACTCAAATGAGTCACCTTGGAAGTCAATTCAAGCTCTCGCCTTTTGACTTATGTATCTCCTTTTTCTTCTTCAATCTTGAGTTATAAAAGAATCTCATGAAGTCACATTAGTCAATGTTTTCACCAAAGTCAAAATTGGACTTTGATAAGTTGCTCCCACCATTTGAGTCACTTTCATCTACTTCTTCTTGCTTGTCCTCTTCCTCTTCTTTATTACTCATGACTTCATTGCTAGTGTGAGAGGATGAGAAAGCAATGAAGTTAGCCACTTGGTCTTCATCATCATCCAAATAATTATCTTCATCTTCTAGGTCATCACTATCACTCCAAGTAACCGCCATGGCCTTTCGTCTTTTTTTTTCTTCAAGTTTGCACATTCGGGAGCAATATGAGCAATACATCCAAAGCCACTACATTCATAGCATTGGACACCCTTCTTGTGCTCCTTCTCTTAAGTTTGCTCTACTTTCTTGAAATGAGCCTTCTTCTTCACAAAATTTCCCTTAGAGCCAAACCCTTTCTTCTCAAACCTCATATATTGCTTGAACTTCTTTGCCATTAAAGAAATTTCTTCATCTGAGTCTTTTACATCCTTCTCTACCTCGATGCTCTTCAAGGCAAGACCCTTTTGCTTCTTTGGAGGTGTAGATATAGGAACCTTCCTAGATTCATAGGCCAAGAGCCTTCCAATTACTTCACTTGGCTTCATTTTTGAGTAGTCACTATTTTCCTCTAAGGCCGTCACTTTGGATTCAAATCTCTCGGGAAGCGACCTCATGATCTTTTGCTTGATCCTTCTATCCGAGTAAGGGTCACCAAGTTGCTGACTTTGATTCACTATGTCCATAAGCTTCACTTGGAAGTCATTGAAGAACTCAACCTCCTCCATCATAATGGTCTCAAATTGCATTTGGAGGACTTGGAGCTTAGAGTCCTTAACTACTTTGGTTCCTTCATGAGCCGTCTCTAGGATTTCCTAAACTTCCTTTGCTATCCTTGTGGTTTGAATCAATTTGTATTGGTTGTCATCCATGGCACATAGGATTGCGTGCATGGCTTTGTTGTTCCACTTGGATGTCTCGAACTCTTAGGGAGTCCGTTCTGCTTTTAGCTTGAGGACTTCCTCTCCACCTCCCATAGGAGTCATTATAGGTGGCGTGTACCCATCTTCAATCGCCATCCATGCACGGTCATGAATTTGGCACAAATATGCTTCCATTTTGCCCTTCCATGATACGTAGTTCACCCCGATGGGCAAGGGGGGTCTTTTGCTAGAGGCAGCCTCGCCTCTAATTCCATTTCCACTCATTGTGTTTGGGTGAGAATTATATGAATGTAAACAAACAAGCTAAACACACAAGAAACCAAAAAAAAAATACAAACAAATGAGCTAAACTCACAAGACACACAAAAAAAAAAAAAAAAAACAAATGCAAACAAATGCAAGAGAATATATAAATATATAAATATATGTTAAGGAACCCGCTTTGATACCAATTGAAAATATATATAACGAGTCTAATTATATCTAGGAGGGAGGGGAGGGGGGGTGAATAGATTTTAATCTGGGTATTACCAAATTTTTGAATTAGTTAATATTACGAAAATAACCCCAATCACACAAAAGCAAAATCAAGTTTAAAGTGCAGAATTTAAATGACACTTGATTTTTATATGGAAACCTTCAACAAGGAAAAACCATTGGCTGATATGTGTGCCACACACGGTCCTCGAATCCCCTATTTGTAATGGTGTTTACAACCTAGGTTGACCAGATCAAACCCTATATAATTACTAACCCACAACTACTACCCAACGGGCCTCTAATAGCGATTCTAGACCTAAGGTGCTTGAGCCCTACGCATGGTAGTCACAAGATTTAACTCTCAAAGAGAAGTGATGAGAATCAAGAAGCATCACCGAAGGATCCATTACATTTTCCAATTGGGTCAATTACAAGGGGCTAAGAGGATCGAAGAAGCATTTAATGATGGGTTGATTCTGAGTTGCTGAAGTCCAAGTTCAATCCACATGAAGACCAAATTCGGGCTGAACTTCGTGGGCCTATACAAAGGGCATATAGAGTCGAATCATTTATTATAATATATTTTTGAAAAGCTCAAGACGAGCCCTACAGATTTTATGAAAACTCCATCCTTAGTAACAGATCACAACAGGCCTAAGTTCGGCCATCTATCTTGTTGTGCGAAGACTTGAGCTGAGGAGTTTGAATATCGGCATATTTCCTAATAAAGAGCTAATTTGGGCATGAGATACAAGCTAGGGTTGGAGGAGTCCAAATTTTAGTATATTTCCTATTTTTAATTATTTCCCAAATAAATAGCTTATTTGTTTCCCAAACGAAGTAACTAGTTGCTAGTTTTTTTTTCTTTTACTTTCCTAATTGTAAGGCAATTAATTGGTGAGTAGTTTATTTCCTTTCCTTTTTCCATCTAGAGTTTAGATCTTTTCTTAGCATTTAAAGTATGCATGGAAGTATTATTTTGGAAACTAGACTTTGAATGAAATAATATTTTTAGAGAATGTTTTCTCTTTGGTTCTTCATTGAACTGTGAACTTATCAAGGTTCTACCTTGTGGCGTTCAAACATGACTTATCACTCACCTTCTTTCTTGTTCTTGAGTTTGGTGTTTACAACCTTCTTGATACTATTGGTTCTTATCTCCATATAGATAACGGGTTACGGTCCTTTTTATTTTCTTTGTTTATAAACTTGAATTAGAAAACAATTCTTCGTTACCACATATTGGTTCCGGGTCTCACTGCTCTTGGTGAGGTTCATATCAGTTGGTATCAGAGCTTAGGCTTCTAAATCAAGTTTGATCTATCCTTTTTTTTTTTTTTTTTTTTTTCATTTGATCAAAAAAAAAAATTGACTAGATTCGTTACAAAAAAAAAAAAGTTTGATCAAATTCCGTTTCAAAAAAAAAAAAAAAGTTTGATCAGATCCGTTTCAAAAAAAAAAAAAACCTAACAAAATCTTTGCTTGTTTTCATTTGATCAGGAAGGGTAAAAAAAAAAATGTCTAATGATGTATCAGAAATGATAAATCTCAAATTTACGTACAAGGCCATGGTACAAAAGTTTGAACAGGTGGAGATTAAGTTTGGATCAACGATTGAAGAGTAAGGGTTCCACAGGAGTTAGGCAACATTCGTGTTCTTCTTCATCATGGGAACCGAATTGGAACGAGAGGGATGACCAGCCTAGTTTCAAGGCCAAGGCCGAACCTTCTTTGAGACAGTTGTATGAAGGTCAAGTGAGGTTGAAAAAAGAGAGAGTTGTAAAAAAGGAGAGTGAAAGTTCAAAAGAAAGAGAGATTGAAATAGCAAAAAGAGAAAAAATAGTGTGAAAAAGAGATAGAAATTTTTGCTAGTGAGGAAAAAAGGAGTGAAAAAGAAACAAAAATTTTCACTAGTGAGGGAAAAAAAGGGTGAAAAAGAAACTGAAATTTTCGCTAGTGAGGAAAAAAAAAAGAGTAAACAAATGAACTTCTATGCAAAAAAGAGTGAGATCAAAAAGGTCTTGTTTTCAAATTAACCAACTTTTTGGCTTAGTGTTCTTGTTTCTTTTTTTCAGGACTTTGATGAAGTGTCGTAGACTATCAACAACATTACGGTGAAGATTCGAGGACGAATCCTTTTGAAGAGAGGGGGAATGATGAGAATAAAGAAGCATCACCGAAGGATCCATTACATGTTTTAGTTGGCCCAGTTACAAGGGGCTAAGAGGATCGAAGAAGCATTTAATGATGGGCTGATTCTGAGTTGCTGAAGTCCAAGTTCAGCCCATATGAAGACCAAATCTGGGCTGATCTTCGTGGGCCTCTACAAAGGGCATATGTACTTGGATTGTATATTATAATATGTTTCCAGAAAGCTCAAAGAGAGCCCTAAAGATGTTATGAAGACTCCATCCTCAGTAACAAATCACAACAGGCCCGAATTCGGTCATCTATCTTGTTGCGTGAAGACTTAAGCTGAGGAGTCCGAATTTTAGCATATTTCCTAATAAAGAGCTGATTTGGGCATGAGATACAAGCTAGGGTTGGAGGAGTCCGAATTTTAGCATATTTCCTATTTTTAATTATTTCCCAAATAAATAGCTGATTTGTTTCCCAAACAAAGTCAACTAGTTGCTAGTTTTCATTCTTTTACTTTCCTAATTGTAAGGCAATTAATTGCTGAGTAGTTTATTTGCTTTTCTTTTTCTGTCTAGGGTTTACATCTTTTCTTAGTATTTAAAGTACGCATGGATGTATTATTTTGGAGACTAGACTTTGAATGAAATAATATTTTTAGAGAACATTTTCTCTTTAGTTCTTCATTGATCTGTGAACTTATCAAGGTTCTACCTTGTGGCATTCAAACATGACTTATTACTCACCTCTTTTCTTATTCTTGAGTGTGGCGTCCACAACCTTCTTGATACAGTTGGTCATTATCTCCATAAAGATAACGGGTCATAGTCCTTTTTATTTTCTTTGTTTATAAACTTGAATTAGAAAACGATCCTTCGTTACCATATATTAGTTCTGAGTCTCATTGCTCTTGGTGAGGTTCATATCAAAGAGATAAACAGCCTAAAGTGAATATGAGCAATATTCAAAGTGCATAAATGCAAGGCATAAGCCTATCTAGGCATAGATGAACATGTCAAAGACATTCCTAGATATAGCCAAGCTATATGACATGCATACATGTTAGCTATATGTGCAAATCAAACCCTATATGCAACAGCTATCACAAAAACCTCACAAAACACAACAAAAAGTTATCTTGAAATTAGTCAAGTCATAAAGATGCTATCTTGTAAAGCAAGAACATGTGAAAAGATGTAGATGATGTTCTATCTACAAAATCATGTGAGCTTTAATTGTTAACCGCCAAAATTGGTGAAGGACCAAGGAAGAATTTTCCACCTCAAACACAAGGAGAATATAGGAGTACAGACACCATCCGGCTACCCCGACAAAGGTGGGCTCTGACTGGACCGAGTACATGCCCCCTCCAGCGGGGTCCGGTCCGTCTTATCCCCAGCTTCTCAAGGACCCTGCCAGCATCTTAATTAAGAAATATGGCCACAAGCCGAACTACTCACTAGAACTCACAGCGGGATCCAACCCCGCTATGACCGGGCTTCCTATAGGCCCCGCAGAACCCCGACACAAGTTTCCTATGGACCCTATAGCACCCCGACACAGAGTACCACTAAGCATCCCGATGAGGTATCAGCTAGATCCTCATCTGTTTCAATAGCAGGACGCGATAGTGGTTCACACCCTCTGAAATAACTACCCCGTAACTACCCCGCCAAGCAGGAAGATACCAAGTAGCAAGACCCTTATGCCAGGATTAAAAGCTCCACATTAAAACGCCACCGTTCAAATAAAATAGAGGAGATATATTCTTCCTTGCCAGAGAGTCCTATTTTGAGCAGGTCAGCACATTTAGAGTCTTCCTAGGAAGGAAAGATTTACCTACGAGATTGACTCCTCCTAGGAAGGAAAAACTAGATTCTACACGTAAAACTCCGAGATTATCTCTTAAAAAGAAGAGGATCCTACGTGAGCCAAACCCTAGACCGAAATTTAAGGAGTGCATAGCAAGCAACAGAGGATATATATACAACTACTTATTCATCGGAGAAAGTGGAGAGAAAAAAAAATCCTCGCCAGAAACCCTACATTCAAGTTCTACTTATCGACACGCACGAGGCCCCCATCACCACCATCTCCATTACCCACTGAATCTCCATGCCTTATATTTAATCCTGAATGTATAGTTCACATATTTATAATGCAAAGTGACAATTAATAAGAAACTCATTTTTTTATCTATTTTCTGGTCTCTTATGTCGTATTTGCATTGCTTAGGATAGTCGGTATCGAACCACTTGATACCCCTCCAACCAAGGTCAACTTTGATCTTGGTCCTTGTAAAGTCGTTATTTGGAACTTCACCCCCAGTGACGATTTTTCTGTAACACTTTTGGCACCGTTTGTGGGGGCTAATCCCAACCATTATTCAAAATAGCCTATTTCCTTGGCCACTGATATTCAGAATGAGACTTCGATCCTCCCAGGGTCATCCCGAGCCATCAGGATTCCAGTCTGCTGCTTCCACTGAAAGAGCCCAGAGGCGGGGTAAGGGCACCAGGAATGAGAATCCTCCACCCGTCCCCTCGCAGGTTGCAGGCCCTATCCCTCAAGACCCCACTAGGCCGGAAAACAACCGAGATGTCTTAGAACAGCATGCTGCAACATATGTAGAAGCTATCCGACTCCGGATGATAGCTCAGGGGATCCCAGGAGATGCTGGCCCAAGTGTCTAGGTACCAGTTTTCGACCGATTGGGTCCACCTCTCCTAGTCCGACAGGTGAAACTTAGACCCAGACTAGGGAAGTACGCAATTGAGGTTCCTCCTAGGAAGGTTCAGTCTCCACCGAAACCAAGGGCAAACGAGAGTGATCCACATCCCGATTCGGAAGGAAGCGCTAAATCCTGAAGGATCTCCAAAGAAAGGCATCAGAGAGCTAAGCGAAAGGAGATAGTTGTTGATTCAGAGTCTTCGGATGAAAAGGTTTCAGTAGCCCGATCCGGAACCAAAATGTCTCAGCGCTTGGAGGATCAGATGACAAGGATGGCGAAGGAGTTGGAGCAGTTAAAAAAGGGAAAACATCAAGGAATCCAGAAGAACCCCTTGGGTGAGATGAATGCACCTTTCTCCAAAAGAGTCAGAGAGGCAGTGTTGCCCCCCAAGTTTAGGATGCCTTCAGATAAGTATTCCGGAACAGAGGACCCTATCAGCCATTTGGAAAGCTTTGTCCACCAGATGGAGGTTCAAAGTGCGACTAGGCTGGCTATGTGCAGAATGTTTCCTTCAACCTTGACTGACTGTGCCAAAACATGGTTCAGAAAGTTACCACCAGGTAGTGTCGATTCTTTTTCTAAACTCACCAAAGCTTTCTATGCACAGTTTTAGGGAATCAAACCCCGTCCAAAGGATCCTATCTTGCTACAATACGTGGTTCAGGTGCGGGGTGAAACTCTGAGATCTTATGTAGAGAAATTCCATAAAGAGGTCGTCCATATGGGTGTATTCAATGAGAAGGAAACACTAGCCAACTTTCGGAGGAACTTATGGGCTGGCAGGCTGTTCTGTTCTTTTGCCAAGCATCCTCCGGAAACGTACTAGGAAGCCTACGACTGGGCTCTGGAACAAGTGGACATTGATGAACAACTCCGGATTAAGATCGAGCACGATAAAGCCCAATTAGCACCAGGCCATAAGAAGGAAGATCCGAAGCCTTCACCTGCTAGGAGGTTTCAGAATCAGCCTCCGAACCGGTCTACTTACAGGCCACCTCATATTCCTTTGTACCAGGAAAGGTATCCGGTCAATAGATCACCTCCCAGAGAGATTCCCTTGAAGGAAGTATCCAGGGTGGCAAGAGAGGAAGAAGGGTATAATCACTACACCCCTCTCAATGCTTCTCGAGAAACTATTTATCTCGCCATACGGGATAAGGGTCTACTTAGAAAGCCGGGTCCCATGAAAATCCCGGTTGACAGGAGGAATCAATACAAGTATTGCGACTTCCACGAGGAT
Organism: Acer campestre; assembly: GCA_954870605.1. NCBI lineage: Eukaryota > Viridiplantae > Streptophyta > Magnoliopsida > Sapindales > Sapindaceae > Acer > Acer campestre. The sequence continues at coordinate 9,104,639 of OX940804.1, read as the reverse complement.
ATAGGGCACAACACCTCAGAGTGCTACAGCCTCCACAATTAGATTGAAGGATTGGTAAGGGGAGGTCTTTTAACCAAGTTTTTACAGCAGGTACGGAACAACATCAAAAAAGGGAAGCAGGTTCAAAGTGGGATGCAGGAGGCAGCTGGAAGTTAGAGAGATGGGGAGAAGGATCTGATGTAGCAAATCCAAGTGATCCACACCATCAGTGGAGGCCCTACCGTAGCTGGAACCTCCAATAATTTGAGAAAGAATCACGCAAGGAAGATTCCTAGACTTAATGCTGACCATGAGGTACTCAAAGTCAGTAGTGGATCCCAGGATCTATCCCACTCCACCAAAATTATCTTCACAGAGGAGGACGTCTACAATACAGTTCAGCCACATGATGACCCTATGGTAATCACGGTGCAAATCGCAAACTGCTTGGTACACCTCGTCCTGATGGATACAAGAAGCAGTGTTGATATTTTATTCATTAGGGCTCATAAGCAACTCAACTTGAAGAATTCTTGCTACAACAGTTGCACTTCCCTTCTGTATGGATTCATAGGAGACTCAGTGATGCCGATGGGGATGAAGAATCTGCCGGTGATAGTCGGAGAAGCTCCCCTACAACAGAACATAATGACAGAATTCATTGTAGTAGACACCCCATCTGCATACAATGTGATCTTAGGCAGGCCTTTCTTGTTAGGGATCAGGGAGTGCTGTCCATTTACCACAATGTGTTGAAGTTTCCGGTGGGAATAGGAGTAGGAGAAGTAAGAAGAGACCAGCAGGCAGCTCGCAACTATTACACGGTGTCCACCAACCCTGCTGCATTAGCAAAACAATGCGCACAGGTGACCAGCGACCCAGGTCAAAGAGCGATAGAGCGGGATGATTATGTCTTGGAAGAAGGAGAGCTGCCAGGCATAATCGTGGAGGAGCCAGAAGAAGAAGAGCGTGGTTGGACCAGTGGGCACCCCGCAGAGTAGTTAGAGGAGGTCCTGATCCGGAGTGAAGATTCAATAAAGACAGTAAAAGTGGGAGGAGGTTTGGACCCGGAGATTAAGAAGGATTTGATAGAGCTTCTGAGAGAGTACAACGATATCTTTGCTTGGAGCCATGAGGAGATGCCTAGCATTCCTCTTAGCCTGGCTACCCACAGGTTGGCGGTGGATGCAACTTTCAAGCCAGTTAAGCAAAAAAGAAGACACTTCAATGCCGAACGGAATGCCACGGTCCAAGAAGAGGTTGACAAGCTCCTGAAGGCCGAATTCATCAGGGAATCCCGGTACCCCGAGTGGATCGCCAATGTGGTTATGGTAACCAAGTCTAATGGAAAGTGGCGAACGTGTGTGGATTACACCAATCTCAACCAGGCTTGTCCCAAGGATAGTTTTCCTCTGCCTAAGATAGACCAGCTCATTGACTCCACTATGGGAAACAAGCTTCTAAGCTTCATGGATGCTTTCTCGGGGTACAAACAAATCATGATGCATCCTTCAGATCAAGACAAGACTAGCTTCATCACCGGATAAGGCCTCTACTACTACAAGGTAATGCCATTCGGACTCAAAAATGTAGGTGCCACCTACCAGCGTATGGTGAACAAACTGTTCAAGGAGCAGATAGGGAGATCCATGGAGGTGTACATAGATGACATAATCATGAAATTTCCAGAAGCAGGACAACATATTGGGGACTTACGCTTGACCTTCCAGGTAATAAGGTAGAATCAGATGAGGTTGAACCCCGCTAAGTGTGCATTTGGGGTAGCAGCAGGCAAATTCTTGGGATTCATGGTGCATGAAAGGGGAATCGAGGCTAATCCCTAAAAGATCAAAGCTATCCTAGACCTCGAGTCCCCTACAACTCTCAAGTAGGCACAAGGATAAACCGGACGAATAGCAGCCCTGAACCGATTCATATCCCGCTCCACAGATAAATGTCTCCTATTTTTCAAAGTCATTAAGCAGGGAAAGAAGATGAAGTGGGATGAGCAAGGCGAGCAGGCTTTTCAAGTTTTAAAGAAATACTTGTCAAGTCCGCCACTACTTGTAAAGCCGACCCCGAGGGAAGAGCTCCTACTCTATTTAGCAGTTTCCGATGTTGCTACCAATGGAGCTTTGGTGAAAGGATGCAATGACGGGGTGCAAAGACCTATCTACTATGTGAGCCGCGCTTTTACTAAGTCCAAGAAAACCTACACTCTAATAGAAAAGCTCGCTTACGCCTTGGTGACCGCATCCAGAAAACTCCGGCCTTATTTTCAGGCTCACACCATCGCAGTTGTCAGAAATCAACCATTGAGACAATTCCTCCAGAGGCCGGTTGTGTCGGGCAGATTGGTTCTATGGGCCCTAGAGCTCACACAATTCAACATCAAATACAAGGCAAGAACCACGATCAAAGCCCAAGCCTTAGCGGACTTCATAGTGGAGTTTAGCCCTGTTTCAAACCCGGGCAAATCAGTAGACCTAGATCCGGGTCAAGCCAATCTGGAATGGCCTAAAGAAAGTAAGGTTTGGGTTCTTTACACGGATGGAGCTTTGAACCAGTCGGGATGCGGAGCCGGGATCGTCTTGATCATCCCCGCTAGAGTTGAGTGTAGTCATTGTTTCAGGTTTGAGTTCAGAGCTACTAACAACGAAGCAGAGTATGAAGCTCTATTAGCAGGAATGAAAGTAGCAAGAGTCCTGGAAGCTAAGTACCTTCTGATCAAGAGTGACTCCCAACTAGTGGTCAATCAGGTGACAGGGTTGTACCAAGCAAATGGAGATAACATGGTGGATTATCTAGCTAAAGTTCAGGAAGCCATGAAGAAGTTCAAGGGTGTAAGGATAGAACAAGTTCCCAGAGAGAGGAACCATCGCGCAGATGTCCAGGCTAAGATTGCTATAGGAAAAGGACATGCTTTGCCAAAAGGAGTACCCCTTCAATTGGTTCCCTTCTCCAGTATAGCTAAGGATGCAGAAGTCCTTCCCGTGAGCTCCCCCCCCCCCCCCCCCCCCCCCCCACCCATGTTGGATGGATCCAATAGCAGATTATCTCCAAAGTGACACTCTTCCTACAGATCCGAATCAAGCCCGACGGCTTAAGAGGATAGCTACTCAATACTGCATGGTAGAAGGGTACCTATACCGTAAGGGGAAATCTCTCCCTCTACTCAGGTGTCTCCATCCCGATGATGCGCGCTGGGCGCTCAAAGGTACACTCTGGGGATTGTGGTAATCATGTGTCAGGTGAAACTTTGGCTTACCAGGTAATCAGGATGGGTTACTACTGACCGACTATACACCAGGATGCAAGGCAGTTTGCGTGATCCTGCAATGCTTGTCAGAAAACGGCAAACCTCCATCATCTCCCACCAGAAAAGCTCTCATCTATCAATACTCCTTACCCCTTTGCGCTCTGGGGACTAGACCTGATCGGGCCGCTTCCCACTGCACCCAGCCAAGCCAAACATGCAGTGGTAGCGATAGATTATTTTACTCGGTGGGTAGAAGCCAAGGCCCTCACCCGGATAACTGAAGAAAAACGACTAACTTTGTCAAGGAGAACATTGTCTGCCGATTTGGCACCCCGATGGCCATCATAATGGACTTGGGAAAGCAGTTTGACAATGCCAACTTCAGAAAATTCTGTGAAGACTGGAGCACCAATCTTCGTTTTGCATCAGTAGCTCATCCTCAAACCAATGAGCTAGTTAAAGCTACCAACAAGACCATTAAGAAACTCCTAAAGAAGAAGCTCCAACAGAAGAAAGGGTTATGGGTTGCAGAGTTACCCAATGTACCGTGGGCTTACAGAACAACCAGGCGGATTGCAACAGGAGAGACTCCCTACTCCCTAGTGTTCGGAACAGAGGCGGTCTTGCCCATTGAGCATAAACTCATACTTTCCGGGTCTAAAATTATGAACCAGAAGACAATAAGGCTAAATTGAGAGCTAGTTTAGACTTACTGGAGGAAAGACAAAGCAGGGACGCAGAGAAGGTGTCTATATATCAGAGCAAGATAGCCCGACATTTCAACAAAAAGGTGAGGATCCAGAATTTTAAAGAAGGAGACTTGGTCTCAGGAAAGTAACTCAAAATGCACAAAGAAGGTCTGACGGGGTGCTAGCCCCAAACTGGGAAGGTTCGTACTCAATTAAGGCATTGCTCCGGGGTGGAGCTTACAAGCTAGAAGACATGGAGGGTTACCCAGTGGATCACACTTGGAATGCCGATCACCTCTGGTAATTCTATACATAGAAGTTCAGGTCATATCAGCGGGAATGGTCACCCCGATTTCATATTGTACTGATTAAAGAAATTCAATAAAAGCAGTTTATTATCCCATATGGTTCTCATGTGTTCAATGTTCAAAGTCTCTTACTTGATTCTCCAGTATCTTCTACTTAATATTTGTACTTCGCCATTACTGATTCGCCATCTCAAGACCAGGAAGAAGCCTCACGGCGCTCCTATTGCCTTGGTCAGGGAATACCCTCCTCCAAGAAGCCTGGTGCTAAAGTGGACATAGTTGCCTACCAGGAGAGACTTACAGTAAGATTGGGATGCCTAAGGGTACCGGATCCTTACTTCGCCATTTCAAAACCAGGAAATAGCCTCAGGGCGCTCCTACTACCTTGGTCAGGGAATACCCTCCTCCAAGAGGCCTGGTGATAAAGTGGCCATAGTTGCCTACCAGGACAGACTTACAGTAAGATCGGGATGCCTTAGGGTACCTGGATCCTTACTTCGCCATCTCAAGACCAGGAAATAGCCTCAGGGCGCTCCTGCTGCCTTGGTCGAGGAATACCCTCCTCCAAGAGGCCTAGTGCTAAAGTGGCTATAGTTGCCTACCAGGACAGACTTACAATAAGATCGGGATGCCTCAGGGTACCTGGATCCTTACTTCTCCGTTTCAAGACCAGGAAATAGCCTTAGGGCGCTCCTGCTGCCTTGATCGGGGAATACCCTCCCCCAAGAGGCCTGGTGCTAAAGTGGCCATAGTTGCCTACCAGGACAGACTAATAGTAAGATCGGGATGCCTCAGGGTACCTGGATCCTTACTTCACCATCTGAGGACAAGGAAATAGCCTCAGGGCTCTCCTGCTGCCTTGGTCGTGGAATACCCTCCTCCAGGAAGCCTGGTGCTAAAGTGGCCTTAGTTGCCTACCAGGACAGACTTACACTAAGATCGGGATGCCTCAGGGTACCTGGATCCTTACTTCGCCCTTTCAAGACCAGGAAATAGCCTCAGGGCGCTCCTATTGCCTTGGTTGGGGATTACCCTCCTCCAAGAGGCCTGGTGCTAAAGTGGCCATAGTTGCCTACCAGGACAGACTTATAGTAAGATCGAGATGCCTCAGGGTACCTTGATCCTTACTTCGCCATCTCCAGACCAGGAAATAGCCTTAGGGCGCTCCTACTGCCTTGGTTGGGGAATACCCTCCTCCAAAAAGCCTTGTGCTAAAGTGGCCTTAGTTGTCTACCAGGACAGACTTACAGTAAGATCGGGATGCCTCAGGGTACCTAGATCCTTACTTCGCCATTTCAAAACCAGGAAATAGCCTCAGGGCGCTCCTGTTGCCTTGGTTGGCGAATATCCTCCTCTAAGAGGCCTGGTGCTAAAGTGGTCATAGTTGCCTACCAGGACAGACTTACAGTAAGATCGGGATGCCTTAGGGTACCTGGATCCTTACTTCGCCATCTCAAGACCAGGAAATAGCCTCAGGGCGCTCCTGCTGCCTTGGTCGAGGAATACCCTCCTTCAAGAAGCCTGGTGCTAAAGTGGCTATAGTTGCCTACCAAGACAGACTTACAGTAAGATCGGGATGCCTCATCAGGATACCTTGTCTCTTGATTCTTCACTTTCTATCCCGACAGAAGATCAACATTCAACGGGAACTCAGAAGTTCATCAAGTCAAATTGTTATAAGTACAATGTTACCCTGACTACTTGAAACATTGAAGAGTTCATCAAATCAGACTACTTGAAGTATCGAGCTACCTCGATAGGAAACTCGATACTTCAAGTTATTATACGTTCGTGAGAGTCTAGTTAAGAAGGACATAACAAGTACCGAAAACCTTATAGTCTTGTGACTTCAGAATATGAAGAATAAGACAGCCAAACGTTCTGAGATTTGTCATAGTCAAAATTACCCATCGGGGTCCAATTATTCATCAGGGGTCCAGTTATTAACAAGTTATATGCTGTGGAAAATTTCTAAGTACAAAAGTAAGCTAGACACAAGTATGAAGCAAATAACGAAAATTGTTATATTAATAAGCGGGGTGCCTAGTCCCCATTCGGGCTACAAAAAATATAAAGGAAAAAAAAAAAAAAGAGCAAAGGCCAGGTCTTTCTTCTTACTCCTCCTCCAGCTGCACCCTTTGATCGGCTGCTTCTACTCCGGTACTGACAGCCTCAACAAGTTTCGGGGTCCCTTCAACAACTGGAACCTTGTGACTAGCTGGGTCATCTTCCATAACTGTAGACCTATCCTCAACTACGGGAACCCCAGGTCTATCTGGCTCTACATCCTCCTCAACCAGGACTACTCCTGAGGTAGACACAGGATCCACCACTTGTTCTTCAAAGGTAGGAGGATCTTGAGCAGCTCCCTCAGTACCATCAAGTTGGGTCCTTGCAGTTGTGCTAGCTCCTTGACCCGGATGAGCTGCCTCCTGTGAAGGAGCCTTTATTTCTTGATCCCCTCCTGCTAGCTGGGCAGCCTTCGCCATTATTTGTTCCCGGTCCCAATTCAAGGCTGATGTGAGGTTGAAGGGAGGAGGCAAAGCTGTGGCTACTTCGTAACAGGCTGTGAAATAGCCATCCTCAAATGAAGGCCCTTGTTGAGCCTCCAGGTCTACTATGGCATCCCGCAGAAGCTGGTTTTCATCAAGCAGCAGCTTCATCTCAACTTTTAAGTGCTCCCTCTCCTCTCTATGGCATAAGGACTTGACGATTTCAATGTCTAAGCAGTGCTCAAGGCGCATAATAACCACCAAGCCCACCTGCCTCGCTTCTTTAAATTCTTTGGCCTCTTGAAGTAAAGGGGCCACTCTCTGCTATGTCTGAACCAGCTCCTGTTGAGTGTCTTCCAGTTTCGTTTGGAGGCCGATGTAAGCCTCTCTCAAAGTCAGCAGCTGTCTCTCCATAGCCAGGGCAAACTTGAAGTCCTGCAAGAAGAAAGAAAGTTAGTTTTTAACCAAAAGAAAGAAAGGAATAGTGAGAAAGAAGTAGAAGTTTACCTCAGCCAGAACCGATGCCCCCCGGGTGATCAAGATGTCTGCAGGTAGCTTGGCCATATCCATCAAACTTCCACCTAGGCATGAGGCTACAAATCGGGATACCACCTTGTCAAAGGTAGTACCCCCTGACCCAAACCCAGTGGGAACATCAGCAGGAGGGGTAGGAAGGAAGGCAGCTTCTCCCCTGTCCGCACTTCTAGCACGGTCTTTGGAGGATGATGCTGCGAAAGGAGAGGCAGCATATAGCTTCTTGGTGGCAGGAAAAATAGCAACTCGGCCTTTTTTCTAAGCCTGCTTCCTAGATTCTCTGGCTTTAGCTGCTCAAGCAAGCATCTCCCTGATTTTTGAACATGAGGGAGGAGCAGTGGAAAGTCGAACAGGAGTCTTGGCCCTAGACCCTGCTGGAGCAAGAGAGGAAGTAGTCCTTGATGGAGTTGGAGGAGGAACAAGGTCGGTTCTAGTTCGTGTTGACCCCGACACAACTCTGGCCGCAATAGAAGAAGGAGGATATCTACTTAAAAAAAAAAAGAAAAAAAAAAGAGAGAGAGAGAGAGAGAAAAAAATTAGGGAATTAGATGTAGTCAACTTACTAGGAAGAGCGATGGATATTCTCAGGTATCGCTCTAGTCAGCCTCCTTCAAAGGGGTCTAATGTAGGATATTGCATATTGGTATATCCCCTCTTCGTGATCCTCGTAAGGATATCCCGGGATTCATAATCAAGCATCCCTTTCGCCCACTTATCCCTCGCTGAGAACTGAGTAGGAATGGGGTATTCATATCCCCTAATAAAGGCAGTACGCCCCCACTCGCCCTCCACTACGAACCATTCTTCCTTCCAGGGCGCTGAGTACTTTACATTCGCTCCAGGGACAGTGAACCTCAAATCATTTGATGCCCTCAGGTAAAACTGACCCCGGGGCACCATGCTAGTAATGTTGAAGAGGTAACGAATTTCATCCAATCCCGGTTCCATCTCAATGTGATCCCTCTCACACTGCTCCTTCCAGAGCACCAGGAACCCCATCAAATGCTTCCAGAACCCCGTCAAATGCTTCCAGAACCCTGGGGAGATCTAGAGGGGGGCCAATTCAAGCGCCACGAGCGTGGCGGAGAGAAGGATTTAGCGGTAGCCGGACTCCACACTCAAACGCTGCCCTATGGATCAGCAGACGTCTTGAGGCGGGATGTTTACATCGTAACCCCATTAAGGAAGAGAGAGAGTGACGTCGTCTGGGATTTTGTACTCCTCCCTCAATTTGGCTAGGGTATCCAAGGTGCATACAGAGTCAGGGACTATCCTCTCGTCATGAAAAAGGCTAAGAGAGCCGGATTGAACCCCAACTAGAGTGACGCCCCCATCATCGCCTCTTTCGCTGCTACCGGCCTGGGCATCATCCTCTTCCTCGTTTATTAGAACTAGGTCTTCGGGCTGGTTATGGAAACCCGACCCGATTCGGGGATTTCATGTAGAACGATGGCGTTGAGTCCGCTAGGAATCCTCAGTCGCCTCATCTCCACCCCGACTTCTTTTCCTCCCCATTGAAGTGAGAGAGTCCTCCACCGTGTCTACCCTCTCCGTACTGAAAAGGGCGTCGATGCTATCAGAAGGTGGCGGATACGCGGGGTCGGGATGGGTGGAGGTTATGACAGGAAAGTTTTGCTGGTCAGTAGGAGTTTCTTGTGAAGTGGGAAGTTTTAAAGGAGAAGCCATTGAAGAAGGTAGAAGAAATTGGAAGAAATTGGAAGATTGCTAAAAGAAGGAAAAAGAAAGCAAGGGTTTGTTCTTGGGTGTAATTTTGAAAGCTTGAGAGTGATAGAGGAAGCGCCAATGAAGCTGGTCTACTTATAGAGAAAGGGTGGTAGTTACACTCCAGGGAACCGGAATCGGTGAACGGCAGAATGGGTAGAGGCGTTTTCCGCATTAATCTGGCCAAAACGGCTCTTTTTGAAAACGAGGAACCCAACCGTTAATCGACACGCAATTAATATTAATGCATCAAGTAAAGATTTCCTCCTCCTAGGTGGAGAACTAGTCAGACAAGGAAATAAGCAGATAGGGCAAAAAATCCTTCAAGTACAGACAGGATCCTGACTCCGACCCGACAAGGTATCAGTGTCCAAGTCAAGGGGGACTTCTGTTAACTGCCAAAATTGGCGAAGGACCAAGGAAGAATTTTCCACCTCAAACGCAAGGAGAATATAGGAGTACAGACACCATCTGGCTACCCCAATAAAGGTAGGCTCCGACTGGACCGAGTACAGGCCCCCTCAGCAGGGTCCTGTTCGTCTTATCCCCAGCCTCTCAAGGACCGTGCCAGCATCTTAATTCAGAAATATGGCCGCCAGCCGGACTACTCACTAGAACTCACAGCGGGATCCAACCCCGCTATGACCGGGCTTCCTATAGACCCCGCAGAACCTTGACACAAGTTTCCTATGGACCCCACAGCACCCCGATACAGAGTACCACTAAGCATCCCGATGAGGTATCAGCTAGATCCTCCCCTGTTCCAATAGCAGGACACACTAGTGGTTCACACCCTCTAAAATAACTACACCGTAACTACCCTACCAAGCAGGAAGATACCAAGTAGCAAGACCCTTATGCCAGGATTAAAAGCTCCACATTAAAACTCCGCCGTTCAAATAAAACAGAGGAGATATATTCTTCCTTGCTAGAGAGTCCTATTTTGAGCAGGTCAGCACATTTAGAGTCCTCATAGGAAGGAAAGATTTACCTGCGAGATTGACTCCTCCTAGGAAGGAAAGACTAGATTCTACACGTAAAACTTAGAGATTATCTCCTAAAAAGAAAAGGATCCTGCGTGAGCCAAACCCTAGACCTAAATTTAAGGAGTGCATGGCAAGCAATAGAGGATATATATACAACTACTTATTCATCGGAGAAAGTGGAGAGAAAAAAAAAATCCTTACCAGAAACCCTACATTCAAGTTCTACTTATCGATGGGCACGAGGCCCCCATCACCACCATCTCCATTACCCACTGAATCACCATGCCTTATAGTTAATCCTGAATGTATAGTTCACATATTTATAATGCAAAGTGACAATTAATAAGAAACTCATTTTTTATCTATTTTCTGGTGTCCTATGTCGTATTTGCATTGCTTAGGATAGTCGTATCGAACCACTTGATACCCCTCCGACCAGAGTCGACTTTGATCTTGGTCCTTGTAAAGTCATTATTTGGAACTTCACCCCCATTAACGATTTTTCGGTAACAATAATGAAAACCCTGAAAAAAAATAAAACTAGACCATGCTATATGATGTATGAAACATGAAAGCATGATGGGTGTTTGAGTTTTGTGTAATAAAAATCAAGTCTTGATAGCCTTTGGTTGTTTTAAAGAGCAAAAATTACAACTTTTTAGAGCTATAGAGTATATATATATATATAAGATTCAAGCAAGGTGAGGTCATTTTAAAAAAAAAGGGTTCAAATTCTCACCTATTGCGCTGGTGTGTGCCTTGGTTAAGTAGCGCACGACCAGCGCACAACGCCTATGGAAGATGCGCTGGTGTGTGTGCGCATGACATCCAATGCACGATCAGTAGCAATCCTCGGCCAAGGTTGTGCTGGTTTGTGCGCTGGTCCTGTGCATGTGGAGTAGCGCACTGTGCAGGTGTGTGCTGGTAATTGGACCAGTACACTGCACACAAGGTCATCACAGGCATAAAAAATGTGCAAGTGTGATTTGTGAAATTCATACTCTCAAAAATCAATAATCACACATGCATGCTAGAGTAGTGTGGGTGTGCAACTAAATCTTTTCAACTAAGAGTTAAGACAATTAAATTACCTTCCTTGAAGCTCTTGATGTCCACAATGAGGTCCTTTAGCACTTGAGAAGAATTTCTTCCATCATAAGCTACCCTAACAAGTTTGAACCCCATTGTGATTTTGTCAATGAAATAAGCCAATCAAATACTAAGGCACTTACGGTAACATATTGGACATTATTGGGAATACAAGTATTTTTTGTTGTATTTTTTATTATGATTCTTTCTCTTGCAACTTATGGACTAAATAGATAATGCTTTGTTAAACATATGTTTCTATTGTCTATGCATGTAATTGGTTTATATGTTGTGATATAAGCTATCTTAAGGGACAAACTTTTGTTTGTTTCAAGGGATTGGAAAAGGTGTAAGAACTTATTCACCCCTCTTCTGGGTACGCTTTAGGCAATTTAACCGCGTTTGTATACTTCTGCATGCATTGACTCATAATCCCAATATACATTTCCTAAGATATCAAATAGGCTTTCCCGAATTTGTATTGTGATGGTGATTTGCGGTGTATGGATGTTATGGTAGGAACGGATGGATAAAGCTATTAATCATGTCAAAGTGTTTACACATTAAACTTTCAATATAAGAAGCTTTTTTTAGGGGAAGTTTCTTTTTCAATAAAATTGGACTGATCTAAGGGGAAAAAGCATCACAAGTGATCATATGCTGAAAAACCCTTAGACAGTATCCATATATATAAAATATAAAAGAATAGTAAATAGTGACAAAAAGCAACAAAGCACAAAGAACCAGGGGGAAAACAACCCTAACCAAAAAGAGGCACGCAGGCCACACCAAAAAGAAAAAGAAAACATCAAGAAAAATTAAAAGACTCCCGACCCATGCAATCATTGCCAACTAAAAAAGAACAGAACAGCGAGGCAGAGAACTACCAAGGATCAGCCTGAAGCTCCAAAGCATGCTTAGAAAGCATATATGCAACCTGATTCCCTCCCTGAAAATATGGGAAACCTGAAAATCCACCTGCGAGATCTGAAAGATGCAGTGCTGCCACGCTTGAGAACAACCCTCCAAGGAACCATCTCAGAACAAGAAGAAATAAGCTGAACCACATAAGAAGAATCGCTCTTAAGCCAAATTCGATGCCACCTATACTTCCAAGAAAAATTAATGGCCAATGAGGCCAAGCTAAACGTAATAACCTGACCAAGAGGAATAGCAAAGCAACCCTTCACAAAGGCTTTGCAGTTTTGAAAGATACCACCACAACCACCAACCTCTAAAGAGCCCATAGCAACGCCATCTGTATTCACTTTGATCCAACCGGGAGCCAGAGGTGACCAAACCCCACTCTTGATCACCGAGGCTTTAAAAGGGTGACCCCGAAGAGCAAATTGATGAAGAATCAAAATACCATCCATACAATTAAGCATACAACCAATATTCAGGTGATTAGACTTTGATACTGCACGCCAAACCAAAGAAAGGATGGATCTAAAGTCCACCAACTTCCCTTCAAAGATCCACTAATTACGGGTAGTCCACAACCCCATATCACTACATGGATATGGGGAACTTGCCCTTCCATTTAGAGAATTATCCGTAATAGGTCGTACACAACCTTTCGAGGCTTACCCCGAAACAAAGGGACTTCCAAATAAGAAAACGGAAGCTGCCCAATCTGCATACCAACTAGAGAGTGCAAACTACTTAAGTTTGTCCCTCAAGGTAGCCTTACATACAACACAAACAACACAGAATCATACTAAGACAAGTTATCATGTGATCATTCATACATTGTCTAAGTATCAATAAGTTGTATAAGGTATAAAGAAAATACAAAAAAAAATTAACAAGAATACTTGTATATCAATATATGTTCAATCGTTACAAGTATATACAACTATTGCTATACATAAAATTCTAAACAATATACAAAGGAAATGTAATTACAAATATGATCAAAAGAATATATATACAAATCACACTTTACAAAATCTTGTATCCAAAAACAACACAAGTGAAGATTGTACTACAAGATTAAAGCATACACAAAAAAAATATAAAAGATAGAGACAGGAAGAATTAACACAAGGGATTTTTTAACGTGGTAAAACCTCCAAGGAGGAAACATCCACGGGTTAAATTACAAACATTGGGTGCTTATATATATTTGGAAAGTAAATTAGAAATTCCATAAAATGACCAATCCTAGATCACTAACCCATGTGGAGTCTATGTTTACCCAATCCCTATTTGAAGATACAAAATCCCTCAATGATGTAAACCACATATTGGAACTCATACCAAACCAACATCGTTGGAAGATTAGAAATTCCTCAAGAGTGCATACATATCCTATGTACCCCGCTCTATCGGACTCTATGTCTAACCAAACACCCGGGCCTACCAATATATAAGCCAACTCTCTATACAAGGCACACTTGCCCCTAGAAAGCCTCCCATGCATGACTATCCAAGTCCTCCCGACTCTAGCCATGACTTCTTGCTTGTCTATTCAAGTCATCCCGACTCTAGACAAGACTTCTTGCTTACCTATCCAAGTCCTCAAGACTCTAGGCAATACTTCTTGATTGGCTATCCAAGTCATACCGACTCTAACCAAGACTTCATGCCTTTTACAAGGACTTCCTAGTGTGATCATGTGAATGCAAATGATGCAAACAATCAAAACAACATAGAACATGCAATCAATACATTCCATGGAACAACTAGATCTAGAGATGTGAAAATACAAGCAATAGAAATCTAGATGCAAAATCATGAATGAAAAACTAGAGCATGTGAAAACAATTAACACATAAAACTCCTAGATTCATTCACACAAATAACACTTGAATAATTCATATACATGAGGCACAAGTTCAAGATGTTATAAACATACATAAAAATGCTAGAATCACAAAATGTATTCAACAAGTATTCTAGCCAAAGATTTAGAGATAGGAGATATTGTTAAAAACAAATCAATCATACATATCTCTAAAAACACATACAAAGGCATCCTAGATATCATCAATCAAGGATCAAAGACACATATAAAGGATTATTAATCATAAAATGCATCAATCAAGTCTCAAATAATCCTAGATATCAATCTAATCACAATACAACTCCCAATCATGTTAAACACAAAGAATCCAAGATTCTAGTCAACATGTGTCCCTCTTTAGACTTTTCAATTAGATTGATTGTGAAGCTATATTTCTCAATAGCATTCACCAAACATACATATACATATAGAAGAGGAAACCCCAAGCAAATTGAAGGTTTAAAAAGATGAAATCACCAAGATATGAACTCTACCTTGATTTCACGAGCTGGTTCGGTTTTCTGAGTGGATCACTCTGAAAATCAATCAAACAGCTGCAAGATCACTCAGAAAAGGTAGAGGACTCGATTACGAACAATCTCCTACTTGAATCACTCAATTCCAACTTCATATGAGAAAGTTATGGTGTTTAGAAGTTGAGAAAATTGGAGAGAAACTCTAGACGGGATTTCACAATGTTTCTTCTTAGAAACAAATGGAGGGAATTGGAGAGATTTAAAAGGAAGGGAAGAAGGGCATTTTTGTCCAACAAAATAGGCCAGACCAGCCATGCCCACGTGTGGGGCGCGTGTGCCACACGGGACCAGAGGGCTAGTTGGGTCGTGTGGCACATGGCCTCCACATGTGGATGCCCATGCCTTGGCCTTTGGCCACCAAGCTTCTCCCGCGCACCTCTCACATTCTTCAGTCGTATTTGGGCATCCGAACTCCGATTTTGAATCCGTTTTTGGATTACAAACTATGACTCCCTCATGCACAAAAAGACTATGAAACTTTGACAAATGGTTGAGAACTCATCTCGAAAAACGCCGACGAACACAACTCAATGAATGAGAACGAAAAGTAGCGTAGCTACATCATTTGGACTCGAAACTTAACATATGAGTAATTGAAATGACCGGGACTCAATAAGGAATAAATTAAGATCAAGAACAAGTCCAAAACACAAGAAACACAAACATACAAACACAAGTTCACATATGAATGCCTTTTCCTAGACATTGTCCTAGAACATGCAACTCTAAAATGTATGAGCATTTGAGTTCAATGCATGAGCATACAAAATCATGTGAATGTGTTATATAAATGGTGCACAATGATGCAGGGACACTTATGAATGATTTGTGTGTGTGTGCCTATGCCTTGTAAGAGGAATGAGGTCAATTATACCTTTGATGAGCAATGAAGCTAATTCCCCTTATCAAGCCATCATTTTGCAAGCTTTGTAGTTGAGTCTTTCTTTGAAGCTTTGAAACATCATCAATGCAACCATTAAACAATACAAGATAAACAATGTTTTGATATGGAATACATGCCAACAACAACCAAAAACCTAACATTGTGCGTTTTATATGAGTGCTTGCATATTGTTGGACATCTCTTCATGCATGTTTATTTGATTGCATCTTGTCTATTGAAATGCCATAACATGATAGGCATTAGAATGCATTCAATTCCCACACTTGCACTTCATGTTTGATTAGCTTTAAGTGTGGTGTAATTCGTTTCCCGAAGGATGTTCGGAAACGTCCACGCGTGCACGTTGGTGTGCATGGTTTAGCGCGATGATCGCCGGTGGAGATTCCCTTGGCTTCTCCTTTGGATTCACCATATTTGGTGAACGGCGGTTGAGATCGGTGGCCTGGCCGCTGAATCGAAACCGCCGATCAAAACCTGATTGTAATAAATGTCTCGGGTCCAAAACAGTGGTTATGATCGGCGGTTATGTACCCGCCGAATGAAAGCGCCAAATGAAACCAAGGTTCTCAGGTTTCAATTCGGTGGTCACATTTTGCAACCCCAACCACAGAATAAAACCTCCGATCGTGCGTTTTCAGGGGCAAAATTGTATTTTCACATGCCATGTTTTTGGTCTCTATAAATACATCCTTATCTCTGGTTCCCAAACCAAGTTTCTGATCCCAAGAACCCTAGAGAGATATTTTATAGAGACTTAAGAGAAAAACCTTAAAGATCACATCATTATTTCTCTCAACCCATTTCCAAATGCATAAATCATCATCTAAGCATCATCTAGGATCATCTAGTGTTTGCTAATGCATGGGTCTTCTTCAACACACATGGTATGATTTGTTGAACACTAATCTCATCTAATTTTAGTGTTTTTACTTATCAATTTATCTCTTTTATCACTTGTATGTTGTTTGAATAATTTCTACATACATGATTGAGATTATGTGTTGATTGGGTTAATTTTTACATAGCTTATTTGATTAGGTCATTATTGCCTAAAAGCTATGCCATAAACATTCTTGTGTGATTTATTGATAACTAGGTTGATAGATTGTGTTTTAATCAACTAGTTAATCTTTTGAATGTTTATGGGTTATTTTTGATAGCTATTATATCTAGGATTGGTTATCCTTTACATAGCTAAGCTATTATGCCATGTCATATAGCTATTTTGATATCTAGGATTGATTTTATTGTCATCATATAATCCTAGGTAAGCATCTAGAGTTCCCTAGCTCTTATTGCATATTTGGATATCATTGCATATTTACATAGGGTGTTGATCTCTTCGGAGAAGTAAGTCTTGTGTGATAGACCGGGATTAGGTCGTACACACGGATTAGGTGGTCACTCAAGCGAATTGGACTAGGTCCACTTTTACAGGCCTGCGGGTAGTGGTAGCGGGATATAGGCCGGGATTAGGCCGTCAAACTGGGATTAGGTTGTATATGCTATCACAATTAGTGGATTCGATGTTCGAGTGTGGTGCACTATAATAGCCCGTGGTTTTTCCCTGCTGAGGGTTTCCACGTAAAAATCAAGTGTTGTTTATAATTCTGCACTTTATTACACTTGATAATTGTGTTGTGAATTGGGTTATATTTGTAATATTGACTAATCCGAAAACTTGGTAATAACGGATTAATAACCCATTCACACACCCTCTATGTCGTTTTTAAAAGACACGCACACGCATTATTTTTGTACTTTCAAACCTTTTGTCAAAGTTTCATAGTATTCGTTGTGCTTGAGGGAGTCATGATTAGTTATCCAAAAATGGATTCAAAATCGGAGTTCGGAGTCCCGAATACGGTCGAAGAATGCTAGAGGAGCTCGAAAGGAGCTTGGTTGGCCAAAAGCCAACCATTGGTGTCCACGTGTGATCCACTTTCGTCACACGGGCAGAACACCTCTCTGCCCACGTGTGACACACGTGCCCCATATATGGAGCTGATGTGGCCAACCCTCATTTGTTGGTTGCTTTCCCCCTTTCTCTCTTTTAAATACAATTTTCCTTCCCTCCAAACACATCTTGGAAAAATTGAAAAGAAAAGGAAATTGTGCAGAATTTTCTCCAAGTTTTTAGTATCTTGATTCAATCATATCTTTCTCATTTCAACTTTGAATTGCTTGATTCAAAAGTCAAAATTGTTGGTCTTGATGAGAGCTACAAACCTCAAGCATTTTGATAGCCATCCATTTGACTTCATGATTTTCTGCTGTGATCAAATCTCAGTCCAAGATTTATGTTTGTAAGTGATCCATCTTGTTCTTACTTTCATTGTTGATCATCTCTTTAATCTTCTTATTTGATTGATGAAAAGTAGTATGAATGATTTTAATTCACATGCTAGGGTTATATGATTGATTGATTTTTGCTTTCATCTTTTTAGATTTCATATAAACATATTTTTGATAATCTTGAACAACATGAACTTGATTCTAGAAATACATTGTGATCTTAAGCTTGATTGTTGATTTCTAGGTTTAGTTACATGTTCTAAGAGCTAGAATACTTTGATTGTGATATTCTATAGTCTAGTTTTTGTTTGATTCACATGCTTAGGTTTCTAGATATATTTTGTGATTGAGTTGTGATAGCCATAATCTTGATTCTCTAGTTGCATGTTCATAGAGTATGTTTGATCTACTTGCTCTATTTGTTTGTGATTGCATCATATTGCTTGTGTGCACTTCACTTAGATCATTTCCTTGTAATAGGTTGAAGTCTCTTTCAAAATGAGTGAAGCTTTGTATTGAGCAAGAAGACTTGGCTAGGAATGATTTCTGGATAGCCAAGCAAAAGTCTTAGCAAGGAGTTTTGTTCTCTGGATAGTTGAGCTAGAGAGCTTAACTAGGATCACCTTGATCTAGATTGCTAAGCAAGGAAATCTTCCTAGAGGCTTGTTAGCCTTGGATAGGGAGTTGCTCTCTAGAGGTGTAAGACATATCTTGGATAGAGAGTAGGCTAGGTAGTTCACTTGGCCTTGAGGGTAGATTAGGTGTTGATAGCTTAGGGTGGATAACTCGTGTTGATAGCCTTGAGTGTGTAAGAACTTTTTATTTAGTGGATTGCTTTGCCGGTGGTTGTGGTATCAACCTGTGGATGTTTCCTCTTTGAGGTTTTACCACGTAAAAATATTGTGTCATTTTTTTTTCGCTATAAGTTTTTGTTAATCTTCCATGTTTTACTTGTATTGACTCTCTTGTATGTTGATGATTCACATGCATTGATTCTTTCTATTCAATTGCTATATCATTTCAAGTATTCATTTCATTCTTATATTCCGCATTTTTTTTAATATTGGAAGAGATTTGACTTCGTGATTTTCTGCTGTGATCCAATCTCAGTCCGAGATTTGTGTTTGTAAGTGATTCATCTTCTTCTTACTTTCATTGTTGATCATCTATTTAATCTTCTTATTTGATTGATAAAAAGTAATATGAATGATGTTAATTCACATGCTAGGGTTATATGATTGATTGATTTTTGAGTTTATCTTTTGTGATTTCATATAAACATACTATTGATAAACTTGAATGACATGAACTTAATTCTAGAAATACCTTGTGATCATGAGCATGATTGTTGATTTCTATGTTTAGTTACATGTTCTAAGAGCTAGAATACTTTGATTGTGATATTCTATAATCTAGTTTTTGGTTGATTCACATGCTTTGATTTCTAGATAGATTTTGTGATTGTGTGTTGATAGCATATTCTAGAATTTCTCTAAGCATGTTCATAGAGCTTGATTGATCATCTAGCTTTATTTGTTTATGATTTGCATCATTTGCATCACTTAGATCATTGCCTTTTAATAGGTTGAAGTCTCTTGCAAAGTGAGTGAAGCTTTGTATTGGGCAAGAAGTCTTGGCTAGGAATGAGTTTCGGATAGCCAAGCGAAAGTCTTAGTAATGAGTTGCGTACTCCAAATAGTTGAGTTTAGGATAGCTTGACTAGGATCATAGTGATCTAGATTGCTAAGCAAGAAAATCTTCCTAGAGGCTTGAGAGTGTTGGATTGGAAGTTGCTCTCTAGAGGTGTAGGACACATCTTGGATAGAGAGTGTGAATCACTAGCTCGAGGGTTGATTAGGAGGTGATAGCTTGAAGTGTATATCATAGTGTTGATAGCTTTGAGTGTGTAAGTCTTTTTCGTATACTAGATTTGCTTTGCTGGTGGTTGTGGTATTAACCCGTGGATGTTTCCTCTTTGAGGTTTTACCATGTAAAAAACTTCATGTCTCATTTTCGCTTTAAGTTTTTGTTTATCTTCCATATTTTACTTGTATTGATTCTTTTGTATAGAAAGAATCAATGCATATTGATGATTCACATGCATTGATTCTTTCTATACAAGTGCTATATCATTTCAAGTATTCATTTCATTCTTATATTCCGTATTTTTGAATATTGGAAGTATTTGGAACTATACCTATTCACTCCCCCCCCCCCAGGTATAAAACACTGTGTTCACTTGAAAACCGTGTTTAACCACTTAGGAATCTACTAAGGATAAAAGCTTAGTAAAACAATAAGGAAGGATTCGTTCCACATGGAATTAGAGTAATATGTTGTATTAATTAACTAATTCATAATTCAATAAATAAATCATGGTTGTTTGGATGGTGTATGGTTTGAGAAACCATCAAACATACATGTAAAGTAAATGTAACCAAAAGGTGAGAGGGAAAATAGAATGCTCAAAAATCTTTGATAAGAATATGGAATGTAATCAATTAATAGAATACTAGGGAAATGAAGGAGTTACAAGTGGATTATGGGCAATGCTTTTCAAGCTATTTTAATGAACCAATCACATACTTGTTAACCACTTGTAGTCTTAGATGTATTTAGGCCATTATTATGAAACCTAAACACTTCCCACCAAAATGCCTAACCGATTAAGGAGATGGGGTCAAGGTGGGATCGGTTAATTACAAATCAAAGTTTAGATGATTGCGGTTGATATACCATCTAACCATCTATCATATTCACTATGTTTCGTCATCATTCAAGGGTGTCAATCCAATAATGATTGTATAACAAATTATCCTAAACAAGAGTATAATCAACTAGTGGTATACAATGCCAATTATATAATGAATAAGATCTAGTTATCAAATGCGTATGAAAATATTTATATATGTATGTCTAAACAACCTAGAGGGGGTGAATGGGTTGTTAATCTGGTTAGTTACCAATTTTTCGGATTAGTCAATATTCAAAAATAAACCCAATTCAACAAACAATAAAATCAAGTATAAGTTGCGGAAATTAAAGAGCACTTGATTTTTACGTGGAAACCACACGGGGAAAAAACCACGGGCTGTTATGTGAGCCACACACGGTCAACGAAATCCACTATATGAAAAGGAATTTACACCCTCAAGTGATTCTCGGACTCTCACCCTAGATAACCTTAGGTTATGGACACTACCACTCGCCACTCTTGGTTCAATCCCTAGTGATATCCCCTGATACACTACTCTTGGCATGAGCAACTCCTAATCTACCTGGCAGGCCTTTTACAGTGGCACTCGATCAATTGCTTGAGCACTACCCACCGGTAGCCACAAGACTTTCCTTGCTTGTGTAACTTCACCTAGAAGCCACAAGACTTTGACTCATGAAGAGAATTAAAAGTCTATGTGAGTATGGCAATAATGATGCACAAATGCAACAAGTGCTAGACTAAACACAAGTTGCTTAACTAGATGTTATAATGCAAATAAACATCCTAGTTATCAACAAAACCTACATGTACATGTATGAGGTGTCAATTAGTTGTGGAGATTTCTTACAACCTAATTGTCAACAAACAAAGCCAATTCAACACATGTTGTCAATAATCATGGCAAGGCCTAAAAACAAGCAATTAACTAATGCAATCAAGAAATTGTCAATCATAAGGTCAATCAACACAAGTTGTCAAATAACATGGCAAGGACACTAAATGCAATAAACAAATGCAATCAATGAGTCATACACATCAATGATGTCTAAATGCAAAACATAAAGACTTAGCTAGATGTTATCAATCACAAAACAATCCTAGCTATCAAACAATGTCAACATGTCCAAACATATGAACTCAATTAGTTGTAGAGAATTTCTACCAACATAATTGTCAATTAAATCCACAAGAACATTCAATAAAGCTTGACTAGATAAATAAACATTAATCTATCAACCTAATCATCAACCAATTTTACAAGAATGTTCTATGGTTAGCTATTTATGGAAAATCTTCCTAATCATGTAAGCTACAAACAAAACCCAATCATGTCATAACTTCACTAAATATGCAATAAGAGTGAAGATTTGCTAAACTAAGCAATAAAAAACATGTCTTGACTAAGATAGAACAATAAATGAAGATGTTGTGTTTGTTCTACTTACCAATTCATAAATGAAGAAGACCCATGGAAGATTGATGCATGAAACATGTTAAATGCATATGGGTTTTGGGTTTGGAGAGTTAAAGAAGCAAGCTTGAAGCTTTCTCTCTCTAGGAAACTCTTAATCTCTCTCTAGGGTTGTGTATCTTTTGTTTCCTTGAATACAAATGAGAGAAAAAGATGTATTTATAGTGCTTAGATGGTAGCCCTACAAATATCATGAATATTGCTTCAAAAATGAGCCAAATCGGACTCCAAATGAGTGAGATATGACCAAATTACGAAACAGGGGTGGAGCATTGCACTGGACGTCAGGCACAGCCACACAAGCGCCACATCTCTGGACCAAGAGCGCTGGTCGAGTAGTGCCACACCAGCGCATAGGTGCGACATCGCAACCGTTCAAGATTCGAGCGCTCCGAAACATGACCAAACGACATCGAAACCTTTCGTATAATATATCGTTGGAAAGGTATGGAAGTCTACTTTCTACTCCAATTTATGGAATGACATTTCAATGTCTATAGAAAACGTTATGTTCAATTGAGTGACCAATGGTCAAATTCAGATAACAGCTGTGATGCCCTATTTTAGTGGTCACTTTGGAGATTTCAAAACCAATCCAAATGGTCATAAAATATTACAAATAATATATCGTTGGAAATGTATGGGTGTCTAATTTGTCCAGAATTTTGCAAAACTCAATTTCAAACTTTTTGTAAAATGATACGGTCACAAGACCATACAAAGGTCAGTTTTGAAAAACATTTAAATCATTGAAATCCAATCTTTTGAAACTAGACACTTTACTCCATATAACCAAACTGAATCTACCACTTATCCAAGAGAAGAATAAGACATTCTCAAGTGGTCAACCATCGTGCTAAGACATACACACCATCGTGCAAGCACGGATGTTTTCGATCACACAAACGAAAATGAATTTCACCACACTTAAGACTAACATGAAGCGCAAGTGTGGTTGTGAATAAATAACATGCATGGGAAAGGTAACATAATGAAAATTCACCAAGCACGTGACACACAAAAGATATGCAATATATGAAAATGCATAAGTGTGATGATAAAACATATAAGCACACAATTAAGAGAACTACAAATGCAATCATATAAATGCAATGAAAGTGAGTGTGCGCAAAAAGACATAGATGCACGAATCAATGAAACACGCATGCATGGTAACAAATGCAAGATAGATAAAGATGCATGCAAGTGTGTGTGTGCACCTAATCTCTTCAAGAATCAAGGTCAAGTGATATACCTTTTGAAGCTCTTGATCTTGAAGTCACTGGGATGCTTGGAAGCTTGCCTTGATAATCATCAAGATGACCTAAGCTACCCATTACACAATCATCCCCAATGTGGTATGTTATGAAATAAGCCAATCACAAAATAGAGGTCCTTACAGCGTAGAACAAAAATAGAGATTCAAAATACATATAGCTTAAGTAAAACCCAAATCCAAAAGTTTCTCACATAAATCCCCTAGAATGGGGATTTAGTTACACATAGTTACAATCAAATAGCAAAGTAGTAATAGATTAGGATACCACCTTTGGGCCTCCTTTTGTAGTGCTTGATCCTTTTTTCCTTTGATGCTCCTAGTACAAAGAATGGTAGATGAGGATGTGTCTAGATGATGGATGTCTAATGAGTAGTGACAAAGGTAGGGAAATGTAGCGAATGGGAAGAGAGGAGTGATTGGGTGAAGTATTCAAGATTTGGTGTTGAGTTTTTGGATGGAAAAGGTAGTCCAAGATTAGAGATGGAGGAGAGAATGCTAGTCTAAGTTCTGTATTTTCATGTTTTTTTGAAGCCTCCTTTGAAAATGGAGAAGAAGAATATTTATAGTGGCTCTTGTATCTGTCCTTTAACTGCCAGAAAAGCTGATGTGGCATGTGTTGTGGTTGTGTTGTTGCGGTCTTCAAGATAGTGACACTACCACGACAAACTATTACACAATATTTTATCTGGTTGACGCGGTTGTTTCTCGTCTTTATCACGGTCATAAAGACAGCGACACCTAAAAGGGCGACAATTAGATGTGATATCTGATTGGTGTCGGGATTGTTCACATGGTGACAACCAATAGTGACGCTAAACCTGACCGAAAACTCTTCATCTTCTTCTTCTCAGTTGCGGTTATGGCTCCAGATCGACACTACACCGCGACACCACACCTGGTTGATTTATCAAGATTTAATCTCTCTGTCGTGGTTGTGCTCATAGCGACACTTCAACTGTGACAATTCCTTGGCTTGAGCTTCAATGCTCCAAAGAATTTTGTCGCGGTGTGCCATTGGCGACACCAAAACGGTGACAATTCCTTGTTTCATCTTTTTGTACTTTTTTTATCCAGTCCTTCTCCTTCTCCTTTTTCACAAATGCCCTTGTGACACTAATAAACTCGAAACACTTGTTTATCGTAGTTAGATCATGGGAAAATGCCCGAGAAACAAGCAAAAAGAGAAGGAAATGGTAGCTAAAATCATATCTATTTTGGCTCGAGCAAAAGATATCAAATACCCCCAAACATATCTTTTGCTCGTCCTCGAGCAAAACAATCACAAAACACCCCCATGAGCATGCGTCAAGTTAATTCAAAGGTTTTCAATAAAATACTAAATCATCTTTTGCAAGGATTTTTAGCCAATGATTAACATGCAAAGCATATCATGTAGAGATTCAAACAATGATGCTTA
This sequence comes from Acer campestre, assembly GCA_954870605.1. NCBI lineage: Eukaryota > Viridiplantae > Streptophyta > Magnoliopsida > Sapindales > Sapindaceae > Acer > Acer campestre. The sequence continues at coordinate 9,080,172 of OX940804.1, read as the reverse complement.
GTGAGAAATTATTCATGTAATAACAACTAATTAAAGATTAAAGGCATGCCACCCTAGATAAAATTGCACGCAGAGCGATCCTACATTCAAAATATCAAAGCTTCATAACAAAAGTACCGTTCAGTTTAGAATGTAATTTTCCTTGACATCTAATCCTCATCGGATTCTCTCATCCGTCGCTCAGATTGCTAGGCTTCACTCAAAATACATATGCAATATGAGTTAATGTCATGGATATCAATTTGATTGCATGTGATGTATTTTAAACACAATTTCTTAAAATTTGGTCCCATGAATGGAATTGCAAGCTAAAAAACATTGGTATTTGACAAAGCAAAACAACAAAGGTTTCCAAATGAATTCAATCTACACCAGTTGTCACGAATTCAAGCAAGGATATAGTTTTTACAAGGAATTCAATTCAAGAAGCAACTATATCCAACTTTATTAGCAAAACAAGGCATGACCGACTTTTGCACCCTATTCGATTTTTCCGGGTAAGATACTCGTATGATAGTAGCCATGTTTAAACTAATAAGGAAGGAGAGACTTTGGATTTTAAAATCCTTAGAATGGATACATTTATCCATTACTCATTTGAGTCTCATACTTTGCTTTTCACATATACATAATTTTGCATTTATGAAATTGAAATCAACCTTCATGCTTTTCATTTTAAACATGTCATTAGAAAATAATCATCATGTCATGGAGATTGATTGTAGGTCATTCAGAAAGTACTTCCACAGTAAATCTCCTAGTCTAAAAATGCATGTTTGAACATAAATATGACATGGATTACACACTAAGAAATGGTTCACACTAATTGAAAAACAATATAACATAAGCAAATGTGCAACCAAGATACTCAAGCAATTAATAAATAAGCATAACGTTTATCAAATTTTTGAATGTGACAAGTATGCAAATTTGCTCTCTTTGCTTGAGCTCCCCTTATGGGGTCAATCACCAAACCACATCTAGCCACGAGACATATCCCAATAGATCTACTAAGTGCTTTAAACCTAGTTGCATCTAAGGGTTTAGTGAATAAGTCCATTAGTTGATCAGTAGTATCTATATGTTCAAGTACTATGCATTTGTTCTCAACTAGTTTCCAAATGTTCTTTTTGGCTTTTAGGCTTTCTTTTTTTGCACAAAAACAATCTTCTTGGCATACGGGCATGCTTTTTGGAACGCGAGAGTGCTTTTTAGTTCTCGAGTGTGCATTTTAGTTTCCAAACATTCTTTTTGGCTTTCGGGCATTCTTTTAGGCATGCGGGCATGCTTTTTGGGATGTGGGATGGCTTTTTGGAATGCGGGAGTGATTTTTTTTTTTGGGTAAATAAATAGTATCATAGAAAGAGGAAAGAATGTACAAATACAAGGGGCATACCCTAGGAAACAAAGAAACCAGAGCACAAAGGCCTAACAACAAGCTCAACAAAAGCTCAAAAAAAACAAGCTCATAAACAAGAGCTCAACAAAAGCTTTACCAGAGCAAAAAAACAAAAAAGAAAGAGCAAACAAATAGCCAACAACATAATGGATTATCTGAGTTGATGTTCCAATTCAACGCAAGAAAAGGCCAATCTGATACGAACCTCGTCGATTGTAACAAGGATGATGTCTAGGATCGTTCTAACCTCTGGTTCGGATGGAGACCGCGACCCAACACCTATAGTGAGATGTGAACCTTGGTATAAGGAAGACGCCACAATCAAGGATGGAATACTTGATTGATAAGTCAGGGAGGAACGCCACAGAAAAAATCTGATAAGTTTCAATCAGTTCTCAAAGAACAAAAGACAAAATTCTCTCAACTTTTATTAAAAATTCAAAACTGTCGAAAATAACATAAGTTGGTTCCTTTTAAACTAAAACCCTAGAAGACAAGGTAGGCTACACGCCTAATTCAAAAAGGAAACAAATATTAGGCTACACGCCTAATTCAAAAACGAAATAAATATTTCGGCCTTAGCCTTACAAAACGAAACTAAAAAGGAAACAAAACAACTGAAATTGAATCTCCTCCAAACTTGTGCTTCACGCCCAAGTCTTCTCTTATTCGGCCGAATCCATTACCTTGATGATATTAATTAAGCCTTGGTCTTCATGTGGGCTTATCTTGGGCTTTAACAATTTAGAATTAGCCCAAGTGTCTTGAATCAGGCCACTGAGTGCCTCTTTGAATTTCTTAGCCCTAGCCCTTGTTATTGGCCCAACCAGAACATGCAATGGGTCCCTTGGTGCAGCTCCCTTATTCTAATCAGAATCCTTCTTTTCTATGATACTATTTATTTACCAAAAAAATTAAAATAAATAAATAAATAAATAAGGTAGAGGAGAGCCGGCAATGTATAGTGTCAAAAATGGACCGGGCGACCTCAGCATTATGCTTTCGAGAGCTTTTAAAAATGGGACAATTTCATTCTCTCCAAATAAAATAGACACCCACTGCAAGACAAAGCATGCATGGGAGTGCTTTTCAATTCTCGAGTGAGCTTTTTAGTTTCCAAACGTTGTTTTTTGCTTTCGGGCTTTCTTTTTAGCATGCAAACTTTCTTTTTGGCATGCGAGCATGCTTTTTGGAACGCGGAAGTGCTTTTTAGTTTTCGAGCATGCTTTTTAGTTTCCAAACGTTCTTTTTGGTTTTCAAACATTCTTTATGGCATGCAAACTTTCATTTTGGCATGCTGGCATGCTTGTTGGGATTCAAGCATGCTTGTTGGAACGCTGGAGTGCTTTTTTCTTCTCGAGCGTGCTTTTTAGTTTCCAAACGTTTGGTTTGGCTTCAGGGCGTTCTTTTTGGCATGCAAACATTCTATTTAGCATGTGGGCATGCTTTTTAGAATGCAGGAGTGGTTTTAGTTCTCGAGCGTGCTTTTTAGTTTCCAAATATTCTTTTTGGCTTTCAAGCGTTCTTTTTGGCATGCAAACTTTCTTTTTGATATGTGGGCCTGCTTTTTTGAATGTGGGTGTGTTTTTTAGTTCTCGAGTGTGCTTTTTTGTTTCTAAATTTTCTTTTTGGTTTTCTGGTGTTCTTTTGGCATGCAAACTTTCTTTTTGACATGCGGGCATGCTTTTTGAAACGCATGACTGCTTTTTATTTCTTGATCATTCTTTTCGGTTTCCAAACATTCTTTTTGGCCTTTTTTGGCATTCTTTTTTGCATTCAAACTTTCTTTTTGGCATGCGAGCATTCTTTTTGAGTTGCGCACATGCTTTTTTGATCAGTTGAGTGATTTTTAGTTCTCAAGCTTGCTTTTTACATTCCAAACATTCTTTTTGGCTTTCGGGCGTTGCTTTTGGCATACAAACTTTCTTTTTGGCATGCGGGCATGCTTTTTTGAACGCAATAGTGATTTTTAGTTCTCAAGCGTGCTTTTTAGTTTCCAAACATTCTTATTGGCTTTCGGACCCTTTTTGGCATGCAAACTTTCTTTTTGGAATGCGAGCATGCTTTGTGGAACGCGGGAGCGCTTTTTAGTTCTCTAGCGTGCTTTTCAGTTTCCAAACGTTCTTTTTGGGTTTCGTGCATTATTTTTTGCATGCATACTTTCTTTTTGGCTTTCAGAAGTACTTTTTGGCATTCAAACTTTCTTTTTGGCATGCGAGCATGCTTTTTTAATTATGATAGTGATTTTTAGTTCTCGAGCGTGCTTTTTAGTTTCCAAATGTTGTTTTTGGCTTTCGGGCGTTCTTTTTGGCATTCAAACTTTTTTTTTTTGGCATGCAGGCTTGCTTTGTGGAATGCAGGAGTGCTTTTTAGTTCTTGAACGTGCTTTTCAATTTTCAAATGTTCTTTTTGGCTTTTGGGTGTTCTTTTTGGCTTGCAAACTTTCTTTTTGGCATGCGGGCATGCTTTATTTTACTCAATAGTGAATTTTAGTTCTCTAGCATGCTTTTTAGTTTCCAAACAATCTTTTTGGCTTTCGGGCATTCTTTTTGGCATGCAAACTTTTTTTTTCATGCAGAAATAATTTTTGGAAAGTGGGAGTGCTTTTCAGTTCTCAAGCTTGCTATTTTGTTTCCAAACATTCTTTTGGGATTTCATGCGTTCCTTTTAGCATGCAAACTTTCTTTTTGGGATGTGGGCATGCTTTTTTTTTGGGTAAGTAAGTAGTATCATAGAAAGAGAGAAAGAATGTACAAATACAGGGGGCATACCCCAAGAAGCAAAGCAAGAGTTGAACAAAGGCTCAAAAACAAGCTCAAACACACAAGCAAACCAAGAATATTTTGTAAGTGACGAACAACCTCATATTTGATTTCAGTATCTCCTTCAATCAAGGAACCATCTTCTCTAGTAATAGAGAGGATCTTACTTCTATTGCATCTTCCATTGATGGCTTTGAAAAAACAGGAGGTGTTACGGTCACCAAACTTAAGCCATTGAACTCTAGATTTTTGCCTCAAAAAATCCTCCTCCGTTTGAAGAGGCAGTGTAAGAGCTCAAGAGCTCCTTCTCTTGCATTCTAAGGCCTTCATCAAGAGGCTGCAGATCAAGAATTGAAGACCAAATGCAGCCCTCGATGAGTTCTCCTTGTGTTCGAGTCTTGGTGCTAATCATGCTAATGCAATTTCTTATTCCTTATTTGGGGATTCCTATTATCTCTTCTAAATTGAATTTGCATGATTGTTCTCCCCTTGTTGATAAAGTTTCGAGAAGACTTTCTTCTTGGTTGAATCAGTGCCTTTCTTATGCTGGTCGTCTTTAACTTATTATCTCGGTCTTAACCAGTATTCAAGTGTTTTAGGCTAGTTATCTTTGTCTATTAGTCCTCAAACTGAAAATATTTCAGCTGGTACAAATACTATTTGCAATGTAGCTGATTAGTCTTTTTTTGGGGTAAATAAATAGTATTATAGAATGAGGAAAGAATGTACAATTACAAGGGGCATACCCTAGGAAACAAAGAAACCAGAGCACAAAGACCCTAAACAAGCTAAACAAAAGCTCAAAAACAGCAAGCTAATAAACAAGAGCAAAAAAAAAAGCTTTAACAAAGCAAAAAACACAAAAGAAAGAGCAAGCAAACAGCCAACAACACAAGTATCATTTTTTGGGTAAATAAATAGTATCATAGAAATAGAAAAGAATGTACAAATACAAGGGGCATACCCCAGGAAACAAAGAAACTAGAGCACAAAGGCCCAAAACAAACTCAACAAAAGCTCAAAAACAAGAGCTAAACAAAAGCTTTAACAAAGCGAAAATCAGAAAAGAAAGAGCAAACAAACAGCCAGCAACACAAGTATCATCTAGAGGTGACATTCCAATTCAAAGCAATCAGAGGCCAATCCTTCAAATTGATAGAACAAAGTTGGCTACGAATAGTTTCAATAATGGTTCAGGTAACCTCTGCATTAAGCCTTCTAGCACTCTTAAATATATGACAATTTCACTCTCTCCAAATAAAATAGACAGCCACCGAAAGACAAAGCTTTTTAGTCACTGTGGAAGGAGAGTTCCCTTTCCAATGAATGGAAATCCAATCAATTATATCATTCCAGCTGAGACCAATCCAAGTACAACCATACTTGTTCAAGAGTTGAGTCCAAATGGCTTTGCCATACAAACACTCAAAGAAAAGGTGGGCATAATTTTTAGTCACAGTGGAAGGAGAGTTCCCTTTCCAATGAATGGAAATCTGAAAGATCCTTTATTTGTATTGACTTGATTCCATGGAAAAACTCTCTATATTTCTATTAGTTTTTGCTTAGGTGATTCTTAGATGAAAGAAGCCTCAAAGGTGAAGAAGCAACATCTTGTGCAAAACTCGTCTTCAAGAGGAAAAACGTGTACTTGGATGCTAAAGTATCAAGTTTCTTCTTCCTCTTGCAAGGCGTTAAGGCACATGCACAAAAATCATGTATATGTGTCCCCACATCATTGTGCAACATTTATATAGCACAATCACATGTTTTTACATGCTCATGCATTGAACTCAAATTCTCATACATTGTAGAATTGCATGTTCTAAGACTATGTCTAGGAAACGGCATACATGTTTGACATTGTGCTTTTATGTTTACATTTTATTGTTTTTGGACTAGAACATGATCTGTTATGGTTCCTTATTGAGTCCTGGTCATTTCGGTTACTTATACATTTGATTTCGAGTCCAAACGATGTAGCTACGTTACTTTTTGTTCTCATTGGTTCGGTTGTGTTCGTCTTCATTTTCCGAGATGAATTTTCAACCTTTTGTCAAAGTTTCATAAACATCGTTGTGCATGAGGGAGTCACTATTCATAATCCGAAATCAGAGTTCGGAGTTCCGGATACGGCCTAAGAGCGCAAGCGGAGCGCGGGAGGAACAAACAAGGCCAAAAGGCCAAGCTTGCAGTCCACGTGTGACACACGGGCAGGACAGCTCTTTGTCCACGTGTGTCACTGATGAGCCGTCGTGCACTCACAAAAATGATGTAATTTGTTTGATCTTTGAAAACCCTTTTAAGCCACTTAAATCCTTTAAAGTGTGATTTTATAGCAAATGGTAAGCAAGTTCGTTCTACATGGATATGGAGTGCTAATTATATAGATTGACTAATCTCAGACAAACAAAATAAATCATGATATTTGATAGATGTGCGGTTTCAAAAACCACCAATGTTAACTACTAAATTGAAAATACAAAAGTGATAAGAAAAATAGAATACTCAACAACCTTGATAAGAATAATGATGTAAACAATTAATATGAGGGTTTGTCTACAATGCAGCGAAAAAAAATCACTGCATGATGCAGTGATTTTTTTGGAAAAATTTGAGCCATCGGATGAACCATAATTCATATCTGATGGTTGAGATTAAACATAGAGCAAATAAACAGTTTATCAATTAAAAAGAAAAAGAAACCGAAAACCGATTACAGTTGGTTTCACTGAAACAAAAACAAGGGTCGCTGCTCTTGTCTCTCTCCATCACTCCAAAATTCAAATCCCTAATCCTCTGCTTCTCTACCAAATCTACCCCTCCTCCAAGGTCCAACCTCCCACCGCGTCAAGGAGATCGACACCTGAATCTATCGATCATTTTATCTTGTTGATGCAGACTATCATGGCCAAAAATTCAAGAAATGTTCACTTCTCACAAATCTCTGTTTCAATTTCTTCTTCAAGAGGTATAATCTCTCTGTCTCTTTCGATAAACCCTAGCTCGCATCTCTCTCTCTCTATATCCTATATATATAAAAGCGCATTATTTTTTCAAAAGGGCAATTCATGGTGTGACCATTTGCCTTATTTCCCTCTTTATCCCCTTCTTTCTTTTGCCCTTTCTCTAATTCAATTTCCCTCTGTATCCTTCTCAGATGTGAATCTCTTTCTCATATGACTTGAATTAAACTTTTTTCTTCGTTTTCACAACTGCTTTATTTCCCTTTGTGTCATTTTCCAATTCATAAATCAAATTCCATCCCTCTTCTCATTTTCTTCTCTGTCCATTGGTGATCTTCTCCACTAGCACCATCTCAAACAAGGTCAAAATAATCTCACGATTTTTCAGTTTCCGTGTCCAATTCATTGTTTGATGAATGAATTTATCTCTTTTTAACATTATTTATCTGGGTTTTAAATTTCTGTTTTTTTTGTATCTAGGTTTTTAATTTTATGTCTTTTTTGCATTGGGTTTTTAATTTGTGTAAGTTAAATTGTGTACGAGGCACAGAAATCAGTGGGGTGGTGGCACGACGAGTCAGATTCTGGCGACGATCAACGGTTCAGGTAAGTGGCTGTCAGTCATATATTCTCTTTTGAGTGTTTAATGATAGATGTTGAGAAGTTATTGTGTTTACAATTTAGTAGTGCCTAAGTTAATTTAGTGGTTTTTGTTGTCAGTCGTATCTTCTCTGTTTGTTTTTTTTTGTTCTGTTTCCCTTGTTTTTGTTGTGGCTGTTGTTGCCGCCCTATTTCTGGGTTGTCTTGCGTGGGGCTGCTGTCCCCCTTTTGCTTTTGCATGTGTTGTTTCGGTTGGTGGGGTTCAATAAAGTAATTTTCAAAAAAGAAAGTTAATTTAGTGGTGGTAGATGGGTATGAGCAAGAGAGGAAAACAAGACTCTTCTACTTCGTCTTGTGGTCATCACAATTGCTTTAACAAGTCTTCATGGCTTCTTTTTTTGGGCCTTTAAAAACCCTCTTCTTCTTTTTTTATTTGGGTCTGTTAAGTGGGGATTTTTTTTTTTTTTTGTATTGTGTGCAGGTGGTACTCGGAGAAGTTTGTGAAGGGTTAGTGGGACACAGAAGATTGTGTTTCTGAGTGGCAAAAATACAGAGCTTCTCTTTCTGTGCGTTCCATTTTTCATTGTTCCCAATTTCTATTCTTTAATTGGGAATTTTGCTTTTAGTGTTATTAGTTCTTAACTTAGTGTTTTCTGTTTTTTCCCCTTTTGATTTTAATGTACTTTTGACAGGAACTTTTGGCTGATAAGCATCTGAGCCTCTTCCTGGAAGCTCAAGGCATTATGGATTCAATCACTCAACCTGATTTAAGACACCAAATTAGTGATAACTGCACGTCTATCTCCTTTTCATGCTCTCTTTTTCATACAATTGCATGGTTTTTGATATAATTAGGAAGAATATGATATATTGTATTTTCCATATAAACTTAAGATTTACCAACATAGATTTGGATTATATCATAAGTGTGCAGCATATGTGAAGTACTGAATGACCAAGAATTAGGCCAAATGTGACTTTTAACTAAAAGGTCATTCTCTTTGGACATGTTTAGATGCCCTATAAAATTTGAGTTGTTTTTCTGTTCTGTCAATGAGGTTGTGGGAAATTATTACGAATGGGGCAATTTAAATATTTGGTACTGCTTCTTTGTTTGTATGAGCATATGCATTCCTGTTTGAGTGGTTTATCAGTGTTAAATTTTGTCAAATGAATGAATACATTGTGTACCCAATCCCAGCTGTTCAATGTTTGGAAACTATAAATTTCTGTATGCACATGTGAAGTTCTGTTCACAAAACCTTAATCCTTTTCTTCCTTTTTTTTTTTTTTTTTTTTTTCAATCATATTATCATTTTTTTTAGCCCAAATACAGTATTTGTTTTTTGTTTTTTATTTTATTTTATTTTATTTTTTAATAAAATAGGACTGATCTAAGGGGAAAAAACATCACAAACGATCATATGCTGAAAAACCCCTAGACAGTATCCATATATAAAAGAGATAAAAGAAAGTAAAAAGTGACAAAAAGCAACAAAGCACAAAGAGCCAGGGAAAACAACCCCATACAAAAAGAGGCACGCAGGCCACACCAAAAAGAAAAAAGAAAACATCAAGAAAAACGAAAAGACTCGCGACCCATGCAGTCATTGCCAACTAAAGAAGAACAGAACGGCGGCATAGAAAACCACCAAGAATCAGCCTGAAGCTCCAAAGCATGCTTAGAAAGCGCATCTGCAACTTGATTCCCCTCCCTAAAAATATGTGAAACCTGAAAATCCATATGCGAGATTTGGAAGATGCAGCGCTACCACGCTTGATGAACCCTCCAAGGAACCAACTCAGAACGAGAAGAAAGAAGTTGAACCACATAAGAAGAATCACTCTCAAGCCAGATTCGATGCCACCCATACTTCCAAGCAAAATTAATGGCCAATGAGGCCGCCAGAAGCTCGGCCTCAAAAGCGAAAACCTGACCAAGAGGAATAGCAAAGCAACCCTTCACAAAGGCTCTACAGTTCTGAAAGATACCACCACAACCACCAACCCCTGGAGAGCCTATAGCAGCGCCATCAGTATTCACTTTGATCCAACCGGGGGCCGGAGGGGACCAAACCACACTCTTGATAACCGGGGCTTTAGAAGGGCGACCCTGAAGACCAAATCGACGAAGTATCAAAAGGTCGTCCATACAGTTACGCATACAACCAATCTCCAGGCGATTACCCTCTGAAACAGCACACCAGACTAAAGAAAACACATATCTAAAGTCCACCGACTTCCCTTCAAAGATACACTGATTACGAGCAGTCCACACCCCCCATATCACTGCATGGATAGCCGCTTTCCATAAAATCCTGACCTTTTCACTAAAGGAAACCGACATGGCCTGCAAGAAGAATGATTGCCAAGTTTCGGTAGAGACACGTTGCTGGAAAGTCGAGAAAATCACCTCCCAAAGAGCAACTGCCAGGGGACAATGAAGAAAAAGATGATCTGCAGATTCATTGCTAACCCTACAAATACTGCAACGAGAATCCAACTGGAACCCAAACCTGCAAAGGCGATCCTCGAAGCCTGTTCCACATCAAACGCCAGGTCAAAGCTGAGCGAGAGGGGGGAATAAAACAGGACCAAACGTCTCTCCACCAAACAACCTGAGGAATATCACGGAGAAACTAGGAATAAGTAGCCTTGCAAGAAACACGACCATCCCGAGAATTAGCCCAAACCAAAGAATCCACAACAGGAGAAATTGCAATACGATCAATCCGAAAATACAGATCCGAAAAGCGTGCTTGAAAATAATCGTCTAGCACCCATCTACCTTGATGAATAAAATCTGAGACCCTTGCTCGGAGCAGATTAGCTAAATAATCAGGAATCCCTAAAAGATCCAAAATGGGAACCCCCAACCAATTATCCCACCAAAAGTCCCTCTGAGAGTTCTCGCCAATCAGCCAGATACCTTCCTTAAGAAGGGAACTATAATTAGACCGAAGAGAAGACCAAGTCGAGGAGGTGACATACCCTTCATGAGGCTTCTGCAAATGCCTAAGATACCTCTCTCGAAGAAAATGGAAAGCAAAACCATCAGAGGTCATAAACTTCCAAGTGAATTTCCGCAATAATGAGTCATTCAGTAACCCAATATCTTTCAGACCAAGACCACCTTGAGAGTAAGGCCTACAACAACGATCCCAAGTAAACCGAACCAACTTAGTCTCCTCACTGTGGCGGATACTGTAACAAATCACTGTAGCGGACTGTAACAGTGATTGAACTGTAGCGAAAACACTGTAGCAACAACGAACACTGTAGCAATGACGGAAACACTGTAGCAGCGCCACTGTAGCGGCACCAATACTGTAGCGAAAACACTGTAGCGGCGGTAGAACACTGTAGGGGGCACTGTAGCAAAACGGAAACACTGTAGCATTACTGTAGCATTGGCGAACTGTAGCGGCACTGTAGCAGTGACGAAATTACTGTAGCAACGGTGGAAATACTGTAACAGCGACCACTATTCACGTTTACTCTTTTTTTAGGTTGCTCCTTCTTCATCCTCAAACAGTAATGGGTACAAAAACTTTGAGGTAATATTGCATGATATATATATATATCTCCTTTTTTCCCTTTCCCCACTGTTTTATACATATGATTTGCAGTAGCATTATAGTTCTTGCACTGGTTTTTCCCTTTTTGTGAATGATTCTCTAATTATAGCTCCTCATATTTTCTTTTGTATTGAAATAACATATATATCCTGTAACTATTTCAAAATTACCAAGAAAAGTATGTGCTCAATTAATAGATAAGGGTATAAACGTGATTTTATATATCTTATTTCATTTATAATTTGTAATACAATTAGAGGTTAGTGAACATGTAATACTCCAATTCCAGAAATTTTCTCAATCCCAATATCCTAGCCCAAACACATGACCTGAGTCTGAACCCCAGCTCGAGCTCGAGTGTAAGATAGACTCATTTTGGTGCAGATAAGTTTAGATAAAATAATTAAATAAATGGGACAGTGGCAATTTGGGTTTAAAGGTGGCAAAGCTATGCTAGGTTGCAAGTGGAAGAGTTGAAGAGGTGGAAAAAATAAGAATAAGAGGAGTGAGTCGGCAAAAATAAGATTAAAAAAAAAAGAGAAAAAAAGGAGAAAATTAAAAAGCATCCTTGTTTTGATTGTTGGATCTAACTGATATTGGAATTATAGGCATCATGTCAACTTTCTTTAACTTTTGAGTTTTTCATTTGTGTTATTATTTAGATTTTTTGGAATGATCAGTCGCTATTAATTTATTGTTATTGCTATCTAATTTGGTGTTTTTGGTGGTATTTTTGGGGGAAGATTTGTTATTTTTTTTATTTTTTTTATTTCAGGTGGATATTTGTGTAATTTGTAATGTTTTCACTTAAAAACGTTAAGTTGAACTCTGTTGTTTGCACATATTGAGATACGTTGCATTTGATTTGCGGAAATGATATGAAAATAATTTTAGTTTTTGGCTATCTTCAATTTCATCTTATTTAATAAGAAAATCAGTTGGAACTTATTTAATTTCTTCATTGTTTTTCAGCTTTTCTTTGTGATATACTGTCATTGTTTGTCTTAGATTTTGGTTGGGTGTTGTATTATGTTCTAAATAGCTTCAAATTTCAGATGTAGAAATCTCAAATTGATTATAGGTTCCTTTTGTTATTTTGTTTGATGGGTTATATGCACTGCCTATTGTGGTTTTGCTTATGACAGATTCCTTATTATTTAGAAGACGAGATACAAATTATCAGAAATATAGTAAATGGAACTCAAATGATGACTTGTCAAATATTGAATTATTAGGCTTTAGTATACATACTCTAGCTTTGGAAAAGGTTTTCTATTTTTTTGTTGGTTTTATATACTCTTTTAGTAAATATAAATATCTGGAGGGTGTTTCTAAACTAAGGATTATTGTCAGGCCTAACACTTTTATTGCAACATTAGAAGTACTAACAATTTTTTATTATAAACATGTTGTAAATAAGTTTGTATTCATATATAAAAAATATATATGCATATGTATTATATTTAAGATTTAACACTAAAAAATTGCACATGCCTCACCACTAGTATATAGATATATATGATCTCGTATGCGGTGCTTTAGTGTTGATTCGATTGAGTCCATTTTTGCTGACCCCCCTTTTAAGGGGGGTAAGCATTACCCCCCTCCCATACACATGACATGTGTCTATAGAGGGGTAAAATTGTCTAAAAATTTACTCCTCTATGACAAATGTCATGTGTATGGGAGGGGGGTAATGGTCCCTTGAAGGAGGGTGAGCAAAAGTATTCTCGATTCGATTTGGTTGTTTGTTTTGCTTTCTTAATTAGCGATATTTTATTATTAATTCAATTTTCGTAGATCGCGTTCCTGGTTTTTGTCTCTATGCTTCAATACTTGTATAGTTGTATACGACTATCTTCTAATGTGAGGACCTGGATATGCTGTTTTGGTTTCGTTTTTTGCTTATCTTTATTGAAATTTCTTTTTAACTGTTTTTGTCTTTTTTTTTTCTTTTCTTTTTTTTTTTTTGCAAAAAAAGGAAAAAACAAAAGTACACACACCTGATAAATATGTTATGGATCTACTATTTTTCTTTTTTGTTGTTGTTTTGTTTGTAGTTGTTATGTTTTCAAACGTTTTTATATACTATTTCAACGAATGAAATATTATTCATTGAACACAGACGAATCTTTTTGATTTTGTGTTTATTTGTGATCTATGAAGCCTTTTTCATGGGATTGATTCAGTAAATATATTATTATAGTTTTCAGCAAATAGACATGATTAATGAAGAATATGGCCTCCTTTTACATGTTTGCGTGACTTATATGAAGTATATGGGCTCCTTTATTTATGGATTATTAGAAGCAATAAACATCAACTGACATTGCATATTGCTCTTGGTGTTGGGGTGTTTTGGTGGAAACCCATTAACAGTAGGACAATCAAGATGGCCTTCTGTAGCAGACTTGGTATGCTTGTGAAGCAGAGCGGGCAAGTGCCAATGGCATCTGTAAGGATTCTCATATTGATTGGCTTATTTCGTAGACAAACCACATGTTGGGGTTTGACTTGCAAGGGTAGTTTTAGGTGTTTAAAGATCAAGCTTAATGCCCTAAAGACCTCAAGGTGACAAGCACGCTATAGGTATATCTCTTGTGTTTAGTTTTTCATTGAAGAGATTTAGTAGCACACACTCACTTAGCATATTTTAATATGTGTGCATTCTCTTCACATGTCACTTTCACACATGCACTTTTATGAAATGTATCTTATTGTGCGTTTATGTCGTGTAATTCGTTTTCATTAGTTGTTCGGAAACGTCCGCGCTTGCACATAAGTGTGTTTGGTTTTGCCTAAAGACCGCTCTCGGTGATTGCCTTGGCTTTCTCCTTGGATTCACCACTTTTGGTGAATCGGCGCTTAGATCGGTGGCCCTGGTCGCTGAATGAAACCGCCGTTTTGGACCAGAGGTCTCTGGTCTGATTCTGTGGTTAGATCGGCGGCCTGACCACCGATTTGAAATCGCTGTTCATACTTGATTGATTTTAATCTATCGGGTTTCGAAACCGCCAAATGAAACCGCCGTTGTTCCCCTGTTTCTCCCGGTACCAATTCGACGGTTGTGATCGGCGACCTGGCCGCCGAATGAAACCGTCGATCATGCATTTTCAGGGGAAAACTTGTCTTTTCACATGCCCTGTTTTTGATGCCTATAAATATCATGCTTTCTCTTTTCTCTGGGTCAGTTCTTTGACTCCTTAGAACCTTAAAGCTAAAAGAGAAACACTTGAGAGAAAAATCATCAAGAAATCACCTTTAAACACTCAAAGCTTTTCATTTGATTCATCAAGTTCATCTAGGATCATTCATGCATAGCTTTGAATCATCACAACTTGCTTGGTAAGATTTTGACTAACTTCATCCAATTTTAGTTTCTTTCTTATCAAGAAATCTCTTTGCTTACTTGTATGTTTTATGTTCACATGCTAAATACAAGATAAAGATTGTTTGTGATGAATATGATTGAGTTTTGTATTGTGATAGCTATCTAGGTTTTGTTTAATCTTGATTAGCTAAGCTTTATGATATGTCATTTAACTTTTGATATCTAGGATTGATTTCATTAATACATCATCATCCTATATAAGCATATAGGGTTGTCTTGCTCTTATTGCATTTTGAGTATTCATATATTCACATAGGCTTGTTTTCTCTTCATTGAGAAGTAAGACTTTTGTAGCTTCCGGGATTAGGTTGCGTAAACCACAAGCAATTGGACTAGGTTCACTCATACCGGGATTAGGTAGGTGTGTGATTACTTCCAGGATTAGGTTGTAATCTTTCTCACATTTAGTGGATTCGAGGTTCGAGTGTGGCTCACTTAATAGCCCGTGGTTTTTCCCGTGAGGGTTTCCACGTAAATATCAAGTGTCTTTTAGTATTTCCGCACTATATTACACTTGCTATATTTGTATTGACTATTACGGGTATTTTCGTAATCTTGCCTATTAACGAAAATTGGGTAAAATCGGATAAAATCTATTCACCCCCCCTCCAGATTAACATTGAACACACCGTATTTTGTTTCAATTGGTATCAGAGCGGGTTCCTAGATATACTTTGGTGATCCTCACTCATTTTGGTGTGTTTTGCATTTGTGTGATCTTTGTTCATTCATACATTTTGCATTTATTTCATTTCATTCATATACACTATGAGTGGAAACGGTGGCAACAATGAGGGAGCTTCTAGCACGTGTCCTCCTCTTCTCACCGGCTTAAATTACTCCTCATGGAATCCTACATATGCCAAATACATGACTGTGCGTGGATGGCGGTTGAAGATGGATATGATCTTCCCATGATGACTCCCACGGGTGGAGGAGAAGAAGTTTTGAAGCCTAAGGCACAAGGGAGTGCACAAGAGTTTAAGGCTTCAAAATGGAATAGGAAGGCAATGCATGCCATCCTATGTGCAATGGATGAGAATCAATACAAGTTGATTCAAAATACTAGGATCGCTAAGGAGGTGGCATGGACAATCCTAGAAGTTGCACATAAGGGAACCGAAGTTGTGAAGGACTCCAAGCTCCAAGTTTTCCAAACTCAATTTGAGATGCTCAAGATGGAGGAGAATGAGTGCTTCAATGACTGGGAGATCAAGTTAATGGGCATAGTAAACCAAAGTCATCAACTTGGTGATCCTTATTCGGATAGGAGGATTAAACAAAAGATTATGAGATCCCTACCCGATAGATTTAAGTCTAAGGTGATGGCTTTAGAAGAAAATAGTGGTTATAAGGATATGAAGCCGAGCGAGGTTATAAGAAGACTCCTCTCCTATGAGTCTAGGAAGGGTCCTAGCTCTACTCCTAAAAAGCTTAAAGGAATTTCTTTAAAATCATCTAAAGATGAAAAGGAGGAAAAGAATAACTCAGATGAAGACATGGTCTTATTTGTGAAAAGGTTCAATAAGGTTATGAAATTCAGGAAGAAGGGATTTGGTTTGAGAGGCTAAGACTTGAAGAAAAAAGGGTCCTTCCAAGAAGTTTGAACCAAGGCAAAAGAGGACCGAAAGGAAAGGGGTCCGTTGCTTTGAGTGTGGCGGGATAGGTCACTTTGCTCCCGAACGTGCAAATCACAAGAGCTCATGGAATATCAGTAATCCTCGTGAAGAATATCAGTAATCGCCAAGAGCTCATGGACCGCCTATATCTCTCCAAGTTACCATATTTACTCATATGACCACACATTGAACTTGGATATATATTATGACTTGTCCAGAAGTCATCTTTCAGTATTCACTATTGAAAACTCAATGTTAAGATTTAATATCCAAAACTACAAAGCATCCATATGATGATATTCTACTCACATTTAATAAATGGAGCCACGATGTCCATATCTATAAATGAAGTCCTCTATCGATTAGCAAATGAATACCACCAAACTATCAAGGATAGACTATGCTATATAATCGTACTCATTGATAGCTCAAATGATAACACTTGTAACCATAAGTCCATCATTTATCTTAGGATTAAGATAGACTCTCCGATTGTCTTGATAATATAAAGACTTTTATCTATTGACGGTTCTAGAAAACGTATTTCATTGTGATCCAGTTCAATGCACCCAGTGCACTAGATTCTTTTACTCAAAGACCTTTCGATGATTTTAGACTCATCATAACACATTTGATCCCACTCAAATGCTAGCAAAAGAATTCTACAACTTTAACAAGATAAATGTGCCCAACCTTTAAGTTAAGTTTTGAACGTTATTCAAGACTAACTAAAGAATTGTGTCTACCTCATACATATCCAGATGTACGAACAATTCTTCTTTTCTCATAGTCTTTTGACCTTATGATTACTTACTTTGATTATAATAATAAATGCTATAAGATTTTGTTAAAACAGAAATCACTTTATTAATATGAAAAGATTGTCAAGTACAATATTACACTCTTGCTATTGAGCATAATCATTGAGCATAATCCTAACATCTTGAATATGTGCTTCAGGTATATGATTTATTCAAGTGTTAGCTTCATGAATAAAACTAGGAATTACATGTGTTAGGTTTTTGACATGCTCTAGGTTTTAATTAATGTTTTGTGACTAGACTATTTTGATTTGTGTTCTCACATGACTAAGTCTAGTTTCCATAGAATGTATCGATCACATGTTCTATGTTTTTTTTTTGGGTAAATAAATAGTATCATAGAAAGAGAGAAAGAATGTACAAAATACAATGGGCGTACCCTAGGAAAAACAAGAGCAAAAACAAATGCTCACACCAGCTCAAACACATGAGCAAAACAATAAGCAAGAGCTAAACAAGGGCTCAAACAAACAAAAACACAAGGCAAACAAATCAACTAATAGAAATATTCCACTTTAAAGTAACATGAGGCCAATCCTTCAAGTTGATAGATGATGAGCCGTCATTATGTACTCAGCAAAATAATGTTTTAAATGTGATCGTTTTGAAAACCAATTTCACCACCTAAAAATCCACTTAGATAGAAAATTAGTAAAATGGTAAGTAGGATTCGTTCCACAGGGAATTATAGTAATTAGTTGAATTAATTAGCTAATCTAAATGCGATAAAATAAATCATAGGTAAATGGATGAGTGAATGGGTTGTCAAGCCATAGAACATACATGTAAAATAAACCTGATAAAACTAATAAAATGGAATGCTCAGGAAATCTAGATAAGAAATATGAAATAAACAATTAATAGGAATTCTAAGGAAATGATAGAGTAACTAGTGGACTATGAGCAGTTCATACATATCTTCTTTAATGCACTATCTACACAATTTAGGACCGATCTCATTCAAAAGTGTTGTTTAGACCATCACTACGAACCCTAAACAACTTTCACCTCAATGCCTAACCGATTAAGGAGAGGGGGTCACGACGGGATTGGTTAGTGATGATCAAATGGTCTAGGCAATCGAGGTTGATCACCCCTCCAAAAGCATATCCTATTCACCATGTGTTATAATCGATTAAGTGTGTCAATAACTCAACCAATTTTATCACAAATTAATCCTACAACAGATTGTAATCAACAAGTTTGTCAAGACTCATTTAATCACATAAGTGCAAGATCTAATTAAAAAGTAAATAGAACTATAATCATGCAAACATACTATTCAAAGCTTTAATAAATACACATGCCCAAAAAGTCTCTCAAATCATCCCTTAAAATGGGGGTTTTAATTACACATAAATACAAACAAGAAAAGGAAGTAAAATGGAGAGAAATCACCCTTGAGTCTCTCTTGTAAGCTTGATCCTTCCTTGAGTTTCCTTGCTTGAATCTTGTACAAAGAGTGGGTGTTGAGGATGTGTCTAGATAGGTAGAGTCATATTGATGAGAATCAAGAAGCATCACCAAAGGCTCAATTGCATGTTCCAGTTGGGCCAATTGCAAGGGCCAAGAGGATCAAAGAAGCATTTAATGATAATTGATTCTGAGTTGCTGAAGTACAAGTTCGGCCCACATGAAGACCAAATCCGGGCTAAACTTTGTAGACCTCTACAGAGGTCATATGGGGTCGGATTATCTATTATAATATGTTTCTGGAAAGCCCAAGATGAGCCCTACAGATGTTATGAAGACTCCGTCATCCGTAATAGATCACAACAGGCCCAAAATCAGCCATCTATCTTATTACGTGCAGACTTGAGCTGGACAAGAGCTGGACGCCAAGCAGAACTTCGTGGGCCTCTACAGAAGGCATATGGAGTCGGATCGTCTATTATAATATGTTTTCAGAAAGCCCAAGACAAGCCCTACAGATGTTATGAATACTCCGTCCTCCGTAACAGATCACAACAAGCCCGAACTTGGACATCTAGCTTGTTGCGCGAAGACTTGGGCTGAGGAGTCCGAATTTCAGCTTAATTCCGTGTGGTTGGAGGAGTCCTAATTTCAGCATACTTGTGTGTGGTACAAGTTAGGGTTAGAGAGGATTCAATTTCAGTTTTTCCTTTTTATTTCTTTCCTGATTATAAGGCATTAATTGCCCATTTATTTTCCTAATTGTAAGGCATTAATTGCAAAATATTTGTTCCCTTTTAGGTCTTAGATATTTTAGTATTTAAGGGACTCATTGATGTATTATTCAGTAGACTTTGAATGGAATAATATTATTTGAGAGAACGTTTTCTCTTGGTTCTTCATTGAACTATGAACTTATCAAGGTTTATACCTTGTGGCGTTCAAACTTGACTTATCACTCACCTTCTTCTTGTTCTTGAGTGTGGCGTCTACAACCTTCTTGATACCGTTGGTTCTTATCTCCTTATAGATAATGGGTCACGGTCCTTATATTTTCTTTGTTTTTATAAACTTGAATTAGAAAACGATCCTTTGTTGCCATATATTGGTTCCGGGTCTCACTACTCTTGGTGAGGTTCATATCACATATATAAATGCAAAACACACCAAAATGAGCAAGGATCACCTAAGTATGTCTAGGAACCCGCTCTGATACCAATTGAAACAAATTACGATGTGTTCAATATTAATCTAGAGGGGGGTGAATAGATTTTATCCGATTTTACCCAATCTTCGTTAATAGGCAAGATTACGAAAATACCCTTAACTAGTCAATATAAAATAGCAAGTGTAATATGGTGCGGAATATTAAAAGACACTTGATATTTACGTGGAAACCCTCATGGGAAAAACCACGGGCTATTAAGTGAGCCACACTTGAATCTCGAATCCACTAAATGTGAGAAAGATTACAACCTAATCCCGGAAGTAATCACACACCTACCTAATCCCGATATGAGTGAACCTAGTCCAATTGTTTGTGGTTTACGCAACCTAATCCCGGAAGCTACACAAGTCTTACTTCTCAAAGAAGAGATAACAAGCCTATGTGAATATATGAATACTCAAAATGCAATAAGAGCAAGGCAACCCTATATGCTTATCTAGAATGATGATATATCAATGAATTCAATCCTAGATATCAAAAGCTAAATGACATATCATAAAGCTTAGCTATTCAAGAATAAACAAACCCTAGATAGCTATCACAATACAACACTCAATCATATTCATCACAAACAATCTCTATCTTGCATTTAGCATGTGAACATAAAACATACAAGTAAGTAAAGAGATTTCTTGATAAGAAAGAAACTAAAATTAGATGAAGTTAGTCAAAATCTTACCAAGCAAGTTGTGATGATGCAAAGCTATGCATGAATGATCCTAGATGAACTTGATGAATCAAATGAAAAGCTTTGAGTGTTTAAAGGTGAGTTCTTGATGATTTTTCTCTCAAGTGTTTCTCTTTTTGCTTTAGGGTTCTAAGGAGTCAAAGAACTAACTCAGAGAAAAGAGAAAGCATGATATTTATAGGCATCAAAAACAGGGCATGTGAAAAGACAAGTTTGCCCCTGAAAACGCACGATCGACGGTTTCATTCGGTGGCCAGGCCGCCAATCACAACCGCTGAATTGGTCCCGAGAGAAACAGGGGAGCGTCGACGGTTTCGAACGGTTTAATTCGGCGGTTTCGAAACCACCGAGTAAACCGCAGAACAAAACCCGAGAATAATAAATGCATCAGGTATGAACGGCGATTTCAAATCGACGGTCGGGGCTGCCGATCTAACTACAGAATTAGACCAAAGACCTCTGGTCCAAAACAGCGGTTTCATTCGGCGGCCAGGGCCGCCGATCTAACCGCTGATTCACCAAAAGTGGTGAATCCAAGGAGAAAGCCAAGGCAATCACCAAGAGCGGTCTTCGCGTAAAACCAAGCACACTTATGTGCAAGCGCGGACGTTTCCGAACAACAATGGAAAATGAATTACTAGACACAAACATACAACAAGATACATTTCATAAAAGTGCATGTGTGAAAGTGACAAGTGAAGAGAATGTACACATATTATAATATGCTAAGTGAGTGTGTGCTACTAAATCTCTTCAATGAAAAACTAAGCACAAGAGATATACCTTTAGCGTGCTTGTCACCTTGAGGTCTTGAGGGCAATAAGCTTGATCCTTAAACACCTAAAACTACCCTTACAAGTCAAACCCCAACATGTGGTTTGTCTACGAAATAAACCAATCAATATGAGAATCCTTACAATCTCCCTCTTTGGCTATTTCGTGACAAAACCGCCTCTCACATTGATGCTCACAACAAAATATAAACTATGGGATATCAAAGATAATCTACATTACAAAGAGATAAAAAAAAATAAACATCTTTAAGCCTTCAATCTCTTGTAGACTTATCAACCCTTCAAAACAAAAAATATTACACTTTCCAAAGCAAGTGTATGTGAGATGATCAAGTGAAAATAACCAAGCATTTGCATTTAAGTAAATTAATCCCAATGCAATGTATGAAAATGCAATGCTTCCCCTCAAAGGGTTACTCCCCCTCAAACCATAAACTCCCCAATATGCACATTTACTACTACAATTAGCAACTCCCCTTACCACATCCTACTCCCCCTTTTTGTCATGATATAGGCAAAGGAGTAGTCCCCAACCGAGCACTCATAGTAAAGAGAGACAGTAGCATACAAGATAATGCATAATCAAATAAGCCACTTTATGCACTCAATTAATTGGAGAGAATCAAGGAGATTTATTTTATTGAAAATGTGTGAAATAAAAATGCTTTGCAAACAAGACATGTTGCATTCAAGTCCAAAATACAATGGTATTTGGCAAAGCAAAAGACAAAGGTTTCCAATAGAATTCAAACCAATTTTACCATTTGTCATGAGAGAAGCAAGGATATAGAGATTTCATTGATTTCAATTTTAATAACAACTATATCTAACTTTATAAGTGAAACATCGCATGAGTGACTGATGAGGTCGTTTGTGTCCTCAACAAAATAGTAATATGGTTTTTGGTTGATTCTTGAAAACTCTTTTAAGCCACTTAATCCTTTTTAAAATGTGATTTGATAGCAAAATAGTGAGCAAGTTCGTTCCACTGGGAAATGAGTGTTAATTAGATAAATTGACTAATCTTTGAACAATAAAATAAATCATAGTGTTTGATAGATGTGTGGTTTCTAAAACCACCAATGCTAACTACTAAATGAAAATACACAAAAATGTTATGAAAAATAGAATACTCAACACCTTAATAAGAATAGTGATAAAATCAATTAACGAGATAGCTAAGGAATAGATCGATTAACAATTGAATGTGGGTAAGCTAACTATCTACTTTAATGTACCAATCTCATTATGTTAACCACTTAGAGGCTTAGATTAGTGGGGTTGATATACCCACCACTAATCTATCCTATCCAATGGGTTCTCAATCATACAAGGAGTGTCAATCCATATATGAATATATAACAAATTACTCCACTCAAGATTGCAATTAACAAGTGATATACAAGTCAATTATAATGAATGGAATCTAATTAATTTGAATGAATAGAACACATAAGAGAATCATTACAAGCTAAGCTAAATCCACAACCAATTGATCCTCAAATCTATCCCCTAGATTAGGGGTTTAGTTACACATATTTGCAATAAATGAAAAGAAGTAAATAGTAAGGAAATAACCCTTGGGTCACCTTCTTTAAGTTTGATCCTTCTTCTCCTCTATGCTCCTAGATGCAAGGAATGAAAGTAGAGGATATGTCTTGGAATGTGGGTGTTTTGGTGGAAAGTGACTAAGGATTTTGGTGGAGAAATGGTGGGATGAGGAATGATGTAGGGAAGGAATCAAGGCTTTGTGTTGAGATTTGGATGGATTAGATGAGTTCAAGGAGAGAAATGGAGGATGATGAATGGTGTTCCATGGATGAAGAGCTAGATGTCAAGATGTATTCTCTGTTCTTTTTTCTCAGATAATCGTCTCCCTTTGAATATGGGAAGTCGTTCTATTTATACACACTCTTGGACATGTACTGATAACTGCTTGATTCGCTGATGTGGCGCCAAGTTCGCTATTTGGTCGCTATGGCGACCCTGGTGCGTAAAACGGTTAGATGAGAAGGTCGCCATGAAAATCATCTTTCTCGCCATCTAGCAAGTGGCGACCATGAGCAATTTGTGTAGAGGTAGCCACTTGCATCTCGAGGTCGCCATGGCAACCATAAGTGGCGACCCTGCAAAGTGTGAAGGGGTCGCCACTTGCAGCATCAAGGTCGCCATAGCGACCATAAGTGGCGATCTCGCCTTGTTTGAAAGAGGTCGCCACTTGCAAGGGTGGTCGCCATGGCGACCCCCAAGTGGCAACCCACCTGATTCATTTGGAGTCCTTCTGTCGCCATGGCGATCAAGTGGCGCACAAATGGCGATCTTCTGATGGCTTGGAGAATCCTCTGTCGCCATGGCGCCCATGTAGCGACCTCCTTATGTCTAAGTGGCAAAAATGCCTTGTTTCTTCCCATTTGTGAGGCATTTTTCACACAAGTCCTCCACTTCATCTCAATTGCTCTCAAAACCTGATAAAACCTGAAACACTCATTTTAACAACATTAAACACTGGGAAATACCCGAGAATCAAGCGAAAAGAATCGAAAATGAGGGCCAAAATCATACCAATTTTGGCTTGATCAAATAACCCCAAACCAATCTTTTGCTAGTCCTCGAGCAAAACAATCATAAGCAGCCCCCAAAGACATGCATCGAGACGTTTCAAAAGTTATTACTTCTCATGGTCAATGTGCGAAGCCAATAATGAAGAGATTAAAACGTTTATGCAATAGTGAGGACTTCAACATGAAAGAGTATGTCAAGTAAAGATTAAAAACATGCCACTCTTAGATATGATTGTACGCAATGCGATTTTACATTCAAAATGCCAAAGCTTCAAAGCAAAGGTGCTATTCAAGTTAGAATGTAATTCGCTTTGATACTAAACCTCACCGGATTCTCTCTTCTTTTCTCCAAGACTCCTAGGTTCACTCAATATCATGCATGTGCAATATGAATTCATGTTATGGCATCTAATTGATTGCACATTATAATCATTAAAAACGTAATTTCCTGAAAAGTGGTCTCATGAATGGAATTGCAAACCATGAATTAGAAAGAACATGCATCAACCAAATTGTACAAAATGGACAATCCTAAAGAGCATGAAGGTCTTTTCTTTGGTTGTAATGGGGCCTAAGGTTATGGTGAAACAAAGAATGGGAAAAATGGATATCAAGGAACCTAATGATTACATTAAGGCATACATTCTAATTTTTAGTTCCACAAGTTTCACACATAATGTTCACACTTCAAGGTGTCCAGGCTCACAATTATACATGTGTATGCTACCCATATTTTCAACTTGAGTAGTTCATTTACTTCTTTTCTTTTCTAGGCCATTTGTGCCTAATTTTCTTGGTTTTTTTTTTCTTTTGCTTGCCAATTCTTTTCTTTGCATGCTTTTCATTTTCTTTTTCTTTTCACACTCTTTTCAAGCTTTTGTTTTTCTTTCAAATTTTCTTTTCAAGCAGACTCTTGCACACATTTACATGCCTAGGTACACACCTTACATTTACAAGTACAAAATTTTACATTGATTTCCTAAGCCTTAGTAAATCATTTGGTCAAGGTAGGTCAATTATTATAAGACTATAAGGTTCATGTAGATGTGGTTTATGAAAGAAAAGCTTCAAATGTGTTTGGCTTCAAAGGGGCTTGGGAGCACACATATTCACATTGGTTGGAAGTGTTTAGACCAATAGCGGTTTTCACATGCATCGCCTCAAATCATTTCTAAAGGCTTGTCCACTAGGCAAAATAAGGCCTCCACAAGCAGTCCATATATTCTATGGCAAACAACATTTAGTGCAAATGAGACCAATACATGTTTGTATGAGTGTTTGAGAATGAGTGTTTAAAGAGTGAATGTTTACAACTCAACGTATGCTTTTTAAAGGCTGTGTTTGTGATCCTTACGGGAATCTCCACTATTAATTCTTAGCCATCAAGCAAACTTGATAATTCACTCAACATTAAGAGAAAAGGATTAACACACTTTGTTCAGACACCCTAAATGGCATGGTGTTAATCTAAACCAAACACTAGCAAAGATGCACAATTCCTCACTACATCATGTAAAGAACAATCTCCACAAGCAAAGCATGCTCAAATATGGCAATATCGCAAAAAATTTTGAAAAATTTCGCACACAAATTGAAAACCAAGCATCATGGCGTTGCGCAAATGTACCCCCAAACCTAAATTGGACATTGTCCTCAATGTTCATGGGTGGTATAAATAATGACAACAAGTGCAACCCAACAAGTTTCAAGCAATAATCCAACAAGCAAACGCAAAAACAAAATATAACAATAATCCAGCATATTGCCCTCTCAATCATCCATTCACAAAATCCAAACAACAACATATATCAATAAGACACAAATGTCCTAAATCCACTACCAAAATCCAATCCACACCCTTATTCTATGCAGAAGCAAAATAAAGGCAAAAACGAAAAATATAGAGCAAAAGGAAAAAAATTGCAAAAACTAAAAGTTTATGAAAATCAAAACTACTAAGCAAAAAGGAAGAACAATTGTTACCCGATCGGATCAGTCAATTCTTCATTTGAAATAGGCTCCCAAGTTGGGTCTCCTCCCCTATATGGCTTCAATCGATGGCCATTCACCTTAAACCTTTTGCCTTTCTTCAAACTTTCAATCTCAATGGCGCCATGTACAAACACTTGCACAACTCTGTAAGGTCCTGTCCATCTTGACTTAAGCTTTCCCGGAAATAACCTCAAACGGGACTCAAATAGGAGCACTAACATTCTTGGATAGAAATCTTTCCTTCTAAGCTTCTTATCATGGTAGAATTCAGTCTTCTCCTTGTAAAGCCTTGCGCTCTCATAAGCTTCTAACCGGAACTCCTTAAGTTCACTGAGTTGTAGCTTCCTTTCCTCTCCAGCTTTGTCAAGGTCTAGGTTTAACTTTCGAATAGCCCATAAGGCATTGTACTATAGTTCCACCGGTAAGTGACAAGCTTTCCCAAAGACTATCTGGAAGGGACTCATTCCTATCGGGGATTTGTAGGCTGTCCTGTATGCCCACAATGCATCACTCAGTTTGGATACCCAATCTTTTCTACTCCCGTTGACTGTTTTTTCTAAGATTTGCTTTATGTGCCAGTTACTCACCTCCACTTGTCCCGAGGTTTGAGGATGGTATGGAGTTGCCACCTTGTGTCTAACCCCATATTTCTTTAATAAGGCTTTGAAAACTCTATTACAAAAATGACTCCCATCGTCACTTATTATTGCCCTTGGTGTTCCAAACCTTGTGAAGATATATTCCTTGATGAACCCAACAACAACGTGACTATCGCTCGTTCTAGTGGAGATTGCTTCCACCCACTTAAATACATAATCTATCACCACTGAGATGAAGTTATACCCATGGGAAGTAACAAAATGGCCCCATAAAATCTATCTCCTATACATCAAAAAACTCGATCACATGCTCACTGTTCAATGGCATCTCATCCCTCTTCCCAATGTTCCCCAACCTTTGGCATCTATCGCACCTCAAACAAAATTCATAAGAATCCTTTGCCAAGGTTGTCCAATAGACACCGCTTTGGAGAATCTTCATCATTGTCTTCTTACCACTATAATGTCCTCCACACTCACGTTCATGGCAAAATCTTAATATTTCTCCTTGCTCGTTTTCCGGAACACATCTTCGGATAACTTGATCTGGACCTCTCTTAAACAAGTATGGCTCATCCCAAAAGTAGAATCTAGTGCTAGCTATGAACCTCTTTCTCGCTTGAGGGTTCAATTCCAAAGGGATCACCTTTGATGCTAAAAAATTGACGATGTCCGCAAACCATGGGTCTTTATCCTGTATTACCCACAACTATTCATCGGGGAAACATTCTCTTAATGGAATCACATCATCCTCCATAAGATTTCCTTGAGTTAGTCTACTTAGATGGTCCGCCACCATATTCTCACACCCCTTCTTATCCCTAATCTCAAGGTCAAATTCTTGCAATAAAAGTATCCACCTAATCAATCTCGGTTTTGCGTCCTTTTTATGAAAGAGATACCGGATAGCGGCATGATCCGTGTATACAACCACTTTGACGCCCACCAAATATTGCCTAAACTTTTCCAAGGCAAATACTATTGCCATTAACTCCTTTTCCGTAGTTGAGTAATTCATTTGAGCGTCATTGAGAGTTCTTGATGCATAGTTAATGACATACGAAAGCTTTTCTATGCGCTGTCCCAAAACTGCCCCTATAGCATAATCGGAGGCGTCACACATAAGCTCAAAGGGAAAGCACCATTGCGGTGGCATGATGATGGGAGCCGAGGTTAGCGCCTCTTTCAAAGTCTCAAAGGCAATGCTACAGTCTTCATCGAATTTGAATTCTACATCCTTTTGAAGGAGGGTACACAACGGTCTTGCAATTTTCGAGAAGTCTTTAATGAACCGCCTATAAAACCCCGCATGACCAAAAAAATGACCTAATATCCTTGACTGATCTAGGTGGAGGCAAACTCTTCATTACTTCAATTTTAGCCTTATCGACCTCAATGCACTTTTTGGAAATCACATGCCCTAGCACAATACCACTTCTAACCATAAAGTGGCATTTCTCCCAATTGAGCACTAGGCTCGTCTCCTCACATCTCTGAAGCACCAAAGATAGATTCTTCAAACATTCATCAAAGGAAGCTCCAAACACCGAAAAATCATCCATGAAGATTTCTATCATGTTCTCTACCATATCCGAAAAGATTGAGGCCATGCACCTTTGGAAAGTGGTCGGTGCGTTGCATAGCCTGAAGGGCATCCTCCTATATGCATACGTGCCAAATGGACATGTAAACGTAGTCTTCTCTTGGTCTTCAGGAGCAATGGCTATTTGGTTATATCCTGAGTAGCCATCTAGGAAGCAATAATGGCTATGACCGGCGAGACGCTCCAACATTTGGTCAATGAAGGGAAGAGGGAAATGATCTTTTCTAGTGCTAGTGTTCTGTTTCCTATAATCTACACACACCCTCCATCCAGTCTGTAGCTGTTGCGAAATTAATTCATTTTGCTCGTTCTTCACAACTGTGATTCCGGATTTCTTGGGTACCACGTGTATGGGGCTTACCCACTTGCTATCCGAAATCGGGTAGATGATTCCCACATCTAACAGCTTCAACACTCCTTTTTGACGATTTCTTGCATGATCGGATTCAATCTCCGTTGCGCTTCCCTAGTCGGCTTTGTGTCTTCCTCCAACCGGATCTTATGCCTGCACAATGTTGGGCTAATTCCCTTGATATCGTCTAGTGTCCATCCTATAGCTTTTCTATATTTCCTCAAGATCACAAGCAATCTCTGCTCCTCACTTAAGTCTAGGTTAGCCGCAATGATAACCGGAAAAGCTTGATTATCTTCCAAGAACGCATACTTCAAGTTCGAAGAAAGTTCTTTCAACTCTAGTTTCCTTGGGGAGGGTTCATCCTTGTTGCTCCCCTGTTGTTCAACCAAACCATTTTCTACTCCACTTTCCTCAGTAATCACTTCGTCTACTACCTCTTGATAACATACCCTCATGTTAGCTTCTTCCTCAATCTAATCTAAGATATCCACACAGTAGCAATCATGTGCCCCAATTGGACAAGCCAAGGACTCAAATACTTTATACTCTACCACTTCATCCAAAACCTTCAATGTCAACTTTCCCTCATGCACATTAATCACTGCCTTTGCTGTAGCCATAAAGGGGCATCCCAAAAGAATCACAGAGTCTGCAGGGATGATTAGCTTATCAACCTGGATAAGGATATCCTCAACTATTCTTCTAGGTTGCCTAGCTGATTGATCCGCCAAAATGAGGGACATTTTAGTTGGTCTCAACTCATTCAACCCCAACTTCCTATAAATAGAGAAGGGCATCAAGTTGATGCTTGCCCCTAGGTCAAGCATTGCCCTCACTTGACCCTCTCCACCAATTGTTATATTGATAATGAAACTCCCTGGATCTTTAAGCTTCGGCGGAAGTCTCTTTTGAATGACTGCACTTGCATTCTCATCAAGTCTCTCTTGATTCTTTGGCCTAAACCTGTACTTCTCCTTATTCAATTCTTTGAAAAATTTCCCATACGCCGGCATCTTCTGAATTGCCTCTAGAAGAGGTAGATTGATTGTTACCTTAGAAAGCACATCATAAATATCCTTGAATGATTGTTCTAACCTATCCTTCTTCAACCTTCTTGGGTATGGTACTCTTGAGAAACTAGGGTTGAGAGATGTGTTGTTACTAGGATTTCCCCTTGGTGGTTCTAATTCTTCCGGACTTAGAGCTTTCTCTCTATCAACGGTCTCTCTCTCTGGCACCACATCTTCTTTATCATTACCTTCTATAGGTTAGTTGTTGTTGTCACTAGTGACTCCCTCATTTCTTCCATTGTTCACTACTCTACCGCTTCTCAAAATGGCCTCTTGCACTACCAAGATTGAGAGAGTCGCTTGAGCCCATCACCTCACCGATTAACACTTTATCCGCAATCCTTCCTACATGCCCTTCAAGTCTACCAATTGATTCCTCTAGCTTTAAGAACCGACTTTGACTGGCCTCCATAAATCCATTCAAAAGCTTCTACCAAGATTGAGAGAGTCGCTTGAGCCCATCACCTCACCGATTAACACTTTATCCGCAATCCTTCCTACATGCCCTTCAAGTCTACCAATTGATTCCTCTAGCTTTAAGAACCGACTTTGACTGGCCTCCATAAATCCATTCAAAAGCTTCTCAAGGTTGCTTGTGTTTCTTAAAGGTTTCTTCTCATCTCGTCATCTATATCTTCTTCATGGAATTCCACCTCCTCGGGCACTCTTACTTGGCTTTCCAATCCCCTTGAGGATCTTGTGGCAAATGTCGTCATTTCTCTAGTGAAATTTGCCATCTGTTCCGCAAGAGAATCCATTTCCTGAAATTTGCACAACACAACACTACCACGTAAAAAAAAAATTCAAATGAAACCTACAATGTAATACTACTTATCAATACGAGCAACAAAAGAAAATGTATACTAAAAGGAAAAGTCAATCTATGTAATCAATGCTACCATTCCCCGGCAGCAGCGCCATTTTTGATGAGGTCGTTTGTGTACTCAACAAAATAGTAATATGGTTTTTGGTTGATTCTTGAAAACACTTTTAAGCCACTTAATCCTTTTTAAAATGTGATTTGATAGCAAAATAGTGAGCAAGTTCGTTCCACAGGGAAAGGAGTGTTAATTAGATAAATTGACTAATCTTTGAACAATAAAATAAATCATAGTGTTTGATAGATGTGTGGTTTCTAAAACCACCAATGCTAACTACTAAATGAAAATACACAAAAATGTTATGAAAAATAGAATACTCAACACCTTGATAAGAATAGTGATAAAATCAATTAATGAGATAGCTAAGGAATAGATCAATTAACAATTGAATGTGGGTAAGCTAACTATCTACTTTAATGTACCAATCTCATTATGTTAACCACTTAGAGGCTTAGATTAGTGGGGTTGAATATATAACAAATTACTCCACTCAAGATTGCAATTAACAAGTGATATACAAGTCAATTATAATGAATGGAATCTAATTAGTTTAAATGAATAGAACACATAAGAGATTCAATACAAGCTAAGCTAAACCCACAACCAATTGATCCTCAAATCTATCCCCTAGATTAGGGGTTTAGTTACACATATTTGCAATAAATGATAAGAAGTAAATAGTAAGGAAATAACCCTTGGGTCACCTTCTTTAAGCTTGATCCTTCTTCTCCTCTATGCTCCTAGATGCAAGGAATGAAAGTAGAGGATATGTCTTGGAATGTGGGTGTTTTGGTGGAAAGTGACTATGGATTTTGGTGGAGAAATGGTGGGATGAGGAATGATATAGGGAAGGAATCAAGGCTTTGTGTTGAGGTTTGGATGGATTAGATGAGTTCAAGGAGAGAAATGGAGGATGATGAATGGTGTTCCATGGATGAAGAGCTAGATCTCAAGATGTATTCTCTGTTCTTTTTTCTCAGATAATCGGCTCCCTTTGAAGATGGGAAGTCGTTCTATTTATACACACTCTTTGACAAATATTGATAACTGCTTGATTCGCTGATGTGGTGCCAAGTTCGCTATTCGGTCGCTATGGCGACCCTGGTGCATAAAACTATTAGATGAGAAGGTCGCCAAGAAAATCATCTTTCTCGCCATCTAGCAAGTGGCGACCATGAGCAATTTGTGTAGAGGTCGCCATGGTGACCATAAGTGGCGACCCTGCAAAGTGTGAACGGGTCGCCACTTGCAGCATAAAGGTCGCCATGGTGACCATAAGTGGTGACCTTGCCTTGTTTGAAAGAGGTTGCCACTTGCAAGGGTGGACGCCATGGCGACCCCAAGTGGCGACCCACCTGATTCATTTGGAGTCCTTCTATCGCCATGGCGACCAAGTGGCGCCCAAATGGCGATCTTCTGATGGCTTGGAGAATCCTCTGTCGCCATCTGTCGCCATGGCGCCCATGTAGCGACCTCATCATGTCTAAGTGGCAAAAATGCCCTGTTTCTTCCCATTTGTGAGGCATTTTTCACACAAGTCCTCCACTTCATCTCAATTGCTCTCAAAACCTGATAAAACCTTTTTTCAATAAAATTGGACTGATCGAAGGGGAAAAAGCATTACAAACGATCATATGCTGAAAAACCCTTAGACAGTATCCGTATATAAAAGAGATAAAAGAAAGTAAAAAGTGACAAAAAGCAACAAAGCACAAAGAGCCAGGGAAAACAACCCCAAACAAAAAAAGGCACGTAGGCCACACCAAAAAGAAAAAGAAAACATCAAGAAAAACGAAAAGACTCGCAGCCCATGCAGTCATTGCCAACTAGTGAAGAACAGAATGGCAGGGCAGAAAACCACCAAGAATCTGTTTGAAGCTCCAAAGCATGCTTAGAAAGCGTATCTGTAACTTGATTACCCTCCCTAAAAATATGTGAAACCTGAAAATCCATATGTGAGATTTGGAAGATGCAGCGCTGCCATGCCTGACGAACCCTCCAAGGAACCAACTCAGAACGAGAAGAAAGAAGCTGAACCACATAAGAAGAATCGCTCTCAAGCCAGATACGATGCCACCCATACTTCCAAGCAAAATTAATGGCCAATGAGGCCGCCAGAAGCTCAGCCTCAAAAGCGAAAACCTGACCAAGAGGAATAACAAAGCAACCCTTCACAAAAGCTCTACAGTTCCGAAAGATACCACCACAACCACCAACCCCCGGAGAGCCCAAAGCAGCGCCATCAGTATTCACTTTGATCCAGCCGGGGGCCGGAGGCGACCAAACCACACTCTTGATAACTGGGGCTTTAGAAGGGCGACCCTGAAGACCAAATCGACGAAGAATCAAAAGGTCATCCATACTGTTATGCATACAACCAATCTCTAGGCGATTAGCCTCTGAAACGGCACACCAGACCAAAGAAAGGACGGATCTAAAGTCCACCGACGTCCCTTCAAAGATACACTGATTACGAGCAGTCCACACACCCCATATCACTGCATGGATAGCCGCTTTCCACAAAATCCTGACCTGCTCACTAAAGGAAACCGACATGGCCTGCAAGAAGAAGGATTGCCAAGTATCGGTAGAGACACGTCGCAGGAAAATCGAGAAAACCGCCTCCTAAAGAGCAACCGCCAGGGGACAATGAAGAAAAAGATGATCTGCAGATTCACTACTAACCCCACAAATACTGCAACGAGAAGCCAACTGGAACCCAGACTTGCAAAGGCGATCCTCAGTAGGAAGCCTGTTCAACATCAAACGCCAAGTCAAAGCAGAGCAAGAGGGGGGAATAAAACGGGACCAAACATCTCTCCACCAAACAACCTGAGGAATATCACGGAAAAACTGGGAATAAGCAGCCTTGCAAGAAACACGACCATCCCGAGAATTAGCCCAAACCAGAGAATCCACAACAGGAGAAATTAAAATACGATCAATCAGAAAACACGGATCAGGGAAGCGAGCTCGGAAACAATCGTCTAGCACCCATCTACCCTGATGAATAAAATCTGAAACCCTCGCCCAGAGCGGATTAGCTAAATAATCAGGAATCCCTAAAAGGTCCACAATGGGAACCCCCAACCAATTATCCCGCCAAAAGTCCCTCTGAAAGTTCTCGCCAATCAGCCAGATACCTTCCTTAAAAAGGAACTATAATTAGACCGAAGAGAAGACCAAATCGAGGAGGTGACATACCTTCCATGAGGCTTCTGCAAATGCCTGAGATACCTCTCCCGAAGAAAAGAGAAAGCAAAACCATCAGAGGTCATAAACTTCCAGGTGAATTTCCGCAACAGTGAGTCATTCAGCAACCCAATATCTTTCAGACCAAGACCACCCTGTGAGTAAGGCCTACAACAACGATCACATGCAACCCGAACCAACTTAGTCTCCTCACAGGAACAAGTCCACAAAAAGTTTCTCAACTTGCGGTTAATTAGTGACAGTAAAGAAGAAGGCCACTTGTAAATCATGAAAGAGTGCACAAATGAACCAGTGATGACTGACCTGATCAGAGTAGCACGACCGGCCACAGAGAGAGACTTGCCCTTCCATTTAGCGAATTTAGACAAGATCTTATCCGCAATAGGGTGTAGCACTGCTTTTCGAAACACTCATTTTAACAACATTAAACACAGGGAAATGCCCGAGAATCAAGCGAAAAGAATCGAAAATAAGGGCCAAAATCATAC
The DNA here is from genome assembly GCA_954870605.1 of Acer campestre. Lineage (NCBI taxonomy): Eukaryota > Viridiplantae > Streptophyta > Magnoliopsida > Sapindales > Sapindaceae > Acer > Acer campestre. The sequence goes on along the minus strand of OX940804.1, from coordinate 9,046,154 downwards.
CAATTTTGGCTTGATCAGTGACTTTGCACCCTATTTGATTTTTCCGGGTATGAAACCCGTATGATAGTAGCCATGTTCAACAAATAAAAAAAGAGAGACATTTGGATTGAAACATCCTTTGAATGGATACATGATCCTTTATCATTTTTAGTCTCACTAGCATTTTCACACATTGTTTTGCATTGAAGAACTTGCAATCATCAATTCATGCTTTTTCAATTTAGCATGTCATTTGAATTTCATGCTTTTCAAATGTCATTAGCATGTCAATTAAGAATTATCATGTCATGGAAATAACTATAGGTCATTCAAATCATACTTCCTATGTAAATTTCCTAGTCCAAAAATGCATGTTTGAACATAAATATGACATGGATTGAAAACAAAGCAAGGTTCACACTTATTGAGATAAAAGCATATATACATATGTCCAACCAAGCTTACTTCAAGCAATTAAAAGAGAAGCACAAGATCTTTCAAAGCATGCATCAAGTATACAAAAAGCTCTCTTTGCTTGAGTTCCCCTTATGGGGTCAATCATAAAAACTCATCACTCCACAAGACATATCCCAATAGATCTACTAAGAGTTTTAAATCGAGTAGCATCTAGAGGTTTTATAAACAAGTCCGCTAGTTGATCATTTGTACCTACATGCTCAAGTACAATGCATTTATTCTCAAATAGTTCTCTAATGAAATGATGGCGGATGTCAATATGCTTAGTTCTAGAGTGTTGAACCGGATTCTTGGAAATATTAATAGCACTCATGTTATCACAAAAGAGAGTTAGTGTACCTTGGTTGAATTCGTAGTCTACTAGCATTTGCTTCATCCATAGGAGTTGTGTGCATCCACTCCCCGCGGCTATGTATTCGGCCTCCGCCGTAGACAAGGAAATTGAGTTTTGCTTCTTGGAAAACCAAGAAACAAGATTGTTTCCAAGGAAAAAGCAACCGCCCGATGTGCTTTTCCTATCATCACAATTTCCCGCCCAATCTGTATCACTAAAGCCTACAAGACTAGCATTAGTGTCAAACGAGTACCAAATCCTATAGTTAGAAGTCCCATTCACATATCGAATGATTCTCTTGACGGAAGAGAGATGGGACTCCTTAGGATCGGATTGGTACCTAGCACACACACCCACACTAAAGGATATATCGGGCCTACTTGCGGTCAAATAAAGGAAGCTTCTTATCATACCCCTATATAGTGTTTGTTCCACACTTTTACCACTAGCATCCTTGCTAAGTTTCAAAGTGGTACTCATGGGTGTATCACAATGTTTGGTTTTTTCATGACCAAACTTCTTCACAAGGTTTTTGGCATATTTGGCTTGAGATATGAAGATCCCATCATTTAATTGCCTAATTTGCAAACCTAGGAAGTAACTAAGCTCACCAACAAGACTCATCTCAAATTCATGAGACATAACATCAACAAATTTTTGAACCTTGGTGTTGTTGGTGAAGCCAAACACTATATCATCAATATATATTTGAACTATAAAAAGCTCATCATTGTCTTTCTTAATGAATAGTGTCTTGTCACACTACCTCTTGTGTAGTCATTGTTGACAAGGAATTGAGTGAGGTGCTCATACCAAGCCCTTGGTGCTTGTTTCAACCCATAAAGAGCCTTCTTGAGGCGACAGACATGGTTGGGGTGGTGTGCATCCACAAACCCCTTGGGTTGTTCAACAAACACTTCCTCTTGCAAAAAGCCATTGAGGAAGGCACTCTTTACGTCCATTTGGTGCAATTTGAACTTGTGCACACAAGAGATGGACAAAAGGAGCCTAATGGACTCTAAGCGGGCAATGAGAGCAAAAGTCTCCTCAAAGTCGATACCCTCAATTAGAGAGTACCCTTGTGCAATAAGTCTTACCTTGTTACGCATTATGTTACCATCCTCATCGGATTTGTTCCTATATATCCATTTTGTGCCTATGACATCAGTGGTCTTAGGCCTAAGAACTAGAATCCAAACCTTATTCCTTTCGAATTGGCTAAGCTCCTCTTGCATGGCAAGAACCCAATACTCATTATTGAGAGCTTCATCAATCTTTTTGGGTTCTATTTGAGAGGTGTAGCAAGTAAAGCTAATAAGATTAGCTATTTGCCTTCTAGTCCTAACACCTTCATTCACATCTCCAATAACATCATCTTTGTCATAGAGTCTTCTAACCCATGGAGCGGGTTCATTAGAGTCCAAGAAAGGAACTCTATCAAGAGGTTGAGTGACCTCTTTATCTAAGTTAGGTGTCTCAACATTAGGAGTCACCACAACCTTCTCCAAGGTAGAGTCATCAACTCTAGTAATCTCCTCCTCATGGTCAATAGTTTTGAGCCTTTCATCATCAAATAAAACATTAGATGATTCCATAACGCTTTGAGTCTTCAAATTAAAAACTCTATATGCTCTACTATTTAAGGCATAGCCAATAAAGATACCCTCATCACTCTTGGCATCAAATTTGCCAAGTTGATCTCGGTCATTTAAAATGTGGCATTTGCTTCCAGATGTGTGGAAGTAGCTAACATTTGGCCTTTTACCTTTCCATAACTCATAGGACGTATTCCTAGTACCGGGCCTGAGGAAAACTCTATTTCCTATATAGCAAGCCGTGTTGACGGCTTCGGCCTATAGATTCCTAGGCACATTGTTGCTAAGCAACATCACACAGGCCATCTCTTGAAGGACCCTATTTTTCCTCTCAACAACTCCATTTTGTTGAGGTGTCCTAGGAGCCGAAAACTCATGGGAGATACCTATACTATCACAATAGGTTTCAAAAGAAGCATTCTCAAATTCCCTCCCATGATCACTTCTAATCCATTTTATGCTTTTAATGTTAGAATTCATTTCATTTTGAAGTTTAGTACAAAGCATTTTAAACTTATCAAAAGTTTCGGATTTTTCTCTAAGAAAATATGTCCATGTAAACCAAGAGAAATCATCTACACAAACAAAAATGTATCTCTTTCCACCCAAGCTCTCGGTTTGCATAGGACCCATAAGATCCATGTGGAGAAGCTCTAGGGGCTCTTTGGTAAAGAAATACTTGCCCTTTTTGTGCATGATTTTGGTTTGTTTTCCTTGTTGACAAGGTCCACAAACACCATTGGCTTTCTTCCCAAGCTTAGGGAGGCCTCGCACACATTCAAACTTTCCAAGAGTTCGTAGATCCCGAAAGTTCATGTGGCCAAGTCTTTCATGCCACAACTCAATTTGCTCATCCTTGGACACATTGTTTGAGACTATTCTAGCTTCAAAACAATAGCAATTGTCGCTAGATCTCATACCTTTCAACAAGGTTTGTCCATCGGGCTTTAGGATAGAGCAATTATCTTTGCTAAACAAGATGTAATATCCTTCATTACCTAGATGAGAAATGCTAATCAAATTGGCTTTCAAGCCATCAACAAGTAAAGCATTGGATAAGGAGGGTAATCCGGGAACGGAAATGGTTCCTTTCCCTATGACTTTCTTGTTGGATCCATCACTAAAGGTGACATATCCTCCTTCCTCCATAACAAGAGTCTCGAAGAAACTCTTGTTTCCTGTCATATGCCTAGAGCACCCACTATCCAAGTACCACATGTTAGAAGAATTAGCCTTTAAGGCAATTTGAGCAACATGGCAAACATTTTCTTTCTTTCTAACCCATATAAGAACAACATTTTCTTTCTTAAAGGTCTTTGGTACATGGGCTCTAGATGTCATAGGATCATGCAAATTAATCTTCTCATTCCTAGGAACATGCATCATGATAAGAATAAGGGAGCTGCACCAAGGGACCCATTGCATGTTCCGGTTGGGCCAATAACAAGGGCTAGGGCTAAGAAATTCAAAGAGGCACTCAATGGCCTGATTCAAGACACTTGGGCTAATTCTAAATTGTTAAAGCCCAAGATAAGCCCACATGAAGACCAAGGCTTAATTAATATCATCAAGACAATGGATTGGGCCGAATAAGAGAAGACTTGGGCGTGAAGCACAAGTTTGGAGGAGATTCAATTTTAGTTGTTTTGTTTCCTTTTTAGTTTCGTTTTGTAAGGCTAAGGCCGAAATATTTATTTCCTTTTTGAATTAGGCGTGTAGCCTAATATTTGTTTCCTTTTTGAATTAGGCGTGTAACCTACCTTGTCTTCTAGGGTTTTAGTTTAAAAGGAACCAACTTATGTTATTTTCGGCAGTTTTGAATTTTTAATAAAAGTTGAGAGAATTTTGTCTTTTGTTCTTTGAGAACTGATTGGAACTTATCAGATTTTCTCTGTGGCGTTCCTCCCTGACTTATCAATCAAGTATTCCATCCTTGATTATGGCGTCATCCTTATACCAAGGTTCACATCTCGCTATAGGTGTTGGGTCGCGGTCTCCATCCGAACCAGAGGTTAGAACGATCCTAGGCATCATCCTTGTTACAATCGACGAGGTTCGTATCAGTTGATATCAGAGCTTCGGCCTCTAACATCAGGTTTTATCTATCTTTGTTCTTCTTCTTCTTCTTTGAATTCCGTTTGATCAAGTCCAATACTCAAAAAAAAAAAATTCTTGGTAGTAGAAACTCGTCCTTGATATTTCAGTTTCATTGTAATTCGTTTGTGTGAACCTAGCAAACCTGAGTTTCTTGTGAACATGGCTAAGAAATCCTGATTATTTTTTGGTTAGTTTGATAAGAACTTTTGAGGAAATTGCGAGTGGAAAAAGGCAAGAGCGGTGAGTATATACTGAGGGTAAAAGCCGAGTATATTGAGTGAAACACACGAGTGTTGAGTGAATTGATTATTTGAGCGAAACAAGTGAGGGAGTGCCGGGAGGTCCTTTTTATTTTCTAATCTTTTTCTTGCAGGAAAAACATGTCCGAAAACAAAGAAAAAGGCACTATTGAAGATTCTTCCATTTCGGCGGATCTAAAGAATTGGAAGGAGGCATTAGTAGGGGAGATGAGACGGATGATGAGGGGAGAATTGGAGCATTTACATGAGCGCTTAGATAAAATGGAAAACGCACGTGCGGAACAGCCACGACCCGTTCCCCAAGCACGTAGGAGAGAGAGAGAGTTCCGGTTAGGGAAGAAGTTCATGATTATTATGGGGATGAAAATGACATGGAGGGGGATGATTGCATGTCCAATGTGGGTGCAGGAAGATTTAGGCATGGAAAGGGAGGTAGAGGAGATAGGTATGGGAATAGAGAAGATAGGTATGGGAATAGAGGAGATAGGTATGGAGAGAGGGTTGATAATAATTTGGGTAATATAAAGGTGAAGATTCCAACCTTCCAAGGTAAAACTGATCCTGAAGCTTATTTGGAGTGGGAGAAAAGAATAGAGTTGGTGTTTGATTGCCATGATTACTCCGAATTGAAGAAAGTGAAATTGGCAGCCATAGAATTCACCGATTATGCTATTGTTTGGTGGGATCAATTGATTGTGAGTAGGAGACGGAATGGAGAAAGACCTATTGAGAAATGGGAGGAGATGAAAACTGTTATGAGGAGGAGATTCATTCCAAGTCACTACTATAGGGGTTTGTTTCAAAAATTGCAAACTCTTACTCAAGGGTCTAAGTGTGTAGAAGACTACTACAAGGAGATGGAGATAGCCATGATTCGAGCTGATGTGGAGGAGGACTGAGAGGCGACAATGGCTAGGTTTCTAAATGGGCTACACCGAGACATTGCAAATGTAGTGGAGTTGCAACATTATGTTGAATTGACTGACATAGTACACATGGCCATCAAAGTGGAACAACAATTGAAGAGGAAGGGTTCCACACGGGTTGGACAAAATTCGGGTTCTTCATCATCATGGAAACTGAATTGGAGCAAGAAAGAGGACCAGCCTAGTTTCAAGGCCAAAGCCGAACCTCCTAAAGATCATAAGGCTGGAGGCTCATTAAATCAAGGTAAATCAGATCCTCAACCTTCTAGAAACCGTGACATTAAATGCTTTAAGTGTTTGGGAGCAGGTCATATTGCATCACAATGACCAAACAAGAGAGTAATGGTTTTGAGGGATGATGGTGATATCGAATTCGAGGATGAATCCGATGATGAGTCTATGCCACCTTTGGAGGATGCAAGTGATTTCGAATATCCGGTGGGTAGAGAGCTTTTGGTGGCAAGAAGAGCTCTTAGTGCTCAAGCCAAGGAAGATGATGAGGTACAACGTGATAACATCTTTCACACCCGCTGCCATATTAATGACAAGGTATGTAGTATAATTATTGATGGGGGGAGTTGTACTAATGTGGCTAGCACTATTTTGGTGGAAAAGTTGAATTTGACAACTTTGAAGCACCCAAAACCTTATAAACTACAATGGTTGAATGATAGTGGGGAAGTTAGGGTGAATAAACAGGTGTTGGTGTCATTTTCAATTGGAAAATATAAAGATGAAGTTATTTGTGATGTGGTACCAATGGATGCGAGTCATATTCTTTTGGGAAGACCATGGCAGTTTGATAGGCATGTGACTCATGATGGATATACAAATAGATACTCATTTGTACTCAATAAAAGGCCAATCACTCTTGTACCTTTAACCCCAAGCCAAGTATATGAAGAACAAGTGAGGTTAAAAAAAAAAAAGATGTTAAAAAGGAGAGTGAGAGCTCAAAAGAAAGAGAGACAAAAGAGAGGGAGTCCGGAACAGCAAAAAAAGAAAAGAAAATTGAGAAAGAAAAAAAGGCTGATGAGAAAAAAAAGGAGAGAAAACAAGTGAGCTTTTATGCAAGAGGGAGTGACATCAAAAGGGCTTTGTTTTCAAATCAGCCAATGATTGTACTTTTGTACAAAGAGGCTTGTTTTAGTGCTAACGAAATTGACTCTTCTTTGCCTAGTGTTGTTGTTTCCCTTTTGCAGGACTTTGATGAAGTGTTTCCCGAGGAGATGCCTATTGGTTTACCGCCAATAAGGGGGATTGAGCACCAAATTGATTTTGTACCCTGAGCACCAATTCCAAATAGGCCTGCATATAGAAGTAATCCCGAGGAGACAAAGGAACTTCAAAGAAAGGTTGAGGAGCTCATGGAAAAGGGGTATGTTCGTGAGAGTATGAGTCCTTTTGCGGTTCCCGTATTGCTTGTGCCTAAGAAGGACGGAACATGGAGGATGTGTGTTGATTGTCGTGCCATCAACAATATCACTGTAAAGTATCGACATCCTATTCCTAGATTAGATGATATGCTTGATGAATTGCATGGTTCTATTGTTTTCACTAAAATTGATCTTAAAAGTGGATATCATCAAATTAGGATGAAAGAAAGTGATGAGTGGAAAACTGCTTTCAAAACAAAATATGGTTTATATGAGTGGTTAGTTATGCCTTTTGGGTTAACTAATGCACCAAGTACTTTCATGAGATTAATGAACCATGTATTGCGTGCTTTCATTGGAAAATTTGTGGTTGTTTACTTTGATGACATTCTGATTTATAGCAAAACTTTGATTGAGCATGTTGAACATTTAAAACTTGTTTTAGGTGTTTTAAGAACAGAAAAATTGTTTGCTAATTTAAAAAAGTGTACCTTTTGCACGGATAAGCTTGTATTTCTTGGTTTTGTTGTTAGTGCTAAGGGAATTGGGGTTGATGAGGAAAAAGGTTAAGGCAATTAGGGAGTGGCCGAAACCGACAAATGTGGGACAAGTGAGAAGTTTTCATGGGTTGGCTAGTTTCTATAGGAGGTTTGTGAAAGACTTTAGTAGTCTAGCTGCACCTTTAACTAAAGTTATCAAAAAGAATGTGGGTTTTAAGTGGGGTAATGAACAAGAAAAGGCATTTAACTTGATTAAGGAAAAACTAACTAATGCAGCTTTGGCTTGCTTTGCCTGACTTTGCTAAAGCTTTTGATATTGAGTGTGATGCTTCAGGAATAGGTATTGGAGCTGTTCTAATGCAAGAAGGACGTCCCATTGCATCTTTTAGTGAGAAGATAAATGGAGCAGCCTTGAATTATCCTACCTATGACAAGGAGATGTATGCGTTGGTTAGGGCATTGGAGACTTGGCAACACTACCTTTGGCCAAAGGAATTTGTGATCCACACAGATCATGAGTCCTTAAAGCATTTAAAGGGGCAACATAAGCTAAATAAGCAGCATGCCAAGTGGGTGGAGTTCATAGAAACATTTCCATATGTGATCAAGTACAAGAAAGGTAAGGAAAACGTCGTCGCTGATGCTTTGTCTAGAAGGTACGTTTTACTTTCCACTTTGGATGCTAGATTGTTTGGTTTTAACTACATTAAAGAATTGTATGTGGAAGATGCTGATTTTGGCAATGTATTCAATGCATGTGAAAATGTTGCATTTGGCAAGTTTTATAGGCATGATGGATTTTTGTTTAGAGAAACTAAATTATGCGTGCCTAAGAGTTCTTTGCGTGAATTGCTTGATAGAGAAGCTCATGGGCGAGGTTTGATGGGGCACTTTGGAATAGCCAAGACACTAGATGTTTTGCATGAACACTTCTTTTGGCCTCATATGAAACGTGATGTGGAGAGAATTTGTGAGAAATGCATTACATGTAGACAAGCTAAGTCTAGGGTTCAACCTCATGGTTTGTATACTCCTTTGCCTATACCTAGTGGACCTTGGATTGATATTTCTATGGATTTTGTGCTGGGTTTGCCTAGGTCAAAGAGGGGTAAAGATTCTATATATGTGGTTGTTGATAGGTTTTCTAAAATGGCATATTTCATTCCTTGTCATAAAACTAATGATGCATCACATATTGCTGATTTGTTTTTCAAAGAAATTGTTAGATTGCATGGCATGCCTAAAACCATTGTTTCGGATAGAGATGCTAAGTTCTTAAGCTACTTTTGGAAAACTCTGTGGGGCAAGTTAGGAACTAAACTTTTATTTTCTACTACTTGTCATCCACAAACTGATGGTCAAACTGAAGTAGTTAATAGGACTTTATCTGCCTTGTTGCGTGCTATAATACAAAAGAACTTGAAAACATGGGAGGATTGTTTGCCGCATGTAGAGTTTGCTTATAATAGGAGGTGCATTCTGCAACTCATTTTTCGCCTTTTGAAATTGTGTATGGTTTTAATCCGTTAACTCCTTTGGGTTTAATTCCTTTACCTGTGAATGAGCATGTTAACTTGGATGGTAAGAAAAAGGCAGATTTTGTTAAGCAAATCCATGAAAAGACTCGGCAAAATATTAAGAGGAGAACTGAACAATATGCCAACCAAGCTAATAAAGGGCGCAAGAAAGTTGTGTTTGAGCCAGGTGATTGGGTGTGGTTGCATATGAGGAAGGAACGGTTCCCAGTCCAACGACGTTCTAAATTACTTCCTAGGGGAGATGGCCCATTTCAAGTGCTTGAAAGGATCAATGACAATGCCTACAAGTTAGATCCTCCAGGTGAGTATAATGTTAGTGCAAGCTTCAATGTTTCTGATTTGTCTCCTTTTGATGTAGGTGACGATTTGAGGACAAATCCTTTTCAAGAAGAAGGGAATGATGAGAATAAGGGAGCTGCACCAAGGTACCCATTGCATGTTCCGGTTGGGCCAATAACAAGGGCTAGGGCTAAGAAATTCAAAGACGCACTCAATGGCCTGATTCAAGACACTTGGGCTAATTCTAAATTGTTAAAGCCCAAGATAAGCCCACATGAAGACCAAGGCTTAATTAATATCATCAAGGCAATGGATTGGGCCGAATAAGAGAAGACTTGGGCGTGAAGCACAAGTTTGGAGGAGATTCAATTTCAGTTGTTTTGTTTCCTTTTTAGTTTCATTTTGTAAGGCTAAGGCCGAAATATTTATTTCCTTTTTGAATTAGGCGTGTAGCCTAATATTTGTTTCCTTTTTGAATTAGGCGTGTAGCCTACCTTGTCTTCTAGGGTTTTAGTTTAAAAGGAACCAACTTATGTTATTTTCGGCAGTTTTGAATTTTTAATAAAAGTTGAGAGAATTTTGTCTTTTGTTCTTTGAGAACTGATTGAAACTTATCAGATTTTCTCTGTGGCGTTCCTCCCTGACTTATCAATCAAGTATTCCATCCTTGATTGTGGCGTCTTCCTTATACCAAGCTTCACATCTCGCTATAGGTGTTGGGTCGCTGTCTCCATCCGAACCAGAGGTTAGAACGATCCTAGGCATCATCCTTGTTACAATCGACGAGGTTCGTATCACATCATGGCTTTATTCTTTCTCTTTTCAATCATGCTTCTAGTTTTGCACATTTTAATATAACGAAAGCACATTGGTTTAATATGACCATCAAAACCACAAAAGTGACAAATAGGAATGAAATAAGGAGTCATACCTTGTCCTTGTGCTTGCATGGGAGCCTTCCCTTGTCATTGTGGTCGAGAAGGTTCAAACCTTCTCCTTTGTTGAACCGGTCTATCTTGCTTCCAATGTTGAACTTGCATGATTGACCTTTTCCCGTTTTGAGCCAAATGATGAGGAATGTTGGCTTGAGGTTGCCTCTTTGGTGCCACCTTCACTTGTGCACTTTTTGAACTATGTCCTAGATCTATTTTCTTCCTAGGAGTGTGCACCAGTGAAGCTTCTATGTTGCCCAAGCCCTTAACAAACACGGTATTCTTCGAGGAGGAGGTCTCTTGACTATCTTCAAACCCAAGACCTCTCTTGTCACATGGACTCTTTCCAACACCAAGTATGTGATCTAATTTTTTGGTGCTAGAGTCTATCCTAGTAAGTGACTTCTTAGCTTCATCAAGCTCCCTCTTCAAACCTTCTTCATTCCTCTTAGATAAAGCTAACTCCTCTCTTAGCTTATCTTCTCTCTTCTTAAGTCTCTTGTAAGTGCCTCACTTTCTAATTGACTAATTTCGGTGACAAAATCACAATGGGGTTTAATCTTGTAAGGGTAGTTTAGAATTGAAGAAATTCTACTCAAATGCTTAAGGACCTCATTGTGGATCTCAAGAGCTTCAAGGAAGGTAACTTCTTGACCTTGACTCTCATTTGAAGAGATTTAGAGTGCACACACACACAATTCATGCATTTTAGTATTTGTGTTAGTTTTGGTATGATTGGTAAAATCTCTTTGTATTTTATAGAAATATATTTATGAGATTTTTTGTATTTTTATGAGTCCTACTATGTGTGGATTTGTCCCTAGATGAGTTCCGAGTGATTCAGAGACTTATCTATGTGTTTCGGATGATTTTCGAGACATTTGGGACATTCCGTGTTTTTATCGGAAACCGGAATTCAATTCCGAGCTCAGAGTGGAAAGTTATGTAATTTTCCATATTTGTGATTAAGTCCGAATCCATATTCCGAAGACGGAATCGAATTCTAAGTTTCGAGGTCAACTGGACCGAAAGTCACTCGGATTGAAAACCGACTTAGTATGGCATGATAAAAATTAAAGAACAACAAAAAAAAAAGAAAAAAAAAAAAAAAAAATTTGAATGTGGCGTGTGAAGGGCGTGCAGCCCACGGGAGCAAAGCTCCTCTGCCCCCGTGTGGCGCACGGCCCCTTCAACGCGCGCTCAGCTCACTTATTTCATTCTTTGATTTTTTTTGTTGTTTCTTTTTTATTGTTTTGTCGTTTGTTGTTTTGTTAGTCAATATATATATATATATATTTATATTGTAGGTGCGTCAATATATATATAATATATTTAGAACTGATTGTGTTTTTTTAAAGGTTGGTTGTGTTAATATATATATATATATATAATATCTTTTTTTTGCCTTTTTGCTATACCTGATCGTGGTATATATATATACATATTTTTCTTCTTCACTTAGATTTACACACATATTTTGAGAGCAAAAATTCACTTTTGAGAGAAATATATTTTTCAAGAGAAAGAGTTCCAAGATCCCATTTTTACTCATCCAAATCCAAAACCCATCATCTACACACATCATCTAACATGTTCTAGGTATGATTTCTCATGGGTTTTTATATTTGCTCACATGACTTGTAGTTAGAACATCCTTACATCCTTCACATGTTCTTTCTCTACAAGATTGCTCTTTTATTACTTGACCAGTTTCAAGATTGCTCTTTTATGACTTGACTTAGTTTCAAGATTGTGTTTATTGTGTTTTGAGAGTTGTATTGTGGTAGATATTGCATATAGGACTTTGTTTGTCTATTTTGTTATGTTATATGTGTTGGTTCCGTGAACCGGAACCGGAACCGGTATCCGCGCAGCGGAAGTGCGGTGGGCCCGGTTTATAAAATTTTTCGAAAAAAACATTTTAGCCGGATCGTTGTGATTATATTGATTCTAATATTTAACTATAAATAATAAGGAAGGAAATAGTTACCCTTGTAGACTTTCCGTGATTCGCTCGAATCGAGTTCCTCCACTGTAGAATCTTCGTGATTCCCTCGAACCAAGTTCTTCCACACCGAATCTCCAACACCAAAGAACCGACGAGTGGGCGTCTCGGTATTGAACAGAAAAATTCAACTCTTGAATTTCTGTACTAGTTGTGTACTCAACACTTGAGACAACTAGAAAAATATTGAGAGACTATCTCACAATATTTTTAGAGGCTTAGACCTTAAAAATAATTTTTCTCTTTTGTTATCACTCTCTTGTTTAGAACTAGTGTTTCTCAAAACAAGAACTCTTCTTGTCTTGTTTTCATGAAGCTCAAAATATATGAATCAACTCAAAAATAAATATTTTCTTTTTATGCTTCTTCCATTCTATTGAGAGTGAGAGAGAGAGCTATATATATATATTGGGTGGTGTAGTATTTTTCCACTATCATAGTACTAGGGTGGGTGGTGTAAAGAATCATAGAATAGGAGCTAGAATTCCACTATGCTTTAAATGCAATGATGAAAGAAAAAACAAAACAAAAGAAAAAACACTAGTTGAAAAAAGCAAGGGTACTTGATTTCCACCCACCCCATTCATGACTAAAAGTAACAATAATACATCCCACCCCAATTATTAAAACATATATATATAATTAAATAATCAAAATATTATTTTATACATATAATTAAATAATCAAACATTATTTAATACATATAATTAAATAATCAAACATTATTTAATACATATAATTAAATAATCAAAATATTATTTATACATATAATTAAATAATCAAACATTATTTAATACATATAATTAAATAATCAAACATTATTTAATAAATAAAACAATACATAAACTTCTTTATGTATAGATGATTAATTCCAAATTAATCACTAAGCCTCAGTATACCTTAATGTTCAATACAGTACTATAGAGATGGTATGGGGACACATGGACCTATAATTTCAAGCTCCAATAAATCTTCAATATTTAATTAAACTCTTTACTTAAATATTAGATTTATTAATTCCAGATTTATTCCACTAAAAAACTGGAACTGCACTCTTGTCATTATAGAATTAATTACTCGAATAGGAATCGAACAGTCCATTGATATAATCATTACATATAGATCAATCCTCCATTAACAGTTCGTAATATGAGCTAGGTTCAAATCCGTTGACCTCTCAATTACGTCTTTATCCTTGAGTGCCCGTGATTCTCTAATAAACAATTATTTATGATCTTATCATAAATTGAGCGCTCCATTGTTCAAGACCAGAATCATTTACTCAAGAGAACTGTTTGTCTACTTTAATTGAGAGGGAATGGATTCCATCTTGTATATTATCATTCCCAGCTAAATATATCATCATGTCTCCAAGATACAAGGTTTTTAGGTTTGGTAATTAGAGCAAACCATACCGAGTAAGTCAAAAGACACAACTCTATAAGTAGGAGTCTGTTAAATACTCAGGATTAAGATCGTTCCATATATGACCATCTGATTGATAAAAGAGAATACTTTATTTCAAGACGGAGATTATTAAAGATTCCAATTTATCGCGTCCATGTCTTGTATAATCTTATTATACAAAGTACCTTCATTCTAATGTCACCACATCAACAGTTCGGATAAAACTGTTCCATTCTTAATGGGAATGAACCATACTAGTAATTTTAATTAATTAAAGATCCCAACTTTAATTATCAATTACAGACAATTAAGATTATTATATTAAACATAATCCTCATGTATATAACAACTTATATACTATGTTTAATATTACATTTAATAATCATGGAATTTTATGTTATTAATACAATATTAATAACATTAAATGCACACAAATATATGATAGAATGTTATTCTAATTATTAATTCAGCAAAAGATTAACAACACTTGTTCTTAGGGCACTTTCCCCAACAATATGCATGTCATTTAGTAAAATGATATCTAGGAATGTCTAACATGTTCATCCATGCCTAGATAAGCTTAAATGTCTAACCTTGCATTTTAGCATCTTGAATATTGTTAATATTCACACTAGGTTGTTTTATCTCTTCAATTAGAGTCAAGTCTTGTATTTGCCTTTTGGGTAGTTTGCAAGCATGAACTAGATTCACTTCTAAAGGCCCGTGGGTAGCAAAGACGGATTAGTAATCTTAGGTGTGATGCGGTCAACCTAGATTGTAATCGTATTTGCAAGTAGTGGATTGAGGTTCTAGTGTGGCGCACAAAACAGCCCGTGGTTTTTCCCCGTGTGGGTTTCCACGTAAAAATCATGTGTTATTTATTTTCCGCATTTCCTACACTTGATTTTATTTGGTGACTAGTTGGGGTTGTTTTTTGTAATCTTGATTAATCTCGAAAAATTGGTAAAAAGGGATTAAAATCTATTCACCCCCCCTCTAGATTATATTAGGACTCGTTAACATATATTTTCATCTCTCTACTTCCTCACTTAAGTGATCATTGTGAGATGAAAGCTCAAGATTTTCTTCTCTCAACATCTTGATCTTCTTAGTAGTTTTCATCTCTAAGCCTCTAAACTCCTTAAGGTATTCAACTAACACCTCTTTCTCCACATATCCATTTGTGGAGTTAGAATCAGAGTCATTTGCATTAGAGTCAGTTTCCCTTTGACTCTCTTCCTCTTTTTCACTACTACTTTTGCTCTTGTGAGAGGAGGCAAAAGCTAGGAAGTTAGCCATGATGTCTTCATCATCCGAAGACTTATCTTTTTCATTAGAGTCATCACTACTTCCACTCCAAGTGGCGGCCATCACTTTTCCCTTCTTCTTTTCCTTGTGATTTGCACATTCAGGAGCAAAGTGACCTATCCCGCCACACTCAAAGCAACAGACCCATTTCCTTTCGGTCTTCTCTTGTCTTGGTTCAAACTTCTTGAAGGGACCCTTTTTCTTCAAGTCTTGGCCTCTCATACCAAATCCCTTCTTCCCAAACTTCATAACCTTATTGAATCTTTTCACAAATAAGGCCATGTCTTCATCCGAGTCATTCTTTACCTCCTTTTCATCCTTAGATGCTTTGAAAGCAATTCCCTTTCGCTTTTTAGGAGGAGTAGAGCTAGGAGCTTTCCTAGACTTGTAGGTGAGAAGTCTTCCAATGACCTCGCTCAGCTTCATATCCTTATATCCACTATTTTCTTCTAAAGCCGTCACCTTAGACTCAAACCTATCGGGAAGGGATCTCATAATCTTTTGTTTGATCCTCCTATCCGAATAAGGATCACCAAGTTGATGACTTTGGTTGACTATGTCCATCAACTTGATCTCGAAGTCGTTGAAGCACTCATATTCCTCCATCTTGAGCATCTCAAATTGAGTTTGGAGAACTTGGAGCTTGGAGTCCTTCACAACTTCGGTTCCCTCATGTGCAACTTCTAGGATTGTCTATGCCTCCTTAGCAATCCTATTATTTTGAATCAACTTGTATTGATTCACATCCATTGCACATAGGATGGCATGCATTGCCTTCCTATTCCATTTTGAAGCCTCAAACTCTTATGCACTCCATTGTGCCTTAGGCTTCAAAACTTCTTCTCCTCCACCTGTGGGAGTCATCATGGGAAGATCATATCCATCTTCAACCGCCATCCACGCACGGTCATGAATTTGGCATATATAGGATTCCATCTTCCCTTTCCATGAGGAGTAATTTAATCCGGTGAGAAGTGGAGGACGTGTGCTAGAAGCACCCTCGTTGTTGCCACCGTTTCCACTCATGTTCTATATGAATGAAATGAGATGAATGCAAAATGTATGAATGAATAAAGAACACACAAATGCAAAACACACCAAAATTAGGAAGGATCACCTAAGTATATATAGGAACCTGCTCTGATACGAATTGAAACAAATTATGGTGTGTTCAATATTAATCTAGAGGGAGGGGGGGGGGGGGGGGGTGAATAGATTTTATACGATTTTACCCAATCTTCGTTAATAGGCAAGATTATGAAAATACCCTTAACTAGTCAATATAAAATAGCAAGTGTAATATGGTGCGGAATATTAAAAGACACTTGATATTTACGTGGAAACCCTCACGGGAAAAACCACAAGCTATTAAGTGAGCCACACTTGAACCTCGAATCCACTAAATGTGAGAAAGATTACAATCTAATCCCGAAAAGTAATCACACACCTACCTAATCCCGGTATGAGTGAACCTAGTCTAATTGCTTGTGGTTTACGCAACCTAATCCCGAAAGCTACACAAGTCTTACTTCTCAAAGAAGAGATAACAAGCCTATGTGAATATATGAATACTCAAAATGCAATAAGAGCAAGGCAACCCTATATGCTTATCTAGGATGATGATATATCAATGAAATCAATCCTAGATATCAAAAGCTAAATGAGATATCATAAAGCTTAGCTATTCAAGAATAAACAAACCTTAGATTGCTATCACAATACAACACTCAATCATATTCATCACAAACAATCTCTATCTTGTATTTAGCATGTGAACATAAAACATACAAGTAAGTAAAGAGATTTCTTGATAAGAAAGAAACTAAAATTAGATGAAGTTAGTCAAAATCTTACCAAAGCAAGTTGTGATGATGCAAATCTATGCATGAATGACCCTAGATGAACTTGATGAATCAAATGAAAAGCTTTGAGTGTTTAAAGGTGAGTTCTTGATGATTTTTCTCTCAAGTGTTTCTCTTTTTGCTTTAGGGTTCTAAGGAGTCAAAGAACTAACTCAGAGAAAAGAGAAAGCATGATATTTATAGGCATCAAAAATAGGGCATGTGAAAAGACAAGTTTGCCCCTGAAAACGCACAATCGGCTGTTCATTTGGTGGCCAGGCCACCGAGCACAACCGCCGAATTGGTCCCGAGAGAAACAGGGGAGCATCGGCGGTTTCATTCGGAGGTTTCGAAACCGTCGAGTAAACCGCAGAACAAAACCCGAGAATAATAAATGCATCAGGTATGAACGGCGGTTTCAAATCGGCGGTCGGGGCTGCTGATCTAACTACAGAATTAGACCAGAGACCTCTGGTACAAAACGGCGGTTTCATTCGGTGGACAGGGCTGCCGATCTAACCGTCGATTCACCAAAAGTGGTGAATCCAAGGAGAAAGCCAAGGCAATCACCAAGAGCGGTCTTCGCGTAAAACCAAGCACACTTATGTGCAAGCGCAGACGTTACCGAACAACAATGGAAAACGAATTACTAGACACAAACACACAGCAAAATACATTTCATAAAAGTGCATGTGTGAAAGTGACAAGTGAAGAGAATGCACACATATTAAAATATGCTAAGTGAGTGTGTGCTACTAAATCTCTTCAATGAAAAACTAAGCTTGATCCTTTAGTGTGCTTGTCACCTTGAGGTCTTGTGGGCAATAAGCTTGATCCTTAAACACCTAAAACTACCCTTACATGCTAAACCCCAACATGTGGTTTGTTTACGAAATAAGCCAATCAATATGAGAATCCTTACAAAGTACCAACTCTTTGCAAAAAACTCAAACGTCAATATTCGACTTGCAAAACCAAAATCGAAGAAATTTAACCAACGTTATGCTCATTAGGAAATAATGCATGTAAGAGATGCTAAATGAAGGTTAAAGACATGCCACTCTAAGTAAACATTGCATGAAACGCAATCCTAAATTCAAGATGCTAAAGCTTCAAAAACTAAAGTACCATTAGGAAAAGAATGTAATTCACCTCGACATCTAATCCTCACCGGATTCTCTCATTTTCACACAGATTCCTAGGCTTCACTCACAATCCATATGCAATATGAGTTTATGTTTAAGATATCAAATATAATTGCACATGATCATTTAAAAACACAATTTCTGAAATTTGTCTCATGAAAGGAATTGAAAGCCATGAACTAGAAAGAACATGCATCAACCAATATTTTCAAAGTAGACATCCATAAAGATCAAATAGGTCTTTCATTTGATTGTAATGGGGCCTAAGGTGAGTGGTGAGTCAATAAATGGGAAAATTTGATATCAAACACCCAATGGCCACACTAAGACGTACATTCTAAGTTAAGCACAATTTACTCATTACAACATACAAAATCCACACTTTGGCGTCCAGGCTTACAATTTACTATGTGCATTTTTTACTCTTAATTTTCATTGAGTAGCTCATTTAATTTCAACTAGGTGATTTCTGCCTCATTCATATTTTCTTTTTTCTTTCTTTTGCTATGCTTTTCTTTTCTTTTCAAGCATTGCATTTCATCTTTTTAATGTGTTTGCACATACATACTTGTCTAGGTACACGCCTTACATTTTAATACACCTCAAAGCTTATATTCAACCCCTAAGCCTTAGCAAACCATTTGGTACAAGGTAAGTCCAATTTGGTGGTTTTTCACATGCATTGCCTAAAATCATCTCTAAATATTTGTCCACAAAGTCAATTAAGGCATCAGCAAGCAGCCCATATGTTCTATGGCAAACAATATTTTAAGTGCGAATGAGACATTTTAAATATGCTAAACATGTGTGTTTGAATGAGTGTTTAAAGAGTGAAAATTTCCCTCAAAATATGTTTTTAGGCCGTGTTTGTGAACCTCACGGGAAGTCTCTACTATTAATTCCTATCCTTTAAGCACAATTGAATATTCACTCTAACATCATGAGAAAAGAACTAGCGCGCTTTGTGCAATGCAACCCTAAATGGCATGAAGTTAATCTAAACTAAGCACGGCAAAGATGCACAATTCCTTACTCACTCACACAATGGCACCATCTCAACAAGAAAAATATGGTCAAGCATGGCATTATTATAAGATTTTCAAAAATTTTGAAAAATTTAGGCTCAAAACATTTGCACACAATTGCAAACAAGAGATGGTGTTGCGCACACACCCCCAAACCTAAATTAGACATTGTCCTCAATGTCTTTGGGGCATATAAACCAGTAAATGCAGCGCAACAAACATCCACAATCAAAGAGTTTCAAAAACACATTTTATGTCCATTTAAAAATCATCCCAAGAATAGAATCAAGTGTTGCATTCATTAACATCCTATATATTCATCATCAACTTAAGAGATATGGCAATGTAAGTTCATCAAGAGTCACATCACAATCCATGTGGACAAAATATGTTATCATTCAAGCCTAAATCCACTATCAAAAACAATCCACACCTTTATTCTAAACAAGAAACTAAAAAGCAAGAAATAAAATAATTTAAAAAGCAAGGAAAGAAAGAAATTGTACCGAGGTGGGTTGCCTCCCACCAAGCGCTTGGTTTTACGTCCCCGCTAGACGTGCTACTTGGATCGGTCAACTGAATTCCAAGGCTTAGAAGATACATCGACGCGAGATTATATCTTGGAAATATTTGGTGCGCATCGGCGTGTTCCTAATCACAACAAGCAAAGGCAAGTAAAAGTGCATTTGAAAAAGTGGTTTTGAAAATTTGGAAAACAACCTATACCAATTGCTTTTGTGTAGGCAGCATGAACGAGTAATGGGAAGGACATAAGGCATGGCCTCCTCATATAGGAACGGTGCCTCAAAAGAGACATCATCCGCTTCCTTCATTTGTTCTTTAGTCTCCTCCTTTTCTATTTCCTTTCCTGAAACACAAGGCAAATCATCAAAGAAATCAAAGCTAACTTCTGTTTCAACATTTTCTCCATTTGAAGGGATGGTGGTAGCATTTTCCTTCTCTGGATTGCTCGAAGACTCTTTATGTACCATACTTTGCATAGCTTCGGCAATAATCTCATAGTGCCTTTCCATTTTTCTAATTGAGGCTTCCATCCTCTCATCTCGTTGTTGCCACATTTGATCTTGTTGTTGCCATCCTTGTGCATTGGCTTGTATGTCGGCTTGAGATCTTTGTTGGAAGGCTTGAGCACTTTGAATAAAATCATTTAAAGTCTCCTCTTGAGATCGCACATAGGCATTAGCTTGAGTGTCTTGTTCTCTTCTCCAATCCAGATCGTATGAATCGGCACACCGTTCATAGCTTGACCCCGGATTGTTGAAATCACCATATGGTTCATGCATAGGCCATGAATTGTAGGAATTAGGCACTTGGGCTTGTCCTCCATCATTAGAAAACTCTCCTCTTAAATGGCAACCCCATGTCTCGTGCCCATACATTCCATAAAATGCACAAGTTATACCCTCCGTTTGTACTATTCCCAAAGTCCTTGAAGCAAACAACTCCATTTGCCTATTAAATTCTTCCAAGTGCATAATGAAAAGATCCATTGCTCCTGAAAAGAAAAATAAAACAAAAACAAAAACAAGACTAGAAAATCTAAAAATAACAAAAACGACAAACAACTAAAAAAAAAAAATCTAACTATAAAAATGAAAAAAAAAAATGAATAACAAAATAAATATGAAAATTCTAAACTACAAAGAAAAGCTAGGTAATTCAACAATCACTTTAATTCCCACGCAGCGATGCCAATTTTGATGAGCTATCGTTGTGTACTCAACAAAATAATGTTTTAAATGTGATCGTTTTGAAAATCAATTTCACCACTTAAAAATCCACTTAGATAGAAAATTAGTAAAATGGTAAGTAAGATTCGTTCCACAGGGAATTAGAGTAATTAGTTGAATTAATTAGCTAATCTAAATACTATAAAATAAATCATAGATAAATGGATGAGTGAATGAGTTGTCAAGCCATCAAATATACATATAAAATAAACCTAATAAAACTAATAAATGGAATGCTCAACAAATCTAGATAAGAAATATGAAATAAACAATTAATAGGAATTCTAGGGAAATGATAGAGTAGCTAATGGACTATGAGCAATTCATACATGGCTTCTTTAATGCACTATCTACACAATCAAGGACCAATCTCATTCGAAAGTGTTGTTTAGACCGTCACTACGAACCCTAAACAACTTCCCACCGCAATGCTTAACCGATTAAGGAGAGGGGGCCACGGCGGGATCGGTTAGTGACGATCAAATGGTCTAGGCAATCGAGGTTGATCACCCCTCCAAAAGCCTATCCTATTCACTATGTGCTATAATCGATTAAGTGTGTCAATAACTAACCAATTTTATCACAAATTTTTTTTCAATAAAATTGGACTGATCTAAGGGGAAAAAGCATCATAAACAATCATATGCTAAAAAACCCCTAGACAGTATCCGTTAATAAAAGAGATAAAAGAAAGTAAAAAGTGACAAAAAGCAACAAAGCACAAAGAGCCAGGGAAAACAACCCCAAACAAAAAGAGGCACGTAGGCCACACCAAAAAGAAAAAGAAAACATCAAGAAAAATGAAAAGACTCGCGGCCCATGCAGTCATTGCCAACTAATGAAGAACAGAATGGTGGGGTAGAGAACCACCAAGAATCTGTCTGAAGCTCCAAAGCATGCTTAGAAAGCGTATCTGCAACTTGATTACCCTCCCTAAAAATATGTGAAACCTGAAAATCCATATGTGAGATTTGGAAGATGCAGCGCTGCCATGCCTGACGAACCCTCCAAGGAACCAACTCAGAATGAGAAGAAAGAAGCTGAACCACATAAGAAGAATCGCTCTCAAGCCAGATACAATGCCATCCATACTTCCAAGCAAAATTAATGGCCAATGAGGCCGCCAGAAGCTCAGCCTCAAAAGTGAAAACCTGACCAAGAGGAATAGCAAAGCAACCCTTCACAAAAGCTCTACAGTTTCGAAATATACCACCACAACCACCAACCCCCGGAGAGCCCAAAGCAGCGCCATCAGTATTCACTTTGATCCAGCCGGGGGCCGGAGGCGACCAAACCACACTCTTGATAACTGGGGCTTTAGAAGGGCGACCCTGAAGACCAAATCGACAAAGAATCAAAAGGTCATCCATACAGTTACGCATACAACCAATCTCTAGGCGATTAGCCTCTGAAACGGCACACCAGACCAAAGAAAGGACGGATCTAAAGTCCACCGACTTCCCTTCAAAGTACACTGATTACGAGCAGTCCACACCCCCCATATCACTGCATGGATAGCCGTTTTCCACAAAATCCTGACCTGCTCACTAAAGGAAACCGACATGGCCTGCAAGAAGAAGGATTGCCAAGTTTCGGTAGAGACACGTCGCTGGAAAGTCGAGAAAACCGCCTCCCAAAGAGCAACCGCCAGGGGACAATGAAGAAAAAGATGATCTGCAGATTCACTACTAACCCCACAAATACTGTAACGAGAAGCCAACTGGAACCCAGACCTGCAAAGGCGATCCTCAGTAGGAAGCCTGTTCAACATCAAACGCCAAGGCAAAGCAGAGCGAGAGGGGGGAATAAAACGGGACCAAACATCTCTCCACCAAACAACCTGAGGAATATCACGGAAAAACTGGGAATAAGCAGCCTTGCAAGAAACACAACCATCCCGAGAATTAGCCCAAACCAGAGAATCCACAATAGGAGAAATTGCAATACGATCAATCCGAAAACATAGATCCGAGAAACGAGCTCGGAAACAATCGTCTAGCACCCATCTACCCTGATGAATAAAATCCGAAACCCTCGCCCGGAGCGGATTAGCTAAATAATTAGGAATCCCTAAAAGGTCCACAATGGGAACCTCCAACCAATTATCCTGCCAAAAGTCCCTCTGAGAGTTCTCACCAATCAGCCAGATACCTTCCTTAAGAAGGGAACTATAATTAGACTGAAGAGAAGACCAAATCGAGGAGGTGACATACCCTCCATGAGGCTTCTGCAAATGCCTGAGATACCTCTCCCGAAGAAAAGAGAAAGTAAAACCATCAGAGGTCATAAACTTCCAGGTGAATTTCCGCAACAGTGAGTCATTCAGCAACCCAATATCTTTCAGACCAAGACCACCCTGTGAGTAAGGCCTACAACAACGATCTCATGCAACCCGAACCAACTTAGTCTCCTCACAGGAACCGGTCCACAAAAAGTTTCTCAACTTGCGGTTAATTAGTGACAGTAAAGAAGAAGGCCACTTGTAAATCATGAAAGAATGCACAAATGAACCAGTGATGACTGACCTGATCAGAGTAGCATGACCGGCCAGAGAGAGAGACTTGCCCCTCCATTTAGCGAATTTAGACAAGATCTTATCCGCAATAGGGCGTAGCACTACTTTTCGAGGCTTACCCCGAAATAAAGGGACTCCCAAATAAGAAAATGGGAGATGCCCAATCTGCATACCAACCAGAGACTGCAAACTACCAAACCGAGAGGGGGAGATAGAAGATCCGAAATAAATCGAAGACTTACCCCAGTTAACCAATTGGCCTGAAATATCACCATAATTGCCAAAAGCACCCATGATATGCTTTAGATTCTTTTGAGTGCCTCTGCAAAAGATCAAAACATCATCTGCATAGAGCAAATGAGTTGGAGCCAAAAAACCCCTTGGGGAAGAAATCGGCAGAATCTGAGAAGAACCCACCAACCTCATTAATAATCTACTAAGGAAGTCCTCTACAATACCAAACAAAAGCAGAGAGAGTGGATCTCCCTGACGAACCCCTCTAGAGCAGCAGAAATATCCCTCTGGGACCCCATTCAAAAGAACTGAAAGCCTAGACGAACGAAGAATACTGTCCATCCAATCCACAAAAACAGAAGAGAACCCAAAAGCCTGAAGCACTCTGCAAAGGGAAGACCAATCCAGGGTGTCAAAAGCCTTACGGATATCAATCTTCATGGCCAAGTTACCCCCATAGCACTTCTTTTGCAACACATTCACACAGATTAATCCTACAACAGATTGTAATCAACAAGTGTGTCAATACTCATTTAATCACATAAATGTAAGATCTAATTAAAAAGTAAATAGAACTATAATTGTGCAAACATACTATTCAAAGCTTTAATAAATACACATGCCCAAAAAGTCTCTCAAATCATCCCCTAAAAAGGGGGTTTTAATTACACATAAATACAAATAAGAAAAAGAAATAAAATGGAGAGAAATCACCCTTGGGTCTCTCTTGTAAGCTTGATCCTTCCTTGAACTTCCTTGCTTGAATCTTGTGCAAAGAGTGGGTGATGAGGATGTGTCTAGATATGTGGAGTCATATGGAAAGTAACAAAGGAAAGGGGTGGAGAAGATGGAAGGAGAGGAATGATTTAGGTGGAGTAATCTAGATGTTGAGTTTTAGGTAGAAGAGAAATAGAGGGATTAGGAATGATAGAAAGGAGGTTTCTTGGTTGTCAACAATTACCAAGTGTTTTGAAAGGAGAAAAAGTGATGAATTTATAGGATTTTCAAATTAGGTGGGTGGTAAATTACCAAAACACCCACTGACCATGGTAAATTACCATTTAATCCGACAGAGGGACATTTTATAATTTTCCCCACCAATCAAAAATGCACAGAGAGGGAGGTCGCTACTTGCTCAGTGGCGACATCTAGGGCGACGTAATTGGTGACTCTATCAGGTGCCAAAACAACTCCCTTTTGCCATGACGACCTCAAAATGCAAGTCGTAACATTGATTTACGCGGTTTCGTTGCAGTTTGGGAAGTGGAGACACAAATGGCGTTCAAAAGCGTGGAGGAGACTTGAAGATTCTGGCTGATTGGAGGTTCGAAAATGTTACGACTAGGCTACCGTTGAGTTGGTCGTCCGATTAGGCTGAAAACCGATCAGCGGTAGGCCGAAAAAAGGTGGCTTCAGGCGATGGTGCAACCTAGGGTTTGGAGTGCCATGGCTGCTGCTGCTGGCGTGAGCTAAAGGAGAAGATGATGAATAGTGTTTGGGTGCAATCAGCAGGGGTAAGGGGTTCACGCAGCAGTTTGCCTTTTCCCTTTAATGGGGTTCATTTAGTAGTGACATGGGGTGCACATAGCTGCATCTTCTTTGTCTCATATGGGGCGCAATTAGAAGAAGACAGGGGTGCATTTGGACATTGACATGAGGTGTGGGCATGCGATGGGCTACTGAAATGGGTCAACGTTTTGGGCATGTGATTTGGGCCTGTCTTATTTGGGCCACGCCTATTTGCTCCTCTTTATTGCAACACACCATTTAAGGTAATTGGGCTACAAGCTTGGACTGCATGTAGAAGTGGGTTGGGGTGCAATCAGAAGTCCAATCCCCAACTATTTAAAACGCACCGGATCACTATCCTACGTGGCACTATTTGCTTGATCATATGGCAAATTATGGACAGCCCCCTATATTCTTTCAATATTACCATATCTTCAATCTTCCCTCACATTTTACACTTTTACCCTTATTTCTCTGAAATTACTCCAATGCCCTTGAACTTTATAAATACCTAAAAACACTTAATTTATACAATTAAATCACGAGATATTGCCCAAGAATCAAGCAAAAAGAGAAGGAAGTGATGGCCAAAATTATACCAATTTTGGTTCGATCAATAGATAAAAGCCTACTACGAATAGTATCAATAATGGAATGGGTAACGACTTGCTGGTCTTATGAGGGCTCCCATATATTCTATTGTTCCTTTCTCTCCAATAGAGTAAACTGCCACAGCAAGATAAAGCTTCTTAACAACAATAGAAGGAGATTTCCCCCTCCAACGTTGAGAAGCCCAAGCAATAAAACAAGGTCATCTCTAACCATCTAAGGCCGGCCACATATCCTTCAAATGAGACCATATGACTTTGCTATAAGCACACTCAAGAAAAGGTGGGCATGAGTCTGAGGGAAAGCGGAGAAAAGAACATAAAGAGCACCAACATGAGGAGTATGAGGATGAACACGGTATAACGTTGAAAGTCTCCCTCTAATAGCAAACCAAAGAATGAAGCTCATCCTTGAAATGTTATAAGAATACCACACAAGCTCAAACCAAGAAACCAAAGGATGAGGAGCCTTAAGACTAGCCATGGTAGAGGTTGCGGTGCAAATACCATCAGGTGTAGGAAGCCATTTAATACAATCCTCAAAACTAGAATTAGGGTTATAAGAAGGCATGTGGTTCTTGATTTCAAGGAGGTCAATCGACATAGAGCAAGGCCAAACCCATTGATCACCAAGAATAATAGAACTGACTTTAGCCTTATTTGGAAGACCAAACCCACATGTTCTATGTTGAGTGCTTGTTTGCATCATTTGCATTCATTGATCACACTTAGGAAGTCCTTATAAAAGGCATAAAGTCTTGACTAAGATAAGTGGTCCGGATAGTCAAGCAAGGATGATACGAACCTCGTCGATTGTAACAAGGTTGATGCCTCGGATCGTTCTAACCTCTGGTTCGGATGGAAACCGCGACCCAACACCTATATCGAGATGTGAACCTTGGTATAAGGAAGACACCACAATCAAGGATGGAATACTTGATTGATAAGTCAAGGAGGAACCCCACAGAGAAAATCTGATAAGTTCCAATCAGTTCTCAAAGAACAAAAGAGAAAATTCTCTCAACTTTTCATTAAAAATTCCAAAAACTAACGAAAAAAACATAAGTTGGTTCCTTTTAAACTAAAACCCTAGAAGACAAGGTAGGCTACACGCCTAACTCAACAAGGAAACAAATATTTCGGCCATTAAGGCCTTACAAAATGGGAAAGAAAATAAAACAAACTAAAACAAGCAACTATTGACTTATTTCCTAATTGGAAGGCTAATTTTGGAAGGAAATCAGCCTCTTAATTTCGGAAAACAAATCAACTCATTATTATTTAGAAAACTAAAAAGGAAATCTGAAATTGAATGTCCTCCAGCTTGTGCTCCACGCCTAAGCCTCTGCCACATGCCCAATTATTCTCTTATTCGGCCCAATCAATGGCCTTAATGACGTTAATAAGCACTTGATCTTCATGTGGGCTCATCTTGGTCTTCAACACTTCAAAATCAGCCCAAGTGTCTTGAATCAGGCCATTAAGTGCCTCTTTGAATCTCTTAGCCCTTGCCCTTGCCCTTGCCCTTGCCCTTGCCCTTGTTATTGGCTCAACCGGAACATGCAATGGGTCCCTTGGTGCAGCTCCCTTATTCTCATCAACAGAAGTCTTAGTTAGGATAAGAGGTCTGGATAACTAAGCAAGAGGTCATGGCTAGGATCAGGAAGATCCGGATAGATATGCAAAGGAGGCTCTCTAGAGGCATGAATGCCTTGGATAGAGAGTTGGCTATGAAATTTGTAAGCCTGGGATTTTGATTAGACATAAACTCCAATAGAGAGTGTTGCTTGGGATGTGTATTCACTCTTGAGGAATTCCTAATCTATCAACGGTGTTGTGTAGACATAGACACCAATAGAAAGTGGTTCCACACTTTTGAGGAATTTCTAATCTACCAATAGGGTTGGGTAGACATAGACTCCAATAGGAAGTAGATCATGAGTTGGTCACTTTTGAGGAATTTCTAATCTATCATCCAATATATATAGTACCCAATGGTTGTAGTTTCAACTTGTGGATGTTTCCTCTGTAGAGGTTTTACCACTTAAAAACATCTCTTGTGTTAATTCTTCCTATCTCTATCTTTCATATTTATATATGTGTATGTTTTAATCTTTTTTCATAATCTTCATTCAAGATGTATTTGTAAACAAGATTTTGTTAAGTGTGAGATGTAAGCACATCATACTGATCAAAGTTGTAAATATAATTCATTTGTATATGGACTTATTTGTGAAAATATATTGATTAGTACTTGTACATATTGAACATAATTGTAAATACAAGTATTCTTTGTTGTTAGTTTTATTATAATTCTTTCTCTTGCAACTGGTGGACTAAATAGACAATGCTTTTTGAACATGAATTTCTATTGTCTATTCATGTTTATATTGTTTATGTGTTGTGATTCAAGCTATCTTGAGGGACGAACTTTTTGTAAGTTCCATAAGTTTGATTGGCTTATTTTGGTGACAAACCACATTTAGGGTTCGTGTTGTAAAGGTAGCTTAGGCATTGATGATCAAGCTCAAAAGCCCTCTCGAGATCTCAAGATGATAAGCACTCCAAAGGTAAAACTCTTGTGCTTATTTGCATTGAAGAGATTGTAGTTGCACACACACACAACTTATGCATAACTATACTTCTTATATGTTGTGTACTTTTATGTTTGTGCATCAATGTTCTTAACTCTTTATGCTTTTGAATTGCCATGCCATTTAGTCGCTTAAGATTGCATGATTTTTCTCTTGGCATGCTTTGGCCCAGGTGACTGCTGTCGTTACCGTTGTGGCCCTCACAGCTATAGCCACAGCGGTGAAATAGCTATCTTGGTTGCTCTCTTGACCTTTGTGATTTTCTGTAGCAGTCGACATAACGGTTTTACGCATAGCACTTACCGCTGTCATAACCGCTGTGGAAGCCACAGCGGTAAGCACAACATTTTGACAACTATTGCTTTTTAAGAGACCACCACTTGGAGCCACAGATACCGTTGTGGCTTTGGCAGTGGTTGTCCCCTATTTTTTGCAAAATGATGTAGCTTTGTTTTGGCCACTTATATAAATATTGCTTTTAAAACTCTAATTTGGATGATAATATTCGGTGGCTTCCTTCTTCAAATGGCATTTATTCAGCTGCTTCTACGATGGAATCTCTTAGAACCCATCATCCTCTTATTTCTTAGTATGAAATTGTGTGGTTCCCTCAGAATATTCCAAGAATGGGTTTCGTACTTTGGTTGGCTATTAAAGATAGACTTTCTGTTGGGGATAATGCCCTAAGAACATATGTTGTTAATCTTCTTGCTGAATTAATAATTAGATTGACATTCTATTACATATTTGTGTGCATTTAATGTTATTAATATTGTATTAATAACATAAAATTCCATGATTATTAAATGTAATATTAAACATAGTATATAAGTTGTTATATACATGAGGATTATGTTTAATATAATAATCTTAATTGTCTGTAATTGATAATTAAAGTTGGGATCTTTAATTAATTAAAATTACTAGTATGGTTCATTCCCATTAAGAATGGAACAGTTTTATCCGAACTGTTGATGTAGTGACATTAGAATGAAGGTACTTTGTATAATAAGATTATACAAGACATGGACGCGATAAATTGGAATCTTTAATAATCTCCGTATTGAAATAAAGTATTCCCTTTTATCAATCAGATGGTCATATATGGAACGATCTTAATCCTGAGTATTTAATAGACTCCTACTTATAAAGTTGTGTCTTTTGACTTACTCGGTATGGTTTGCTCTAATTGCCAAACCTAAAAACCTTGTATCTTAGAGACATGATGATATACTTAGCTGGGAATGATAATATACAAGATGGAATCCATTCCTTCTTAATTGAAGTAGACAAACAGTTCTCTTGAGTAAGTGATTCGGGTCTTGAACAATAGAGCGCTCAATTTATGATAAGATCATAAATAATTGTTTATTAGAGAATCACGGGCACTCAAGGATAAAGACGTAATTGAGAGGTCAACGGATTTGAACCTAGCTCATATTACGAACTGTTTATGGAGGATTGATCTATATGTAATGATTATATCAATGGACTGTTCGATTCCTATTCGAGTAATTAATTCTATAATAACAAGAGTACAGTTCCAGTTTTTTAGTGGAATAAATCTGGAATTAATAAATCTAATATTTAATTAAAGAGTTTAATTAAATATTGAAGATTTATTGGAGCTTAAAATTATAGGTCCATGTGTCCCCATACCATCTCTATAATACTGTATTGAACATTAAGGTATACTGAGGCTTAGTGATTAATTTGGAATTAATCATCTATACATAAAGAAGTTTATGTATTGTTTTATTTATTAAATAATGTTTGATTATTTAATTATATGTATAAAATAATATTTTGATTATTTAATTTTATTTATTAAATAATGTTTGATTATTTAATTATATGTATTAAATAATGTTTGATTATTTAATTATATGTATAAAATAATATTTTGATTATTTAATTATATGTATTAAATAATGTTTGATTATTTAATTATATGTATTAAATAATGTTTGATTATTTAATTATATGTATTAAATAATATTTTGATTATTTAATTATATATATATGTTTTAATAATTGGGGTGGGTTGTATTATTGTTACTTTTAGTCATGAATGGGGTGGGTGGAAATCAAGTACCCTTACTTTTTTCTACTAGTGTTTTTTTTCTTTTGTTTTGTTTTTTCTTTCATCATTGCATTTAAAGCATAGTGGAATTCTAGCTCCTATTCTATGATTCTTTACACCACCCACCCTAGAACTATGATAGTGGAAAAATACTACACCACCCAATATATATATATATATAGCTCTCTCTCTCACTCTTTCAAGAATGAGAGGAAATGGAAGAAGCATAAAAAGAAAATATTTATTTTTGAGTTGATTCATATATTTTGAGCTTCATGAAAACAAGACAAGAAGAGTTCTTGTTTTGAGAAACACTAGTTCTAAACAAGAGAGTGATAACAAAAGAGAAAAATTATTTTTAAGGTCTAAGCCTCTAAAAATATTGTGAGATAGTCTCTCAATATTTTTCTAGTTGTCTCAAGTGTTAAGTACACAACTAGTACAGAAATTCAAGAGTTGAATTTTTCTGTTCAATACCGAGACGCCCACTCGTCGGTTCTTTGGTGTTGGAGATTCGGTGTGGAAGAACTTGGTTCGAGGGAATCACGAAGATTCTATAGTGGAGGAACTCGATTCGAGCGAATCACGGAAAGTCTACAAGGGTAACTATTTCCTTCCTTATTATTTATAGTTAAATATTAGAATCAATATAATCACAACGATCCGGCTAAAACGTTTTTTTTGTTGAAATTTTAAAAGAAACCGGGCCCACCGCACTTCCGCTGCGCGGATACCAGTTCCGGTTCCGGTTCACGGAACCAACAATTGGTATCAGAGCAAAGATAGTGGAGACTATCGATCCCTGGGAACTTTCACGCGTGATCGTGTGACGAAGCGTGGCTCTCCGCCCGGGGGCTCCTTAGAGGAGTGCTTTGATAGGTATCTATGGATGTCACCCCAAAGAGTTGGGACCGAGCCCATAGCCAATGTGATTGGGAATTGTAATTACAATCGGTACCAATGAGATTGGTGATTATAATCAACAATTGGTATCAGAGCCACGTTGTAATTTATATTGATTCTAATGTTGAAATTGATTCCGGTAGTAGGCGCTTTGCATTAAATGTGATTTAATGGTTTTTTTTTTTATTCATGTGATGAATGGTAAATAAAAATGATTTTTGGTCGTTAATTATATGGTTCCTTTGGATTTTATGTTTTATCGCTTCTTCAATTTTTAGATAAAAAATTTGTAAACCCAAGGGGTATAGGATTTTTGTAAATTGTGATATTGAAGAGGATGGCGTTATCAACAAATCGATGAGATTGCATCGGATGCTGAAGAAAAATTACAACAAGACCATTTTTGTAATTTGATTTATTTATGGGTTGTAATTTAAATATCCAAAGGAACTCGGCCAAAATTCATTTAGTTTTTATTTTGCTTTTTCATATTATATTTTATGCGATAATTATATAATATGTTCATGCATATAAAATGTCATCTTAGTTAGTAAGTGCCTACTGGAATCGTCATAACATGACATGCATACATATTCTATTCTAAAACTGTTTTAGATTAGAAAAGTTTTTATAATTTGTTATTATTATTATTATTACATAATATTGGATATTTTGTAATTAAAATACGGCAATTCAAAATATTGAGTGGGAGAGGGTAATATGACAATGTTACCCATAGTCTCTACCATTAGTACAACATCGTAAGATTTAAATGGCACCTCGAGACGCTTTGATTTCGTCCTCCCTACGGAGGGTGTCCATTTGAGTCATAGCAAGGTTGTCTTCCATGCGATAGGATTTTTAGATGTATTTCAAAATTGACCTACCCTACGGCGGTAATTTTTGAGTTAAGTCTGAAAAATCTGAAATGGTAGGTTACACTCAAAAGATGTAATTAAGCTTGTTAATTACAATCTTGATCAAAGTAAACGGTGATTAATGAAAGTTGAAAATATGAGATATTTTGATTTAACTTTTATTGATTGAGAAAGTCTCAATTCAATTGTCAAATGCATGACTATTATTATTACATAATATTGGATATTTTGTAATTAAAATACAGCAATTCAAAATATTGAGTGGGAGAGGGTAATATGACAATGTTACCCATAGTCTCTACCATTAGTACAACATCGTGAGATTTAAATGGCGCCTCGAGACGCTTTGATTTCGTCCTCCCTACGGAGGGTGTCCATTTGAGTCATAGCAAGGTTGTCTTCCATGCGATAGGATTTTTAGATGTATTTCAAAATTGACCTACCCTACGGCGGTAAATTTTGAGTTAAGTCTGAAAAATCTGAAATGGTAGGTTACACTCAAAAGATGTAATTAAGCTTGTTAATTACAATCTTGATCAAAGTAAACGGTGATTAATGAAAGTTGAAAATATGAGATATTTTGATTTAACTTTTATTGATTGAGAAAGTCTCAATTCAATTATCAAATGCATGACCTATCCTACGACGGCACGTTATTTGTGAAAATTGAATTATCGTGGTAAATGAGTAAATAATTTTTCTGTATTTTTACATGCGCCATGCATCATATTTACATTACCGAAGTTTATATATGTGATATATATGAACTGTGCACACATATTAAATATGAATGATTGTTATTTAATTTCAGCAAACCAAACATGTCCAATCCAATAATCAAGATACTCGCTGCTGAAACTTTAACCGGTGAAAATTTTGTCAAATGGAAAAGTAACATGAACATCGTGCTTGTATGTGAAAACTTCAAGTTTGTCCTAACGGATGAATGTCCTCCACGCCCTCATGCCAAGTCATCAACAAATGTTGCTGAGGCATATGATCGTTGGCAAAATGCCAACAACAAAGCCCGCTGCTACCTGTTAGCAGGCATGTCTGACGTGCTTAGATGTAAGCATGAAACGGTTGAAACCGCAAAAGGGATTATGGACTCCCTACAGGCAATGTTTGGGCGCCCTTCTGAACAGTCTCGTCATGAGGCTGTAAAGGCGCTTATGAATGCCAGAATGAAAAAGGGTACTTCAGTCCGCGAGCATACGCTCAAAATGATTGAACACATTAATGAGGCGGAAATACATGGTGCCAATATCGACGAAGCCACACAGGTGGGGATGATTTTAGAAACACTATCCCCTAACTTCCTTCAATTTAAAAGTAACTATTTCATGAATAAATTGAAGTACAACATGACTCAGTTGCTTAACGAGCTTCAAACCTTCGAATCCATTTTGAATGAAAAAGGAGGTGAGGCAAATGTTGCCGAAGCTACAACTTCCTCTTCTGGAAAGTCCAACAAGAGGAAGAATAAGAATAAAGGAAGTGGCAAGTTGAAAAACAAAAAGGGCAATTTCAAGGCTAAGAAAATCAACAACAACAAAGCAAAGAGCTCTGACAAAAAGGCCAAAGGAAAATGTTTCCACTGTGGCATAGATGGTCACTGGAAGAGGAACTGTAAAAAGTACCTCGAAGAGCTTAAGATCAAAAAGAAAGGTAAATCAGATTTACTTGTTCTAGAATCTTGTTTAGTTGAAAATGATATGTCTTCCTGGATAGTTGATTCAGGTGTGACTAACCATGTTTGTTGTTCTATGCAGATGTTTGATTCTGTAACAGAACTAGCCGATGGGGACTACACGATGAGAGTGGGTAATGGGGCTATGGTGTCAGCTAAAGCAGTGGGAGAAGTGAGACTTCTTTTTAATAATAAATTTCTTGTTTTGAACAATGTTTATTATATTCCCGGTTTTAGAAGAAATTTGATTTCTGTTTCAAGACTGTATGAACAATTATTTAAGGTTTCTTTTAATGATAAAGTTGTTATTATTTCTAGAAAGGGTTTAAATATTTGTTCTGGAATTTTGGACAACGGTCTCTATTTTTTAAGACCAACCTTTAACACACTGCTTAACACTGAAATGTTCAAAGTCGAACAACCAAAGTCTAAAAAGCAAAAGATTTCTCCTGATGATAACACATACCTATGGCATCTTAGACTAGGTCATATAAACCTAAATAGGATTGAAAGATTGGTAAAGGAAGGTCCTTTACGAGAGCTAAAAGTTGGCACTCTTCCAGTCTGTGAATCCTGTCTGGAAGGTAAAATGACTAAACGATCTTTTTCGGGAAAAGGTCAAAGAGCCAAAGAACCTCTTGAATTAATACATTCTGATGTGTGCGGTCCGATTAATGTACAAGCAAGAGGAGGATATGAATATTTCGTCACTTTCATTGACGATTATTCTAGGTATGGTTATATTTATTTAATGCAAAGGAAATCTGAAACTTTTGGAAAGTTTAAAGAATTCCAAGCCGAGGCTGAAAAGCAATTAAATAAATCGATTAAAACTCTTCGATCAGATCGAGGAGGTGAATACCTTGATAATGAATTCTTGGATCATTTAATCGAACATGGGATTTTATCCCAATTGACTGCACCTGGGACACCACAGCAAAACGGTGTCGCAGAAAGGAGAAATAGAACATTGCTTGATATGGTGAGATCCATGTTAAGTTACTCATCATTACACATGTCGTTCTGGGGATATGCACTACAGACTTCTGTATACATACTTAATTTAGTTCCATCTAAGTCTATACCTAAGACACCCTTAGAGTTGTGGAATGGTAGCAAAGTTAGTTTGCGACACATTCGCATATGGGGGTGTCCTGCACACGTACTTAAAGGTAGGACTGGGAAGTTGGAACCTCGATCTGAAGTATGCATATTTGTAGGATATCCAAAAGGAACGAGAGGAGGTTTGTTTTATAGTCATCAAGATAATAAAGTATTTGTATCGACAAATGCAACATTTCTTGAAAAAAAACTATATGACAAACTTCAAACCTCGTAGTAAAGTTATACTTGAGGAGTTACTTTCTGATGAGGTCAGACCAACATCGACAACTGTTGTCGAACGACAAAATGAGAAGACCACAACTCAAAATCAGAATGATTTACCACCTCGTCGTAGTGGGAGGGTTGTGAGACAACCTACTCGCTATGGACAAATTGGGGAAGCACAAGTTGTGATTTCTGATCTTGGTAAAGATGATCCATTGACATATCGATGTGCAATGGAAGATTCTGACAAAGAGAATTGGCAACAAGCAATGAATCTCGAGATGGAGTCAATGTACTCCAACTCAGTTTGGAAACTTGTAGACCCACCCGAAGGGGTTAAACCTATTGGTTGTAAATGGATTTACAAAAGAAAGAGGGGAGTGGATGGGAAAGTGGAAACTTTCAAAGCTAGGCTAGTGGCAAAGGGTTTTACCCAAAAAGAGGGAGTTGACTATGAAGAGACTTTCTCGCCAGTAGCCATGCTCAAATCCATCCGTATACTCTTATCCATTGCCGCATATTATGACTATGAGATATGGCAAATGGATGTTAAGACGGCTTTTTTGAATGGCCATCTTGACGAGAACATCTATATGGTGCAACCAGAGGGGTTTATAGATAAAGGCCAATAGCAAAAAGTTTGCCAGTTGCAAAAGTCCATCTATGGACTTAAGCAAGCTTCTCGATCTTGGAATATTAGATTTGATGAAGCAATTAAATCATATGGATTTGATCAAAATGTTGATGAGCCTTGTGTCTACAAGTACATCAAAGAAAAAAAGGTGGTCTTCTTAATTCTTTAC
This sequence comes from Acer campestre, assembly GCA_954870605.1. Classification (NCBI taxonomy): domain Eukaryota; kingdom Viridiplantae; phylum Streptophyta; class Magnoliopsida; order Sapindales; family Sapindaceae; genus Acer; species Acer campestre. The sequence continues at coordinate 9,010,233 of OX940804.1, read as the reverse complement.
GTTGATGACATTCTTCTCATTGGGAATGATGTAGAATCTTTATCAAATGTAAAGAAATGGCTAGCTAACCAATTCCAAATGAAGGATTTGGGAGAGGCAAGTTATGTTCTTGGGATCCAACTTATACGAGATCGTAAGAACAAGCTGTTAGCATTGTCTCAAGCATCGTATATTGATAAGATGTTAATCAAGTTTGCAATGCAAAACTCCAAGAAAGGTAATCTACCTTCTCGTCATGGAGTTACTCTTTCTAAAGAGCAGTGTCCTAAAACACCTCAAGAGGAAGAGAATATGAGACACATTCCCTATGCCTCCGCAGTAGGCAGTCTTATGTATGCTATGTTATGTACTAGACCTGACATATGCTATGCAGTGGGAGTGGTCAGCCGGTATCAGTCTAACCCAGGATTAGATCATTGGGTAGCAGTTAAACACATTCTCAAGTATCTTAGGAAAACGAGAAACTATATGCTTGTATATTCTGGTAGGGATTTGATTCCTATTGGCCACACTGATTCTGATTTTCAATCAGACAAAGACAGTCGAAAGTCGACGTCTGGGTCAGTGTTTACCATTGGTGGTGGAGCCATAGTTTGGAGAAGCATCAAACAATCGTGCATAGCTGATTCCACTATGGAGGCTGAATACGTGGCTGCCTGTGAAGCAGCTAAAGAAGCAGTCTGGCTCCGAAAGTTTTTATCTGATCTGGAAGTTGTTCCAGATATGGAAAAACCCATGACACTTTATTGTGATAACAGTGGAGCCGTGGCTAATTCAAAAGAACCTAGAAGCCACAAAAGAGGAAAACATATAGAGCGAAAGTATCACCTTATAAGAGAGATTGTCCATCGTGGTGATGTGTCTGTTCTGAAGATTAGATCTGAAGACAACCTCGCAGATCCCTTCACAAAGACTCTTCCGGCAAAGAGTTTTGAAGGGCATCTAGAAGGACTGGGGTTAAAGGACATGTCTCATCTGCTTTAGGGCAAGTGGGAGATTGTTGGGGATAATGCCCTAAGAACATATGTTGTTAATCTTCTTGCTGAATTAATAATTAGATTGACATTCTATTACATATTTGTGTGCATTTAATGTTATTAATATTGTATTAATAACATAAAATTCCATGATTATTAAATGTAATATTAAACATAGTATATAAGTTGTTATATACATGAGGATTATGTTTAATATAATAATCTTAATTGTCTGTAATTGATAATTAAAGTTGGGATCTTTAATTAATTAAAATTACTAGTATGGTTCATTCCCATTAAGAATGGAACAGTTTTATCCGAACTGTTGATGTAGTGACATTAGAATGAAGGTACTTTGTATAATAAGATTATACAAGACATGGACGCGATAAATTGGAATCTTTAATAATCTCCGTATTGAAATAAAGTATTCCCTTTTATCAATCAGATGGTCATATATGGAACGATCTTAATCCTGAGTATTTAATAGACTCCTACTTATAAAGTTGTGTCTTTTGACTTACTCGGTATGGTTTGCTCTAATTGCCAAACCTAAAAACCTTGTATCTTAGAGACATGATGATATACTTAGCTGGGAATGATAATATACAAGATGGAATCCATTCCTTCTTAATTGAAGTAGACAAACAGTTCTCTTGAGTAAGTGATTCGGGTCTTGAACAATAGAGCGCTCAATTTATGATAAGATCATAAATAATTGTTTATTAGAGAATCACGGGCACTCAAGGATAAAGACGTAATTGAGAGGTCAACGGATTTGAACCTAGCTCATATTACGAACTGTTTATGGAGGATTGATCTATATGTAATGATTATATCAATGGACTGTTCGATTCCTATTCGAGTAATTAATTCTATAATAACAAGAGTACAGTTCCAGTTTTTTAGTGGAATAAATCTGGAATTAATAAATCTAATATTTAATTAAAGAGTTTAATTAAATATTGAAGATTTATTGGAGCTTAAAATTATAGGTCCATGTGTCCCCATACCATCTCTATAATACTGTATTGAACATTAAGGTATACTGAGGCTTAGTGATTAATTTGGAATTAATCATCTATACATAAAGAAGTTTATGTATTGTTTTATTTATTAAATAATGTTTGATTATTTAATTATATGTATAAAATAATATTTTGATTATTTAATTTTATTTATTAAATAATGTTTGATTATTTAATTATATGTATTAAATAATGTTTGATTATTTAATTATATGTATAAAATAATATTTTGATTATTTAATTATATGTATTAAATAATGTTTGATTATTTAATTATATGTATTAAATAATGTTTGATTATTTAATTATATGTATTAAATAATATTTTGATTATTTAATTATATATATATGTTTTAATAATTGGGGTGGGTTGTATTATTGTTACTTTTAGTCATGAATGGGGTGGGTGGAAATCAAGTACCCTTACTTTTTTCTACTAGTGTTTTTTTTTCTTTTGTTTTGTTTTTTCTTTCATCATTGCATTTAAAGCATAGTGGAATTCTAGCTCCTATTCTATGATTCTTTACACCACCCACCCTAGAACTATGATAGTGGAAAAATACTACACCACCCAATATATATATATATATATAGCTCTCTCTCTCACTCTTTCAAGAATGAGAGGAAATGGAAGAAGCATAAAAAGAAAATATTTATTTTTGAGTTGATTCATATATTTTGAGCTTCATGAAAACAAGACAAGAAGAGTTCTTGTTTTGAGAAACACTAGTTCTAAACAAGAGAGTGATAACAAAAGAGAAAAATTATTTTTAAGGTCTAAGCCTCTAAAAATATTGTGAGATAGTCTCTCAATATTTTTCTAGTTGTCTCAAGTGTTAAGTACACAACTAGTACAGAAATTCAAGAGTTGAATTTTTCTGTTCAATACCGAGACGCCCACTCGTCGGTTCTTTGGTGTTGGAGATTCGGTGTGGAAGAACTTGGTTCGAGGGAATCACGAAGATTCTATAGTGGAGGAACTCGATTCGAGCGAATCACGGAAAGTCTACAAGGGTAACTATTTCCTTTCTTATTATTTATAGTTAAATATTAGAATCAATATAATCACAACGATCCGGCTAAAACGTTTTTTTTTTGTTGAAATTTTAAAAGAAACCGGGCCCACCGCACTTCCGCTGCGCGGATACCAGTTCCGGTTCCGGTTCACGGAACCAACACTTTCTACCTTGGATCGTGTTCAGCACTACGACCCTCAAGTTGTTGCTACGTGTGTCCTTTGCAACTCTCAAGCTGAGACTCATGCTCACCTTTTCTTTGAGTGTTTGTATAGAAAAGCCATATGGACATAACTTTTGAATAAATGTGGTTGTCCTTGGATTGGTCTCTGCTTGTATGATTTTATATAATGGGTGTCCATTCATTTGAAGGGGAACTCTCCCTCCACGGTGACTAAAAAGCTTTGTCTTGTGGTGGCTGTCTATTTTATTTAGAGAGAACGAAATTGTTGCATTTTTAAAAGCTCTCAAAAGCTTAATGTTGAGGTTTCCTGGTCCATTATTGACACTATCTGTTGCCGGCTCTCCTTTATCAACTTGAAGGATTGGCCTCTTCTTGTATTGAATTGGAACTTCAACTCTAGATAATCCATTGTGTTGTAGGCTTGCTTGTTTGATTTTGGCTTTTGTGTTTGGTTGTGATTTGTTGTAGCCTTTGTTTAGCTCTTGTTTGAGCTTTGTTGTGCTTGTTTTTTGGGCCTTTTGGCTCTTGTCTCTTTGCTTCTTGGGGTATGCCTATTGAATTTGTACATTCTTTCCTTCTTTTCTATGATACTATTTATTTACCCAAAAAAAAAAATATTGATTTCACTTTAGGTCACCTTTTATGACTCAAAAATCATATTTTTAATTGAGAGCATTTTCAAAGAGGGATTTTTATTAAAGATTTAATCTATGATCATCCTTGATCACTCAAAATCATTTTCATATGCATCAAGCTTCATCTAGCATCATCTAGGATGCTTTCTTGCATGGGTTCTACTTAACACACATGCCTTGGTAAGTTTTTCACTAATTTCATCTAATCTTAGTGTTTTACTTAACAAGAAATATTTTCAATAAAATTGGACTGATCTAAGGGGAAAAAGCATCACAAACGATCATATGCTGAAAAACCCCTAGACAATATCCATATATAAAAGAGATAAAAGAAAGTAAAAAGTGACAAAAAGCAACAAAGCACAAAGAGCCAGGGAAAACAACCCCAAACAAAAAGAGGCACGTAGGCCACACCAAAAAGAAAAAGAAAACATCAAGAAAAACGAAAAGACTCGCGGCCCATGCAGTCATTGCCAACTAATGAAGAACAGAATGGTGGGGCAGAGAACCACCAAGAATCTGTCTGAAGCTCCAAAGCATGCTTAGAAAGTGTATCTGCAACTTGATTACCCTCCCTAAAAATATGTGAAACCTGAAAATCCATATGTGAGATTTGGAAGATTCAGCGCTGCCATGCCTGACGAACCCTCCAAGGAACCAACTCAGAACGAGAAGAAAGAAGCTGAACCACATAAGAAGAATCGCTCCCAAGCCAGATACGATGCCACCCATACTTCCAAGCAAAATTAATGGCCAATGAGGCCGCCAGAAGCTCAGCCTCAAAAGTGAAAACCTGACCAAGAGGAATAGCAAAGCAACCCTTCACAAAAGCTCTACAGTTCCGAAAGATACCACCACAACCACCAACCCCCGGAGAGCCCAAAGCAGCGCCATCAGTATTCACTTTGATCCAGCCGGGGGCCGGAGGCGACCAAACCACACTCTTGATAACTGAGGCTTTAGAAAGGCGACCCTGAAGACCAAATCGACGAAGAATCAAAAGGTCATCCATACAGTTACGTATACAACCAATCTCTAGGCGATTAGCCTCTAAAACGGCACACCAGACCAAAGAAAGGACGGATCTAAAGTCCACCGACTTCCCTTTAAAGATACACTAATTACGAGCAGTCCACACCCCCCATATCACTGCATGGATAGCAGCTTTCCACAAAATCCTGACCTGCTCACTAAAGGAAACCGACATGGCCTGCAAGAAGAAGGATTGCCAAGTATCGGTAGAGACACGTCGCTGGAAAGTCGAGAAAACCGCCTCCCAAAGAGCAACCGCCAGGGGACAATGAAGAAAACGATTATCTGCAGATTCACTACTAACCCCACAAATACTGCAACGAGAAGCCAACTGGAACCCAGACCTACAAAGGCGATCCTCAGTAGGAAGTCTGTTCAACATCAAACGCCAAGTCAAAGCAGAGCGAGAGGGGGGAATAAAACGGGACCAAACATCTCTCCACCAAACAACCTGAGGAATATCACGGAAAAACTGGGAATAAGCAGCCTTGCAAGAAACACGACCATCCCGAGAATTAGCCCAAACCAGAGAATCCACAACAGGAGAAATTGCAATATGATCAATCCGAAAACACAGATCCGGGAAGCGAGCTCGGAAACAATCGTCTAGCACCCATCTACCCTGATGAATAAAATCCGAAACCCTCACCCGGAGCGGATTAGCTAAATAATCAGGAATCCTTAAAAGGTCCACAATGGGAACCCCCAACCAATTATCCCGCCAAAAGTCCCTCTGAGAGTTCTCGCCAATCAGCCAGATACATTCCTTAAGAAGGGAACTATAATTAGACCGAAGAGAAGACCAAATCGAAGAGGTGACATACCCTCCATGAGGCTTCTGCAAATGCCTGAGATACCTCTCCCAAAGAAAAGAGAAAGCAAAACCATCAGAGGTCATAAACTTCCAGGTGAATTTCTGCAACAGTGAGTCCTTCAGCAACCCAATATCTTTTAGACCAAGACCACCCTGTGAGTAAGGCCTACAACAACGATCCCATGCAACCCGAACCAACTTAGTCTTCTCACAGTAACCGGTCCACAAAAAGTTTCTCAACTTGCGGTTAATTAGTGACAGTAAAGAAGAAGGCCACTTGTAAATCATGAAAGAGTGCACAAATGAACCAGTGATGACTGACCTGATCAGAGTAGCACGACCGGCCAGAGAGAGAGACTTGCCCTTCCATTTAGTGAATTTAGACAAGATCTTATCCGCAATAGGGCGTAGCACTGCTTTTCGAGGCTTACCCCGAAATAAAGGGACTCCCAAATAAGAAAATGGAAGATGCCCAATCTGCATACCAACCAGAGACTGCAAACTACCAAACCGAGAGGGGGAGATAGAAGATCCGAAATAAATCGAAGACTTACCCCAGTTAACCAATTGGCCTGAAATATCACCATAATTGCCAAAAGCACCCATGATATGCTTTAGATTCTTTTGAGTGCCTCTGCAAAAGATCAAAACATCATCTGCATAGAGCAAATGAGTTGGAGCCAAAAAACCCCTTGGGGAAGAAATCGGCAGAATCTGAGAAGAACCCACCAACCTCATTAATAATCTACTAAGAAAGTCCTATGCAATACCAAAGTCCATCCAATCCACAAAAATAGAAGAGAACCCAAAAGCCTGAAGCACTCTGCAAAGGAAAGACCAATCCAGGGTGTCAAAAGCCTTACAGATATCAATCTTCATGGCCAAGTTACCCCCATAGCACTTCTTTTGCAACACATTCACACAGTCAGAAGCCAAAGCAATACAATCCTCGATATGCCGGTCTCGAATGAAACCGAACTACTGAGGAGAAATAATCCTGGAGGCAACACGAGCTAAACGATCAGCCAAAATCTTCGAAGAAATTTTAAATAGAAAGTTGCTAAGAACAATCGGATGAAACTGATCAACAGAAATGGATTCCCTCAGTCTTAGATCATATTCTATTATATAAGATAGAGATTATTGTGTTGTTTTGATTGAGTGATGTATTGTGATAATTATACCTAGGATTGCTTTATCTTATTTAGCTATGTTTTATGCCATGACATATATCAATTAATATCTAGGATTGATTCAGTTGAAATCTTATAATCCTAGATAAGCATTCACTGTAATCTTGCATTAAATTGCATTTGGGATATCATTGCATATTCACTTAGGTTGTTTAATCCCTTTATTGAGAAGTAAGTCTTGTGGCTTACAATGCTTAGGCTGCAAGCAAATTGATCTAGGGTTATTAAAGGCCTACCGATAGTAGAGGTGGGTTAGTGACCGTGTTGGGTTTGACATGGTCAACCTAGGTTGTGGACAACTTTACAAATAGTGATTTTGAGGATTGTGTGTGACGCACATAACAGCCTGTGGTTTTTCCTTGTTAAAGGCATCCAAGTAAAAATCAAGTGTCATTTAAATTCTGCATTATATACTTGATTTTATATTGTTACTAGATTGGGGGTTAAAATTTAATATTGACTAATCAAGAAAATTTGGCAAAATAACTTGATTAAAATCTATTCACCCCCTCTCTCTAGATTATATTAGAACACACCGGTTTATTTGTTTCAATTGGCATCAGAGCGGGTTCCCAGATATACTTAGGTGATCCTTGCTCATTTTGGTGTGTTTTGCATTGGTGTGTCTTGCATTTGTGTGATTTTTGTTCATTCATACATTTGCATCTGCATTTCATTCATTCATAAACACTATGAGTGGAAACGATGGAAACTATAGGGGTAATGAAGGTGCTTCTAGCACAAGGCCTCCCCTTCTCACCGGGATTAATTATGCCTCTTAGAAAGGCAAGATGGAGTTGTACATATACCAAATCCATGACCGGGCTTGGATGACGGTTAAAGACGGCTATGCTCCACCGATGATGACTCCTATGGGTGGAGGAGAGGATGTACTCAAGCCTAAGGCACAATGGAATGCGCGTGAGTTTGAAGCATCTAAGTGGAATAGGAAGGCGATGCACACCATCTTATATGCAATGGACGAGAATCAATATAAATTGAATCAAAACACTAGGATCACTAAAAAGGCATGGGACATCCTAGAGGTTGCACATGAGGGAACCGAAGTGGTTAAGGACTCAAAGCTTCAAGTTCTCCAAACTCAATTCGAGATGCTTATGATGGATGAGAACGAATGCTTTAGCGATTTTGAGATCAAGTTGATGGACATCAACCAAAGCCATCAACTTGGTGATCCTTATTCAAATAGGAGAATCAAGCAAAAAATAATGAGATCTCTCCTCGAAAGATTTGAGTCTAAGGTAACGGCTTTAGAGGAGAATAAAGGGTACAAGGATATGAAGCCGAGTGAAGTGATTGAGAGACTTCTAGCTTATAAGTCTAGGATGGGTTCTACTGCCACACCTCTTAAAAAGAAAAAGGGAATTGCTTTGAAGGCCTCCAAGGTAGAGAAGGAGGAAAATGATAACTCGGATGAAGACATGGCCTTATTATTGAGAAGGTTCAAGAAATTTGTCAAGTTCGAGAAGAAGGGTTTTGAATCCAAAGGCCAAGACTTGAAAAAAAAAAAAACTCCCTTCAAGAAGTTTGAGCCTAGGCAAGAGAAAAGTAAAAGGAAAGGGCTCCAATGCTTTGAGTGAGGTGGCATAGGACACATCGCTCCCGATTGTGGAAATTTGAAGAATAAGAAAGGGAGAGTGATGGCCGCCACTTAGAGTGGAAGATGACTCTGATGAGAGAGATGAATATTCGAATGATGAATATGAAGTTGCTAACTTCATAGCTTTTGCCTCCTCCCACTAGAGCAAAGGTACTAGTGAAGAAGAGGAAGAGGGTCAAGATGAAAATGACTCAAGTGAAGATAACTCCTCATCTAACTCCACAAATGAAAATGTGGAGAAAATGAATGTTCATGACTATATAGTCAAGTTTGAAAGTTCAAGGATGAAGAACAAGAGAGAACTTAAGAGATTAAAGGAAGAAAATCTAGAGCTTTCAACACACGTTGACCACTTAAGTGAACAAGTGGAAAGATCCAAGAAGATTGAAGATAAGCTAAGAGAGAAGTTAGCCTTATATATGAGGAATGAAGAAGGTTTGAAGAGGGAGCTTGAAGAAGCTAAAGGGTCAAGGACTAGGATAGTTTCTAGCACCGAAAAACTTGACCACATGTTAAGTGTTGGAAAGAGTCCTCATGACAAGAGAGGTCTTGGGTTTGAAGAGGCAAGGAGACCTCCATTCCTAACAAGACCGTGTTTGTCAAGAGCTTGAGCTACAAAGAAGCTTCATCGGTGCAAACTCCTAGGAAGAAGATAGATCTAGGACAATGTTCAAATAGTGCACAAGTGAAGGTGGCGCCAAGAAGGTAACCTCAAGCTCAACCCAAAAGAACTCCTCAAGCCAACATTCCTCAACAAATGGCTCATCAAGGAAAGAGACCAATCATGCAAGCTCAACCGAGGAAGCAACCAAGTCTTGGTCAACAACAAAGAGGAGAGATCCTATCCAACAACCAAGACAACCACAAAGACATGGGAAGGCTCATATGCATATGCAAGGACATGGTATGATTCCTAGCTACATCCTTACATGTCATTTTTATGGTATTGATGGTCATGTTAGACCAAATAGCTTTCATTATATTAAAATGTGTAGAGTAAACAACATGATTGAAAAGAAAAAGAGTAGAGCCAGGATGCACGTTCCTAAGAAGAGTATGATAGATTTGTATGATCCTAGGACATCTATAGCCCATGTACCAGTGACCACTAGGAAAGAAAATGTTTCACCTAGGTGGATTAGAAGATATGCTTATTTTTGCCATGTTGTACAAATTGCCTTGAAGGCAAATTTTTCTAATTTTTGGTATTTAGATAATAGGTGCTCTAGGCACATGATGAAAAATAAGAGTTTATTCGAGACTCTTATCATGGAGGAAGGGGGATTTGTCACCTTCGGTGATGGGTCTAAAAAGAGAGTTGTAGGGAAAGAAACCATCTCCATTCCTAGCTTACCCTCATTGTCCAATGTTTTATATGTTGATGGCTTGAAAGCCAATTTAATAAGCATTTCACATCTAAGTGATGAAGGACTTGCCGTCTTGTTTAGCGGGAATGATTGCTCAATCCTATTGCCCGATGGACAAACCTTGTTGAAAGGGATGAGATCTAGCGATAATTGCTATTGTCTTGAAGCTAGAGTTGTCTCTTGTAATTCGTCCAAGGATGAGCAAATTGAGTTGTGGCATGAAAGACTTAGCCACATGAACTATTAGGATTTACAAATCCTAGATAAGTTCAATGTTGTGCGTGGCCTTCCCAAGCTTGGGAAGAAAGTCAATGGTGTTTGTGAACCTTGCCAACAAGGGAAACAAACTAAGAGCATGCACAAAAAGGGCAAGTATATATCCACCAAGGTGCCCCTAGAGCTTCTCCACATGGATTTTATGGGTCCCATACAAATCGAGGGTTTAGGTGGAAAGAGATACATTTTGTTTGTGTAAATGATTTCTTTAAGTACACGTGGACATATTTCCTTAGAGAAAAATTAAAAACTTTTGACAAGTTTAAAATGCTTTGCACTAAACTTCAAAATGAAAAAGACTCTAATATTAAAAGAATTAGACGGATTAGAAGTGACCATGGGAGGGAGTTTGAGAATGCCTACTTTGAAAGCTATTGCAATAGCTTAGGCATCTTCTATGAGTTTTCGGCTACTAGGACACCTCAATAAAATGGAGTTGTTGAGAGGAAAAATAGGGTCCTTCAAGAGATGGCCCGTGTGATATTGCTTAGCAACAATGTCCCTAGGAACCTATGGGCCGAAGCAATCAATACGGCTTGTTATATAGGAAATAGTGTATTCCTAAGGCCAAGAACTATGCAAACCTCCTATGAGTTATAGAGAGGTAGAAAGCAAAATGTTAGCTACTTCCACTCTTTTGGAAGCAAATGATACATTTTAAATGACCGTGATCAACTTGGCAAGTTTGATGCTAAGAGTGATGAGGGTATCTTTATTGGCTATGCCTTGAATAGTCAGAGTTTTCAACTTGAAGACTCGAAGCGTCATGGAATCATCTAATGTTGTCATAGATGATAATAGGCCTAAGACTAATGACCATGAGGAGGAGATTGTTATAGTTGATGATTCTCCTTTGGAGAAGGTTGTGGAGACTCTTATTGATGAGAGGTCTAAACTCAATGAAAAGGACACACAACCCCTTGATAGAGTTCCTCTCTTGGACTCTAATGAACCCGTTCCATGGGTTAGAAATCTCCATGATAAAAATGACATCATTAGAGAAGTTAATGAGGGTGTTAGGACTAGGTGTCAAATAGCTAATATAATTAGTTGCATTTGCTACACCTCTCAAATTTAACCCAAAAAGGTTGATGAAGCCTTAAATGATGAATTTTGGGTTCTTACCATACAAGAAGAGCTAAACCAATTCGAAAGGAATGAGGTTTGGACTCTAGTTCTTAGGCCTAAGACCACTAATGTCATAGGCACAAAATGGATATATAGGAACAAATTCGATGAAGTTGGCAACATTGTGAGTAACAAGGCAAGGCTTGTTGCACAAGGGTACTCTCAAATTGAGGGTATCGACTTTGAGGAGACATTTACTCATGTTACCTGTTTATAGTCCATTAGACTTCTATTGTTCATTTCTTGTGTGCACAACTTCAAATTGCACCAAATGGATGTGAAGAGTGCCTTACTCAATGGCTTCTTGCAATAGGAAGTGTTTTTTGAGCAACCCAAGGGGTTTGTGGATGCACACCACCCCAACCATGTCTATCGCCTCAAAAAGGCCTAGTATGGGTTGAAACAAGCACTAAGGTCTTGGTATGAACGCCTCACTCAATTTCTTGTTGATAATGACTACACAAGAGGTAGTGTTGATGTGACTCTATTCATCAAGAAAAACAATGATGAGCTTTTCATAGCTCAAATATATGTTGATATAGTTTTTGGCTCCACCAATAATACCAGAGTCCAACAATTTGTTGATGTTATGTCTCATGAGTTTGAGATGAGTCTTGTTGGTGAGCTAAGTTACTTCCTAGGTTTACAAATTAAGCAATTAAATGATGGGATCTTTATAACCCAAGCTAAATATGCTAAAAACCTAGTGAAAAGTTTGGTCTTGAAAATGCCAAACATTGTGATACACCCATGAGTATCACTTTGAAGCTAAGCAAGGATGCTAGTGGAAAAAGTGTGGAACAAACTATATATCAGGGCATGATTGGAAGCTTGCTTTACTTGACTGCAAGTAGACCCAATATATCTTTTAGTATGGGTGTGTGTGTTAGGTACCAAGGGATCCCAGGGAGTCTCATCTCTCTTCCTTTAAGAGAATCATTCTCTATGTGAATGGGACATCCAACTATGGGATTTGGTACTCTTTTGACACTAATGCTAGTTTAGTTGGCTTTAGTGATGCGGATTGGGCAGGAAATTGTGATGATATGAAGAGCACATCGGGCGGTTGCTTCTTTCTAGGGAATAACTTGGTGTCTTGGTTTCTTAAGAAGCAAAACTAGATTTCCTAGTCCATAACGAAAGTCGAGTACATTGCCTTGGGGAGTGGATGCACACAACTCCTTTGGATAAAGCAAATGCTAGTCGACTATGGATTCAATCAAGGTACTCTAACCCTCTTTTCTGATAACATGAGTGCCATTAACATTTCTAAGAATCCGGTGCAACATTCTAGACTAAGCATATTGATATCCAACATCATTTTATAAGAGAACTAGTTAAGAACAAACGCATTGTAAGTACAAATGATCAACTAGTGGACTTATTTACTAAACCCTTAGATGCAACTAGGTTTTATGCACTTAGTAGATCTATTGAGATATGTCTCATGGATTGATGTAGTATGGAAATTGACCCCATAAGGGAAACTCAAGCAAAGAGAGCAATTGCATACTTGTCACATGTAAAAAATTTGATATACATTATGCTTCTTTATTAATTGCTTGAGTAGCTTGGTTGCACATATGCTTATATGTTTTTACTCAATAAGTGTGAACCATTGCTTTGTTTGCAATACATGTCATATTTATGTTCAAACATGCAGTTTTGGACTAAGAGATTTATTTAGGAAGTACTCTTTGAATGACCTATAATTATCTCCATGACATGCTCAAAATGAAAAAGCATGAAATTCTTATGACATGCTTAAAAATGAAAAGCATGAATTGATGATTGCAAATTCTTAAATGCAAAACTTGTGTGAAAAGCAATAATGAGACTTCAAATGAATAAAAGATCTTGTATCCGTTCTAAGAATGTTTAAATCCAATATCTCTCTTTCTTTATTGGTTAAACATGACTACTATTTTTTTTTTTTACGGGTATCTTACCCAGAAAAATCGAATAGGGTGCAAAAGTCGCTCATACCTTGTTTCACTTATGAGGTTGGATATAGTTGCCTTTTAAATTGAAATCAATGAAATCTCTATATCCTTGCTTTGATTCATGACAAATGGTGAAATTGGTTTGAATTCTATTTGGAAACCTTTGTCATTTGCTTTGCCTAATACCATTGTATTTTGGACTTGAATGCAACATGTCATGTATGCAAATCATCTTAATCACACATTTTCATAAAATAAATCTCCTTGTTTCTCTTCAAATTAATTGAGTTGCTTAAAGTGGCTTATATTATTACTCACATGTCTCGTATGCTTCTATCTCTCTTTGATAAAATGACCCAGTTGGGGGATACTCCTTTACCTATCTCATGACAAAAAGGGGGAGTAATACATGTAAGGGAGTTGTAGTAGCTAATTCGCATTTTAGGGAGATTACAAATTGAGGGGGAGCATTGCATTGCACATTCATTGCATAATGTTGCTTGATTTCCTTAAAATGCAAATGCTTGTTTTGATTTCACTTGATCACCTCACATACACTTGCTTTGGAAAGTGTAATTTTTTGTTTTGAAGGACTGATTGTTCTATAAGAGATTGAAGACTTCAAGTTTTAATTTTTAATTATTTCTTTGTAATGTGGAAAATCATTGTTGACCTTTAGTTTCAATTTTGCTGTGAGGATCAATGTGAGTGGTGGTTTTGTCACGAAATAGCCAAAGGAGGAGATTCTAAGTTCCTCAAGTTTGATTGGCTTATTTCAGTGACAAACTACATTTGGGGTTTGTGTTATAAGGGTAGCTTAGGCATTGATGATCAAGCTCAAAAGCCCTCTCAAGACCTCAAGATGATGAGCACTCAAAAGGTAAAACTCTTGTGCTTATTCGCATTGAAGAGATCATAGTTGCACACACACAAAACTCATGAATAACTATACTTCTTGTATGTTGTGTGCTTTTATGTTTGTGCATCAATGTTCTTAACTCTTCATGCTTTTGCATTGCCATGCCATTTAGTAGCTTAAGATTGCATCATTTTTCTCTTGGCATGCTTTGGCCAAGATGACTGCTGTCGTTACCACTGTGGCCTTTACAGCGGTAGCCACAATGGTGAAATACCTGTCTTGGCCGCTCTCTTGACCGCTGTGATTTTCTGCAGCGGTTTTACGCATAGCGCTTACCGTTGTCATAACCGCTGTGGAAGCCACATCGGTAAGCATAGCGTTTTGACACCTATTTCTTTTTGAGAGACCATCATTTGAATACTGCTATGGCTTTGGTAGCGGTCATCCCCTATCTTTTACAAAACGTCGTAGCTTTGTGATGCGGCAAGCAAAGGTATTTGAATATTTAAGGATGATGTTCTGGCCAACCATACAGTGAGCTAACCTAAAAGGGAGAAAGACTTGCGTGAGCTAGCAATAGGGTTTTATTTGGGTTTTTAGTATTTGAATAATTTTAGCCTAATTTTTAGTCATTTAGTTTACTTGGGAAACTATGTTATGTTTTCCTATTTTTCCTTTTTTAGTCTTTTAGTTTATTTGGGGAATTTCCTGTTTGTGGATTTTCTTGTTCGTCAAGTTTTGTGATTCTATTTAAGTAGATTATATTAGGTTTGAAATGGAGCTTTTTTGATTAATAATTTTTTTAGAGTTTTCTCTATTTATCTCCTAAATTCGGTATCCTGCATGGATCAACGATTTTTGGTTTAGTGAGAGGATCGCCTTAGGAGAATGATCTTGGTTTCTCCTTGATTTCACCACATTTAGTGAAACGGCGATTGTGATAGGAGGCCTGACCACCGGATTAAATTGCCGTTCTATTCCAGTAGCCTTTGGAATGATTATACGGTTATGATTGGTGGCCATGATTACCGTTCGAAATCCCAGTTTAGACCTGATCGATTTATCTCTTGTGTTTATTTCTACGGTCGTGATCGGTGATTATGAAACCGTCGAATGAAACCG
Source organism: Acer campestre (assembly GCA_954870605.1). Lineage (NCBI taxonomy): Eukaryota > Viridiplantae > Streptophyta > Magnoliopsida > Sapindales > Sapindaceae > Acer > Acer campestre. The sequence continues at coordinate 8,995,038 of OX940804.1, read as the reverse complement.
CTGTTGATCCCCTGTTCCTTCAGGGTTCAATTCTACGGTTGTATTAGCAAACAATGTTCTGTTTGGTAAAGCTCGTGGTGTTTGTCTTGGTTATCCGGGTAAGGGACTCTGCCTCCACCCACCGGGTAAAGTAGTCTACTGCCACTATGGCATGCTTGGCTTGATCAGGAGTAGTTACGAGTGGCCCGATGAGATCTACCCCCCAGATAGTGAACTAGTAGGGTGTACTAATTGAGGATAGTCTCTCCGAAGGTAGATGGTTGAAATTTTCTATATTCTGGTAGGGTTCACAAGACCATGGTAACTGCTTCGCATCTTGATGTAGAGTTGGCCAGAAGTAGCCTATTCTTAGTACCTGGTAAGCTAGGGTCTCACCTGATACGTGGTTTCCATAGTACTATGAGTGTACCTCATTGAGTGCCCATTGTTCATTGTCTGGATGTAATCATCTCAGTAGTGGAAGGGACTTCCCTTTGCGGTAGAGGTATCCATCAACTAAGCAGTACCGGGTGGCAATCCTTTTAAGTTTGCGTGCTTGACCTGGATCCTTTGAGAGAGTTTCATTATAGAGATATTCAACTATAGGGTCCATCCAATAGGGAAGCTAATTGATCGGGTTCACTCATTCTCCTCTATCTATGCTGGATCGGGGAATTAGTTGGAGGGTTACTCTTATTGGTAATGCCTGCCCTCCATTTGAAGCAATATTGGCTAAAACATTAGCCCGGTGGTTCTTATCTCGGGGAATCTACTCCATCTTCATACCCTTGAACCTCGACATTGCTTCCCGAACCTTTTCTAGGTACACTACTATGTTCTCACCCTTGGCTTGGTATTGTTCGGACACTTGGTTGATTACCAGCAGCGAATCACTCCTAACCAGGAGGAAATCTGCACTAAGTTTTTCGGCTACCTTTATCCCAACTAGCAAGGCTTCATATTCTACTTTATTATTGGTGGCTTTGAATTCAAACCTAAAACAATGACTACACTCGATCCCTTCAGGATCGGTTAGAATGATCCCTACTTCATAATCCAACTGGTTGGATGCTCCATTTGTGTACAATAATATCCAGGTGCTGGAATTGGTGGGCCATTCCATGGATTCTTCTTCAAGAACCGGGTTTGGGACTGCGGTGGAATCCGGATTGGAGGTCACACTGAACTTAGCTACAAAATCAGCCAAGGCTTGGGCCTTGATTGTTGTTCTTGCTTTGTACCTGATGTCATACTAAGTGAGTTCTAAAGCCCATAGGATCACCTGCCCGATACATCCGGCCTTTGGAGAAATTGTCACAATGGCTGGTCTGTGACCACTGCGATTGTAGGGGCTTGGAAATAAGGTTGGAGTTTTCTAGCAGTGGTCACAAGTGCATAGGTGAGTTTCTCTAGGAAGGCATAATTCTTCTCTGATTTGGTCAAGGCATGGCTCACATAGTAGATCGGTCTCTGGACCCTGTCACCACACTCCTTTACCAAAGCCTTGCTCGTAGCGGTCTTTGATATGGCCATGTAAAGTTGTAGTTCCTCTCCTAGTATGTATTTCACTAGCAAAGGTGAGCTAGCTAAGTACTTCTTCAGAGATTGGAAAGCTTGCTCGCTTTCCTGATCCCACTTTATCTTCTTTCCCTACTTGATAATTTTGAAAAAATGAAGACACTTATCTGTAGATTGGGATATGAAGTGGTTGAGTGTTGTTGCCCTGCCAGTTAGTCCTTATGCCTGCTTAAAGGTAGTAGGAGACTCGAGATCCAAGATGGCATTGATCTTTTCAGGATTGTACTCAATCTCCCTCTTGTGTACCATGAACCTAAGGAATTTTCCTACTGCTGCCCCGAAAGCACACTTAGCGGGGTTCAACCTCATTTGGTTCTCACTTAACACTTGAAAAGTCTAGTGTAAGTCCCCTGGATGTTGGTCTGCTGCCTGGGACTTGGTGATCATGTCATCCACATACACCTCCATGGACCTCCCATTTGTTCCTTAAATAATTTGTTCACCAGACACTGGTAATGGCAATTTATAATCTGATCAGTTTCAAAAATTTCAGTGATTTTGAAGATCATAGGATCCCAACCAATCCAAATTCTACCAAGATTGTGACTATTGTAATTATCAAGCATTTCCCAATCCGTGAAAACTGAATTGAGTAAAAGAGGCTTATGGATCATACTCACTCTTGTCTCAATTAAACAAATTAGCTTGTGGTCAAGTATCATCTTCTTAACTTTTCATTGTTTAGGGGTTGCATTCAAACCCCTAATGTTCCAACAAGCTAAATTAATCATTAAGAGGTTGAGGATATTTCACCTTAGCTTGCGAGTTATTATCCATTCCTTTCTTTGCAGACCGTTTCATATCTCAACTCATTGTTTGTACCACTTTATGAAGCATGCCATGTTAGAAAACTAGTATAGTGTTTATATGGTCCTCTTTGACATTTGCTCTTTTAAGATCTTTTGGTGATAATTGTTCACATTGATCTTAATCATGATGTGTGTTATTATTTGTATGGTTGTTGAGTGGCATGTTTTGATAAATATAAGCTTCATATTCTTTGATAACTACTCTCTTGAGAAGTCGAGATCATAAGTAAGTCTCTTTACTTGCTTTTTGATCATGTGATTTTAAGCCTTCAAACTTGGTTTCAAAAATGCACTTTGTTTCTCTTATATGCTTGGTTAAGTATGTTGAGTGATGAGAATCAAGAAGTATCACCGAAGGATCCATTACATGTTCAAGTTGGGCCAATTACAAGGGGCGAAGAGGGTCTAAGAAGCATTTAATGATGGGCTGATTCTGAGTTGCTGAAGTCCAAGTTCGGCCCACATGAAGACCAAATCCAGGCTAAACATTGTGGGCCTCTACAAAAGGCATATGGAGTCGGATTGTCTATTTTAATATGTTTCCGGAAAGCTCAAGATAAGCCATACAGATGTTATGAAGACTCCATCCTCAATAACAGATCATAACAGGCCCAAATTCGGCCACATATCTTGTTACGCAAAGACTTGAGCTGAGGAGTCCGAATTTCAGCATATTTCCTAATAAAGAGCTTATTTGGGCATGAGATACAAGCTAGGGTTGGAGGAGTCCAAATTTTAGCATATTTCCTATTTTTAATTATTTCCCAAATAAATAGCTAATTTGTTTCCCAAACAAAGTCAACTAGTTGCTAGTTTTTATTCTTTTACTTTCCTAATTTTAAGGCAATTAATTGTTGAGTAGTTTGTTTCCTTTTCTTTTTCTGTCTAGGGTTTACATCTTTTCTTAGTATTTAAAGTACGCATGGATGTATTATTTTGGGATACTAGACTTAGAATAAAATAATATTGATAGAGAATGTGTCTCTTTGGTTCTTCATAGAACTTGTGAACTTATCAAGGTTTATACCTTGTGATGTTCAAACCTTGACTTATCACTCACCTTTCTTTCTTGTTCCTGAGTGTGGCGTCTACAATCTTCTTGAAACCGTTGGTTCTTATCTCCATATAGACAACGGGCCGCAGTCCTTATATTGTTCTTTGTTATAAACTTGAATTAGAAAATGATCTTTCGTTACCATATATTGGTTTTGGGTCTTACTACTCTTGGTGAGGTTCATATCATTAAGTTTGATTAATGTAAGTGTTGGATACAACTTGAAGTCCTAAGGATTAGTATGTATAAAAATGACTGATGGTTGGTATCCATTTGCTTCGGCAATATAGAACTCAATGAGCAACCTCATGGAAAAGGCTACACACCTTGGTTATGCAGTTGCCCAATGTAGGAAAGGGCTACGCCATTGTGATTAGTGAAAGCCGCCATGAGGTGTATATGTTTATGTTAGAAAAATCAAAGTAGTGTTGAAAAGAATCATTAAAAAATAAATAAATAAATAAATAAAAATAAAAAAAATAAAAAAATAAAAAAAAATTTGATTCAAGCCTAAAAAAAAAAAAAAAAAAAAAAAAAAAAAGGCTTTATGGAGTATAGTTGAATAATCAAAGTAGCTCAGGTTGTCAAATAGAAATGGATTGATGAGCCACATGCACACACAACGCTCACATATTGAAATCTTTTCTCTTTAAAAGCAAAATTTCAGATGATAATCGGTTTGACCTTTTTACGGAAAGGCTTGAGATGAATAGATTTTGAAAATATTTGTGTTAACCACCAAAATTGGCGAAGGACCAAAGAAGAATTTTCCACCTCGACACAAGGTGGACATAGGAATTTAGACACCATCTGGCTACCCCGATAAAGGGGGACCCCAACTGATCTGAGTGCATACCCCCTCCAGCGGGGTCCGACCCAACCTTTCCCTAGCTTCTCAAGGACCCTGCCAACATTTTGATTCATAAGCATTGCCTCGAGCCGGAATACTCGTTAAAACCTGCAGCGGGGTCCAACCCAGTTATGCCCTGGCTTCCTATGAACCCCACAGCACCCCGACATGGAGTTCCACTAAGCATCCGCTATGGTACTAGCTAGACATCCCCCTACTTCAATAGCAAGAGGCCTAGTGGTTTACACCTTCTAATATAACCATCCCGCCAAGCGGGAAGATACCAAGCAGCAAGATTCTCAATCCAGAATTAAAAGCTCCATAAAGATTGATTAAAACGCCACCGTCCAGTCAAAACAAAGGATATGTACTCCTTCCCGCCAGAGAGTCCTATTTTAAACATGTCAACGCAATTAGAATCCTCCTAGGAAGGAAAGATTTGCTTACGAGATTGACTTCTCCTGATGAGAATCAAGAAGCATCACCAAAGGATCAATTGCATGTTCCAGTTGGGCCAATTGCAAGGGCCAAGAGGATCAAAGAAGCATTTAATGATAATTGATTCTGAGTTGCTGAAGTACAAGTTCGGCCCACATGAAGACCAAATCCGGGCTAAACTTTGTAGACCTCTACAGAGGGCATATGGGGTCGGACTATCTATTATAATATGTTTCTGGAAAACCCAAGACGAGCCCTACAGATGTTATGAAGACTCCGTCATCCGTAACAGATCACAACAGGCCCAAAATCAGTCATCTATTTTATTACGCGCAGACTTGAGCTGGACAAGAGCTGGACGCCAAGCAGAACTTCGTGGGCCTCTACAGAAGGCATATGGAGTCGGATTGTCTATTATAATATGTTTTCGGAAAGCCCAAGACGAGCCCTACAGATGTTATGAAGACTCCGTCCTCCGTAACAGATCACAACAAGCCCGAATTTGGACATCTAGCTTGTTGCGCGAAAACTTGAGCTGAGGAGTCCAAATTTCAGCTTAATTCCATGTGGTTGGAGGAGTCCTAATTTCAGCATACTTGTGTGTGGTACAAGTTAGGGTTAGAGAAGATTCAATTTCAGTTTTTTTCCTTTATAGTTTGCAAAGAATAATGGTTGATTTGTTTCCCAAATTATGAGGCTGATTTACTTCCAAATTTAGCCTTCCAAATAGGGAGTAAGTCAACTAGTTGCTAGTTTTAGTCTTTATTTCTTTCCTGATTATAAGGCATTAATTGCCAATTTATTTTCCTAATTGTAAGGCATTAATTGCCAAATATTTGTTCCCTTTTAGGTCTTAGATATTTTAGTATTTAAGGGACTCATTGATGTATTATTCAGTAGACTTTGAATGGAATAATATTATTTGAGAGAACGTTTTCTCTTGGTTCTTCATTGAACTATGAACTTATCAAGGGTTATACCTTGGGGCGTTCAAACTTGACTTATCACTCACCTTCTTTCTTGTTCTTGAGTGTGGCGTCTACAACCTTCTTGATACCGTTGGTTCTTATCTCTTTATAGATAACGGGTCGCGGTCCTTTTTATTTTCTTTATTTATAAACTTGAATTAGAAAACGATCCTTCGTTGCCATATCTTGGTTCCGGGTCTCACTACTCTTGGTGAGGTTCATATCAAGCAATTCATGAGTAGGATTCCATATGCCTCGGCAGTTGAAAGTCTCATATATGCAATGATCTGCACTAGACCAGATATTTGTTTTGTTGTTGGCACAGTTAGTAGGTTTCAATCGAAACCTGGACCTGATCACTAGACGGCAGTCAAGCATATTTTCAAGTATCTCAAGAGAACGAGAGACAATATGCTTGTATACTCTTGAGGGGATTTGATTCCCATAGGGTATACAGATTTTGATTTCCAATCAGATTTTGACTTCAGAAAATCCACATCAGGATCTGTGTTTACTCTTAGAGGAGGAGCAGTCATATGGAGGAGTATCAAACAATCATGTATTGCTGACTCCACCATGGAAGCTGAGTATGTTGCTACAAGCGAAGCTACCAAAGAGGCTATTTGGCTCCGCCAATTCTTGATTGACTTAGAAGTGGTTCCTATTGCGAATAAGCAGATCACTATCTGATGAGAATAAGGGAGCTGAAGTGCCAAGGGACCCATTGCATGTTCCGGTTGGGCCAATAACAAGGGCAAGGGCTAAGAGATTCAAAGAGGCACTTAATGGCCTGATTCAAGACACTTGGGCTGATTCTGAAGTGTTGAAGACCAAGATGAGCCCACATGAAGATCAAGTGCTTATTAACGTCATTAAGGCCATTGATTGGGCCGAATAAGAGAATATTTGGGCTTGTGGCAGAGGCTTAGGCGTGGAGCACAAGCTGGAGGACATTCAATTTCAGATTTCCTTTTTTAGTTTCTAAATAATATTGGGTTGATTTGTTTTCCGAAATTAAGAGGTTGATTTCCTTCCAAAATTAGCCTTCCAATTAGGAAATAAGTCAATAGTTGCTTGTTTTAATTTGTTTTATTTTCTTTCCCGTTTTGTAAGGCCTTAATGGCCAAAATATTTGTTTCCTTGTTGAGTTAGGCGTGTAGCCTACCTTGTCGTCTAGGGTTTTAGTTTAAAAGGAACCAACTCATGTTTTTTCGTTAGTTTTTAATTTTTAATAAAAGTTGAGAGAATTTTCTCTTTTGTTCTTTGAGAACTGATTGGAACTTATCAGATTTTCTCTGTGGCGTTCCTCCCTGACTTATCAATCAAGTATTCCATCCTTGATTGTGGCGTCTTCCTTATACCAAGGTTCACATCTCGCTATAGGTGTTGGGTCACGGTCTCCATCCGAACCAGAGTTTAGAACGATCCTAGGCATCATCCTTGTTACAATCGACGAGGTTTGTATCAGTTGGTATCAGAGCTTCGGCTTCTAACATCAGGTTTAATCTATCTTTGTTCTTCTTCTTCTTCTTCTTCTTCTTCTTTGATCAAGTCCAGAACCGAGAAAAAAAAAAAAAAAAGATCTTGCTTGTTGATCAAGGTCGGTAAAAAAAAAAAAAAATTTATTTTGGACGATCGTGTAGTTGAATATATACTAACTTTTGTCTTTCCTCGTCTGGTTTCGTGCAGTGGTAGTATTAAAAAAAAAATTCTTGGTAGTAGAAACTCGTCCCTAATATTTCAGTTTCATTGTAATTCGTTTGTGTGAACCTAGCAAATCTGAGTTTCTTGTGAACGTGGCTAAGAAATCCTGATTATTGTTTGGTTAGTTTGATAAGAACTTTTGAGGAAATTACGAGTGGAAAAAGGCAAGAGCGGTGAGTATATACTGAGGGTAAAAGCCGAGTATATTGAGTGAAACACACGAGTGTTGAGTGAATTGATTATTTGAGCGAAACACGTGAGGGAGTGCCGTGAGGTCCTTTTTATTTTCTAATCTTTTCTTGCAGGAAAAACATGTCCGACAACAAAGAAAAAGGCACTACTGAAGATTCTTCCATTCCGGCGGATCTAAAGAATTGGAAGGAGGCATTAGTAGGGGAGATGAGATGGATGATGAGGGGAGAATTGGAGCATTTACATGAGCGCTTAGATAAAGTGGAAAACACACGTGTGGAACAGCCACGCCCCGTTCCCCAAGCACGTAGGAGAGAGAGAGTTCTGGTTAGGGAAGAAGTTCATGATTATTATGGGGATGAAAATGACATGGATGGGGATGATCGCATGTCCAATGTGGGTGCGGGAAGATTTAGGCGTGGAATGGGAGGTAGAGGAGATAGGTATGGGAATAGAGAAGATAGGTATGGGAATAGAGGAGATAGGTATGGAGAGAGGGTTGATAATAATTTGGGTAATATAAAGGTGAAGATTCCAACCTTCCAAGGTAAAACTGATCCTGAAGCTTATTTAGAGTAGGAGAAAAGAATAGAGTTGGTGTTTGATTGCCATGATTACTCCGAATTGAAGAAAGTGAAATTGGCAGCCATAGAATTCACCGATTATGCTATTGTTTGGTGGGATCAATTGATTATGAGTAGAAGACGGAATGGAGAAAGACCTATTGAGACATGGGAGGAGATGAAAACTGTTATGAGGAGGAGATTCATTCCAAGTCACTACTATAGGGGTTTGTTTCAAAAATTGCAAACTCTTACTCAAGGGTCTAAGTGTGTAGAAGACTACTACAAGGAGATGGAGATGGAGATAGCCATGATTCGAGCTGATGTGGAGGAGGACCGAGAGGCGACAATGGCTAGGTTTCTAAATGGGCTACACCGAGACATTGCAAATGTAGTGGAGTTGCAACACTATGTTGAATTGACTGACATGGTACACATGGCCATCAAAGTGGAACAACAATTGAAGAGGAAGGGTTCCACACGGGTTGGGCAAAATTCAGGTTCTTCTTCAACATGGAAACCGAATTGGAGCAAGAAAGAGGACCAGCCTAGTTTCAAGGCCAAAGCCGAACCTCCTAAAGATCATAAGGCTGGAGGTTCATTAAATCAAGGTAAATCAGATCCTCAACCTTCTAGAAACCGTGACATTAAATGCTTTAAGTGTTTGGGAGCAGGTCATATTGCATCACAATGTCCAAACAAGAGAGTAATGGTTTTGAGGGATGATGGTGATATCGAATCCGAGGATGAATCCGATGATGAGTCTATGCCACCTTTGGAGGATGCAAGTGACTTCGAATATCCGGTGGGTGGAGAGCTTTTGGTGGCAAGAAGAGCTCTTAGTGCTCAAGCCAAGGAAGATGATGAGGTACAACGTGATAACATCTTTCACACCCGCTGCCATGTTAATGACAAGGTATGTAGTATGATTATTGATGGGGGGAGTTGTACTAATGTGGCTAGCACTACTTTGGTGGAAAAATTGAATTTGACAACTTTGAAGCACCCAAACCCTTATAAACTACAATGGTTGAATGATAGTGGGGAAGTTAGGGTGAATAAACAGGTGTTGGTGTCATTTTCAATTGGAAAATACAAAGATGAAGTTTTTTGTGATGTGGTACCAATGGATGCGAGTCATATTCTTTTGGGAAGACCATGGCAGTTTGATAGGCATGTGACTCATGATGGATATACAAATAGATACTCATTTGTACTCAATAAAAGGCCAATCACTCTTGTACCTTTAACCCCAAGCCAAGTATATGAAGATCAAATGAGGTTAAAAAAAGAGAGAGATGTTAAAAAGGAGAGTGAGAGCTCAAAAGAAAGAGAGACAAAAGAAAGGGAGTCCGAAACAGCAAAAAAAGAAAAGAAAATTGAAAAAGAAAAAAAGGCTGATGAGAAAAAAAAGGAGAGAAAACAAGTGAGCTTTTATGCAAGAGGGAGTGAGATCAAAAGGGCTTTGTTTTCAAATAAGCCAATGATTGTACTTTTGTACAAAGAGGCTTGTTTTAGTGCTAACGAAATTAACTCTTCTTTGCCTAGTGTTGTTGTTTCCCTTTTGCAGGACTTTGATGAAGTGTTTCCCGAGGAGATGCCTATTGGTTTACCACCAATAAGGGGGATTGAGCACCAAATTGATTTGGTACCCGGAGCACCAATTCCAAATAGGCCCGCATATAGAAGTAATCCCGAGGAGACAAAGGAACTTCAAAGACAGGTTGAGGAGCTCATGGAAAAGGGGTATGTTCGTGAGAGTATGAGTCCTTGTGCGGTTCCCGTATTGCTTGTGCCTAAGAAGGACGGAACATGGAGGATGTGTGTTGATTGTCGTGCCATCAACAATATCACTGTAAAGTATCAACATCCTATTCCTAGATTAGATGATATGCTTGATGAATTGCATGGTTCTATTGTTTTCACTAAAATTGATCTTAAAAGTGGATATCATCAAATTAGGATGAAAGAAGGTGATGAATGGAAAACTGCTTTCAAAACAAAATATGGTTTATATGAGTGGTTAGTTATGCCTTTTGGGTTAACTAATGCACCAAGTACTTTCATGAGATTAATGAACCATGTTTTGCGTGCTTTTATTGGAAAATTTGTGGTTGTTTACTTTGATGACATTCTGATTTATAGCAAAACTTTGGATGAGCATGTTGAACATTTAAAACTTGTTTTAGGTGTTTTAAGAAAAGAAAAATTATTTGCTAATTTAAAAAAGTGTACCTTTTGCACAGATAAACTTGTATTTCTGGGTTTTGTTGTTAGTGCTAAGGGAATTGGGGTTGATGAGGAAAAGGTTAAGGCAATTAAAGAGTGGCCGAAACCGACAAATGTGGGACAAGTGAGAAGTTTTCATGGGTTGGCTAGTTTCTATAGGAGGTTTGTGAAAGACTTTAGTAGTCTAGCTGCACCTTTAACGGAAGTTATCAAAAAGAATGTGGGTTTTAAGTGGGGTAATGAACAAGAAAAGGCATTTAACTTGATAAAGGAAACACTAACTAGTGCACCTTTGCTTGCTTTACCTGACTTTGCTAAAGCTTTTGAGATTGAGTGTGATGCTTCAGGAATAGGTATTGGAGCCGTTCTAATGCAAGAAGGACGTCCCATTGCATTTTTTAGTGAGAAGATAAATAGAGCAGCCATGAATTATCCTACCTATGACAAGGAGATGTATGCGTTGGTTAGGGCATTAGAGACTTGGCAACACTACCTTTGGCCAAAGGAATTTGTGATTCACACGGATCATGAGTCCTTAAAGCATTTAAAGGGGCAACACAAGCTAAATAAGCGGCATGCCAAGTGGGTGGAGTTCATAGAAACATTTCCATATGTGATCAAGTACAAGAAAGGTAAGGAAAACGTCGTCGCTGATGCTTTGTCTAGAAGGTACGTTTTACTTTCCACTTTGGATGCTAGATTGTTTGGTTTTGACTACATAAAAGAATTGTATGTGGAAGATGTTGATTTTGGCAATGTATTCAATGCATGTGAAAAGGTTGCATTTGGCAAATTTTATAGGCATGATGGATTTTTGTTTAGAGAAACTAAATTATGCGTGCCTAAGAGTTCTTTGCGTGAATTTCTTGTTAGAGAAGCTCATGGGGGAGGTTTGATGGGGCACTTTGGTATAGCCAAGACACTAGATGTTTTGCATGAACACTTCTTTTGGCCTCATATGAAACGTGATGTAGAGAGAATTTGTGAGAAATGCATTACATGTAGACAAGCTAAGTCTAGAGTTCAGCCTCATGGTTTGTATACTCCTTTGCCTATACCTAGTGGACCTTGGATTGATATTTCTATGGATTTTGTGCTGGGTTTGTCTAGGTCAAAGAGGGGTAGGGATTCTATATATGTTGTTGTTGACAGGTTTTCTAAAATGGCACATTTCATTCCTTGTCATAAAACTGATGATGCATCACATATTGCTGATTTGTTTTTCAAAGAAATTGTTAGATTGCATGGCATGCCTAAAACCATTGTTTCGGATAGAGATGCTAAGTTCTTAAGCTACTTTTGGAAAACTCTGTGGGGCAAGTTAGGAACTAAACTTTTATTTTCTACTACTTGTCATCCACAAACTGATGGTCAAACTGAAGTAGTTAATAGGACTTTATCTGCTTTGTTGCGTGCTATAATACAAAAGAACTTGAAAACATAGGAGGATTGTTTGCCGCATGTAGAGTTTGCTTATAATAGGAGTGTGCATTCTGCAACTCATTTTTCGCCTTTTGAAATTGTGTATGGTTTTAATCCGTTAACTCCTTTGAATTTAATTCTTTTACCTGTGAATGAGCATGTTAACTTGGATGGTAAGAAAAAGGCAGATTTTGTTAAGCAAATCCATGAAAAGACTCGGCAAAATATTGAGAGGAGAACTGAACAATATGCCAACCAAGCTAATAAAGGGCGCAAGAAAGTTGTGTTTGAGCCAGGTGATTGGGTGTGGTTGCATATGAGGAAGGAACGGTTCCCAGTCCAACGGCGTTCTGAAATTCCCTTTAAAGTGATAGTGTTTTATACCTAGAGGGGGGGTGAATAGGTATAGTCCCAAATTCTTCCAATATTCAAAAATGCGGAATATAAGAATGAAATGAATACTTGAAATGATATAACAATTGTATAATATGAATCAATTCATGTAAGCATCAATATACAATAGAATCAATACAAGTGAACATATGGAAGATAAGGAAATATAAAGCGAAAATGAGACACAATATTTTTATGTGGTAAAACCTCAAAGAGGAAACATCCACGGGTTGAATCCACAACCACCGGCAAAGCAAATCCACTATACGAAAAGGCCTTACACACTCAAAGCTATCAACACTATGATATCCACTTCAAGCTATCAAAACCTAATCAACCACCAAGGCTAGTGATTCACAAAGCCTACTCTCTATCCAAGATGTATCCCACACCTCTAGAGAGCAACTTCCTATCTAAGACTAAAAAGCCTCTAGGAAGATTTCTTTGCTTAGCAATCTAGATCAAGAGATCCTAGTTAAGCTATCCTAGCTCAACCATCCGGAGTATACAAACTCCTTGCTAAGACTTCTTGCTTAGTTATCCGAATCACCTTGATTCTAACTAAGGCTTCTTGCTTGGCTATCCGGAAACCTTTCCTAGCCAAGTCTTCTTGCTCAAGTCAAATAGGCTTCACTCACCTTGACAAGAGACTTCGACCTATTACAAGGCAATGATCTAGGTGATGCAAATGATGCAAGCACACACAAATAGAGTAAGTAGATCAAACACACTCTATGAACATGCTTAATGATAATCTAGAATATACTATCAACACACAATCACAAATCTATCTAGAAATCAAAGCATGTCAAAACAATAAGAACAATATTAAGATATTCAATATATGTCACAAACATCTTAGTTCTTATATCAAGAAATTGAACCTAGAAAATAACATGAAGCACATTATAGAAACAATTTCTAGAATCAATTTCAATCAATCTCAAGTTTAGCAAAAATGTATTTAAGAGAAATCACAAAACTAAACTCAATTAACTAATCAATCATACAACCCTAGCATATGATCTAACATACTTCTCAACATATTTCAACAATCAAATAGAAAGAATCATAGAGATGATCAAATGAAATTGCAAGAGAAGAAGTATCACATACAACTAATGACCTCGTACTGGAAATCAGAGTGCTGCGAAAAATCACGAAATCAAATGCCTCTGAAAATGCTTGGGGTTTGTAGCTCTCGTCGAGACCAACAATTTTGGCTTTTGAATCACTCGATTTCGAGTTCGTATGAAGAAGTTATGATCAAAGTAAGTAAATCAAAATCATGAACAAAACTGCAGAAGATCAGAATTTTTTGATTGTTCAAGTTGTGAAAAATTGGAGGGAAGAGAGATCATTTGAGGAGGGAGATGAGGGGCAAACTTGTCCAAATTTTGGGGGGACTTTGGCCAGTCCACGTGTGGCCAGCGTGTGCCACACGTGGCCAGAGAGGAGCTCTGGCCGTGTGGCACACGTGGTCCACACGTGGCCACCCCTTGCTTGGCTTTTGGCCAAGCGATCTCCTCGCGCACCTCTCACGTTCTTCAGCCGTATTCGGGCATCCGAACTCCGAATTCGAATCCGTTTTCGGATTACGAACCGTGACTCCCTTACGCACGACGAAGACTATGAAACTTTGAAAAATGGTTGAGAATTCATCTCGGAAAATGACGACGAACACAACTCAACGAATGTGAACGAAAAGTAGCGTAGCTACATCGTTTGGACTCGAAACTTAACGAATGAGTAACCGAAATGACCAGAACTCAATAAGGAATCAATTAAGCACTATTACAAGTCCAGAACACAAGAAACACAAACATACAAACACAAGTTCACATATGAATGCCATTTCCTAGACATAGTCCTAGAACATGCAACTCTAAAATGTATGAGCATTTGAGTTCAATGCATGAGCATACAAAATCATGTGAATGTGTTATAAAAATGGTGCACAACAATGCAGGGACACTCATGAATGATTTGTGTGTGTGTGCCTAATGCCTTGCAAGAGGAAGAAGAATCTTGATACCTTAGTATCCAAGTATGCGATGTTCCCCTTGAAGACGATATTTGCACAAGATGTTGCTTCTTCACCTTTGAGGCTCCTTTCTTCCAAGAAACACTTAAGCAACTACTAATACAAATATAGAGCGTTTTGCAATGGAATCAAGCCAATACAAATAACGGATCTTACACGTTCTAAATTACTTCCTAGGGGAGATGGCCCATTTCAAGTGCTTGAAAGGATCAATGACAATGCCTACAAGTTAGATCTTCCAGGTGAGTATAATGTTAGTGCAAGCTTCAATGTTTCTGATTTGTCTCCTTTTGATGTAGGTGACGATTTGAGGACAAATCCTTTTCAAGAGGGAGGGAATGATGAGAATAAGGGAGCTGAAGTGCCAAGGGACCCATTGCATGTTCCGGTTGGGCCAATAACAAGGGCAAGGGCTAAGAGATTCAAAGAGGCACTTAATGGCCTGATTCAAGACACTTGGGCTGATTCTGAAGTGTTGAAGACCAAGATGAGCCCACATGAAGATCAAGTGCTTATTAACGTCATTAAGGCCATTGATTGGGCCGAATAAGAGAATATTTGGGCTTGTGGCAGAGGCTTAGGCGTGGAGCACAAGCTGGAGGACATTCAATTTCAGATTTCGTTTTTTAGTTTCTAAATAATATTGGGTTGATTTGTTTTCCGAAATTAAGAGGTTGATTTCCTTCCAAAATTAGCCTTCCAATTAGGAAATAAGTCAATAGTTGCTTGTTTTAATTTGTTTTATTTTCTTTCCCGTTTTGTAAGGCCTTAATGGCCGAAATATTTGTTTCCTTGTTGAGTTAGGCGTGTAGCCTACCTTGTCTTCTAGGGTTTTAGTTTAAAAGGAACCAACTCATGTTTTTTCGTTAGTTTTTAATTTTTAATAAAAGTTGAGAGAATTTTCTCTTTTGTTCTTTGAGAACTGATTGGAACTTATCAGATTTTCTCTGTGGCGTTCCTCTCTAACTTATCAATCAAGTATTCCATCCTTGATTGTGGCGTCTTCCTTATACCAAGGTTCACATCTCGCTATAGGTGTTGGGTCGCGGTCTCCATCCGAACCAGAGGTTAGAACGATCCTAGGCATCATCCTTGTTACAATCGACGAGGTTTGTATCACTATCTACTGTGACAATAGTGAAGCAGTGGCTAATTCGAAAGAACCGAGAAGTCATGAGAGAGGAAAACACATTGAAAGGAAGTATCATCTTCTTAGGGTGATTGTGCATAGGGGTGACGTGACGATTACCAAAATCGCGTCAGCAGAAAATCTAGTGGATCCCTTCACAAAGGCTCTACCACAGATGAGTTTTGATGGGCACCTAGAAAACATGGGAATGAGAGATATGACACATTTGCTGTAGTGCAAGTGGGAGATTGTTAGGATTATGCTCAATAGCAAGAGTGCAATATTGTACTTGACAATCTTTTCATATTAATAAAGTGATTTCTGTTTTAACAAAATCTTATAGCATTTATTATTATAATTGTCAAAGTAAATAATCATAAGGTCAAAAGACTATGAGAAAAGTAGAAGTGTTCATGCATCTGGATATGTATGAGGTAGACACAATTCTTCAATTAGTCATGAATAATGTTCACAACTTAAATTAAAGGTTGGGCACCCTTATCTAGTTAAAGTTGTAGAATTCTTTTGCTAGCATTTGAGTGAGATCAAATGTGTTATGATGAGTCTAAACTCATCGAAGGGTCTTCGAGTAAAAGAATCTAGTGCACTGGGTGCATTGAACTGGATCACAATGAAATATTTTTTCTAGAACCATCAATAGATAAAAGTCTTTTTATTATCAATACAATCGGAGAGTCTATCTTAATCCTGAGATAAATGATGGACTTATGGTTACAAGTGTTATCATTTGAGCTATCAATGAGTACGATTATATAGCATAGTCTATCCTCGATAGTTTAGTGGTATTCATTTGCTAATCGATAGAGGACTTCATTTATAGATATGGACATCGTGGCTTTATTTATTAAATGTGAGTAGAATATCATCATATGGATGCTTTATGGTTTTGGATATTAAATCTTAACATTGAGTTTTCAATAATGACTATTGAAAGATGACTTCTAGACAAGTCATAATATATATCCAAGTTCAAAGTGTGGTCATATGAGTAAATATGGTAACTTGGAGAGCTATAGGCGGTCTATGAGCTCTTGGAATTACTTATATTCTTCACGAGGATTCACTATCTCCTATAAGATTGTCTAGGGTATGAATGAGAATCATTTACTTATTCCATCTTTATTTAAGAGTGCAATTTTAGTTATTTAGTGGAATGATCTAAAATTAATAGATTGAACCTAAGTGAATCATTTGTTGATTGTGATTGAGTTATGTCTATTGGAGCTTAAATTTAGATAGGCCAGCCAAGATCCTCAATCCACACGAACTTGCATGAATCACTTGATATATTCTACCGGACTATTTATGGGTTCATCTAGAATTGTATTTAATATATTAAGAATATAATTTGCACATTATTTATTTAATAATCAGTGTATCTTTGAAGGGAAGTCGGTGGACTTTAGATCTGTCCTTTCTTTGGTCTGGTATGTTGTTTCAGAGGCTAATCGCTTGGAGATTGGTTGTATGCGTAACTGTATGGATGACCTTTTGATTCTTCGTCGATTTGGTCTTCAGGGTCACCCTTCTAAAGCCCCGGTTATCAAGAGTGTGGTTTGGTCGCCTTGTAGGGAAAAATTATACCCGCAGCGGAAGCGAGACTAAAAAAATAGTTTGAGTAGCTTTTAAAATTTTTCCAATTTTATGAACCTTAAACCCTTTTGATTAATTAAAGATATATAAAAATAAACAAAAGATTAATACCTCTTGTCGCGTGATCCGATTGACTTGCGTCGATGGTAATCCGCAAGATCTTCAATCCTAGCACGAACGTGGATCACCTAGGAGCGTGGTCTCCCTTTCTTTGAATTGCAAACCTGTGATTGGATTAAACAAACTTTTCTTGATTCGTTAGTCCCAAAAACAATCTAAAGAAACCTAAGATTATTCCGGTCACTTTTGAGTTCTCAATCTTATGATCGAAACTCGCGTGAACCTAGATCGATATAGTATTCACAAGCTTATTGATGAATAAGCAACTAGAATACAATCAAAGAATAATCTATGTTCCTTTTGTTTTTAGTAGAATAATAGATCTCTAACTATGAGTTGAGAAGAAGAAGAAGAAGAAAATTCTGCACACAAGCCTTCTAGGTGGCCGAAAATATAAGTTGCCTTATATAGGTGGCCAAATTTTTCTCTTCCTTTTTGCCCTAGGGTGGCCGAAATCTCTACCAAAAATAATTAGGGTTGCCGCAATTTTTACTCCTGAAATATTGGAGATTTAGTTGCACCCTAATTCCTATTTAGTTTAAGATTTCCAAACCCTAATCAAACTCATAAATCTTTTATTCCTTATTTGACTAAAATAAAAGACTTCTTATTTGATTTAATAAATAAAATTAATTATTTATTTCCTTGTCAAACAAGTCTTTTAATTCAAGTATACTACTACCAATAGTATACTAATAGGAATCATATTTCCTATTCAGAAAAGATTTGTTTCTTAATTAAACAATTAATTAATAAATTAATTAATTCTTATTTAATTAAACAATGAAAACAAAATAATATTTAAGGCTTTTAAATCACCTTGCCGCCCCATATGTAATATTGGGCCAAATATTATTTTTCTTATTTCATTAAATCCTTTGGACTTTAAATAAAAAGCCCACATGTGAACTAGACCCATTCTTACTAAAAGAAACAAGCCCGCATGTCATCCATTAATATATAAATATAATTGTGCAGCCCATTACTTAAATAATGCGCAAATTATATTCTTAATATATTAAATTGCAATTCTAGATGGACCTTAAATTGGTCCGGTAGAATATATCAAGTGATCCATGCAAGTCCGTGTGGATTGGGGATCTTGGCGGGCTATCTAAATTTAAGCTCCAATAGACATAACTTAATCACAATCAACAAATGATTCACTTAGGTCCGATCCATTAATTTTAGCTCATTCCACTAAAGAGCTAAAATTGAACTCTTAAATAAAGACAGAAAAGGAAGATGCTTTCTCATTCATACCCTAGACAATCATATTGGAGATAGTGTATCCTCGTGATTAATATCAGTAATCGCCAAGAGTTCATAGACCGCCTATAACTCTCCAAGTTACCATATTTACTCATATGACCACGTTTTGAACTTGGATATTTTGACTTGTCCAGAAGCCATGTTTTCAATAGACACTATTGAAAACTCAACGTTGAGATTTAATATCCAATTACCTCAAAACATCCATATGATGATATTATACTCTCATTTAATAAATGGAGCCACGATGTCCATATCTATAAATGAAGTCCTCTATCGATTAACAAATGAATATCACCAAACTATCGAGGATAGACTATGCGATATTATGCGATATAATCGTACTCATTGATAGCTCAAATGATACCACCTGCAACCATAAGTCCATCATTTATCTCAGGATTAAGATAGACTCTCCGATTGTCCTGATAATGAAATTACTTTTATCTATTGACGGTTATAGATAAAGTATTTCATTTTGATCCAGTTCAATGCACCCAGTGCACTAGACTCTTTTGCCCGAAGACACTCCGATGATTTTAGACTCATCATATCTCATTTGATCCCACTCAAATGCTAGCAAAAGAATTCTACAACTTTAACAAGATAAAGGTGCCCAACCTTTAACTTAAGTTGTGAACAATATTCAAGACTAACTAAAGAATTGTGTCTACCACATACATATCCAGATGTATGAACAATTCTTCTTTTCTCATAGTCTTTAGACCTTATGATTATTTACTTTAACAATTATAATATTCAACTATAAATGCTATAATATTTGTTTAAACCAGAAATCACCTTATTAATATGAAACAGATTGTTAAATACAATATTACACTCTTGCTATTGAGCATAATCCTAACACGCCTCCGGCCCCCGGTTGGATCAAAGTGAATACTGATGGCGCTGCTATAGGCACTCCAGGGGTTGGTGGTTGTGGTGGTATCTTTCGGAACTGTAGAGCTTTTGTGAAGGGTTGATTTGCTATTCCTCTTGGTCAGGTTTTCGCTTTTGAGGCCGAGCTTCTGGCGGCCTCATTGGCCATTAATTTTGCTTGGAAGTATGGGTGGCATCGAATCTGGCTTGAGAGTGATTCTTCTTATGTGGTTCAACTTCTTTCTTCTCGTTCTGAGTTGGTTCCTTGGAGGGTTCGTCCGGCGTGGCAGCGCTGCATCTTCCAAATCTCGCATATGGATTTTCAGGTTTCACATATTTTTAGGGAGGGGAACCAAGTTGCATATGCGCTTTCTAAGCATGCTTTGGAGCTTCAGGCTGATTCTTGGTGGTTTTCTGCGCCGCCGTTCTGTTCTTCTTTAATTGGCAATGACTACATGGGCCGCGAGTCTTTTCGTTTTTCTTGATGTTTTCTTTTTCTTTTTGGTGTGGCATGCGTGCCTCTTTTTGTTTGGTGTTGTTTTACCTGGCTCTTTGTCCTCTGTTGCTTTTTGTCACTTTTTACTTTCTTTTATCTCTTTTATATATGGATACTGTCTAGGGGTTTTTCAGCATATGATCGTTTGTGATGTTTTTTCCCCTTAGATCAGTCCAATTTTATTAAAATAAATAAATAAATAAATAAAATAAAATAAAAAATGAGCTGTTTAATTATATTAATATATTAATGAAAGGCATGTGGGCTTGTTTCTATTAGTACGACTAGGTCTAGTTCACATGTGGACTTTTTATTAAAGTCCAAATGGATTTAATAAAATAAGAAAAACAATATATGGCCCAAATATTGGTCATGGGCGGCAAGGCTAATTTTATTATCCCATTATTTTGTTTATTTTATTATTTAATTAAATGGAAATTAATTAATATGTTAATTAATTATTTAATTAAGAATCAAATCTTTTTCTGATTAGGAAATATGTTTCCTAGTATTATACTATTAGTAGTAGTATATTAAATATAAAAGACTATATTTGACAAGTAGACAAATAAGGAATTTTATTTTGTCTAGTCAAATTAGAAAGTTTTTTATATAGTCACAAATACACTAAAGAGTTGGATTAGGGTTTGTACTATAGAGATTTAATGCAAGATGAATTCGTGCTCTATAGATATATATAATATTTTGACCGCGATATATATTTGGATATACATACGATTTTTGAAAAAAAAAGGATATATATGGGCATATGGCTGTGCGCAACATATATATATATATATATAACATATAATGCATGCAGTTTTTGAACTAAAAATATATATATATATATATATTTAAATGGCGTGCAGGATTATATATATATATATATATTAGGCGTGCAGGATTATATATATATTAGGCGTATATTTTGCTAACCCTAGTTTTTGCAATTGAGAGTTATTTTTTCTTTTGCTAAGAGAAAAATAAAATCCAGCCCTTAGACTAGTGTGAGAATTCAACCTAGAGGGTGCGTTTGGTACGCGGGACAGGACAGGACAGGACAGGATAACGTGGGACAATTTGTTCTTGTCCCATGTTTGGCGCGTCCTTAGCAAAGGACAGGACAGGACAAGGTGGGACAAAAATCACAAAAAATTGTCCCACCCAAGACCCTAGGACAACTTGTCCCATGACATGGGACAAGTGTCAAAAAGACCAACTTACCCTTTAAACTTTCAAACAATTACAATCATGTCTAATATATTATATTAAATATATTAATAATATATATTATAATTACATATATAATATTAGATATTATTAAATATAATAATAATATATATATACTATATATAATAATATTCAATAATCTTTAATATATTATATATTATTAAATATAATAATATAATATATATTAAACATTATTATTATATATAAGATATATATATTATTATAATATAAACATATTATTATAATATATATATATTAACACATAATATATATGATATATATATATATTAATATGTATTATTAATATATATATATATTATAATAATATGTATATATTATAATATGTATATATATATTTATATATTAATATGTATTATTAATATATATATTATAATATAGATATATATATATATATTAACACATAATATATATGATATATATATATATTAATATGTATTATTAATAAATATATTATAATAATATGTATAAATTATGGTATATATATTATATAAAATATATATGTATATTATATATAATAATATATAATATATAATATATTATTATGTATATAATAATATTATTACCCATACAATAATATATATATATATTATTGTACATGTAATAATATTTAATATTATATATATATATCTTATATATATAATAATATTTATATGATAATATATATAGGATACATATATATATATATAATATAATATATATTATTACTATATATATAATAATAATATATATTGTAACATATATATATTATATACATTACATAATATATATATATATATATTATATTTTCTATATGTACTAATATTTAATATTATATATATCTATATATATCTTATATATATTATTATATATAATAATATAATA
This sequence comes from Acer campestre, assembly GCA_954870605.1. Lineage (NCBI taxonomy): Eukaryota > Viridiplantae > Streptophyta > Magnoliopsida > Sapindales > Sapindaceae > Acer > Acer campestre. The sequence continues at coordinate 8,973,193 of OX940804.1, read as the reverse complement.
TATCATATTATTATATATATAATACATGTAATATTATATATTAATATATAATATTATAATATATGTTGTTATATATATAAGAGGGGTACTCTGGTCATTTGAACCTCTTGTCATGTCTTGTCCCAGCCATACCAAACACATAATAGTACAGTCCACAGTTCTGCCCCAGGCCTTCCAAACACAAAACAGAACAACTTGTCCTGTCCCGTCCTGTCCTGTCCTGTCCCATATGTCTGTGCCAAACGAACCCAGAGGGATTGAGAGAAGAGATTGTTCTTATTTCGATAGTGTACTAGTAACTTTTACATCAAAAGGTTTTGTGCACAATTTCGAATAAGGTTCACACGAGTTTCAATCTAACGATTGTGAATTCAAAAGTGACCAGGACATTCTTTGCAATCTTTTGGAGTTTATTGTGACTAACAAATATCAGAAAAGTTTTTGTTATCCATTCTCAGATACACAATTCAAAGAGAAGGGAGACCACGCTCCTAGGTGATTTACGTTCGTGATTGGATTGGAAGATCTTGCGGATTACCATCAACGCATAGTCAATCGGATCATGCGACAAAGGTATGATATCTTTTGGTATGTTTAATTAATTAAAGTGTTAAGGCTCAAACTTGGAAAAATTTTAAAATATACTAAACTTCTTTTAGTCTCACTTCCGCCGCATGCAAACTTTTTTCCCTACACAAGATACAAGAAATATACACAAACATGCTAGAATCACAATACATGATTAATGGATATTCTAGCAAGTATTTAGAGGAAGTATATATATATAATCAATTAAATCCTAGTCAGTTATAAATACAAAATCAAATCCGCTAATCCTAGATTTGTTCAACTAATAGAATAGCACATGTTAAGGCTATCAATCATGAAATAAGTCAATAAAAACACAAATAGCCCTAGATAATAAGCTAATCACAATATAACTCTCAAACATGTGAAAACCTGGAATTCTAGAAAACTAGTTCACATTCAAGTCTCTATTTAAACTAGATTAGCTTATGATTTGAAGCTATCCTTTTTAATAGCATTCATCATAGTAACACATACATATAGAAGAAGAAAACCCAAGGTAATTGAAGACATAAAAGATCAAAACGCAAAGCTTAGATCAATACCTATGGAATCCCGTGCAGTTTCAGTTTTGAGTGTATAACCACCACAAAACTAAATCAAATGGCTTCAAACTCACTTGGAGAAGGTAGGGGACTTGATTACAAAGATTCTCCAACTTGAATCACTCAATTTGGAGTTGAAATGAGAAAGTTATGGTGTTTGGAAGATGAGAAACTTGGAGATAACATTTCAACTCTATCTATTTCAATTTTTCTTCAACTAATGAAATGGGAGGGAAAGGAAAGCATTTGAATGAAATGAGAGAGGGAGATTCGGTGGCCAATTGTGGGCAGCCACCTCACCATCCCAAGGAGGTGCGTGAGCCTCACAGGGGCAGAGAGGTGGTCCAACCGTGAGGCTCACGCACCCTACGGGAAGGTTCCCCAAATGGCCTTTGGCCATTGGTCGCCTCATTTGCTCTCCTCTTTCATTCTTTAACCATATTCCAGCCTCCGAAGTTTGAATTCGAATCCGTCTTTGGATTAAAAATCATGACTCCCTCACACATAAGGAAGACTATGAAACATTGACAAAAGGTTGTGAATTTGACTCGATACACGACAATAAAGACAATGCATTTTAAGAGAACATAAAGTAACGTAGCTTCCTAGTTTGGACTTGAAAACTAATGAATAAGTAACCGAAATGACTGGAACTCAATAAGGAATCATATGAGAACAGATTCAAGTCCAAAACAATAAAACACAAACAAATAAACACAATATCACACAAGTATGCCATTTCCTAGAAATAGTCCTTGAACATGCAATTTTACAATATTTGTCAGATTAAGACTAATGCATGTGCATACTTCAACAAGTGTGTAAATGTATTATACCAATTGAGTACAACAATGCATGGACACATATGAATGCAATGTGTGTGTGTGTGTGCCTAAGCCTTGTAAAAGGAATGAGGTCTAAATATACTTTTATTGATCAATGAAGCATATTCCTCTTTGAAGATTCCATCTTGCATGAAAAGTTGCAAAGTCTTCCTTGAAACTAGAATCATCATTAATCTAAGACAAACAATCAATACAAGTGAAATATTGTTTTGATATAGAATTTATGCCAACACAAATCAAAAACCTAACAAATAGAATTATGCATTAGAGTACAATACTAAAATAATGTGTCAAATATAGCATTTTACAATTTTTTATGCCAAATTTGGTATTGGCATTAGCATATGCATTGAAGATAGTCTTACTCACACGAAAGCTCTCATAAACTAGTCTCCGCAATTCACTCATTTCATTTATTACTTATTATTCAAGCAGAGGTCGATCCATTTAACCTTCGGGATCGATCGACGCAATCCTTGTCGATTCATGTCAAATCAAGGAAACGACCTGGATATTGATCCCCCCAACTCTTCGAAATCTGGTGTCAATCTAACATTGATATCCAGCATCGACCAAGCTACATCGACCTAGAGCTCGATTCAATATATCAAACAAAGTGGTTTGCTATTCTCAATTATTTCTTTTATTTTAGTTATCGAACCAATCCTAACTTGAGCGTTGAAGAGTCTCTTAAAGGGAAAACCCCCCTTTGTGTTTTGACCCACGTCCTGTTTCTTTTGTTTTAAAGGTTGCTAGTGCCCACCTCAACTAAACAATTAATTGTAGGTCCGATCGACTATATTAATAATTATAAGTTAGTAATAAAAATATAAACCGAAACATAGTATTAAAATAAAAAAATATATATTAATATTAAAATTTACAATAACTTAACAATATCAAAATAAGGATAGGAAAAAAAAAAACAAAACAAAAAACAAAAAACTCGCAACAATATTATTAACATCTTTTTATAAAATAAATTTAATTACTTTAAGACAACAACCAATTGAAATCTTTATTTATGCTAAATTAATGTGATAATTCATAATAGTAACCTTTTCCTCCGCATATATTATTAACATCTCTTTATCAAACGATTATACAAAAGACACAAGTTGTCTATAGCTGGGTTCTATTGTATGTTGGTGAAAAAATTAGAAAAGAAATAATTAGGTTGGGAAAATTATTAGTTGAAAAAGTTAGAAAAGAAATAAGTAAGTTGGGAAAATTAGTTGGAAAATGTTAGAACCTAAAAATTAGTTATTAAAAATTCATACCCTAATAAAACATTATATTTTTATAAATAGTAAAAAAAAAAAAAAAGTAAAAATATTATTAAAAATAATATTTGTAAAAATTTAGTTGAACAATAATTTATTAAAGAAAGTAAAAAATAATAATGAAAATATAAGTTATTTAAATATATAAATAGAAATAGAAATAGAGATAGAGATAGAGATAAGGATAGAGAGTGTGGTGGGAATAAAAAAAAAAATTAAAGATGGAATTTGGGAGAAACATTCCCTTTTAGAACTCTATTTTAGAGATAGAGATGCGGTGGGAGATGCTCTCGTGACATCAACTCCATAACATTATATTTAATGTCTTGTAAATTGTTCCTCAAAATATTAAAAAAAAAAAAAAAAAAAAGAACAAAAAAGTCTAGGAACTTGTATTAATGTATTATTGTACAGTCCATACAAAATTCGAAGTGAAATCAACAAAAAGGTATAAAAATAATAAAAAAAAAATGAAAACAACTACCACCCACTAAAAATCAACCGGTTTCAACCGGTTGTTGCAATATATATATATATAATAATATTATTATTTAATAAAAAATTATTTTTATAAAATTATTAATGAAAAAATTCATTTAAAATACCTGAAAATAATAATTTTTTTTATATGAAATAAATAAATAAATAATTTAAAATTTGAATTTAAAAAACAAGTTCAATGTAGGTTGAACGAGTTTAAAGTTCTTCCTAACGTTAAACTTGTTCGTTAAACTTGTTCGGTGAACAAGTCAACGTAAATCTTCATAAAAATTATTTTTTATAAAAAAATTAATAAGTTGAATGAGTTTAATGTTCATTCTAACATTAAACTTGTTCCTGAACATTAAATTTGTTCGGTGAACAAGTCATCGTAAACCTCCTTCATGAACAAGTTCAACGTAAGTTAAACGAGTTTAACGTTCCTCCTAATGTTAAACTTGTTCGGTGAACAAGTCAATGTAAATCTTCATAAAAATTATTTTTTTATAAAAAAAATTATAATAATTTATGAAATTTATGAAAAAATTTCATGAACAAGTTCAATCTAACGTTAAACTTGTTCGGTGAACAAGTCATCGTAAACCTCCTTCATGAACAAGTTCAACGTAGGTTAAACGAGTTTAACGTTCCTCCTAACGTTAAACTTGTTCGGTAAACAAGTCAACGTAAATCTTCATAAAAATTATTTTTTATAAAATAATTAATAAGTTGAATGAGTTTAACGTTCATTATAACGTTAAACTTGTTCGGTGAACAAGTCATCGTAAACCTCCTTCATGAACAAGTTCAACGTAGATTGAATGAGTTTAACGTTATTCCTAACATTAAACTTGTTCGGTGAACAAGTCAACGTAAATCTTCATAAAAATTGTTATTTATAAAAAACATTAAGGAAATTTATGAAAATTGTTTATGAACAAGTTCAACGTAGGTTGAACGGGTTTAACGTTCAATCTAACGTAAAACTTGTTCGGTGAACAGTCATCGTAAACCTCTTTCATGAACAAGTTCAACGTATGTTAAACGAGTTAAACGTTCATCTTAACGTTAAACTTGTTCGGTGAATCAGTCATCGTAAAACTTCATAAAAATTAATTTTTATAAAAAAAATTATTGAAATTTATGAAAATTCTTCATGAACAAGTTCAATATAGATTGAACGAGTTTAACGTTTATCCTAACATTAAACTTGTTTGGTGAACAAGTCATCGTAAACCTCTTTTATGAACAAGTTCAACGTATGTTAAACGAGTTAAACCGTTCATCCTAACGTTAAACTTGTTCATTGAACAAGTCATCATAAAGCTTCATAAAAATTATTTTTTATAAAAAAAAATTATTGAAATTTATGAAAATTCTTTATGAACAAGTTCAACATAGATTGAATAAGTTTAACATTCCTCCTAACGTTAAACTTGTTCGGTGAACAAGTCATCATAAACCTCCTTCATGAACAAGTTCAACGTAAGTTAAACGAGTTAAACGTTCATCCTAACGTTAAACTTGTTCGGTGAACAAGTCATCGTAAAGCTTCATAAAAATTAATTTTTATAAAAAAAATTATTGAAATTTATGAAAATTCTTCATGAACAAGTTCAACGTAAATTGAACAAGTCATTGTAAACCTCCTTCATGAACAAGTTCAACGTAAGTTGAACGAGTTAAACGTTCATCCTAATGTTAAACTTGTTCGGTGAACAAATCATCGTAAAGCTTCCTAAAAATTATTGAAATTTATGAAAATTCTTCATGAACAAGTTTAACGTAGGTTGAACTAGTTTAACATTCTTCCTAACGTAAAACTTGGTCGGTAAACAAGTCATCGTAAACCTCCTTCATGAACAAGTTCAACGTAGGTTGAACGAGTTGAACATTCATCTTAACGTTAAACTTGTTCAGTAAACAAGTCAACGTAAAGCTTCATAAAAATTAATTTGATAAATATGTCCATAAAGCAATAAAATGGAACAAATGTAGCAACATTAATAAAAACAAAGGCAATTGAAAGTAAAAGCTAAACAAAAGCAAATAAATGAAAATAAAACTAATGCGGGTGACACGATAACTACGGGCCCTGATATGGAAAATTGTATTTTGCTTGATCTTCCACGACCTAACCCTTTTTAGCCACAAATCGTGTCGAGGCAAGCTTGGAGGCGACCTCCTAAGGCCGGCTTTTCATAAAGGACACCGTTCTACTTGGATAGCTGGATGGATTTTTGAGTGATAAGGGCGACCTTAGGGAGAGCTAAGTGAGCTCGCCCTAGGATCGCTAACCTCTCGGTTTGAGGATGGATTTTTGCCTAATAAAGGCGACCTTAGGGAGAGCTGAGTGAGCTCGCCCTGGGGTCGCTAACCTCTTGATTTCTTGGATGGATTTTTGAGTGATAAGGGTGACCTTGGGGAGAGCTGAGTGAGCTCGCCTTGGAGTCGCTAACCTCTCAATTTGAGGATGGATTTTTGAATATCATTATTCATTTATTTCGATTTAAAATAAATTAACTAACAATAATATTACAATGCAAATTTTAGGTGAATTTAAAGATTCAGTCATAGCAGCAACGAAGGGTCGATGAGGCAGAACAAAAAATCTAGTGGTAGAACGCGTAAATGTGGAAAGTGTGGACAACCTGGGCACACATCAAAGACATGTCGTGCCCGTGTTCAAAATAATGAACATTTGCTTTTCAAAATAATGAAGTTTCAATGGCACAGTTTACCGATCAGTTGAATGACGATGCATTTTCCATGACCAACTCAACACCTGCTATGTACATGCAATAGAACTAATAGTGGAAGCCGCATAACTTCATGTGATAGATTCATGTGACAATTTGACTTTTGTTATTAAAGATACATGAGCTATGTTGTGTGACTGGTGTGAATTAAATATTTTGTGCTTACATAAGATATGCCATTTTTGCAATAAGGTGGGAGGCATGAAATTTATTTTTAGAGGCTATGTTGCCACTTGATATTTGTTGGCCTGAAAATGGAAAATTGTAATGACTTGTAGAATTTGGAATATGTAAAAGAGACTTCTCAGTGCTTGCATTTGATTAGTTTCAACGCGTAAGCTGCAAAGGAACTACATTCAGTTGATAATGAAAGGCGATTTGCAAATTCTACATTGAGCCCACACAAAAAACCAGTTTCAAATAACATCTGGTACCGCATCCTGGATTCAATCTAATACAGAAATGTGGTCAACTTATTATCATTGAATTTTTTTGATGACACAAAGTGGGTTTTTCTTGCATTGAATTATCCGGTTAACAAAATAATCCACACAGAAACTTCATTTTGACTTGGTATTTGGGTTTCTTGACAACTATGGAGCAATTCACCAATCTAATATAGATATGGTAATTGCCCATAATTCAATTGTGTTCTAACTCAATTATTTAAGGGGTGACTTCTGTTTGAACTTTGAAACACGGTGATAGAACATCACTAGATTATCAAAAGACTAATGAGCATAACTTACACAAGCAATGCACAGAATATATAGATAATGAATAAAATCACAGTAATAATTAGATAATGAAATGTTTTGACACTTTGGGAGAAACATTAATCTATGATTCTGTAAAATCAGATCACCTCATATGTGCAACAACAGAAGCAATTGAAGCATGCAGACAAACTATGTAAATATCTACGATATCCAATAATGAATGCATGAATCAGAATAAAATATATATATATATAAAGGAAAATTATTGGACCGCAGAAAATGTAGATAGAGTTAAGCTTCAAGCACAATCAAGTTATATTTGAGCATTGAAGATCTTTAAAATACAAAAGTTTAACACCAGAAAAAATTCCAAGACCACTGAGTATATATGTGTCTCCTTATTTCAATAGTTCCATCCATCTAGAAAGACAGAACCCACTTTTGGGGAAGTTATGACGATCCAGTCAAACGAAGTATCTGCTGCCATCACAAAAATGCAATGGAAAAGAAAAAAAAATTAGAACAGAACTCATGTGCTTGTTGTTTTAAACAATGATACCAAATATATATATGACATGAGAACTCCCACCATTTAGACAGAGATTAATTCTACTATGCATAAAAAGGAAAATTATTGGACCGCAGAAAATGTAGATAGAGTTAAAGCTTCAAGCACAATCAAGTTATATTTGAGCATTGAAGATCTTTAAAATACAAAAGCTTATTGTTTTAAACAATGATACCAAATATATATATGACATGAGAACTCCCACCATTTAGACAGAGATTAATTCTACTATGCATAAAAAGGAAAATTATTGGACCGCAGAAAATGTAGATAGAGTTAAAGCTTCAAGCACAATCAAGTTATATTTGAGCATTGAAGATCTTTAAAATACAAAAGCTTAACACCAAAAAAAAATTCCGAGACCACTGAGTATATATGTGTCTCCTTATTTCAATAGTTCCATCCATCTAGAAAGACAGAATCCACTTTTGAGGAAGTTATGACGATCCAGTCAAACGCAGTATCTGCTGCCATCACAAAAATGCAATGGAAAAGAAAAAAAAAAATTAGAACAGAACTCATGTGCTTGTTGTTTTAAACAATGATACCAAATATGTACATGACATGAGAACTCCCACCATTTAGATAGAAAGATTAATTCTACTATGCATAAAATTCACCTAAGTATCACTAACAAGTGAGGAGCATATGGCACAAAACAACCTGCTATTTTCAGATGTAGACAACTATGAAAATACAAACACCGAAAACAAGGCCTCATAGTACACATGATTGGTTACAAACTCTATGGACTTTTAGTTGGCCCCCATGCAGCAGTCACCTACCCCGCTGGCATTAGCAACTAAAGTTCATACTACAATCAAACTTAATGAGAAGTTTGAGAACTTCACTTTTTTTTTTTTCTATTTTCATTAGGCAAGTGGAAACTTACCGCTTAACAGTTAATATAAAAGGAAGCGTACCGCTTCTTATATATTCGATACATCACTTGCATATTATGTACTAGAGAATTTTTATAATTAATAGGTCCTAGAAAAAAAAAAAAAAAAAAAATTTCATTTTTGTTTGGTCTACTAGCAATCAAGAGCGTAAAATAATTTTCAGGAAACTAAAAATTTCTTTGTAGAATAAGCAAAAAAGAACAATGGACAGAAGGAAAAAGCCTTCTATGATGGTTGTTTCATCCACTAGTTGGGAGATGATAAACATCAAGTACATATAAGAGGGTAATTGAAACTGGAAGGGGTAACTGTAAGGATTCCGGTTTTTGATTGGCTTATTTCGTGGGCAAACCACAAATTGGGGTTGTTTGTAAAGGGTAGCTTAGGTGATAAGTGATCATGCTCAATGGCCCTACCCAAGACCTCAAGGATGACAAGCACTCCAAAGGTATATCTCTAGTGCTTATTTACTTATTGAAGAGATTTAGTTGCACACACTCACTAGTAATGTTTGCATATGTATGTTTTACTTTTGTGTGCATTCTTTTCAAATGTCACATCTACACACTTGCACTTTGTGTTGTATCTTGTTGTGTGTCTTTTATGTCTTGTAATTTGTTTCCAGACATTGTTCAGAAACGTCCGCGCATGCACGAAAGTGTGCTTGGTTTAGCGCGAAGATCGTCTTCAGAGAATGCCTTTGGCTTCTCCTTTGGTTTCACCATCAGTGGTGAAACGGCGGTTTGATCGGCGGCCATGACCGCTGAATATAAACCACCGTTTGATTCCAGAGAGCTCTAGATTGGATCTGCGGCTACAATCGGTGGCCAGGCCGCCGAATCGAAACCGCTGAATAGACATGATGCATTTATTATCTCGGTCTCTATTCGGCCGTTTCAAAACTGTCATTTTAGATATTTTAAGTCGGTTTCTTTTTGGGTTTTGATCGGCGGTTTCGTGGACCGCCGAATGTGGTAGCTGAATGATCCCCTACTTTTTGGGTTCAATTCAACGGTTCAATTCTGCGGCCACAACCGCAGAATGAAACCGCCAATCGGTGATTTCAAGGGCAATTTCGTCCTTTCACATGCCCTATTCTCTTTGTCTATAAATATCACACTTATTCATTTCTCTGACCAAGTTCTTGCTCCTAAAGAACCCTAAGCTTCAAAGAGAGATTTTGGAGAGATATTTCATAGAGAACTCATTTTCTAAACACCCAAACCATATATATGTGCATCAAATATCATCTAAACATTTTCTAGCATAGTTAGTTTGCTTATTTGAATGGGTCTTGGTCAACACACTTCCCTTGGTATGTTCTTCACTTTTATCCACTGATATTTAGTATTTTATTTATCAAGGCATCTCTTTTATTATTTGAATGTTCTTAGATTAATATCTTATATTCAAAATAGAGATTGTTTGTGATGACATAATTGAGTGTTGTATTGTGATAGCTATCTAGGTTTTTATAATCAATTTTTAGCTAAGCTATTTGACATGTCATTTAGCTATTGATATCTAAGAGTGTTTTTATTGACATATTATCATCCTAGATAAGCATATAGGGTTGCCTAGCTCTTATTGCATGTATTGAGTATTTTTATATATTCACACATAGGTTGTATAATCTCTTCATTGAGAATTTAAGTCTTGTTAGCTAAGGTTGCTTAGGCCACAAGCAAAATGGACTAGAGCCTCTTTTAAAGACCTGCGTGGTAGAAGTGGGGGGTTATAGACCAGAGTGTTAGACGAGGTCTACATAGGTTGTAAACTCCATTTCAATTAATGGATTTCGAGGTTCGAATGTAGCGCACTAAACAGCCCATGGTTTTTTCCCAGTGGTTAGGTTTTCCACGTATACATCAAGTGTTATTTAATTTCCGCACCATATTACACTTGTTGTTTTTATATTGACTATTAGGGGTATTTTCGTAATATTGACCTTAAACGAAAATTGGGTAAAAATTAGTTAAAAATTAGTTAAAATCTATTCCCAGTGGTTAGGTTTTCCACGTATACATCAAGTGTTATTTAATTTCCGCACCATATTACACTTGTTGTTTTTATATTGACTATTAGGGGTATTTTCGTAATATTGACCTTAAACGAAAATTGGGTAAAAATTAGTTAAAAATTAGTTAAAATCTATTCCCCCCCCCCCCCCCCCCCCCCCGATTAATATTTATAAACACGCCCGAGTTGTATTTGCACTTTTAGTGACCTTTATAATGATTTCAAGATAATATATGCATAATGGATTTTAAAATGAGTATAACAACTATTGGACTATACAGAGAACTTTTTTAACCTTGGCCTCTAGATCTGTTCAAGGCTTCAAGCATAACTAAAGAGAAAAAAAAATGGATGTAAAGTCGGGCTCAACTATCAATTATTGATAATGAAACAATCCCTGGAAGTGGAGAAGCTTCTTGTTGTAGCATTAAGTGATAATTTGATTACATCTCTCACTAGATTATTGCTTTTAGCCCAATCAACGCAATTCTTACACTTTGTCCTTTCAACCTGCAAATGTTTATACTTAATCATTGCTTGTGCGATATACTTCCGGGTACTTTAATTTAAGCGAGCAAATTAATGCTTTAGTCAAATACTAGTAAGCAATATAATCAAAGTATCATATATTTGATGGAAATTGTTATTTTCTCTACTTGATTCGGAAAAGAAATTGATTAAACTGCTAATCAGAACTCAGAAGATTCTATGTTCTAAAGATACCAGTAAAACAAAATAAAGTTAAAGCTCTTAATAAGGAGTGTGTTCCGATGGTTAGACAACTGGATGAAACCATTGCTAGGACATCACCAACTCGCCTAGGCACATAATAATTAATCACATCCCACAAAAAAAAATTCGCCTACGCAACTTTGACATCAATGAAAAATGCCAAAGTTTGCCGAGATACACCTTGATTTAAGAGATAATCAATGAGTGCCTCTACGAGCTCTAAACTATCCCTCTGTTTATCATTCGTGATGTCTCAAAGGCAAACACTGATTTTTGAATATAATAAATTATTAAATAAACAATTGGTAGTAAGTTCTCTGTGAAAACAACCGTGAATGAAAAAAGAAAGAAATCACTCACTAGGAGTGCATTTTTAGACCACAAGTTTAAGATGATAAAACAATGAAGAATAAGGGGAACAAAAAGAACACTCACAATAGAAAGGATATCCTATGCAAGCCCCTTTTCATATGACGGTGGGCCAACCTTCACATCCAGTATTTCCTACCATACTGAGTTTGATACCAACTGAAAATAGTAAACCCAAATTATTGTCACAAACTCATCACCAAGCTTCAAAAGAATATTCAACAATTAAAAGAATAAAAGTGTGTTATTATGAGCAGTTGAGCACCACAACAGAAAAGAAGACATTGTCGGGAGAAAGAAAAAGAGCAACGAAGAGAATCCAGAATATATCGTCAAAGCATCTTCAAGTGTAGAAATTACTTGATCATGAGACTTCTGAACAGACTAATGTATGACATCCAGTTCTTTTATCTACAACCACAAACTACCATATGAACTCAATCAACACACTAATAAATATCTTATAGCAGGAATTAGAATTCTCCATTAATTTATTTAGTTATTTGATACAATATTAACAACATATATGCAGAGTTTGTGACAGAACGAAACAAAATAACAATAGCTACAACTTTTCCCACCGAAAGAAAAACCTTAAAAACACAAAATTAACATGATATATAGTTATATGATTCATAGGCAAATCTCAGAAATTATATTACGTAACTAGCATATGACAGAGAAGAAGATAATCTGGAGACTATTAAAACAAAGATCTCTTCAAGTTTTGCAATATTTATACTTATTAATTGTATTCAGTAGGTAAAGAGACATCAACTTACATTTAGAACACCAACTTTAGAATCCTAAAAGTATTTCAAACCACTAAACACAATGAACAAGAGAGCCATGTGAACAATTCTAACCTCTTTCATGCTCAAGTGCCCAACTTTAGAAGTGATGTTTCCAGTTATCCGCTGCAAATCCCTGCCTGTGTCATGTGAAGATCAAAACTCGAAACCGCTTCATACATAACTTTAAGGTTATAACACTAAACATTTGGTGTTTGGAAGCAAAACACATTCACTTCATAATAGATAATAAATCAGCATCCAAGTAAAAGGTTCATTTATTACAACACAAGGAATATACTTTATATAGCAAAAGTGTAAAACCTTTTTGAATAGAAGCAAATAGACACTGTTTAAACATTATAGTGAAGACACCCCCACCCCCATATGTACCTGTCATGGAGAGCAAGCAATACTCCATCTAAAGAGCGAGAAATATCAATCTCAACAGTCTTCTTGAGCACAAAGAGCAAACCGGTATGCAACCATCTACGAAGGGGGAAAAAAGAAAAAAATCATTATCAAATTTACATGTCTAATGAGAAATGAGCATCATATATTCTCCGTTTTTAATCAATTTACCACGGAGGCACAGAATAAAGGGTTTCACTGTCTACCCCGATTGGAGGCGGGGCCTCATTTACTTTGTATGATTCTAAACTCAAATTGTGCTTAAATTTAAAACCCTAAACATCCTAATGAAATAATTTCTCAATGCAATCTACTTGAGCATGAAGAGCAAACCAATATGCAGCCATTAATGCAAGTGAATAACAACAGAAAAAAAAAATTCATAATACAAAAGACAAAAGAATAAAGGAAACTTGGAAGAATATTTAAATGTCCAACCCTATATCCTCCATTCATTTTACACAGAAGAAATATACATTTCACTGTCCTCCCAATCACGGTCCTTGTTTAAACTATTTCAAAATCAAATTTTGCTTCAATTGAGATACTAAAACAATTAAACATCCAAATTAAAGAACAACCCAGAAGCAAAAAATGAAATTCGAAGATGGGAATCTTACTGTGTTAGGTAATGTATTAGTGGAGTCACCTCCATGAGCATACACAAGAGGAGATTCTTTCAACCAACCACACTTCAATTGAATCTACACAAAATACCAAATATTATAACCACATTGACTAGAACCAGTGGACTAAATCGTAAACTAGAATTCACTTTAGATCACAACATTATAAGAATCAAATCTAGAGAGAGAGAGAGAGAGAGAGAGAGAGAGGTGGGTTTGGTTTGATTTACTTAGTGAAAGCGACGAAGTCTAAAGTGGAAGAAAACGGGTGGCAAGAAGGCGATGAAAGCGAGTGTAATGAGAATCAAATGAAACGATTTTTTAGAAGAAGAAGGTGGAAACAGTCTTCTAATGTTGAATTTTTTGTTGTGTCTATGAAACAATTGTTGTTGTCTTCTTCCCAATTTCGGCATTTTTTTTCATTTTTATTTTTTTGCTTTAACAAATCCACCACCTTTACCAGTTTTAACCAAGAAAAAAATTTCCAATTTCCAATAGAGAATTAATTAGCAATTTAGATATGAATCGAAATTTAGGAAAACAAATATACATAATTTGCAGAAATATTATACATAAAAATCTAAAACCAACCTACATACAAAGTTTCAAAATATCAAAATAGTCACATTCATAAAATCACATCAAAAACTTAGAAAAAGAGACAATTTTTCGGATTCAATGCAACTAAAAAATTATTTCTAATAAAATAAAATAAATAAATAAACCTTGGCATAGTAATCTTTCCAAACTCTTCTAGCAATCTGATAACCTCCCAAATCAAATGCTTTGAACTTGATTTTTCCAATGCTTAATTCCTCTGATGTTGGGTACTGTGTTGGCTGGTGTTGAACTAATCTTTGATTCATAAAAACAAAACCCCCAAAAAAATTCGTCAAAAAAACATTTAATCAAAGAACAAAACGAGCCCAAAAATGAAACAAACAATAATAAAATAAAATACCTCATCCTTCAACATGCGAATCAGAGTCATTTTGCCGGCGTTGTCGAGGCCCAGAAACAAGATCTTGGCCTCGTTTTGCCACAATCCAAGAAAGAAAAAGAATTATAGGAAACCCTAATCTTCAAACTGATCAACAACATATTCTAGTTTTGGAATTCGATGATTGAGTTGCACCTCATGTCCAGGAACCAAGATACAACGTTCAGGTCCAGAAATCGAACACCAAAAGCCAAAGCGAGTCTGAGAGACGACCTGCAGAGAGAGAGAATCGTCGATGGAGAATGAGAGGAGAGAGACAGAGGTTTGTTTTGTTTGAGTAAGAAACCGGCGTAACCGGTTGCTAGTGAACTGTCTTTTCTAATTTTCTCTTTTAACCGGTTAATATATTTTCAAAAGTAGTGTTGTACGGTATAACACCACTATCTTATTTGTACTGTAGCATGACCCCAGGATAATTTTTTTTTTTTTTTTTTTTTTTTTTTTTTTTGAATAGAAACAGTGGATTACAACCTAACACGGTATTCAGCCGTAATAAGGGAATCTACACACGGAGGACAGTCCTCCAGCCAAAACAAATTCTCAACACATGAGAGGCTGTTTTTAGCTAAAACATGGGCTACTTGGTTAGCCAATCTAGGGACAAATAAAATACTCTTACAATTCGCTTGGATCATTAACAAATTAATATCATAAATAATATTACCAATATCTGAATATATCTTCTCATCCTTGTTAATCCATTTGACTACAATCTCTGCATCAGATCCAAGAATACAGGGAGATAATCCAGCTTCCAACGCTAATAGCAGACCCCTGTGAATAGCAGTAGCTTCAGCCACCTGTGGAGAAAAAGAAGCAGCAACTTTCTGAGAACTGCAAGCCATAATCAACCCATCTGAATTGCGGATACTGATGCCAAACCCCACAATATTATTGCCTCCATCAAGAGCTGCATCAGTATTGACTTTATAAATCCCTTCTGCAGGAGGCTTCCAAATTTGGGGGCTGGTAATAACACGCTGCACTGGACCAGCTAAGCCATCACAAACATCACTCCCCTCCTTAACAAAATTGAGAGCCCAATCAGCTATATTTACCTGCAGAACTGACTGAGAATCATGGTCCTTGAAATTACTTTTTGACTGTTTGATTGATCCAATCCAACAGTCCAAAAACATAACTGATACAATTTAATAGAATAAAAAAAACTGAGACCCACGTATCATAATACACTTCAAATCATACTCCCTCCTCTCTTTCTTTCATAGAAATTGATGACATCACACATAGGGTCCACTCTTTTCCTTCTCTCTTTCCAACAAACTTGCTAGCTATGTTATTGCCGTTGGATTTCAATCTAACGATCAAAAAGGATCCCTAAGTTTTTTTAATTCCAAGAATACCCGATCTGATAATCCTTCCACAAAGAGAGTGCCAAAATTGAAGGTCCAAAAGGCCACAACTTATGGAAAATTAATGAGGTTGCAATTAATCTAAAATTTTAATTTTAATTTCATTGATGCTGATTACAACAAGGCACAAGCCATTAAGGGTGGGCGCGAGCGGTTCGGTTCGGTTCGGTTTTCGATTGAAATCGTTCATAACTATTCTGTTTTAATTTTTTTTAATCGGATTAACTCGTTTCAACAGGGTAACTAGACTTGACTTGAACTTGCTTTTTCTAGTTCGAATCGATTTGGTTTAATATGGTTTTAGGCCTTTTGGGCCTAATGAAAATTTTACCTTGGATCTTTTTAATCTTAATTCAACAAACTCCAAATATTAAAAAAAAAAAATTAAAAAAATTAACTTCATAATATAAACAGAAGTCCAAATAATCCATAATATATTTCATTATAATTCAAAATATAGTTCATAATAATAATAACATTCACGACTGAATGTTAATAACATAGTCTAAATCGATACTTGAGCAGCGAGGGTGAGTGCAAGAGATATCAGGTGTTAGATTGTAGAGTTTAGTGTATTATTCTATTTATATTTTAGTTAATACTTGATATATATATACACTATTAATTAAATAATATTCATGAACTTAAATCAATATAAATTTAATATTTAATAAAACAATATGTAAATATGTATTATTCTATTTATATGTGTTAGACTAAATCAATTTAAATTTGTGACTTCAATATTTCAACCATTCATGTGCTCTTAATTCAAGAATTATAAATGCATTCAAATCTTAACTAATGGATTAATTGCATATGGGTGGTTTGAGATGTTGAAAGTCAAAATTTTAAATCACAAATTTATGTTGATTTAGCTAAACTTTTTTTTTTTTTTTTTTTTTTTGATGAAATTGGACTAACCTAAGGGGGAAAATCTCAAGAGATCATATGCTCAATAACCCCTAGGAAGTATCCATAAATATATAATTAACGGAAAAAAATAAATAAAAGAATCCAAAAAAAAACACAACAAAACAGAAGACACAACCCCAAAAAACCCAAAGGCATGCAGGCCAAATAAGAAAAAACAAAACTAGGAAAACCTGAAGGATTCTCTACCTATGCAATCATTACCAACTAACCAAGAACAGAATGAAGGAGTGGAGGACAACCATAAATCAGAAGAAACACCCAAAGCGTGCTTAGAAAGAGCATCCGCCACCTGGTTACCTTCCCTGAATATGTGAGAAACCTGGAACTCCGTATGCGAGATCTGAAAAATACAACGCTGCCAAGCTTGACGAACACCCAAGCTTGATTTAGCTTAACTCTTTATTTATATTTAGTTTTATAATATATATGTATATATGATATTTACTCGGTTTAATCGGAGCAGTTTGATTTTTGGCAAGTGACTCACTTAAACTCTGTTTTCATTTTTTAAAATCTGATTGACTTGTCTCAACATGGTGACTTGACTCGAATACATATTTTCGGTTCGGTTAACCAAGGATCGTAAAACCGTACCCACGCCTACATGCCACATAATTTTATTATGGGTCAAACTATATCAACTCAAATTTCTGATTCAATTTTTTGACTTCAATATCTTAACCATTCATTTGCTCATATGCTCTTTAATCCAATGGTTAAGAGGGTGAAATCAAAAAATTGATTCAGAAATTAGAGTTGATATAGCCCAATCCTTTTAGGGTTAATATTATTATTATTAATTTTTAAAAAAGAACATGCCATGCAAGCTTGAAGGACTTTGAGCCATTAAAAATACATAGCAAATGCATGGCTCTTTAACAATAAAAGTAAGACCAACTCTCACCATATCTTTTCATTTCACTCACGAATTTGAAAACTCATGTTATAAAATCCGAATTTGACTCAGATTCCTGCATAAACGAACTTCAAACTCACCTCTTAATTTCTGAAGCCGCTGCGCTTTCTTGACTTGTTCTGTCATGCTTGTTTAGCAGTTGATTTTCTACCGGTTCTGAGTATCCTTTGCGAGCCAAGTAAAGCCTTCATGCACCAAATCAATTAACACACAGATTATCGAAATACATGAATTCATTTCTAAATATATGAACACACAAAATCCTCCAAGATCCATGTATATACATGATGTCTATGAAATAATGTATAATTTCCAACATTCCTGCTTTCTGTCTGCTCTTCGTTGCCTCTCTCTACATACCATAAAAACAGTATTTTAAGGGTCTAACTAAGGCCAAACAAGCAAACCGGGTTTGCTATGCTGGTGGATTCGGTTAGAGGTATCTTCGTTTAACATAAAGTTACCAGAAGAACTACTAAGTTTTTTGAGAAAGTACATTTTCTATATAATATTATCAATATACAAACATAGTTACATTTTTCACTGACGCAATGAAATGAAATGATTTGAAATCAATCAAACTGCAAATTAGAATGGCATGACAATGGAAAAACCAAAAAAAGAAAAATCTGATTAGAAAACAAGTCTGCACAACTACATCAAGTTTCTTCTAAAATTCATTTGAAGTATTACTGCATTGTATTACTTTCCCCTTGATTGAAACTAAGAAATGTTAATGAAATATAAGGTACTTATACTATTTTGTTAAACATAACAAATCTAACCTTTGGCACCCAATCCCTGCGATTTCGGGAGCCTTACAGCAGCCAGGGGATTGACAATGCCTTGTGAATCCTTCCCCAACCCTGTGCCTTCAACAAAACCCATCTTCGCCATCATCTTCGATCCAAAACCTTTGGTGTGCTTCTCAAAAGCTCCAATGTTTTGAGATGCATTTTTCGCTGAATTACCACGAGGTTCCTTCCTCCCCGACTCACCACGAGGTTCCTGCCTCCCCGAGTAAACATGAAGTTCCTTCCTCCCCGAGTCACCACGAGGTTCTTTTTTCCCTATCAAGTCATCACCAGTGTCGGAAAATTCTACACCCAACCCGAGAGACTTAGGCCGTTGGATCACTTCAATGGGTTTTGACATGCCTTGACCATCCTTTCCTAACCCACCACCCTCTACAAATCCCATTTTAGCCATCATTTTGGATCCGAAACCCTTTGTGTGTACCTCAAATGCACCAAAGTGTGTCGAACTAGCTATGCTCTCACTCTCAAAAGTTTCACGTGTTTTCACTATTGAATCTACAGTTGTGATCTCAACAGGTTCAGGTTGCAATATACCACTCGACACAAACGACACAGGTTGCTCGGCATATGCAGCTTTTTTCACACTCCATTTCTTCTGACTTGCTTCACCACTTCTATTTTGAAGAGCCGAGTTCTTAGACAACTTGTTCTTACTTCTGCCTGCTTTCACTGATTTTATATTGGGGCCTTTGGTAACAGCAAAATCAACGCCCTCATTGCCTGCTCCTATCAGCTGAAATTCATAAGATAAACCACCGACTTAGATCACCCTATTATTTAGTGAAACTCTCCAGAGCCAGGTCAGTAAAGCAATACAAGCAATTGGATCATCATGTCGAAAGAATGTAATACAGTGGAAATTCAAAACCTTCTGCAGACGAGGTCTATCAATTGATGATGGCATGCGCGTTTGTTGCGTTCGTGTCACAGTTACAAATCTGTAAAAGCAAAATGCTAGCCAGGGTAAACATCAAAACAATGTCTTCCATACATATGTTTGGAGAAACATGCACACAAACACACACACACACACACACTGCATATGTACGTATGTGTAAAAATTTCTGCATACATGCATACATAAATGTGTGAAGATATATTACCCTTTCTTGCCAGCATTCTGGCAGCCATTCTGCAAGCAATATATCGCAGCTAAGCGTCGCACCTAAAAAGCCCTAAACCACATCAAATATATTCCATGGTAGCATAAAAATTATTTATGTTGGTAAGAGAATGAAACAAAACCTCCAAGGGCGAATCACAATATCAATCAAATGAATGCACATGAAGATGCATACCGGTACATATCATGGATATATAGTCCAAGTGTGACCATAACTGAAAGGTTTTTCATAGCCACACATCTAGTACTATCCAAACTACAACAGATTCGACAGCTCATAGATTAAGAAGATGAATGATATTAGTAACAAAGAACCTGTGTAAGATACAGAATAGAGAAATGCTAAATATAGCCAAAAAAAAAAAAAAAAAGACAAATAAAAAAAGAAAAGAAAAAGAGATGAACCCGAATTCCATACCTGGTAACAATCTCGGTGATACATAGGTGGAAAAGAAAATACATCTATGCCCTCCAAAACAATGCGCTCTAATTCCTACAGTTCACAAGCAATAAAACTATTAATTCTTTTCATAAATCAGCTGTATTGATCTAGCCGGTAATAATTTATTCTCATGTAACAAGATGTCATCAATATTGGAAAGATAAGATTATAGCTGGTAAAGAGATGGAAAGATCAACTGCAGTGATCGAGCCAGTAATAATTTAATATTAATGTATTCTCCTCATGTAACTAGATATCATCGATTTTGGAAAGTAAGATTATATCCAGTAAACAGATGAAATGGGTAATAAATATCAAATTTATGCTAAACCGGTAAATGGGTTTCTAACCAACTGTTTACCTAGCATTTATCACTGCTGGGAAAAGAGCATGTGAGGAGACATCATTATTAAGCAGACATGTCCAGGAATATCATGGTAATAAACCATTAAAAGTGTTGTAAAAATTTTACTTTCCGCTTCCATTCAACCTTAGAGTCTATGTCTCATTAGGTGGCAAATTGTCAAGTTTTCAGTTGACACATGTAGCCTAGCATGGAACTTTTCTATTGGATGCAAGAAGGGTGCCTTCGGTTAGCCACCCCTATTAAATTGAAGTCTCTTCTTCATGTGTAATCGGCCTCCAGAAAACAGGCGATATAAGAAGTTATATGTTGATGCAACAGTTCTATTTCTCTCATTTTATATTACTTTTATAACAAAAAGCAGTATTTTCTTCTCCATTTCTCCCTACATCAATGAATCAACCTAACTCATACTTGAATCTTTAAAGAAATAATTCATGAATAAACTCATAAATGCACAGCACATAATAAATCTAACATAGCATTTTGTAAGCAAAAGCAATAAACAGTTGTCAATTTTACCAAATTTATTTGCTCAAGATCAACACCCCGACGTAGCATTCTCTCATGACGCTTCACAGCAATCAATTCTTTTCGATGTTTCTTTTTTTCACCTGAATGGCAAGTGAACAAACTACGACATAAGTTCAAAGGCTCGCAAGTTGTATATACCAAAAATAACATAAATGAACCACCATAGTTCAGAATACAATTTTTGTATTAGAAAGTCAACATTGCTACCCCATTTAAAAGATAAAACAATAAGAAAATATAATGTCACTAATTTTAAGAACGTTTTATAAAACTCTTGGACCCACGAATTTTGAGTATCCTACTTTCACGCAATTCACAGATTTTTAGTTGAGGTATGCAAGCATCTATGCATGACAAAAATTTAGAGTATACTCCTTTGAATAGCATATCATTGAAATAGAATATAATAAAACCGGAAAGACAAATCCTAATGTCAAAATCTCTTGATTCCAAAAAATGAAACATATATCTTAGCCAAAAAGATAATACTTTCCGTAAGATCATATTAAATAGAATTTTCAAAGCTCACGTTAGCTCAGATTTACTAATTTATCTCTCAAAAGAAGATTAGATTTCCAAAAAAGAAAACATACAAGACAGCCAAATAAATAATGTAAGCAAACTTTACCAGGAAAATTTCTGGACTTTTTGCTCTTCTGAGCCTCTAGAGGCCATGATTGAGGAAGTCGAGCAACATGCTTCTTCATTTTTCCGGAAACAGTTCTTGGATCCTTTAAAAGTATTATGTCATCCAAAGGAAATGACCAAGAATCTCTAGCTGGTACAGGCAATTTTTTCTTTGTCCAAGGTTGGCCCTTCTTCATGCCATATTCCTTAGATGCATCCTGGAGAGCAATTCCACCCAACTTTTCTAAAGTGTCAACAAAACCGCTGCTCGAAGAATTGTCATCATCTGAACAATCTAAAACCTGTTCCACCAACCACTTGGCCTCTAAAACATTGTCTCTCCCACCAATTCCTTCTAAATAATCTTTAGCAATCTCTTCATCAATATCTGAATCACTATCCAACATGTCTTCCGAACTGTCACTTTCAGAGTATGATTCCGAGATTTCATCATCCACTGACTTTCCGTCATATTCATCACCACTTTCCTCATCAGAAATATCTTGTGTGTACAATTTCATGCCACCAATAGACAGGAACCCTGAGTTTTCCTTTGGAGACGAAGTATCTGTCACAATTTTTTCAGACTTCTCAACCCCCTCCTCGTTTTTTATGTTCTCATCAGCATCCACCTCCTCATTGGAGAACGGTGAATCAGAACCCGACACTTGATGCTCTTTCATTTGTTTTGAGGGCGAAGCTGTACCACTTTGCACCGCCTCGGATTCATCAGAAAACCCCAATCCTCTACGGGAACTTTCACCTAGCACAAAGCTTGAATCATAATCATAACTATAGTTCACATTATGGGGGTTCAAGGTAGGCATTTCATCTACATAAGCAACAATTTTATTATCCAGAGAATTGAGCAAAATAATTGGCAGTGACTTGTCCAAATTATCATCTCTGTCATTGTCTGAAACGCCCTTTTCCCGACACATATGAACCTGTGTGAAAACCAAAAGCATCCAAATATTGTTAAACAGTGAAGCTAGACAGTTTGATCTGACACACTTACGTTTCATGCTACACAGTTTGAAGACACCTACTATCATTCAGACAACTATGCCATCCATCTTGACTAAAACAATACATTGGCTTTATTTATCTTTTCATTATAGAGTACAACTGAAGCTGAAGAGTAAAAAAGATAAATATTGCAAACCGTCCAATAGTAGGGATAAAAGAAGCCGCATTGGAATTCATATATGTGAAATTAATGCAGATATCTAATTTAATTTTCAGAACAACTTAAACAATAATCCATTTGGAAATAAAAACACAAACTTTCAACTGAAAATTTGATAATTCTATCTAAAACAGTAAATATTACGGATTGAAAATCCCTTGTTAATTACCAAGTAAACATTAAAAAAGAGAAAAACTTTCAGTTCAGCAGAGATGTACCTTACGTTCGAGAGAAGGGTACCGATACCCAACTGCATTTCCACTGGATTTTTTACCTCCACTTTTGTAAGCAGAAGCTTTTGTTGAATTAGAATTCCCAGATTTCGACCCGGAATTGGAATTGACACTCCTTCCTAGAATTACAAAACAAAAGTAAATCCACACAAAAAAACAGACAACGACAATAAAGAAAACAAAGCTCAAATGAGACGTTAAAAAGCTCCTTTTTGATTGCCCAGAAAATCTCAGGGCAAAAAACAACTAAATAAATAAACTTTCACTCTAAATTCCCCCAAACCCAATTGAAATCAAGCCTTGAAAATCAATCTCCAACTCCCAAATAATCAAAAGAGATGAAAATGAAGAGAGAAACAGAAGTGGGAAAACCTCGAGAAGAAGAACTGAGCTGCTGCTTTTGCAGCTGCCAATCAGACAAGAGACCGCCTTCCACAAACAACGAGTTCTTCATTCGACCAGACGACGTCGTTTTATCAGGTCTCCACCTTCCTTTGCTTTTGCTGCTGCTGCTGTTGTTGTTTTTTGTCGTCCTTCTCTTTCTACCACCACCCATGTCGGTTCTCTGATCAGATGCAAACACCAACAAAACTCGCGACTTGCGAGAGGAAATAAAACGGTGAACTTTTATGTGGGTCCGAGTCCACTGATGATGTCGTGGACAGACAAACTCGATCGCACACATACGAGGTCTGGTGTTGTGTTGAGTTACTGACCGACTCGATGACCGACACGTGGATAAATTGGATTCGGTGGCTGAATATCCTCCGTTATATTCCCCTTTTTTCTTGACAAACAAGTTTCGTAATTCGTATTACAATATCGGGATTATTGGGCTTTTTAGAATACCAAATGGACCGGACGCGGACGGTCTTGGCCTGACCTCAAAATTAAGGGCCGAGCTGTGTCAAATTCTTACGATATGATGGTTTGGGTTAGGGATGATAAAATTATCTATGGATATAAATATTTTTAAGGAACTAAGAATCAATTCTATTTAAAATGAGGATTGATCCTGTAATGTTTTTCGGTTAGCCCATCTCATTACATGTTAGGCCCAATCAAGAAGCCCAACAGAAGCCTGACCCGGAAGCCTATACCAGAATCTTCTTAGCAGTTGTAACAAACTGAAAGTTTGACAGCTGTAATTGTTATCTAATCGGTACTCTTCCTGATGCTGTTAGCTGAGTCACGTGGAAAATCCAACTTGGTAAGCTCTTATTGGTTGAGTGGGATTGCGGTGATGAGTCAGATGATAAGGGCTATATAAAGAAGAAAATGAGGACAGAGAAGGATCAGAATTCATATCTGTTAGGGTTGTCTTTTGCTATCTCTCTCTCTAAAGTGAAGAAAAAGCTCTTTGTTTTCTCTCTTCTTGTAATCACTGTAACTTGGTGAATCCAAGTGATTCTTGAGTGATTCTTGTGAGGTTGTGATGTATTGAGTGTGATCTTAGTGCTCAATCTTGTGGTTGAGAGGTTGTATGATTTGTGAGTTCATAGGTTAGATTGAGAGCTTGTAAAGGCAGATCTACTATTGTAATAGCTGATCAGGTGCTTGGGTGTGATTTCTGGGTTGTGTAAAGGTTTTTGTTGGTGTTCTCTTGATTGTAATCCGTTCATATAGTGGAGAGAGCCTGTCTTGGAAAGGCTCAACGTGGATGTAGGCTCGGTTTGAGCTGAACCACGATAAATCCTTATGTTGATTTCTTCTTCTGTTATTTCCTTTAGTTTCTCTTTTACTGGTTTAGATCTATTCTTGACTAGTATTTATTTGTTCTTGAGATTGCATAAAAGAGATCAATTACTTCAGATCCTATCCTGTAGTGATAGTTCCAATTCTTTTACTTTGAATCATAGTTGCTATTGG
The DNA here is from genome assembly GCA_954870605.1 of Acer campestre. Taxonomy (NCBI): domain Eukaryota; kingdom Viridiplantae; phylum Streptophyta; class Magnoliopsida; order Sapindales; family Sapindaceae; genus Acer; species Acer campestre. The sequence continues at coordinate 8,948,132 of OX940804.1, read as the reverse complement.
TACATGTTTATGTTTCTGCCTATTTTATTAGTAAGTGTTGCTTATTGTGTTATTTGAGTGATAACGGACAGGTGTTAGAGGTTTTTGTATAGGTACAAATCCTCAATAGTGGTATCAAAGCCTTCACATCGGTACCAACAGCGGACAACAAGGACGAGATCCCTCTAGTTGCAGAGCCTTCAAATCTTGAAGACTCAGCTAGAGAAAAAGAAACCAGTAGTGAATCTGCTAGCAGTTGCAAAGAGGTAACTCGTTCTGATTCTTGCAACTTTAATAATGCGCTTAACACTGTTATGAGCATGAAATTTGAAATTGATAAATTCGATGGCTTTGGGGATTTAGGCATTTTGAGAAGAAAGGTGAAAGCCTTTCTTTCTCGGCAGAAAATCCTCAAAGCCATTGAAGGACCAGAAAAATTGCTTGACTTATTAACTGTAGAACAGAAAGATGACATACTTGAAATGGCCTTAGGCACTATAATTTTAAATCTGTCTGATAATGTTCTTAGACAAGTTAATGATGAGAAAACTGCTTGTGATGTTTGGAAAAAGCTTGAAAGCTTGTATCTAACTAAATATCTAACAAATAAAATCTACCTTAAAGAGAGATTGTTTGGTTTTAAAATGGATGCTAGTAAAGGCCTAGGTAAAAACCTAGATGATTTTAAGAAAATGACAATAGAATTGGCCAATGCTGGTGAGGATGAAAAACTGAGTGATGAGAATAAGGCTATAATCCTCTTGAATTCTCTCCCCGACTCCTTTAAGGATGTCAAGGCTGCCATTAAATATGGTAGGTCTTCTTTATCTCTGGAAGAGTGCATCTCTGCCCTAAAGTCTAAGGACTTAAAACTGAAAATTGAAAAGAATGACAGTGGGGAAAATCTATTTGTTAGAGGTAGGCAGCCTGTTAAAAATCATAACAATAACTCTAATAATAAGTATAAAGGCAGAAGTAAGACTCCTAATCATAGGTCTCAATCTAGAAATAGAAATAGGACTAGGAAATGTTACTTCTGTGGAAAAGAGAGTCACATTAAAAAAAAAAAAAAAATTGTTATGAATTTAAAAAGAAAATGCAAGATAAGACTCAATTTGATGGTGATGCTGCTATAACATCTAAATCCTATGAACCTAGTGAAGTTTTAGCCGTGAGCACTGAAGATAGGAGTTCTGAATGGATTCTAGACTCAAGCTGCTCATTCCACGTGTGTCCTAAAAAGGAATTGTTCACTGAGTTCCAAGAACTCAATAGTGGCAGTGTATTGATAGGTAACAATCAACAATGTAATGTGGAAGGAATAGGTTCCATCACCATTAGGATGTATGATGGTCTGATTAGAGTCTTTAAAGATGTGAGATATGTGCCCAACCTTAAGAGAAATCTAATTTCTCTAGGTACCTTTGATGAATGGGGCTATACCTATAAGGCTGAAAAAGGTGTCCTTAAAGCCTCAAAAGGTTCACTTGTTATTCTTAAGGGTGACAAGAAGAATGGTTTATATGTTCTTAGAGGTGAGGTTGTCACAAATGAGGTTGCTTGTATAGCTTCCAAAATTATTGACAAAGGGAGCCTTTGGCACATGAGACTTGGCCACATGAGTGAGAGAGGTGTTCTAGAGTTAAGTAAAAGGAATCTCCTAAATAGAGATCAAGTTAGCAAGCTTGATTTCTATGAGAACTGTGTTCTAGGAAAACAGCACAGAATAAGCTTTAGTGCTGCTCAATACACTTCTAAATAGATCCTTGAGTATGTGCATTCAGATTTATGGGGACCCTCAAAAGTCCCCACTCATGGAGAAAATAGATATTTTCTGTCCCTCATTGATGATCACTCAAGGAAACGTTGGCTTTACCTTTTAAAATCCAAAGACCAAGCTCTTGAAAGCTTCAAAGCTTGGAAGAGGTTGGTTGAAAACCAAACCTCTAAGAAACTTAAAACTCTAAGAACTGATAATGGATTAGAATTTTGTAATGAAAATTTTAATAAATTTTGTGAAGAACATAGCATCACTAGACACAGAACTATTAGACACCCCACAACAAAATGGAGTGGCTGAAAGAATGAATAGAACTTGTTAACCACCAAAATTGGCGGAGGACCAAAGAATAATTTTCCACCCCGATACAAGGAGAAAATGGGAATCCAGATACCATCCGGCTACCCCAAGAAGGGAGGGATCCCGATCGATCCGGATACATACCCCCTCAAGCAGGATCTAACCCAATAATTCCCTAGCTTCTCATGAACCTAGTAATATCCCGATACGGAGCTCCATAAAGCACCCCGATTCACAGTTCAAAACGTAGTATCCCGACATGAAGTTCCACTCAGTATCCCGATACGGAGTTCCACCAAGCACCCCGCTACTATATCATCCAGATATCTCGCTATTTCATTAGCTAGATATCCCACTGCAGCCTCAGTTGGTATCCTGATCCTCAGGCAACAACGGGATACTCAGGAACACATTACACCTTCTAGAATCAGCTCGCTTGGTAGTAAGACACCAGATGAAGAAATTACCAAAGAACGCCTAGAAGACTGGGGTAAAGCTCCATGAAAATGATAGAACGCCGTCATTTAGTCACGCAAAAGAAGTAGACTTTTTCCCGCCAACTGAGAGTTCCATTTGAACAAGGGGTTAATTCTATTGAGAATCCTACCAAGAAGGAAAGTCTTGATTCTGATGATTAAAGCTCCTACGAGATTGTCTCCTCCTAGGAAGGAAAGTCTTGATTATAACGATTAGAGCTCCTGCGAGATTGTCTCCGAACAAGAAGGAAAGTTCTGTAATTGCCTAACTAGACCGAAATTATAGGAGTGCATTGCAAGTAACAGGACCTATATATACAACATCATACTCACCAAAAAAGGGATCTAAAAATCACCTCCTAAAACCCTACGTTCAGTTCTACTTATCGACACATACGAGTTCACCACCACCATCTCCATCGCCTACTGAAGCTCCACACTCCACCTTAGCCTAGAAAAACACAACTCTTGTATTCATGATATAAGGCTACAATCAATAAAGATCTTATTTATTTACCATATTTTCTACATTCAAACCGCACTTGTTATATCAGGAACATTGTTGGTATCTAACTACGTGATACCCCTCCGACTAGGATCGATCTTGATCTTGGTCCATTAAAGTTGTTATTTGGAGATTCACCCCAGTGACGATTTTTCAGTAACAAAACTGCTTTATAAAAGGTTAGATGTCTGCTTATAGGGGTTGGTTTGAGCCAAAATGTTTTGGGGGAAGCTATTGGCACAGCAGCCTATCTGATCAATAGGTCTCCCTCCACTGCTATAGCCTTTAAAACCCCCGAAGAAATCTGGACAGGGAGGCCTCCTAGTCTGAAACACTAAAGGGTGTTTAGGTGTGCTGCCTATGCACACTAGTCTAAAGGAAAGCTAGAACCTAGGTCCTTAAAATGTGTGTTCCTAGGTTATCCTTTAGGAGTTAAAGGTTATAGAGTTTGGTTGAGAGACCAAAAGGGGTTTAAGGTGATTATAAGCAGAGATGTCATTTTTGATGATTCTAAAATGCCTTGTAAAGAACTGGACCAACACAATGAATCTAAACCAAATCTTTTAAAGGATGATGTTAATAAAATTCAGGTGGAAGTTGGCAGCCTACCATATGGTCCAGTCACACTAGAGTTAGATCCTTTTGAGGATGATAGGGCTGCCCATTCTGATAGTTTACATCAGGTGGGAGAGAGTCAGAATCAGCCAGAGATAAATGATTCTCTAGCTAATTACGAGCTTGTTAGGGATAGGGTTAGGAGAATTAGCAAACCTAACAGTAAGTTTTCATATGCGGATGTGGTCTCATATGTGCTATGCACTGGCCAAGAACTGGAGAATTCTTAACCTAGGACATATGATGAAGCTATAAATTGTATTGATAAGATAAATTAGCAGCAAACCATGTTAGAAGAGATTGATTCTCTTATGAAAAATCAGACCTGGTCCTTAGTAAGAAAACCTGAAAAACAGAAAGTTATAACTTGTAGGTGGCTTTACAAGATAAAAGATAGTGTAAGGTAGAATGATCCTATTAGGTTTAAAGCTAGGTTAGTGGCTAAAGGGTTCACACAAAGGGGAGGGATAGATTATAATGAGATATTTTCCCTGTTGTGAAATACAAAACCATTAGGATCATTCTTGCTCTAGTTAGCTACTATAACCTTGAATTGGAGCAATTAGATGTTAAGACAGCTTTTTTGTATGGAGACCTAGATGAAACCATCTATATGTCTCAACCGGAGGGATTTGAGTCCAAGACTAATCCCTCACATGTCTGCCTTCTTAGAAAATTCTTATATGGGCTAAAACAGGCCCCTAGACAATGGTATAAAATATTTGATACTTTTGTTTCTAGGATAGGTTTTATTAAAAGTAAATATGATGCATGTTTTTATTTTGATAATGATAATATCAATAATTCTGTCTATTTGCTTTTATATGTTGATGATATGCTTCTAGCTAGTAAAAACATATCTAGGATAAATGATTTGAATAAGAGACTTAAATCTAAATTTGATATGAAGGATTTAAGCAATGCAAAAAGGATTTTAGGGATTGAAATAACTAGAAAAAGAGTTGAGAATAAAATGTGTTTAAAACAATGCAATTATTTGTTAAAACTTGTTGATAGATTTGCTATGAAAAACTACAATCATGTTGATGTACCTCTGTCATCTAGTTTTGTGTTATCTGCTGCTTTATCTCCTAGATCTATTGAGGAAAATAGATTTATAGGGTCTATCCCTTATTCTAGTGCTGTAGGGTCAGTAATGTATTCCATTATTAGCACTAGACCTGACCTTGCCTAAGCCATTAGTGTGCTGTCTAGATACATGTCTAACCCTGGAAAGGGTCATTGGAATGCCATGAAATGGTTACTGAGATATATCAGCTCTACCACTTCTGTAGGGTTGATTGATGATTGCACTAATTCTCTGATAGACCTTGTTGATTATGTTGATTCTGATTATGTAGGTGATAGAGATAAGAGGAGGTCCACATCCTCTTATTTCTTCACCATTACAGGTTGTTGTGTCAACTAAAAAAGCCAACTTCTGTCAGTTGTGGCTTTGTCCACAACAGAGGCTGAATATATTGCTGGTACTAAGGCTATTAAGGAAGCAGTTTGGCTTCAAGGCCTCTTAGGAGAGATTAACATTTTAGGTGGAAAGGCTGTGATATATACTGACAGCCAAGTGCATTGCATCTAGTTAAAAATCATGTGTTCCATGAGAGGACAAACCATATAGAAATCAAGTATCATTTTATTAGAGACCAAGTCTTTAATGGTGTTGTTCAGGTGGAAAAAATATCCACCGATGATAATCCAGCTGACATGGGTACTAAAATTGTATCTTATAGTAAGTTTAAGCATTGCTTAAACCTACTTAAGATAGGTGATTTTGGCTGGTTCCTTTTATTTGTGTCTTTAACATGTGATGTAGATGGCCTAAGGTGGAATCTATAATGTTTTTGGGTTAGCCCTTCTCATTACATGTTAGGTCCAATCAAGAAGCCCAACAGAAGCCTGACCCAGAAGCCTGACCCGGAAGCCTATACCAGAATCTTTTCAGCAGTTGTAACAAACTAAAAGTTTGACAGCTATAATTGCTATCCAATCTATACTCTTCATGATGCTGTTAGCTGAGTCATGTGGAAAATTCAACTTGGCAAGCTCTTATTGGTTGAGTGGGATTGCGGTGAGGAGTTAGATGATAATGGCTATATAAAGAAGAATATGAGAAGAGAGAAGGATCAAAATTCATATCTGTTAGGGTTGTCTTTTGCTCTATCTCTCTTTCTAAAACGAAGAAAAAACTCTCTGTTTTCTCTCTTCTTGTAATCACTATAACTTGGTGAATCCAAGTGATTCTTGTGAGGTTGTGATGTATTAAGTGTGATCTTAGTGCTCAATCTTGTAATTGAGAGGTTGTATGATTTGTGAGTTCATAGGTTAGATTAAGAGCTTGTAAAGGCAGATCTACTATTGTAATAGCTGATCAGGTGCCTGGGTGTGATTTCTAGGTTGTGTAAAGGTTTTTGTTGGTGTTCTCTTGATTGTAATCCGTTCATATAGTGGAGAGAGCCTGTCTTGAAAAGGCTCAATGTGGATGTAGGCTCGGTTTGAGCTGAACCACGATAAATCCTTGTGTTGATTTCTTCTTCTGTTATTTCCTTTAGTTTCTCTTTTAGTGGATCTATTCTTGACTAGTATTTATTTGTTCTTGAGATTGCATAAAAGAGATCAATTACTTCAAATCCTGTCCTGTAGTGACAGTTCCAATTCTTTTACTTTGAATCATAGTTGCTATTGGTACATGTTTATGTTTCTGCCTGTTTTATTAGTAAGTGTTGCTTACTGTGTTATTTGAGTGATAACAGACAGATGTTAGAGATTTTTGTTTCGGTACAAATCCTCAACGGATACTATTATATCGAGGATGGATACAATCATAATATCCATTTTATTTTCAGGGATAAAGATGGATATCGAATCCGACTTCATTATCAATTTTAATATACTAAATATATAAAACAAATCGTGTGCAATTACTATGTTAAGTTTCACATGGCAATACAAGATTTGTTTCTCCCTTTTAAATAGCATAAAATGTACCATAATAGATGTTAGTTACATTTTACTTATGTAAATATTTTTTCAACATTTTTTATTATCAGATATGTGGATAGATTGAAAGGGGATATGTTAGGTTTTTGGTTTTTGTTGGCATGTATTCCATGTCAAAAAGTTGTTTCCCTTGTATTGATAAGTCGTCTTAAAAATGATGATTCAAAGCTTTAAAGAAAGACTCGGCTACAGTTCATGCAAGATGGTGTCTTGAAAAGGGGAATAAACTACATTGCTCATCAAAGGTATAATTGACCTCATTCCTCTTACAAGGCATAGGCATACACACACATGGCATTCATTTGTATCCTTGCATAGTTGTTTACCATTAGTATAACACATTCACACAATTGACAAAGTATGCACATGCATTCGTTTCAAATTGACGAACATTATGAAATTTGCATGTTCTAGGACTATCTCTTGGAAATGACATACTTGTGTGACTTGCGTTTATTTATTTTTGTTTTATTGTCTTTGGACTTAAAGATGATCTCATATGATTCCTTATTGAGTTTCAGTCATTTCGGTTACTCATTCATTAGGTTTTGAGTCCAAACTATGAAGCTACGCTACTTTACGTTCTCATTCGTTGAGTTGTCTTCATCGTCATATACCGAGTCGAATTCTCAACATTTTGTCAAAGTTTCATAGTCATCCTTGTGCGTAAGGGAATCATGGTTCGTAATCCGAAGACAGATTTGGATTCGGAGTTCGAAGGCCCAAATACAACTGAAGAACGCGAGAGGAGCGTGAGGAAAGCAAGCATTGGCCAAAGGCCATTCTTGGGTGAGGCTGTGAGGGCGCATGAGCCTTACGGGCCAACAGCCCCTCTGCCTCATGAGGCTCATGTGCCTCTCACGAGCAAGTGATGTGTCACCCTCTGATTCATCACTTTTTTCCCTCTCTTTCATCTCTTTTAAGTTTCTTCTTTCCCTCACATTTCATTTCAATAAGAAAAATTGAAAACATATGTGCAGAATTTTCTCTCCAATCTTTCTCACCTTCCAAACACCATAATTTCTCATTCGGACTCCGAATTGAGTGATTCAAGTTGGAGAAGCTTCATAATCAAGTCCTCTACATTTTCCAAGTGTGTTTGCAACTGTTTGATCGAGTTTCCTAGTTGCTCTACCCACAAAACCGAATCAACTTGTGAATCATAGGTATTTGACTAATCTTTGTGTTTTCTTATTTTATAACCTTCAATTACGTTGGGGTTTCTTCTTTTATATATACGTGTATGTATGATGAATTCCATTGAGAAAGATAGCTTCATAATCAAACCCAATCAAGTCTAATTAGAGACAAATGTGAACTAGTTTTTTATGATTCTAGTTTTTCACATGTTTGAGAGTTGTATTGTGATTAGTTTGATATCTATGGTTATTTGTGACTTGATTGATTCATTTTATGATTAATAACCTTAGCATGTGCTTAGATCCTTTAATTGAACATATTTAGATTTAGCACATTTGATTTTGTATTTAGAGCCTATTAGGATTTAATTGATTATTCATTATATCCTTGCTCTAAATATTGGCTAGAATATTCATATGAACATATTTTGTGTTTTTAGCATTTTTGTGTATGTTTTTAATATCTTGAATATGTGCTTCTTGTATATGATTGATTCAAGTGTTAGATGTGTGAATGAAACTATAAGCCATATGTGTTAGGTGTTTTCTCATGCTCTAGGTTTTAATTCAAATTTTGCATCTAAACTATTTTATCTTGTGTTCTCACATGATTAAGTCTAGTTTCCATGAATTGTATTGATCACATGTTCTATGTTGAATTGCTTGTTTGCATCATTTGCATTCATAGATCACACTAGGAAGTCCTTATAAAAGGCATGAAGTCTTGGTTAGGATATGTGGTCCGGATAACCAAGCAAGAAGTCTTGACTAGGACAAGATGTCCGGATAGTTAAGCAAGGAAGCCTTGGTTAGAACAAGAGGTCCAGATAACCAAGCAAAAAGTCATGGCTAGGATTGGGAAGGTCCGGATAGCTATGCATTGGAGGCTCTATAGAGGCATGAGTGCCTTGGATAGGGAGTTGATTACATTATTGGTAAGCCCGGGCGTTTGGATAGACATAGACTCCAATAGAGAGTGGTACATGAGATGTGTATGCACTCTTAAGGAATTTCTAATCTTCCAACGATGTTGGTTGGATATGGACTCCAATATATGGTGGTTTCGCATCATTGAGGGATTTCTTATCTACCAATAGGGATTGGGTAGACATAGACTTCAATAGAGAGTAGATCATAGGTTGGTCACTTTTGAGGAATTTCAAATCTATCATCCAATATATATAGTACCCAATGGTTGTAGTTCAACCCGTTAATGTTTTCTCCTTGGAGATTTTACCACATCAAAAAATCTCGTGTCAATTCTCTCTCTCTCTCTCTCTCTCTCTCTCTCTCTCTCTCTCTCTCTCTCTCTCTCTCTTTCATATTTGTATATGTGTATGTTTTAATCTTGTTGCATAATATTGTATGAACCTAGGGTTACGAATAGGGATGGCAATTAGACCCAGACCCGCGAGACCCGACCCGGACCCGACCCGCGTGGGTCGGGTCTGGGTCCTCACATTCGGGTCACAGGTCGGGTCTGGGTCCAAAATATTAGACCCGATTCGGGTCCGGGTCGGGTCCGGGTCTGGGTCTATAGACCCGGACTCGGACCCGTAGACCTGAATAGTGAGTTTTTTAAAAAAAAAAAAAAATTGAAGAATTTGAAATTGAAATTGAATGCAAATAATAATATTTCCCTTTTATGTCCTATATTTATTAATTTTTTTATTTAGTTATATATTTTTTTAGTTTTTTTTTTTTTCGGTTCATGGGTCCACGGGTCCGCGGGTCCAGACCCAGACCCAGACCCAGACCCGTGAATTTTCATGGGTCCTCGGTCGGGTCTGGGTCTTCCTAAGACCCGCGGGTCCAGACTCGAACCCGAACCCGAACCCGAATTTTTTCATGGGTCTGGGTCCGGGTCCGGGTCCGGGTCCGGGTCTAGTAGGACCCGACCCGAACCCGACCCATTGCCATCCCTAGTTACGAATCACGCAGCGGAAGGGTTTTAAAATTTTTTATGCAATCATAAACTAACCCCTTTGTATAGTAATAATAAAAAACAATAAGAAGGAGATGAAGCTATTTCATACCAACATTTGTAGGCTCATTCTTTCTTTTCGATCTGCTTCCTAATTTGAACCACAAGATCTTCCTGGCTATCACCTAGGATTGGTAACGGCATGTGGGCGCGTCACGGTACTGAGGCACAAGGAGGATGAAGAGACTTGAAGAAAGAACTCCTTTCTTCTTGGCAAGTTCAGCCACCCTATGTAAAAGCAAGAGAGAAATCTTTTTTTTTTTTCGAGTTGGCCGCACACCTCTGTTTTCTCTTGATGTGTATTGTGTGAATTGTGTGGTTCAATCACACTTAGTCTCTTTAAAAAAAAAAACATATATCATATATATATATATATAAAATAAACTAATTAATTAAATCTTTTAAGATATCTGATATCTTTAAAGAAATTAATTAATATTAATTTATTTGACTTGATTTGAATTCAAACTCTTTTAAATTCAAATTTAAATATTTAATTTAATGAAAATAAAATAATCAAATTATCTTATATTCATTCAAAATTAAATATTAATCAACACCCTTCATTTAATGATTAATTACAGAATTAAATAATCTAATTATTTAATTAACATAATCATTAATATTCATTAATTAAATAATCTCATTATTCAATTAATTCTCGAATAAACACATGTTACTTTCGTAACACAATTAATTGGACAATCCAATTAATTAACCGTGACCCTTGTTACCTTAATCAATTGGGCTAGTAAAGGGACCCAATGGACCCACAGTATTTTGAGCTCTAATAATCCTTAGAAATAATTAATTAAACTCTTAAATTAATATTTCATTATTATTAACTTCGGTGTTATTCCACTAAAAAACTGAAGTTGTACTCTCTCAACTATAGATGTTTTTACACAACCCAATAACATTCGGTGTCCATCGATATTGCTATTACATATGGTATGATTCTTCACAAGTAATTCATAATTAGAGCCGGGTCATAATGTCCGTTATACCCCTCTAATTATGTCTTTCCATTAAGTACCATTGACTATCTAATGAACAATAAATCTTACATTCCTTACAGAATTAGGAGAGCGCTCATATTTAAGGGACCTACTATCTACTTCTCACAAAAATGAATGGATTCCATTATTGTGTATAAACCTTCCTAGCCACAAGCCAAACCGCAATTCCAACATACGAAGCATATTGATTAGGAATGTAACTCTGATCACCCATGGTATATCAAAAACCACGATCTAATCTGAAGGGGCTGATAAGACACTTAGGATTAAGATCACCCATATGTAGCCATCTTTTGTCGATATATATGAATCTCATCATGTAACGGATCTTATTGAGAGATTCATATAGATCGTGACCCAGTCTTATATGATCATATCATACAAGGTGCCTCCATTCTCATATCACCATATGAATGATCCAAGATAAAATCACCGTACATTACGAAATGGACCGTAGCTGTAGATTAACTACAAATAAAGTACCAGCTTTATTTGCTATCTTCGGACTCTTTAAATTGCTCGTTTCAAACTGAATCCATCTGTATATGACATTCATATACTCAGTTTGAAATTGCATTTGGCAATCTTGGATGTTAAGTACACATATTATATATAAATGTATGAGACTACTTCTTTTATTTAAGTTCAATTCACATTTACAAAATACAAGCTTTAGAGAAAAAAACCCTAACAATCTCCCATTTGCGCTAAAGCATGTGAAACATATCTTTTAAACCTAGACCCTCTAGGTGACCCGTAAACACTTTAGCTGGCAAGGTCTTCGTAAATGGATCAGCATGATTGTTCTGCGACGCTACCTTAGTCATGGTCACATCTCCTCTCTGCACTATCTCTCTAATGAGATGATATTTCCTCTCTATATGCTTACCTCTCTTGTGGTTTCTTGGTTCTTTGGAATTAGCCACAACACCACTATTATCACAATAAAGTATAATGGGCTTATCCAGATCTTGAACAACTTTTAGATCACTTAAGAACTTACGGAACCAAACAGCCTCTGTAGCAGCTTCACAAGCGGCTACATATTCGACTTCCATGGTGGAATCAGCAATACAAGATTTCTTAACACTCTTCCACACAATGGCTTCACCACCAAGGGTGAATACTGATCTAGATGTGGATTTCCTAGAATCCCTGTCTGACTGAAAATCAGAATCTGTATATCATAATGGGATCAAATCCTGTCCAAGATACACTAGCATATAGTTTCTCGTTCTCTGAAGATACTTGATAATAGTCTTGACAACAACCCATGATCCAATTCTAGGTTGGACTGGTACCTGTTAGCTACTCCCATTGGGAAGCAGATGTCCGGTCTCATGCATAACATAGCATACATGAGACTACATACTGCTGACGCATAGGGAACACGTCTCATATCCTCAACTTCTTGAGATGTCTTAGGACACTGTTCCTTGGACAAGTGGACTCTATGCCTGGAAGGTAAATTACCTTTCTTGGAGTCTTGCATCAAAAAATCACACAAGAATCTTGTCGATATACGATGCTTGAGACAATGCTATGAGTTTGTTCTTATGATCCATTATAAGTTAGATCCTAGAACATAACTTGCCTCTCCCAAATCTTTCATTTGGAATTGGCTAGCCAGCCAGTCCTTTACTTCCGATAATACCCCTACATCATTCCCAATAAGTAGGATATCATCTACGTAAAGAACTAAGAAAACTACCTTCTTATCAATGATGCGCTTGTAAACACAAGGCTCATCAACGTTTTGCTTGCTTATGTTCCAAACCTTATGTTCCAAGATCTAGATGCTTGCTTAAGTCCATAAATGAACCTTTTCAACTTGCAAACCTTTTGCTCTTGATCTGGAGACACGAATCCCTCTGGTTGCATCATGTAAATGCTCTCATCAAGATTGACATTCAAGAATGCAGTCTTGACGTCCATTTGCCAAATTTCGTAATCGAAATATCTAGCAATGGATAAGAGAATCCGAATAGACTTTAACATGGCTACTGGCGAGAAGGTCTCTTCATAATCGACCATTTCTTTCTAGGTATAACCATTGGCCACTAGCCTTGCCTTGAAGGTCTCTACCTTCCCGTTAACTCCTCTCTTTCTCTTGTAGATCCACTTACACCCTATGGGTTTTACCCCATCCGGTAAATCTATAAGTTCCCAAACTGAGTTAGAATATATGGACACCATCTCAAGATTCATGACTTTAAGCCATTCCTCTTTGTCAGGATCTTCCATTGCATTCTTAAATGTCAATGGATCATCCACACTAGCAGTAGAGATGACATTTCATCCCTCACCTATACCCAAATAGCATTCAGGTCGTCTTACAACCCTCTCACTACATCTAGGTGGTAATGTATCCTGACTAGGAATTATCTGACTGTCAGATGTCAATGGATCAACAACTCTTATTGACTGAGCACTAGTCATACCAGGCTCCATTTCATTTAATACAATCTTGCTACAAGATTTATGATCACTAATATAGTTATCCCCTAGAAATGTTGCATTTGTCGATACAAATACTTTGTTCTCTTCAAGACTATAAAAGTATCCACCTCTAGTCTCCCTGGAATATCCTACAAACAAGCAGACCACAGACATGGGGTTTAGCTTTCTACTTCTGTTCTTCATCACATGTGCTGGACACTCCCATATGCGGAAATGTCGCAAACTAGCTTTACGACCATTCCACAACTCTAAGGGAGTCTTAGGAACAGATTTGGATGGGACTACATTCAAAATGTAAGTCACAATTTGTAACGCATATCCCCAAAAGGAATTTGATAATAATGAGAAACTAATCATAGATCTCACCATTTCCATTAGGGTTATATTTCTCTTTTCCGCGACATCATTTTGTTGTTGTGTATCAAGAGTTGTGAGTTGGGACACTATCCCATACTCGACCATAAAGTCTTCAAACTCTTGGTCAAGGTACTCACCTCCACTATCCGATCGTAGAGACTTAATAGTTTTTCCTAACTGGTTCTCAACTTCCGCTCGGAATTCTTTGAACTTTTCAAAAGTTTCCGACTTCCGTTGCATTAGGTTGGCATATCTGTATCTTGAGTACTCATCTATAAATGTGACATAATACTCATAAACACCTCTTGCTTTAACATTCATCGGTCCACAGATGTCTGAATGTATAAGTTCTAGTGGTTCTTTAGCTCTAAGCAATTTTCCAGTAAAAGGTCTCTTGGTCATTTTACCTTTTAAACAGGTTTCGCAGATAGGTAAGGTGCCAACCTTTAACTCACTTAAAGGTCCGCTTTTCACTAGTCTATCTATCCTTTCAACATATGACCAAGTCATAGATGACATAGATACGTTTCGTTTTCTGGAGAAATCTTTTATCGTTTTGTTTTAGGTTTTTCAACTTTAAATAATTTAGCGTTAAGCAGTGTAGTATGTATTAACGGTCTTAAAACATACAAGTTGTTTTTGTTTAATTCTGAACATATATTCAAACCATTCTTTGCAATAATAACAGACTTATTATTAAAAAAAACAAAATATAATTGTTCCAACAATTTTGAAACTGAAATCAAATTTCGAGTAAATCCAAGAATTAAAAATACATTATCCAAAACAATGAAACAACTTCCAAAATGTAGTCTAACTACACCCACTTCTCAGGTTGACACGACATCGCTTGTGCCAACACGCATAGAGAAGGCTCCCTCCTCAAGCTGTGTCCAAGAATCAGTCCACTACATAGAAGAACAAACATGGTTAGTGGCCCCCGAATCAACTATCCATGATGAAGATTTATCTTCCACTTGATGAGCTGTCATGTACTCACAAAATGATGTAATTTGTTGATCTTTGAAAACCCTTTTAAACCACTTAAATCCTTTAAAGTGTGATTTTATAGCAAATGGTAAGCAAGTTCGTTCCACAGGGATATGAAGTGCTAATTATATAGATTGACTAATCTTAGACAAATAAAATAAATCATGATATTTGATGGATGTGTGGTTTCAAAAACCACCAATGTTAACTACTAAATTGAAAATACAAAAGTGATATGAAAAATAGAATACTCAACAACCTTGATAAGAATAATGATGTAAACAATTAATATGATTGCTAGGGAATAGATTGATTAGCAATTGAGTGTGGGTAATGCCTTTCTAGCCACTTTAATGGACCAATCTCTCTATGTTAACCACTTGAGGCTTAGATTAGTGGGGTTGATATACCCACCACTAATCTATCATATTCAATGGGTTCTTAATCACACAAGGGTGTCAATCCAAATATGAATATATAACATATTACTCTAAACAAGATTGCAATTAACAAGTGGATATACAAGTCAATCACATAATATAGAATATAATGATTGAATGAATAGAACACATAAAGAGATTCATTACAAAGCTAAGGCTAATACCCACACCCAAATGATCCTCAAATCTATCCCATAGATTAGGGGTTTAGTTACACATATTAGCAATAAAATGGAAAGCAAGTAAACAATAAGGAAATCACCCTTGGGCCTCCTTCTTTATGCTTGATCCTTCCTTTCCTTTTATGCTCCTAATGCAAAGAGTGGAAGTAGAGGATGTGTCTTGAGGTGTGGATGTTTAGTGGAAAGTGACAAAGGAATTTGGGTGTAGAAAATGGTAGGAGAGGAATGATTTAGGGAAGTAGTCAAAGTTTGGTGTTGAGATTTGGATGGAATTAGGTGAGTACAAGTATAGAAATAGAGGATGAGGAAATATGAGCCATGGATGAGAAATCTAGATTTCAATGGAGTGAATTTCATGCTCTCTAAGGTGGTGTGTGTTTGCTGAAGACGAAAGGCCACTATATATACTGTCTCTTGGACATATACTGATAACTGTTTGATTCGTTGATGTGGCGCAAAGTTTGCCATTTTGTCGCTATAGCGACCCTAATGCGCAAAACGGTTAGATGCAAATGTCGCCACGAACATCATCTTTTTTGCCATATAGCAAGTGGCGACCATGAGCAAATTCTGATGAGGTCGCCATTTGCATGAAATGGTCGCTATGACGACCCCAAATGGCGACCCACCTGATTGATTTTTGTAACCTTTTGTCGCCATGGCGACCAAGTGGCGACCTTATGATGCTCTGAATAATTCTTTGTCGCCATGGCGACCATGTGGCGACCTCTTCTTGCTCAAGTAGCGAAAATGCCCTATTTCTTCCCATTTGTGAGCCGTTTTGCACCCTAGTCCTTAACTTCATCCCAAATGCTCTTGAATCCTAATAAAACCTGAAACGCTTGATTTTACACCATTAAACACGGGGAAATGCCAGAGAATCAAGCGCAAAGAGTCGGAAATGAGGGCCAAAATCATACCAATTTTGGCTTGATCACCACTATACATGATTCTAGAATAAGTGAATCATATTTACCTTTAGCCTTCTTCTTCTTGGCTACCTTCTCTAGATACTGAGGATAATTTCTCTTCAAGTGTCTAACCTGCAATAGAAACACTTTCCTTTACCTCGGTCGGTGGAGGTGCCCTTTTTTTTGCCTTGGGCTTTCTTGGGCTCAGGCTTACTCTTAGCCTTCCTGGCAGACCTCTTCATTTTCTTATTACCAGAGGAAGATGGTTCAGCAACATTTGCCTCATTGGTCTTAATTTTGTTGTTCCTGGTCAAGGACTCAAAAGTAGTGAGCTCATTGAGTAATTGAGTGAGACTGAACCTAAACTTGTTCATCCCATAGTTACTCTTAAACTGATCGAAACTCTTTGGAAGAGTCGTCAGTATGATGCTCACTTGACTGGATTCATCAACGGCCCCGCCATTGGTCTCTGCCGTGTTGAAATAGGACATCATGTTTAGGCATGTTCCCAAACAGATGCACCCTCTCATCCGAGCAAACATTGTCGAACAAACAGTTTCGTGCCGCTTTTGCTCAGAGGGCTACCTGAACATGGCTTGCAATGACTCCATTATTTCAAATGTAGTACCCATTGCTTCATGCTTAGTAACAAGCACATCTGTCATACTTGCTAACAGATATGTTCGGGCTTTCTCATCTGATGAGACCCATTTCTCATATGCCTCACGAATAGTTTGTGCGGCATTGGCAGTAGGTGTTGGAGGACATTCTTCTGTAAGCACAAACTTTAGGTCTTTGGTGACCAAGATTGCATTTATGTTATGTTTCCGTTTAGTTTAGTTTAGTTATCACCAGTTAATTTTTCATTGGCTATGACTTGTAATGGTGCAGATGACATGGATGAAAAAAGATAAATTAAGAATTCATTCAGTCATACATTCAAAACATGTGCGAATGTTTAGCATAAAATTAAACATGATGCATGAAAAATGTTTAATGAACAAGAAAATCCCTAAGAAAACAATGTTTCTATGCCACGACAATCCAACATACCACAAGTAACTGCCGCCTTAGGGTTGGTCAAATTCTTGCATGTTGGATCGAGACCTTCTCAATCAAATGACTAGAATAACTCTTATTCCAATATCATTAAATCAAATTAACCAATTTAATTTAAACCTTGTGTGCATAACCCATCATTTCAGATCTCATGAGCTTAACTCGAGAATTGCCACCTTAAGGTCGGTCAATCCCGAAATCCCCTCAAAAATCCTATCCATTAGGAAGTCAACCTTAGTATTGATTCTTATGGAAACCCTCCGTAGGGTGGACGAAAGAAAAGCCATCACGAGGCCCTATTAGAATCTTACAGTGTTGACTAGTGATGGAGACTACGGGATATAATGTCATATATCCCTCTCCCACTCACTATTATATAATAAGGGTTTTCTATTAAAATTAATGCACCTAGATTAAACGTCTAATTTCAATCTAAGCGTCAAGTGCATTAATAACAAATTATTAGAATCCTATTCCAATAACTAATAAATTAGTTCGATTTTTAACTCTTAAAAAGTCTAGTTCATTAGTGATAATTCTAATCTATGTAAACTATTTACTAAGACTAGAATTATTAAAGTGTATTTACCAACTATTAAAACTAAACACATTATTAGGTCCAATTATTGTTAGGGGCTTAATCGAATTAATCCTAACATATATAAAGGACCCTACTAATCTAAGTAATTAAACTCTTTAATAAAAATATTAGTGATTAATGAGAATTACCAAGTTTTTACTCCTAAAAACTAATCCCATTAATTTATAGCCAATTATGTGAATTGCCCATTTTAATCAAATTAAAAAAAAAAATAAACACACAATATAGATGGCTATAATGCATGTATGACATATCAACATATATATATGTGTGTGTGTGTGTGTGTGTGTGTGTGTGTGTGTGTGTGTAGGCACACCTAATCTAAATGATATGTATATATGCATGGCAATACTTTAATCATCTCATAATAAAAGAACATGAGTTAACCGAGTACAATAGGTTTATCTAACTTAAAAAATTTCTAATTTCAAAAAATATCTAAGGCATTCCTTGTTCTTCTTGTAATTCCAAAAATCTTCAAGTCCATCAATAATATCTTCTACGTCTGTCGAGCCCAAAAATCAAGTCCAACTTGATTTATTTTATTGGATACATCTCATGGATTAAATCCCTTAAAACCCAAATGTTACTCTAACATTTTTCAGAGGCCTAGTGTTTCCCAAAATCAGCCCAAACATGCTTGCATACACGCATGTGACTACTGCACAAAACACACAACAATTGAATGTTTCATGCTGCGCAACGCTCGCGCATGTGTCATGTATTGCAGCAAGTATACAAAAAATTACATGTTGCATGCTGCACAAACATAAACAATTGCGTGCAATTGTGCGACACTTGCTTGGGAGTGCATGTGCTTTGCATATCTGATGTGCATGACATTTGTTGCTGCATAAACATATAACATTATGTTGCATCTATATATTAAACAACAATTGTGCATGGGTGTGCATGTACTTGAACATCAGTTGCATGTGCGGCTGCTGTGCTTCACGTTCTGGATCATTGTTCTTCATCGATTTACATCAATAATATAAAATTACAGCAAATCAACGAAATAAAAAATATATATAATATTCAACCTGGGATTAATATTATAGCAGAAATTACAACCATTGAAAAGAATCCTAAACCCATTGTACCATACAATTAACGACCAACCATGTTTATAATAAATTAAAAAAAAATTATAAACATCATACAATCATTTGAAAGTGCCTACACATTCATACATGCAATCAGGAGCAATCAAATTCAATTATACTGTACAAAAAATGGCTCTGATACCAATTGGATGAACCTAGGGTTATGGATCGCACAGTAGAAGGGTTTTAAATTTTTTTATGCAATTATAAACTAACTCATTTGTACAGTAATAATCAGAAACAATAAGAAGGAGATTAAGCTATTTTGATGAGAATCAAGAAGTATCACCAAAGGATCCATTGCATGTTCCAGTTGGGTCAATTACAAGGGCTAAGAGGATCAAAGAAGCATTTAATAGGGGCGGATTTTGAGTTGCTGAAGTCCAAATTCAGCTCACATGAAGACCAAATCTGATGAGAATCAAGAAGCATCACCAAAGGCTCAATTGCATGTTCCAGTTGGGCCAATTGCAAGGGCCAAGAGGATCAAAGAAGCATTTAATGATAATTGATTCTGAGTTGCTGAAGTACAAGTTCGGCCCACATGAAGACCAAATCCGGGCTAAACTTTGTAGCCTCTACAGGGGGCATATGGAGTCGGATCGTCTATTATAATATGTTTTCGGAAAGCCCAAGACGAGCCCTACAGATGTTATGAAGACTCCGTCATCCGTAACAGATCACAACAGGCCCAAAATCAGCCATCTATCTTATTACGCACAGACTTGAGCTGGACAAGAGTTGGACGCCAAGCAGAACTTCGTGGGCCTCTACAGAAGGCATATGGAGTCGGATCATCTATTATAATATGTTTTCGGAAAGCCCAAGATGAGCCCTACAGATGTTATGAAGACTTCGTCCTCCGTAACAGATCACAACAAGCCCGAATTTAGACATCTAGATTGTTGCGCGAAGACTTAAGCTGAGGAGTCCGAATTTCAGCTTAATTCCGTGTGGTTGGAGGAGTCCTAATTTCAGCATACTTGTGTGTGGTACAAGTTAGGGTTAGAGAAGATTCAATTTCAGTTTAGTATTTAGTATTTTGTTCCCTTTTAGGTCTTAGATAGTTTTAGTATTTAAGGGACTCATTGATGTATTATTCAGTAGATTTTGAATGGAATAATATTATTTGAGAGAACGTTTTCTCTTGGTTCTTCATTGAACTATGAACTTATCAAGGTTTATACCTTGTGGCGTTCAAACTTGACTTATCACTCACCTTCTTCTTGTTCTTGAGTGTGGCGTCTACAACCTTCTTGATACCATTGGTTCTTATCTCCTTATAGATAATGGGTCACGGTCCTTATATTTTCTTTGTTTTTATAAACTTGAATTAGAAAACGATCCTTCATTACCATATATTGGTTCCGGGTCTCACTACTCTTTGTGAGGTTCATATCAAAATCCAGGCTGAACTTCGTGGACCTCTATAGAGAGCTATGAGGTTGTATTGTCTATTATAATATGTTTTTGGAAAGCATAAGATGAGCCCTTCAGATATTATGAAGATTTCGTCATCCGTAATAGATCACAAAAGGCCCAAATTCGGCCATCTATCTTGTTGCGCGAAGACTTGAGCTGGACGAGGGCTGAACTTCATGGGCTTCTATAGAGAGCATATGGGGTCAGATCGTCAATTATAATATATGTCTGGAAAGCCCAAGACAAGCCCTACAGATGTTATGAAGACTCAAACCTTCGAAACTAACACGCTTCTGATAGTTCTAAAATAAGTGCACGGATCGTTATGGTCACGTAGCAGCAAGTACAGTTCGCTCCTATAAAGAGGTATGGTACCTTAAATAGGTTCTTGTTAGGATTATGCTCAATAACAAGAGTGTAATGTTGTACTTGACAATCTTTTCATATTAATAAAGTGATTTCTGTTAGTTAACAAAATCTTATATAGCATTTATTATTATAATTGTCAAAGTAAATAATCATAAGGTCAAAAGACTATGAGAAAAGAAGAATTGTTCGTACATCTGGATATGTATGAGGTAGACATAATTCTTTAGTTAGTCTTGAATAATGTTCACAACTTAAGTTAAAGGTTGGGCACCCTTATCTTGTTAAAGTTGTAGAATTCTTTTACTAGCATTTGAGTGAGATCAAATGTGTTGTGATGAGTCTAAAATCATCAAAGGGTCTTCGAGTAAAAGAATCTAGTGCATTGGGTGCATTGAACCGGATCACAATGAAATACTTTTTCTAGAACCGTCAATAGATAAAAGTTTTTTCATTATTAGGACAATCGGAGAGTCTATCTTAATCCTGAGATAAATGATGGACTTATGGTTGCAAGTGTTATCAATGAGTACGATTATATAGCATAGTCTATCCTCGATAGTTTGGTGGTATTCATTTGTTAATCGATAGAGGACTTCATTTATAGATATGGACATTGTGGCTCCATTTATTAAATGTGAGTAGAATATCATCATATGGATGCTTTGTGGTTTTGGATATGAAATCTTAAGGTTGAGTTTTCAATAGTGTCTATTGAAAGATGACTTCTGGACAAGTCATAATATATATCCAAGTTCAAAGTGTGGTCATATGAGTAAATATGGTAACTTGGAGAGCTATAGGCGGTCTATGAGCTCTTGGCGATTACTGATATTCTTCATGAGGATTCACTATCTCCCATATGATTGTCTAGGGTATGAATGAGTATTGTTAACTTATTCCATCTTTATTTAAGAGTGCAATTTTAGTTCTTTAGTGGAATGAACTAAAATTAATAGATTGAACCTAAGTGAATCATTTGTTGATTGTGATTGGATTATGTCTATTGGAGCTTAAATTTAAATAGGCCCGCCAAGATCCCCAATCCGCACGGACTTGCATGAATCACTTGATATATTCTACCGGATTATTTGTGGGTCCATTTAGAATTGTAATTAATATATTAAGAATATAATTTGCACATTATTTATTTAATGGGCTGTTTAATTATATTAATATATTAATGAAAGACATGTGGGCTTGTTTCTTTTAGTAAGAATGAGTCTAGTTCACATGTGGGCTTTTTATTAAAGTCCAAATGGATTAAATAAAATAAGAAAACTATGTGTAGGCCCAAGTTCTTGTCATGGGCAGCAATGGCTAATTTTTAGCCCATAATATTGTTTTATTTTATTATTTAATTAATTAATTAATATGTTAATTAATTATTTAATTAAAAATCAAATCTTTTTCTGATTAGGAAATATGTTTCCTAGTAGTATACTACTATTAGTATTATACTAAATATAAAAGACTTTATTTGTTTAGTCAAATTAGGAAGTTTTTTATATAGTCACAAATACACTAAAGAGTTGGATTAGGGTTTGTACTTATGAGTTATTATAGGCTAGTAGAATTCATGCATATATTTGATTTATATGTCAAGAAAAACAAATATACAGATATATAATATATTGATATGCAAATGCGGCAATCAAGAAATATATTATATTTATATGGCAAAAGTTGGACTCATATATAAGAAATCATATTTATGGCAGCATGAATTCGGCTAATTAAAGATAATGCATGCAGTTTTTTTGAACAAAAAAATAGAATATATATATGTATATATATTAAAAGTGCGTCCGGTATGAGTGCACATATATATATATATATATTTTGCGGCAATAGATATATATATATTCTTTATATATATTTTGCGGCAATAGACATATATATATATATTCTTCATATATTTTCAAGAACCCTAGTTTTTGCAATTGAGAGATTTTTCTATTGCTAGAGAAAAATAAAATCCAACTCTTAGAATAGTGAGTGATTCGGCCAAAAGAGATTGTGAGAAGAATTGTTCTTATTTTGATAGTGCACTAGTGATCTTTACATCAAGAGGTCTTGTGCACAATTTCGAATAAGGTTCACGCGAGTTTCAATCTAACGATTGTTTAATTCAAAAGTGACCGGAACATTCTTAACAATCTATTGGAATTTTTGTGACTAACAGAAATCAGAAAAGTTTTGTTGTCCATTCTCAGGTACACAATTCAAAGAGAAGGGAGACCACGCTCCTAGGTGATTCACGTTCGTGATCGAATTGGAAGATCTTACGGATTACCATCGACGCATAGTCAATCGGATCACACGACAAAGGTATGATATCTTTTGGTATATATTGCTTAATTAATTAAAGGGTTAAGGTTCAATATGGGAAAAATTTTAAAACATACTAAACCTTTTTTTAGTCTCGCTTCCGTTGCGTGCAAACGTATTTTTTCCATACAGTTCTAGTCTTAGATAATATATACAAAACGTAATTACACTAATTACATGCAAGAAAAGTGAATGGAGGATGGTCGTAAGCAAGTTAACTAACTAATGGGCTAATGATTACACTAAGATGGCATGAATTGAAATACAACTAAGTTACACTAGATTTAACTACAACTAAGGGTTGTCAATCCCTTAGGCAATTAACTAACCTATCACTAAGCTTACCAACTGCAATTAACTAAATTAACTAACTAACTTAACTAATTACCACTAATGTTGTATTGGTCATGCAAGAATGGTAATGAGAGTGATTGGTATGGGAAATAAGATGTTAGGAAATTGGTGTACAAGTACAATCACCTAATTAACAAGTTGATTACAATTAAGCACAAATGGTGGTCTTAAACCATGAATAAAGACCCATAAATAAATATTCATTCATGTATGATCTAAATTGTATTATATGTTAATCAATTGGTTAATTAAATCAACACATACATAACTTGAAGCTCAAACATAGATAATTAACAAATATCATAGATAATATTACAAGTACACCATATCCAAACATCAACTAATTACTTATACATATAATTACAAACTAAAGGAAATAAGAGAGAAAGAGAGACAACCCAATATCTTGGAGAAGTCTTCACAATAATTCAAGCTCCTCTTGCTTTCCAAAGCGCTATATCAACATGCAACGAAGCTTACTTACTAGCTAAGGTGGGTTGAGTGTTCTTGGTGAGAGTCTAAGGTGTTCTAGGGTTTCTAGGCTAATTTAGGTATTTTCTTGGATATTATGGATTGTTTTTAAGTTGGCAAAAGAGGTATATTTATATAGGGAAGGATTGGGCAAGCTTTGGACGTAAATATCCTCTAAGTCGGTCGAGTTTACGGGTTTGGATCCCATGACTCGCGGGTTCTTGCTCTCTGACGGAACTCACTGTGAAATATGGAAGTTTGGCTGTGAGTTGTGGCCTTCTGGTCCACGGGAATGTTCCATCGGTATGAAACTGCGAAGACTTAGCGAGTTTAGACGACTTTACGCGAGCAAGAGGCCATTGGAAGTGAGCTTGCAAGCTTGGTTTGGCTGTAGAGGTTGGAGAACTTGGAGGAGATGGAAATCACGTGCATGGGAGCCTAAAAATGGGTCCATTGTGACTGGAGGGATGTTGGCTGTTGATCTGGGTGGAGAATTGTAGGAAAAGTGGCCAGAAAATGGCTAGAATTGGTCGGGTAAAATGTCGGGTCACGACCGATTCGGGTCGGGTCGATCTGGTTGAAGGTTGATGACGATCTGATGTCAGCATGATGTCAGGCTAACGTCATATCCAAAAACAACGTCGTCTAACGGGTGACGTGGCGCTAACGCTGACTTTTGCTGTCGAATTACAATGTGTACCCCTTATCTTCTCTTTATTCACAGAATATTCAATAAAGTCCCGAATATTGCACTTTAGCCCCTGATTTGTTTAAAATGACAACAATGCCCCTGAACTTCCTTATTTACCTGAATCACTTATTTGATCCATTAAATACCTGGTTTTACCTGAGAAACAAGCACAAAGTAATAGGAATTAGGGGTATAAAATAGGTACTTTTATACCTCGATCAAACCCCCAAACCTAACTTTTGCTAGTCCTTGAGTAAAACAAAACAAAAATATATAAACAAAACAAAACATACTAAGCGAAAACAAATATAACTAATCAGTCCACTGTCGTGGGAGAAATGATGACACTTAGCATGTGCCATAAGCCTTTTAAACCCTTAGGTGTCCCTAATAGGAGGAGTGTAGTCTCCTGAAGGTTTACCGCTACGAAACCCACAAATGCAAAGCTGAAAATTAAAAACTACAATTAAAAACAATTTACCAAAACTATACAAAATGAGATATCAAAAGAGTTGTACATATGAGGAGTAACACATGTGAAATCCGCTGAGTGAAGGGAAACCTAAAGTCATTCACTTGAATGAAACACATGATGCTAATCCCACACTCTTAATGGCATAGCATCAAATACAACACACCCAAATGCTTCAGATGTAATTCCCCTCGACTCTAATCCTCACTGGATTTCACTCGATTTTTCTCTCAGTGTCCTAGGGAGATTCTGTATCAAACACATGTGATTTGGAAGTTATGTAAATGGCAATCAAATAT